>CM051236.1:320187314-320787314 GCA_027917425.1 Gastrophryne carolinensis | reverse complement strand
CTCACGCTCTCATCGCCGGCCACGCCCCAGAGAATGGCGTTTTAATGTTGCAGTGTTAGTGTTAAAGTGGACCAACACCCTGCCCCCTTTTTTTTTTAATGTCTATTTTTAAAATATACAAAATAAGCAGAAAGACCCGATTAGCATAGTTAGGGAAAAAAAACTTACCTGTTATGCTCCCGCTGCGCGTCGCTATAATTTTAAAATCCGGCCACCATCTTCATTTTCCCCCAAACAGGAAGAGATCCTTTGACCTCTTCCTGTTAAAATCGCGCGCATGCGCGGTAGATAGGTGCGGGTACGGGCGCGCACAACCGTCCTCACCTGCCGCCTCCACCGCCAGGGCCCTTTGCTGTCTCCCAGCGGTCATGGTCAGGGCCCGCCCAGTGACCCGATCCACCGACCCCAGCCTCAGGTCTCGCTGCACTACGCTCGCTCCGGAGAGCAGCGAGAGGCCACGCCCCCGGATGACATCATGAGAAAAGGAGCACAGACAGAAGTATTGCGAGAAGAAAGAAGAGCTCAGCGACGGACAAAAAATGCTAATGACCGGACAAGATATGCTAATGACCGGACAAGAGCTGGAGAGCGGGACTTCCGGCGGAGGATTCAGAAGATTCCAGGCGCAGCGAGGGACAGACGGCTCCAACAGTGATCAAAAGGTAAGTGTCTTTTACTATTAAAGTGAATAGAGTTATGTCGTTTTTGAGGGTGTTGGTCCACTTTAAGCCATGGTTGTCTTTTTTTGGCCTGAGGGCGACTGTAGTTAAGGGGAGCAACAGAGTCAAGGGGAGCAACAGAGTCAAGGGCAGCAGTTAGTGTATTATGGTAGTATGAAGCGGCAGCGTCTACATTGGTAAATGAGGGCAGGGTGTGAAAGGGATGTAAAGCTTCGGAGAGAGATTGAAGGTCTAGGTTTCTGAGGTTCCTGCGAAGAATTGCAGGTTTGTGTGCAGGGGGGGTAGTGGTAAGGGAAGAGAGTGTTAGTGTTAGTAAGTTGTGATCAGAGAGGGGAAGTGGGGATGATGAAAGACTGGATATAGAGCAGAGGTGAGTAAAGAGCAGGTCAAGCGTATGTCCATCTTTATGGGTGGGGCTGGTAGACCATTGTTTGAGGCCAAAGGAGGTGGTTAGGGATAATAGTTTGGTGGTTGCAGGGTTGTTGGTGTCAATGGGTATGTTGAAGTCCCACATGATTATAGCTGGGATGTCAGAGGACAGAAAGTGGAGAAGCCAAGTTGAGAAGTGGTCCAGAAAGAGAGTGGCAGGTCCAGGAGGGCGATAGATGATGGCAATATTTAGGTGACAGGGAGAGTAGCCAAATGTGGACCCAAACTGGCTGGCAGTGAAAGGGTTAACAGATAGTAGATGTGTCCGTGTTCCCAGAGGACATACCCAAATGTGGACCCAAACTGGCTGGCAGTGAAAGGGTTAACAGATAGTAGATGTGTCCGTGTTCCCAGAGGACATACCTGTTGATGAAAGAAGTATTAGATTTGGACCACAAACATCTGCTAGGGGGACATCTAAAGTGTGTCACTTGTGTGGAGAGGGAGACCTGTTTAGTAAATGCCCAGATGGGCAGAATTTACCTTGGCTTAACTATAGTTTATGCCACAAAATAAAAAGCCAGCAAGTCTGGTTGTAACTGAGCTCCTGTGTCCCTGTCTCTGACAGCTGAAAACCTCACTGTCTGCAGCTAAAAAGATGAAAACTCCTACAATATATATTAATTTATCAATAATAAATTAGACTTGCCCCATCAAAAGGGCCTATAGAGGAGATGTGGCTGCCAGGTGTGTTCAGTTGTTTCTTGTCCTCTAAGGAAAATGTGAGTTTCTAATGCAGGGCTCACTGATGGCAAGGGGGGTTATGAGAGATAACTTTATGTCCCTAGACATTCCACTAAGAAAATCTGTGTATCGCCTAATGCAATACAGGGAAGGGAAACAGCTGTACACTCAGGGCCAGATTATAGGCAGGGCACAAGGGGTACATGCCTCTGGGCCTCCACTATTTGCCTTGCAAGAGGGACTCTACCCAATTTGTGGTGCCACTGCTCAGTCCAGTCAGCGCCAATCCACATGCCCTTGTAGGGGTATATATTTGAGCTTCGCCCCTTTCCAACGATAGCCCCCCTAGTTCTGTAGATTTGGAGCTCAGAAATGTTCCACCCTGGTGCCCGTGAGCAACCGTACTGGAAATTTGGCGGAATGCCACTTGGTCCGGACGGCCCCAATCCACATGCCCTTGCAGGGGTGTATACCTGAAGTTCTCCCCTTTCCAACTACACATCCAGTGGACTTTTGTCCCCCTAGGTCTGGAGATCTGGCACTGTGCCCCCCCCGGCACCCGTGAGCAACTATACGGGGACTTTGCAGTACTGCTGCTTGGTCCGATTGGCACCAATCCACCATCTCCCCTCTCCAATATCTCCAACGGAGGTCATCTTTTTTTTTTTGTTGGTTAGAGTCCACATACATACCGCACACAGCACAGATGTACACCACTAGCTGTTTTTAAACAGGAGCACAGTTTATTCACTCATAGTAGAGATTGGCTTGTGTCTTAGTGGCGTTGGTTAATGACGTGTATGTTTTGGTCTAATAGTGCACATTGTTGTGATCATTAGAGTGAATGGAGCAGTCTTCCAGACAACAAATTCTATATAAGTTATGGTTGCAGATTAATTACATTTTTTCACCAACCCTCGTGTCCAGTAAAAGTGCACACAGTGGGGGCGGGGAGTAATGCCAAAGTTTGTTTAGGTCTGCACCTAATATGTTTATGGTGCTAGTCATGTGATTGGATTAATATATTACAACAGAAAAAAACAGATAGTCACCCAGCCCCCAGTCATGTTGACATATGACGCTTGTTGAAAGTGAGGGAAATAAGGTGATATTATTTGTAGGTTTAGCATACTGTGGTAAGCTTTTAAGAATACATAGTCCTCATTGTCAGGTGGACAAACAGAGGCTGAAAGGTTTTGCGCTGCTAATTGCATGCCAAACTCCTTTCTCTAGAAAGTGCATCTACCATGTCTGCACTATCCTTGTTAGAAAATGTTACTTTGAATGACTCTAAAGGACTGCTTCCCAAGATGTTATATTTCTTTAGGATACTTCCAGTAAGTAGCAGTCCCTCATTTCAGCTCAAAAAAGTACTTATTTAGCCATTCCCTACACACTTGGGGCAATGCCAAATATTCACGGGGCCTAATCTCATCACATCTCCCCTATTCCCTGGGGAAGAACCCCTCTGGTAGAAAATACATGTATAAAGGCAACTGAGCAATTCAGATACCTTCAAATTCTACATTGGTTTAGTTCTATGCTTAAAAACAAAATTCCAGGGGCTGACATGACTCATTTCGAACATATGTGCTCACAACGAAAACCTGCTTCAGGCTAGAAAATATCAACAATATACTCCTCAATCATTACCCCGACCCTTAACTGACTACATGGCAAAGTGAGAAGCAGACTTAAAGCGGACCTTCACTCTGAATAAGAGTCTATCTTATATGTTCCCACACCCTGTACATACAGATTGTCCACATTAAAAATCATCCTACCTGCATCTACTGCATGTTATGAGCCTTTAAACATCCAAGATGGCGGCTTATGGAAGCCGCCATCTTATCAGGCAGCCTGCAAACAGGAAGTGCCTCCTGACTGTGCTGCTCTGCATTCTGGGACTGCTGACCGTTACCTGACCCCAGCTCTGCTCTGTCTGAGTAAAGCACAGCTATAACCCGCCCCCCTGTACCTTATCCCACTCTCTTCTCCTCAGTAAGTGTGATGCTTCTGAGTCAAGATGGCGGCGCCCGTATCCTAAAGTCCTGAACAGAGTTACAGCCCAGTGGGGGAAAGAATCCTGTATCTGCTCCAATAAGATGCATGCATCACTGCAGTGTTCTGCTTTTGTCATTGTTTACTCAAAATGTTCCCACTTTAAACATCCTTCCCTCACTGCCTTTTAGATGTTGGCGTTATCTAAAACGCCAACATTTAACAGTATTCCTTGCCTGTTTCCACCCTACTTAGCCATCTCAGAGTGATGGCTACACAGGCTTAGCCGGCCTTACCTGTAGCCGTCCTCTCTTCAAATGCCCCACAGCACTCCTCAGATCTTGCGCTGAGTGCCATTGCACCCTATGTAATGACACTGCATGTGCGCAAGATCTGAGGGGGTGGGGCAGTGCATGTCGGTATTGCAAGATGGCACTGCCTGACGGAGGACGATCGGTGGTGGAGAGATGCTAAATGTGATTTGACCGGAGAGGTAAGTTAATATCAAGTGTTTTGTAAACTGGAGGAGCTGTAGGGCTGGGCAAGCCAGGTCTGGGGCATTTTTACTAACTCCCCATGACCTCCAATCTTTCTCTTCTGATAAGACATTTATAAACGTGTGGGGCCCATGAGTGGAATATGCTGATCCCTGATCAAGGAAATGCGGTTCTCCGGTGAAATATAACACAAGATCTTATTTGTCTACCTTCTCCCTCTCCTTTTTCCAATGCCTCTTCTTCTCTTTTCTATTTTCTTGTTCCGTTCTTCCTACTTTTTGCTCTTGTTTCTTCATCCTGGAAATGGTGGTGCTTTTGTGGTCAGCTGGCTAGGGTGAGTGATACTGCTCCCCCCCCCCATGCAACCTCAACTCTTGGCTATTTAAACAGACCAAAACCCAAATTTTTATCTAGGAAAACCTTGTTTAAACAGAAGAAAAGGAACGTCCATTGAAATGTATGGGAGAGCAACAGGTAGCGACAGGTAATACCTGGAGCTCTGGAAGCTATACGCTGAGCTGCCTGTAATGATGAATCATGGCCTATTTAAAGTCATTTTTGAAAACTTTTTAGATTTTTTAAATTTTTATGCATTATATTATTATTATTATATTATTACAGGTCTGGTATTAAAGAGTTAATGTCACAATGTAATAACTATGTAATTCCATGTGTTTTCACTTTGTTACTAGTGGATATGTGTTCAAAAACTGACTTTAATCACACAGTTTCTGGCGCTCTGGGCTACAGCGATCTAATTTTGAGCGCCGATGCTGTGTAAGGCTGTTTTTTTGATGAATATGGTTTGAGTCCCTCACACTGACCAGTCACTACTGTTCGCTCCCATATAGCTCTGTACTGGTGTTATAGCAACTCACACATCAAATTCATCAATGCCGGCCAGCGACTGAGGCGCTCGGAAACAGCTACCCATAGCCGATCATAGCGACTACTAGCGGTTGCTCTGAGCACCTCGCTACAGACGCTCATCTGCCGGTACCTGGCGCTAGTAATGAATCAGCCTGCTCGTCAAGTCACACCTAAGCTCCACCCATATGTCTGGCTGATTATTTCAAAAGTGCAATACATGCACTTTACCAGGTTTGTCCATAGACATAAATGGCCTGCATTGCATTTATGCGCGAGTAAAACAATGCAGGAAGAGTATTAGTCCACAAGGATATTAAGAGGCTGATTCACTACTTACTGTATTGCCAGATGAGTGTCTGTATACGCCGTAAGTGGGTATTGGGCGCTGTAACCTAGCGTAGTAACCTGACATTGATGAATATGATGTGTGCTGGGCGCTGTAACAGTATAAAGCTGCAGCGAGCGATAGGAAGCGCCAGCTCAGTGTGTCCAGCACTTGGCACTCAACACCATACTTAACAAAAACTACACACACAGCGTTGGGGCTCTAAAGCCGGGCATTCTAGCATAGAGCTCCAGACGCTGTGTGATTAAAGTTTGTTTTTGAACACATATACACCAGTAACAAAGCGAAAAACACTTGGAATTACATTGTTTTAACAATGGGGCAATAACACTTTAGTGCCAGACCTGAAAATAGAATTCTGCATAAAAATAGTCTAAAAAAGCTAAAACTTTTAATTGCCAAACACGCTATTTAAACAAATGTATGGCAGAGTGACACTGAGCGAAAGGTAATACGTTGCGCTCTTGAATCTGGAGCCGCCTCTGGTAATACATGTGACAGTACATGGCACTGTTAGAGGCGCTCACCAGATTCGCTTTCTTAAATATGGTTTCCCGTACAGTGCCCAGCGTTCACCAGACGCTACCTGTCACTATGAAACATTACCTGGCCATATCCTTTCTTAAATAATCCCCTAAATTACCTGCAGTATGCTCTTTCCTCATGCAGTCAGTGAGCACTGTCACTCAATTACTTTTTTCTATCAAGGGGGGTTAAATTCTTTAACCCTTTAAGTGGCAAGCCTGTAGGTACTATGGGTTCGCTTCTCCAGTCGTTAAGTGCTAAGCCCCTAGTACCTATGGGCTGGGCTTTACCCCCTGCTAGTTAAAAAAATAATGTAAAAAACACACACCTGATCCCTTGTTCGAACCAGCCGGGTCTTCTCTTAACCCTGGGGGTATCTGATTACCCCCAGGGGTCTTCTGGCATCAGGACGGGCAAAAATAGATTTAGAGTATTTTTTTCTCTGTCTTTATTTTATGCTTAACCCTTTGTGAATGAGACCCCTATACCAGTTCACAAGGTGGGGGCTGGCAAGTCAGCTGCATCTAGTGGGTGACTTGCCATTAACCCCTGGACCCCCCCATTACCTGCCTCCCCAAAGCCCAGGGGGGTAGAAGAGCCCTGGGATATGATGCTTTGGGGCTTGAAGCCTGCAGGGCGGGGGGCCACCAAAGCTGGCCCCTGCGCCTTGTTCTACAAGCCCCATAGCTGGTCCCTGGGCTGGGAGGAGGGGAGGACCCTATGTAATTTTTTTAAATTACCTTTTGTTACCTGTCACCTGCAGCTATAAAAGGCTTCCAGCAGCAGCACTAGAGCAGAAGCCAAAGTGATCAGCCTAGGACACAGTGCTCTGGGGTGGGAGGTAAGTATTAAAAATAATAATAAAATACTTTTTTTCTGTGTCCCTGCCTCTTCAAAGCCCAGGGGGTCAGAAAGGTCCAGGCCATTTGGCTGTGTGGGCTTTTAGCCTGTAGGGCGGGTGGCCACCAAAGCTGACTCCTGCGCCCTGTTCCTACAAGCCCTGCATAGTTTGTCCCGGGCTGGTTATGCTGGGTAGGGGGGACCACACATCATTATTAAGCCTTAAAATTACCCAAAACAATGATGTCCACCCCCCCCTCCTAGGAAGGGGGACCCTACGCCATTGTTTTTTGGTTTAACCCTTTATAGTGTGGATAGTAGTTGTATTTTATTTATAAATATTATAAAGTGCTCTTTTCAGTTTGGGGGTCTCCTGGGCAAGAATGGGGGGACTACCAATACATATGTGGTACCATTGTAACCTTGGCCTCTGCCACTCCTCTTTGAACATCCTTGCACTTGTCTGGCTGACATTTTTATGTATTTGAAATGCGCAATTGGTACGATAAAAAATGTGTTTACTTTAAAAGAAGAAGCTAAATAAAGTGAGGAACTGCTTCTCTGCACCAGATACTATGAAAATTGGCAATATGAGATACCCTGCGGCCTAGTGTTTTGGAAGCATACCAAAAAACAATTCACAATGCAATACTTTGATTAAGCTGAGGAAGGATGAACAAGCGTATTTAGTATAACAGATAGGCTGCTAAGTGCAGGTTTGGGATGCCCTGTAGCCTAGTGTTTTAGCAGCAGGACAAAAAACAATTCAAAATGCAATACTTTGATTAAGCTGAGGAGGATCAACAAGCGTATTTAGTATAACAGGCTGCTAAGTGCAAGTTTGGGATACCCAGGTGGGCTAGTGTTTTTTTTCTTAAAGGCAGACCAAAAACCAATTCAAAATGCAATACTTTGATTAAGCTGAGAAAGGATGAACAAGCGTATTTAGTATAACAGTTAGGCTGCTAAGTGCAGGTTCAAGATGCCCTGCGGCCTGGTGTTTTTTTTTGTTAAAGGCAGACCAAAAACTAGGGATGAGCGAATTGATCCGGACGAACCCGGATTCGATCCGAATTTCATGAAAAATTCGATTCGGATCGAATCCGAATTTCCCCGCGATTCGATCGCTCAAAGTTTTCCTTTAACATCCATTCATTTACATACAGGCATTCTAAGATGGCGGACGGGACATGTCCAGACATCAACCCCGCGCCAGTGCAAGCTGGGACAGTCACATGCAGCCTGTCAGCAGCCAGCAAGCCCGGTGACGTCACAGCGCTATTTAAGGCCGGCGGCCATCTTGCTTTTCTTCATTTCTGTATTGCATTCGTGAGAGACAGAACGCTGCTGTAGGCAGGGAGAGAGACAGTTAGACAGACAGGGACAGGCTGGAGACAGGCAGGAGACAGGCAGGAGACAGACAGAAAGTCAGCGAAAAACAGGGAAAGTTAGGAAAAATCGGAGGCAGTCACAGGGAGATTTGTTTTTTTTTTCATCCAGCATGAGTGTTTGTTACTGGCTGGCTGACTGGCTTTGTTAGCGTTTTCAGGCTGCTTATACACTAACTGTGCATATATACTGAACTGATCTTAAGTCTGCTGTGAGGCATCCCATTCTGTGACTACATCAGCCTCTATTTAAGACCATATAAGCATTTGCACTTATTCTAATTGAAATTAGGCCTGATAAAGACACTTTTGCTGCGCATAGCACTACTGGTCCCTGCCAGGTGCACTGCTGGTTTTTGTGGCATCCCATTCTGTGACTACACCAGCCTCTATTTAAGACCATAACCATTTGCACTTATTCTAATTGAAATTAGGCCTGATAAAGACTATTTTGCTGTGCATGCTACTACTGGTCCCAGGTGCACTCCTGTTGTGGCATCCCATTCTGTGACTACACCAGCCTCTATTTAAGAACATAACCATTTGCACTTATTCTAATTGAAATTAGGCCTGATAAAGACACTTTTGCTGTGCATGCTACTACTGGTCCCAGGTGCACTCCTGTTGTGGCATCCCATTCTGTGACTACACCAGCCTCTATTTAAGAACATAACCATTTGCACTTATTCTAATTGAAATTAGGCCTGATAAAGACTCTTTTGCTGTGCATGCTACTACTGGTCCCAGGTGCACTCCTGTTGTGGCATCCCATTCTGTGACTACACCAGCCTCTATTTAAAACCATAACCATTTGCACTTATTCTAATTGAAATTAGGCCTGATAAAGACACTTTTGCTGTGCATAGCACTACTGGTCCCTGCCAGGTGCACTCCTGTTGTGGCATCCCATTCTGTGACTACACCAGCCTCTATTTAAGACCATAACCATTTGCACTTATTCTAATTGAAATTAGGCCTGATAAAGACACTTTTGCTGTGCATGCTACTACTGGTCCCAGGTGCACTCCTGTTGTGGCATCCCATTCTGTGACTACACCAGCCTCTATTTAAGACCATAACCATTTGCACTTATTCTAATTGAAATTAGGCCTGATAAAGACACTTTTGCTGTGCATAGACTTACTGCTGCCTGCCAGGTGCACTCCTGTTGTGGCATCCCATTCTGTGACTACACCAGCCTCTATTTAAGAACATAACCATTTGCACTTATTCTAATTGAAATTAGGCCTGATAAAGACTCTTTTGCTGTGCATGCTACTACTGGTCCCAGGTGCACTCCTGTTGTGGCATCCCATTCTGTGACTACACCAGCTTCTATTTAAGACCATAACCATTTGCACTTATTCTAATTGAAATTAGGCCTGATAAAGACACTTTTGCTGTGCATAGCACTACTGGTCCCTGCCAGGTGCACTCCTGTTGTGGCATCCCATTCTGTGACCACACCAGCCTCTATTTAAGAACATAACCATTTGCACTTATTCTAATTGAAATTCGGCCTGATAAAGACACTTTTGCTGTGCATGCTACTACTGGTCCCAGGTGCACTCCTGTTGTGGCATCCCATTCTGTGACTACACCAGCCTCTATTTAAGAACATAACCATTTGCACTTAATCTAATTGAAATTAGGCCTGATAAAGACACTTTTGCTGTGCATGCTACTACTGGTCCCAGGTGCACTCCTGTTGTGGCATCCCATTCTGTGACTACACCAGCCTCTATTTAAGAACATAACCATTTGCACTTATTCTAATTGAAATTAGGCCTGATAAAGACTCTTTTGCTATGCATGCTACTACTGGTCCCAGGTGCACTCCTGTTGTGGCATCCCATTCTGTGACTACACCAGCCTCTATTTAAGAACATAACCATTTGCACTTATTCTAATTGAAATTAGGCCTGATAAAGACTCTTTTGCTGTGCATGCTACTACTGGTCCCAGGTGCACTCCTGTTGTGGCATCCCATTCTGTGACTACACCAGCCTCTATTTAACACCATAACAATTTGCACTTATTCTAATTGAAATTAGGCCTGATAAAGACACTTTTGCTGTGCATGCTACTACTGGTCCCAGGTGCACTCCTGTTGTGGCATCCCATTCTGTGACTACACCAGCCTCTATTTAAGACCATAACCATTTGCACTTATTCTAATTGAAATTAGGCCTGATAAAGACACTTTTGCTGTGCATGCTACTACTGGTCCCAGGTGCACTCCTGTTGTGGCATCCCATTCTGTGACTACACCAGCCTCTATTTAAGAACATAACCATTTGCACTTATTCTAATTGAACTTAGGCCTGATAAAGACTCTTTTGCTGTGCATGCTACTACTGGTCCCAGGTGCACTCCTGTTGTGGCATCCCATTCTGTGACTACACCAGCCTCTATTTAAGAACATAACCATTTGCACTTATTCTAATTGAAATTAGGCCTGATAAAGACTCTTTTGCTGTGCATGCTACTACTTGTCCCAGGTGCACTCCTGTTGTGGCATCCCATTCTGTGACTACACCAGCCTCTATTTAAGACCATAACCATTTGCACTTATTCTAATTGAAATTAGGCCTGATAAAGACACTTTTGCTGTGCATAGCACTACTGGTCCCTGCCAGGTGCACTCCTGTTGTGGCATCCCATTCTGTGACTACACCAGCCTCTATTTAAGACCATAACCATTTGCACTTATTCTAATTGAAATTAGGCCTGATAAAAACACTTTTGCTGTACATAGACATACTGCTGCCTGCCAGGTGCACTCCTGTTGTGGCATCCCATTCTGTGACTACACCAGCCTCTACTTAAGACCATAACCATTTGCACTTATTCTAATTGAAATTAGGCCTGATAAAGACACTTTTGCTGTGCATGCTACTACTGGTCCCAGGTGCACTCCTGTTGGGGCATCCCATTCTGTGACTACACCAGCCTCTATTTAAGACCATAACCATTTGCACTTATTCTAATTGAAATTAGGCCTGATAAAGACACTTTTGCTGTGCATAGACTTACTGCTGCCTGCCAGGTGCACTCCTGTTGTGGCATCCCATTCTGTGACTACACCAGCCTCTATTTAAGAACATAACCATTTGCACTTATTCTAATTGAAATTAGGCCTGATAAAGACTCTTTTGCTGTGCATGCTACTACTGGTCCCAGGTGCACTCCTGTTGTGGCATCCCATTCTGTGACTACACCAGCCTCTATTTAAGAACATAACCATTTGCACTTATTCTAATTGAAATTAGGCCTGATAAAGACTCTTTTGCTGTGCATGCTACTACTGGTCCCAGGTGCACTCCTGTTGTGGCATCCCATTCTGTGACTACACCAGCCTCTATTTAAAACCATAACCATTTGCACTTATTCTAATTGAAATTAGGCCTGATAAAGACACTTTTGCTGTGCATAGCACTACTGGTCCCTGCCAGGTGCACTCCTGTTGTGGCATCCCATTCTGTGACTACACCAGCCTCTATTTAAGACCATAACCATTTGCACTTATTCTAATTGAAATTAGGCCTGATAAAGACACGTTTGCTGTGCATGCTACTACTGGTCCCAGATGCACTCCTGTTGTGGCATCCCATTCTGTGACTACACCAGCCTCTATTTAAGAACATAACCATTTGCACTTATTCTAATTGAAATTAGGCCTGATAAAGACTCTTTTGCTGTGCATGCTACTACTGGTCCCAGGTGCACTCCTGTTGTGGCATCCCATTCTGTGACTACACCAGCCTCTATTTAAGACCATAACCATTTGCACTTATTCTAATTGAAATTAGGCCTGATAAAGACACTTTTGCTGTGCATGCTACTACTGGTCCCAGGTGCACTCCTGTTGTGGCATCCCATTCTGTGACTACACCAGCCTCTATTTAAGACCATAACCATTTGCACTTATTCTAATTGAAATTAGGCCTGATAAAGACACTTTTGCTGTGCATAGACTTACTGCTGCCTGCCAGGTGCACTCCTGTTGTGGCATCCCATTCTGTGACTACACCAGCCTCTATTTAAGACCATAACCATTTGCACTTATTCTAATTGAAATTAGGCCTGATAAAGACTCTTTTGCTGTGCATGCTACTACTGGTCCCAGGTGCACTCCTGTTGTGGCATCCAATTCTGTGACTACACCAGCTTCTATTTAAGACCATAACCATTTGCACTTATTCTAATTGAAATTAGGCCTGATAAAGACACTTTTGCTGTGCATAGCACTACTGGTCCCTGCCAGGTGCACTCCTGTTGTGGCATCCCATTCTGTGACTACACCAGCCTCTATTTAAGAATATAACCATTTGCACTTATTCTAATTGAAATTCGGCCTGATAAAGACACTTTTGCTGTGCATGCTACTACTGGTCCCAGGTGCACTCCTGTTGTGGCATCCCATTCTGTGACTACACCAGCCTCTATTTAAGAACATAACCATTTGCACTTATTCTAATTGAAATTAGGCCTGATAAAGACACTTTTGCTGTGCATGCTACTACTGGTCCCAGGTGCACTCCTGTTGTGGCATCCCATTCTGTGACTACACCAGCCTCTATTTAAGAACATAACCATTTGCACTTATTCTAATTGAAATTAGGCCTGATAAAGACTCTTTTGCTGTGCATGCTACTACTGGTCCCAGGTGCACTCCTGTTGTGGCATCCCATTCTGTGACTACACCAGCCTCAATTTAAGAACATAACCATTTGCACTTATTCTAATTGAAATTAGGCCTGATAAAGACTCTTTTGCTGTGCATGCTACTACTGGTCCCAGGTGCACTCCTGTTGTGGCATCCCATTCTGTGACTACACCAGCCTCTATTTAAGACCATAACCATTTGCACTTATTCTAATTGAAATTAGGCCTGATAAAGACACTTTTGCTGTGCATGCTACTACTGGTCCCAGGTGCACTCCTGTTGTGGCATCCCATTCTGTGACTACACCAGCCTCTATTTAAGAACATAACCATTTGCACTTATTCTAATTGAACTTAGGCCTGATAAAGACTCTTTTGCTGTGCATGCTACTACTGGTCCCAGGTGCACTCCTGTTGTGGCATCCCATTCTGTGACTACACCAGCCTCTATTTAAGACCATAACCATTTGCACTTATTCTAATTGAAATTAGGCCTGATAAAGACACTTTTGCTGTGCATAGCACTACTGGTCCCTGCCAGGTGCACTCCTGTTGTGGCATCCCATTCTGTGACTACACCAGCCTCTATTTAAGACCATAACCATTTGCACTTATTCTAATTGAAATTAGGCCTGATAAAGACACTTTTGCTGTGCATAGACATACTGCTGCCTGCCAGGTGCACTCCTGTTGTGGCATCCCATTCTGTGACTACACCAGCCTCTACTTAAGACCATAACCATTTGCACTTATTCTAATTGAAATTAGGCCTGATAAAGACACTTTTGCTGTGCATGCTACTACTGGTCCCAGGTGCACTCCTGTTGTGGCATCCCATTCTGTGACTACACCAGCCTCTATTTAAGACCATAAACATTTGCACTTATTCTAATTGAAATTAGGCCTGATAAAGACACTTTTGCTGTGCATAGACTTACTGCTGCCTGCCAGGTGCACTCCTGTTGTGGCATCCCATTCTGTGACTACACCAGCCTCTATTTAAGAACATAACCATTTACACTTATTTTAATTGAAATTAGGCCTGATAAAGACTCTTTTGCTGTGCATGCTACTACTGGTCCCAGGTGCACTCCTGTTGTGGCATCCCATTCTGTGACTACACCAGCCTCTATTTAAGAACATAACCATTTGCACTTATTCTAATTGAAATTAGGCCTGATAAAGACTCTTTTGCTGTGCATGCTACTACTGGTCCCAGGTGCACTAATGTTGTGGCATCCCATTCTGTGACTACACCAGCCTCTATTTAAGAACATAACCATTTGCACCTATTCTAATTGAAATTAGGCCTGATAAAGACACTTTTGCTGTGCATGCTACTACTGGTCCCAGGTGCACTCCTGTTGTGGCATCCCATTCTGTGACTACACCAGCCTCTATTTAAGACCATAACCATTTGCACTTATTCTAATTGAAATTAGGCCTGATAAAGACACTTTTGCTGTGCATGCTACTACTGGTCCCAGGTGCACTCCTGTTGTGGCATCCCATTCTGTGACTACACCAGCCTCTATTTAACACCATAACCATTTGCACTTATTCTAATTGAAATTAGGCCTGATAAAGACACTTTTGCTGTGCATGCTACTACTGGTCCCAGGTGCACTCCTGTTGTGACATCCCATTCTTTGACTACACCAGCCTCTATTTAACCCTTTAACCGCCAGCCTACCTTGAGATTTTGTCACCCTTTGTTGCCAGACCATTTTGCACTATTTTGCGCTCCACATGTTCAACTGTGATTTTTGAAGAGATTTCCCAGTATTTCCCTGGACAATTATATATTGTTTTTTTCAGCACAGTCTGGGCTTTAACATGAAGTGTCTTGTTTGTAAGATTGTCAGTGTTTTTTAAATATTTTTATTGAAAATATGTAAAAAAAAACCCAAAAAAACATTTTTTTACAATTTTAGTGTGTTTTCCTAATAAAACATGCAAGTTGTTCCAGAAAATCATATTGTGTGTAAAAGCCCTATTGCTCCCGATTGCAACAGTACCACATATGTATTGGTAGACATCCTTTCCTGCCCACGAGACACGGAAAACTAAAAAGAGCGACTGAGCTAATTTTCAAAGAAAATACACCATTTTGCTCTCCTTGCGCTTTTTCAACCAAAACACCACTTTTCAATTGAAATACCCCCCACAAACCATATGTTCGCTGAAAGTACACACCTCAAGCGTTCTAGGCGTACCAGGCTTGTTGTTGTAGCTGCAGCTTTCTGGGCGCAAGCCTTCCCGAAACTCACTGGTTGTACTGGATTTCCCTAAAAAAATAGCAAAAATGCAGCATTAAGACCAAATTTTTCTATAAAAAACATGCGCTAACCAAAAAAAAACGAATCAAATCTGAAATGGCAAGGTCTTCTGAACAGAACAATACCCAACATGCATAGCTACCTCCAAGGGTAGGGTTGCCAATTACCCCAAAGCAAAGCGTATGCATAACGGGCATTTCCATTGAAATTTCCTGCTCTGCAGACAAAGTGCGCACCTTGCGCTTTTTCAACAAAAACATCACTTTTCAATAAAAATACCCCCCACAAACCACATGTTCCCTGAAAGTACACACCTCAAGCGTTCTAGGCGTACCAGGCTTGTTGTTGTAGCTGCAGCTTTCTGGGCGCAAGCCTTCCCGAAACTCACTGGTTATACTGGTTGTTGTGGAGGTTGGTCTTCCCCTGGGGAAGAGCGCCGGAACCACCGAACTGGCCAGATTTACATGTTGGTCATGGGGCACGGGCCCCTATGGGCATGCGCTCGGGAGCCCCGTGACCAAACTGAAAAAAAAAAACACACATATACACACACACTCCCTCTCCAAAATCAACATCTATTTTTTTTTTCGTTTTTTTAAATACCTTTTCTTCCGGGGTCTCTTCCTCAGTACTCCAGTCAGTCACACGTCCCTGACCCAGCAGGTGGGCGGAGTCCGGCGGCCTGCTCTCATGTCCCGCGCCGGCAATGCTCTGTAACCAATGGCTGAGGCGGGGCAGGCAGGGCGAGGAGGCCAATCAAGATGCCGGCCGACCAAGATGGAGGCCAGGTGGGTGCGAGCCCGGCCGCCAGGGAGCACATGATCGCCTGGGGGGATAGGATGGATGGCTGCATGGGGGTGATAGGATGGATGGATGGCTGCATGGGGGTGACAAGATGGATTACTGCATTGGGGGTGACAGGATGGATGGATGGCTGCATTGGGGGTGATAGGATGGATGGATGGCTGCATGGGGGTGACAGGATGGATGGATGGCTGCATGGGGTGACAAGATGGATGGCTGCATGGGGGGTGACAGGATGGATGGATGGCTGCATGGGGGGTGACAGGATGCATGGCTGCATGGGGGGTGACAGGATGCATGGCTGCATGGGGGGTGACAGGATGCATGGCTGCATGGGGGGTGACAGGATGCATGGCTGCATGGGGGGTGACAGGATGCATGGCTGCATGGGGGGTGACAGGATGCATGGCTGCATGGGGGGTGACAGGATGGATGGATGGCTGCATGGGGGTGACAGGATGGATGGATGGCTGCATGGGGGTGACAGGATGGATGGATGGCTGCATGGGGGTGACAGGATGGATGGATGGATGGCTGGATGCATGGCTGCATGGGGGTGACAGGATGCATGGCTGCATGGGGGTGACAGGATGCATGGCTGCATGGGGGTGACAGGATGCATGGCTGCATGGGGGTGACAGGATGCATGGCTGCATGGGGGTGACAGGATGCATGGGGGTGACAGGATGCATGGGGGTGACAGGATGCATGGCTGCATGGGGGTGACAGGATGCATGGGGGTGACAGGATGCATGGGGGTGACAGGATGCATGGCTGCATGGGGGTGACAGGATGCATGGCTGCATGGGGGTGACAGGATGCATGGCTGCATGGGGGTGACAGGATGCATGGCTGCATGGGGGTGACAGGATGCATGGCTGCATGGGGGTGACAGGATGCATGGCTGCATGGGGGTGACAGGATGCATGGCTGCATGGGGGTGACAGGATGCATGGCTGCATGGGGGTGACAGGATGCATGGCTGCATGGGGGTGACAGGATGCAAGGCTGCATGGGGGTGACAGGATGGCTGGATTGTAGGTGAGAGGATGGATGGATGGATGGATTGATTGCTGCATGGGGGTGACAAGATGGATGGATGGATGGCTGCATTGGGGGTGACAGGGTGACTGGATTGGGGGTGAGAGGACGGATGGCAGCATTTGGGGTGATGGATGGATGGATGGAGGCATGGTGGTGAGCGGAGAGCCGGCGGGCGCGCGGCGCGCGTATAACCAGCTAATAGGAGGCTGGAGGCGAGGGGCGGGCAGCGGGCAGGAGGCGAGGGGCGGGCGGGCAGGCAGGCAGGCGGGGCGGTGGAGGCTAGGCTGGTGGAGGGCGTTTTGCCGGCGATCGGCCTTACCGTCGCCCTGGGCTCCAGAAACGATGCTGCGCCGGATGAGGTAAGCAGGGGGCGCCGGCTGATGACAGCTGTCGTGCGCCCCCTGCTGATTGGTCAGGGGAGCGATCGGGTGACTTGGGTCACACCCAGGTCACCTCCCCCTGACCCCTGGACTCCCTGCAAGCTGCTCCACAGCAACTGGCCCGCTGATGCCCCCCCGATGGCCCGGAAGGTAAGGGAACGCTAGCTACGTGAAATTCACGTAGCTGGCGTTTAACGACAGGAGAGGCAGCTACGTGAATTTTACGTAGCTGGCGCTAGAAGGGTTAAGACCATAACCATTTGCACTTATTCTAATTGAAATTAGGCCTGATAAAGACACTTTTGCTGTGCATAGACTTACTGCTGCCTGCCAGGTGCACTCCTGTTGTGGCATCCCATTCTGTGACTACACCAGCCTCTATTTAAGAACATAACCATTTGCACTTATTCTAATTGAAATTAGGCCTGATAAAGACACTTTTGCTGTGCATGCTACTACTGGTCCCAGGTGCACTCCTGTTGTGGCATCCCATTCTGTGACTACACCAGCCTCTATTTAAGACCATAACCATTTGCACTTATTCTAATTGAAATTAGGCCTGATAAAGACACTTTTGCTGTGCATGCTACTACTGGTCCCAGGTGCACTCCTGTTGTGGCATCCCATTATGTGACTACACCAGCCTCTATTTAAGACCATAACCATTTGCACTTATTCTAATTGAAATTAGGCCTGATAAAGACACTTTTGCTGTGCATGCTACTACTGGTCCCAGGTGCACTCCTGTTGTGGCATCCCATTCTGTGACTACACCAGCCTCTATTTAAGACCATAACCATTTGCACTTATTCTAATTGAAATTAGGCCTGATAAGACACTTTTGCTGTGCATAGCACTACTGGTCCCTGCCAGGTGCACTCCTGTTGTGGCATCCCATTCTGTGACTACACCAGCCTCTATTTAAGACCATAACCATTTGCACTTATTCTAATTGAAATTAGGCCTGATAAAGACACTTTTGCTGTGCATAGTACTACTGCCTGCCAGGTGCAATCCTGTTGGGGCATCCCATTCTGTAACATACCATACCCCTCTTTATTTACACTAAGCAGCTCTCTTATTTACCCTAAGCAGGCCTGTTGGAGGCTGAGTGTTACTGCTCACTTTTGGTGTGCATTATATTCTGTTTCATATAGACCCACCGCTGCCTGGGGGTTCTTAAAATATCACCTACTACCACGCCAGTTAGACTATGTCGGGCAGGCAAGTGCCTGGAAGTGAAAAGAGGAGTGGCAGAGGCCAAGATTCCGCAGGCAGAGCTCGCATCAGACTGGGGGCCAGTAGCAGCAGGAGTCACGCTGAGAGACCTAATCTGCCAGTATCTGCTAGCGGTCGGGTCTCCACCAGTAACGCATCTGCCGTGGTAGATTGGTTGACGCGCTCATCAACAACATCATCACAACTTACGTCTGAGACCCCCAGTCTAGGGTCGGTAGGTTCCTCTGACACAACCCTGAGTTGGCATGCCCCGAGAGCAGTCCCTGTCCTCCCATTGCCTCTGTCCTACGCCGTTCCCTCCCCCAGCGACGTATCCTATGCTTTGGGTTCAGCTCCACTCTTTAGTGAGGAGGACCATCAGATAGAGGACAGTCAGCAGCTACTGCCCAGCCAAGAAATGGAGGTGACTTCTCTAGCTAGGCAGACAAATAGTGATGTGGACAGTGTCGTGGGTGCTGCGAGCGTTCCAGCTCCTGCGCCAGACACTGTTGACGAATCCACGAACATCAGTGACGTACAGCCACAACTCGGTGATAATGATGATGACGATGAAGCCGATCGCACTTGGGAGCCGGGTGATGAAGGGGCTTCATCGTCATCATCAGGAGAAGAGGGGCGCAGGTTGCCCCGGAGTCAGCAGCTGAGGCAGCAAGGTGGTAGCAGTCAGCATGGGGGCACAATTCCAAAGGCTGGAGCCAGCCGGGGCCGGGGCTGGGGTAGAGCACCTGCTGTGCGGCAGTCTACCTTATCGGGAGGTAGTGGAGCAGGGGTTCCTGGAGTTGGCAACAGCAGCAGTGAATCAGTGAGGCCAGGGGGTGGGAAAAGTAGCTACTCGGCAGTGTGGCAGTTTTTCCTGAAGCATCCGCAGGAGGGTAACATGGCCACATGCAAGATATGTAGGCAAAAGGTGAAGCGTGGCCAGGGTCCAAATGTTGGCACCACGGCCCTGCGTCAACATATGATGCGTCACCATAAAGCGACCTGGGAGAACCGAGGCTCCCAAGGGGTGGTCCAGTCTGCTTCCTCACCAAGTGAGCTCCCAATTTCTGCCAGCCAAGGCTCCAGCACCTCAGCCGAAGGCAGCTGTGCGTCATACCCATCTTCTGTCACTCCTGCTCCTCCTCCTCCTCCTCCAAGTCATGCATCCCGCCAGCAATCCATCAGCGAAGCCATGTCCAAGAGACAGCAGTGAATGTGCTCCTGTCCAAGTTGCTGGTGCTGCAGTCGCTCCCTTTTCAGGTGGTGGAATCTGCACCTTTCAGAGAACTGATGGCTTGTGCCGAGCCGAGGTGGAGAGTCCCAAGCCGTCATTTCTTTGCCAAGAAGGCAGTACCAGCGCTGCACACTTTTGTTGAACAGAAGGTGGGCCAGTCCTTGAGCCTGTCGGTGTGTAGCAAAGTGCATGGCAGCGCCGACATCTGGAGCTGTAACTACGGTCAGGGACAGTACATGTCGTTTATGGCCCACTGGGTGAATGTGGTCCCTTTGCAGCAGCAGCAGCAACTTGGACAGGTCACGCCGCTTTGGCCTCCGCGCTCCCTGCCCGTTGGGCCTGTGACACCGTGCAACTCGGCCTCCTCATCCTCCGCCATCTCCTCACCCTCCACTGTAGGCTCAAGTCTCAGTGCCCCTCCAGTCTACCATGTGTGCAGGGCACGGAGGTGTCACGCAGTGCTTCACATGGTTTGTCCTGGCGAACGGAGTCACACAGGGGAGGAACTGCTTAAATGTATTCATCAGGAAATCCAAACATGGCTTACTCCAAGAAAACTTAAAATGGGAATCATGGTTACCGACAATGGGAAGAACATTTTGTCTGCGCTGCGCCAAGGAAGCCTGACCCATGCCCCCTGCATGGCTCACGTCTTCAATCTGGTTGTCAAGCGGTTTCTGAAGTGTTCCCCCCATCTGCAAGACATCCTAACAACTTCAAGGAAACTTTGCATGCACTTCAGCCACTCATACACCGCCAAACACACCCTTCTTGAGCTACAGTGTCAGAATGGTATCCCCCAACATAGTCTGATTTGCGATGTTTCCACCCGTTGGAATTCCACCCTTCACATGTTGGACCGATTATATGAACAGAGAAAAGCCATCACGGATTTCCTGATGATCCAAGCAGATAGGGGGACTCCCCTGTGTAACTTCAATGTCAACCAGTGGCAGCTCATACGTGACACCTGCCGTTTGCTCAGGCCCTTTGAGGAAGCCACTTTATTTGTCAGTCGGCAGGATTACGGGATGAACGACGTGATTCCACTGCTTCATGTACTACAGCACATGTTGGAAACCATGGCTGGTCAGGGCACTGGAGACATGGCGTTTACATCTTACGGCCACATGAACCCCGTTGGAGCTGAACTGGAGGAGGAAGAGGAGGAGGAGGAGTTGCCCAGCGAAACACAGTTTAGGCTTGGCGAAATGGCTGGTTTATCTAGTCAGCGGACAGGAGAGGAGGAACAGGAGCAGCCAGAGGAGCTAGAGGTTTTTGAGGAAGGCGAGACAGAGGACCCGGGCACACCGTGGCAGTATGCAGTGGAGATGGAGACAGGTAGTCCATCCGAGTCACTTGCGCAAATGGCACGAAGCATGCTCACGTGCTTGCGTAGTGACCCCAGAATTGTTTCCATCTGTCGGCAGGATGACTTCTGGCTGTCCACCTTATTGGACGCTAGCTTCCCCAAAATGGGGGCATTTTTTAAACCCACCGAGAGGGAGGACAAACTGAACTACTACAAACACATTCTACGTAGGCAGTTGGCCGATGCCTATCTGCGCCATGGTCCATACTCTCGCAGGTCTGACTCGAGGGGACCTCTGCGCTCACCTTCCACTGCCATGGCCGCTGGGGGGGTTGGCAGGAGCAGCAGCAGCAGCTCCATCAGCAGCAGCCTCAGTCTTCAGTCGCTAATGAGTAGCTTTCTACACCCGCATAGTGAGGCTACTCATGAGCAGCAGGAAGACCTGGAGCAGGACCTGAACCAGCAGGTCATGTCATACTTTGACTTGACCATGCCAACACACCTTGAGGATCCGCTGGACTTCTGGGCAGCCAAACTTGATTTGTGGCCGCAACTAGCAGAGTTTGCCCTGGAAAAGCTGTCCTGCCCGGCAAGTAGCGTGCCATCTGAGCGGGTGTTTAGCGCGGCGGGGGCCATAGTTACGGTGAGGAGAACTCGTCTGTCAACTAAAAATGTGGAGAGACTCACCTTTGTCAAAATGAATCAGGGATGGATCAGCCAGGATTTCCACCCACCAATGCCTGATGCATGCGACTAGATTCAGCATGGTGCCACGTTTTAAACTTTCCAAATGGTGCAAAACATATTTATGTCTTTAGGCCAATTTTTGGGCTCCTGCTGCTGCTGCTGCCAACTCCAGGGTGTGAATCATCCAATTTTTGGGCTCCTGAAGCCAACCTCAGTGTCTCTTTAAAGTAATGTTTGGGCTCCTGTTGCTGCTGCTGCCAACTCCTGCCAACTCCAGGGTGTGATTCATCCAATTTTTGGGCTCCTGAAGCCAACCCCAGGGTCTCTTTAAAGTAATATTTGGGCTCCTGCTGCTGCTGCTGCCTACTCCAGGGTGTGAATCAACCAATTTTTGGCTCCTGAAGCCAACTCCAGTGTCTCTTTAAAGTAATATTTGTCCTCCTGCTGCTGCTGCCAACTCCAGGGTGTGATTCATCCAATTTTTGGCCTCCTGAAGCCAACCCCAGTGTCTCTTTAAAGTAATATTTGGGCTCCTGCTGCTGCTGCTGCCAACTCCAGGGTGTGATTCATCCAATTTTTGGGCTCCTGAAGCCAACTCCAGTGTATATTTGGGCTCCTGCTGCTGCTGCTGCCAACTCCAGGGTGTGATTCATCCAATTTTTGGCCTCCTGAAGCCAACCCCAGGGTCTCTTTAAAGTAATGTTTGGGCTCCTGCTGCTGCTGCCAACTCCAGGGTGTGATTCATCCAATTTTTGGGCTCCTGAAGCCAACTCCAGTGTCTCTTTAAAGTAATATTTGGGCTCCTGCTGCTGCTGCTGCCAACTCCAGGGTGTGAATCATCCAATTTTTGGGCTCCTGAAGCCAACTCCAGTGTCTCTTTCAAGTAATATTTGGCCTCCTGCTGCTGCTGCCAACTCCAGGGTGTGATTCATCCAATTTTTGGGCTCCTAAAGCCAACCCCAGTGTCTCTTTAAAGTAATATTTGGGCTCCTGCTGCTGCTGCTGCCAACTCTAGGGTGTGATTCATCCAATTTTTGGGCTCCTGAAGCCAACTCCAGTGTATATTTGGGCTCCTGCTGCTGCTGCTGCCAACTCCAGGGTGTGATTAATCCAATTTTTGGCCTCCTGAAGCCAACCCCAGTGTCTCTTTAAAGTAATATTTGGGCTCCTGCTGCTGCCAACTCCAGGGTGTGATTCATCCAATTTTTGGGCTCCTGAAGCCAACTCCAGTGTATATTTGGGCTCCTGCTGCTGCCAACTCCAGGGTGTGATTCATCCAATTTTTGGCCTCCTGAAGCCAACCCCAGGGTCTCTTTAAAGTAATGTTTGGGCTCCTGCTGCTGCTGCTGCCAACTCCTGCCATCTCCAGGGTGTGATTCATCCAATTTTTGGGCTCCTGAAGCCAACCCCAGGGTCTCTTTAAAGTAAAATTTGGGCTCCTGCTGCTGCTGCTGCCAACTCCAGGGTGTGAATCATCCAATTTTTGGGCTCCTGAAGCCAACTCCAGTGTCTGTTTCAAGTAATATTTGTCCTCCTGCTTCTGCTGCCAACTCCAGGGTGTGATTCATCCAATTTTTGGGCTCCTGAAGCCAACCCCAGGGTCTCTTTAAAGTAATGTTTGGGCTCCTGCTGCTTCTTGCAACTCCAGGGTGTGATTCATCCAATTTTTGGGCTCCTGAAGCCAACCCCAGTGTCTCTTTAAAGTAATGTTTGGGATCCTGCTGCTGCTGCCAACTCCAGGGTGTGATTCATCCAATTTTTGGCCTCCTGAAGCCAACCCCAGTGTCTCTTTAAAGTAATATTTGGGCTCCTGCTGCTGCTGCTGCCAACTCCAGGGTGTGAATCATCCAATTTTTGGGCTCCTGAAGCCAACTCCAGTGTCTCTTTAAAGTAATATTTGGCTCCTGCTGCTGCTGCTGCCAACTCCAGGGTGTGAATCATCCAATTTTTTTGCTCCTGAAGCCAACTCCAGTGTCTCTTTCAAGTAATATTTGGCCTCCTGCTGCTGCTGCCAACTCCAGGGTGTGATTCATCCAATTTTTGGCCTCCTGAAGCCAACCCCAGTGTCTCTTTAAAGTAATATTTGGGCTCCTGCTGCTGCTGCTGCCAACTCCAGGGTGTGAATCATCCAATTTTTGGGCTCCTGAAGCCAACTCCAGTGTCTCTTTCAAGTAATATTTGGCCTCCTGCTGCTGCTGCCAACTCCAGGGTGTGATTCATCCAATTTTTGGCCTCCTGAAGCCAACCCCAGTGTCTCTTTAAAGTAATATTTGGGCTCCTGCTGCTGCTGCTGCCAACTCCAGGGTGTGATTCATCCAATTTTTGGGCTCCTAAAGCCAACTCCAGTGTCTCTTTAAAGTATTGTTAGGGCTCCTGCTGCTGCTGCCAACTCCAGGGTGTGAATCATCCAATTTTTGTGCTCCTGAAGCCAACTCCAGTGTCTCTTTAAAGTAATATTTGGGCTCCTGCTGCTGCTGCTGTCAACTCCAGGGTGTGATTCATCCAATTTTTGGGCTCCTGAAGCCAACCCCAGGGTCTCTTTAAAGTAATGTTTGGGCTCCTGCTGCTGCTTCCTACTCCAGGGTGTGATTCATCCAATTTTTGTGCTCCTGAAGCCAACCCCAGTGTCTCCTTAATGTAATGTTTGGGCTCCTGCTGCTTGCAACTCCAGGGTGTGAATCATCCAATTTTTGGGCTCCTGAAGCCAACCCCATGGTCTCTTTAAAGTAATATTTGGGCTGCTGCTGCTGCCAACTCCAGGGTGTGACTCATCCAATTTTTGGGCTCCTGAAGCCAACTCCAGTGTCTCTTTAAAGTAATGTGTGGGCTCCTGCTGCTGCTGCTGCCAACTCCAGGGTGTGATTCATCCAATTTTTGGGCTCCTGAAGCCAACTCCAGTGTCTCTTTAAAGTAATATTTGGGCTCCTGCTGCTGCTTGCAACTCCAGGGTGTGATTCATCCAATTTTGGGGCTCCTGAAGCCAACCCCAGTGTCTCTTTAAAGTAATGTTTGGGCTCCTGCTGCTGCTTGCAACTCCAGGGTGTGATTCATCCAATTTTTGGGCTCCTGCTGCTGCCAACTCCGTTGTCTCTTTAAAGCAATGTTTGGGCTCCTGCCCCTCATAGTGATGCCACTTCAACTCTCTTGAATTCAATTGTGCCGCTCTGCGATTCTATTAGCGATGCCTCTGATCTGCATCTGATATTTATTCAAATTATTATTTAACTAACCCAGCATGCATCCTGTGCGTGTTACAGCAAGGCAGAATGGTTTACAACCCTATTGAGGCTCAAGGAGGCTCAGAAATAGCCGTTTTTAATAGCGTTTCGTCGCGAATAAATTCGGGTCGAAGCAATTTTTGTCAGAAAATTTGGCGAATCAGTCGAATCGAATTTTTCAAAAGTTCGCTCATCTCTACCAAAAACCAATTCAAAAAGCAATACTTTGATTTAGCTGAGGAAGGATGAACAAGCGTATTAAGTGCAGGTTTGGGATGCCCTGCGGTCTGGTGCTTTTTTTTGTTAAAGGCAGAACAAAAACCAATTCAAAATGCAATAATTTAATTAAGCTGAGGAAGGATGAACAAGCATATTTAGGTTTGGGATGCCCTGCGGCCTGGTGTTTTTGTTTGTTAAAGGCAGACCAAAAACCAATTCAAAATGCTGATTAAGCTGAGG
This sequence comes from Gastrophryne carolinensis, assembly GCA_027917425.1. Classification (NCBI taxonomy): domain Eukaryota; kingdom Metazoa; phylum Chordata; class Amphibia; order Anura; family Microhylidae; genus Gastrophryne; species Gastrophryne carolinensis. The sequence continues at coordinate 320,761,751 of CM051236.1, read as the reverse complement.
AAGGATAAACAAGCGTATTTAGTATAACAGATAGGCTGCTAAGTGCAGGTTTGGGATGCCCTGCGGCCTGGTGTTTTTTTTGTAAAAGGCAGATCAAAAACCAATTCAAAATGCAATACTTTGATTAAGCTGAGGAAGGATGAACAAGCGTATTTAGTATAACAGATAGGCTGCTAAGTGCAGGTTTGGGATGCCCTGCGGCCTGGTGTTTTTTTCTGTTAAAGGCAGACCAAAAAACTATTCAAAATACAAAACTTTGATTAAGCTGAGGATCAACAAGCGTATTTAGTATAACAGGCTGTTAAGTGCAGGTTTGGGATGCCCTGTGGCCTGTTTTTTTTTGTTAAAGGCAGACCAAAAAGCAATTCAAAATGCAATACTTTGATTAAGCTGAGGAAGGATGAACAAGCGTATTTAGTATAACATGTAGGCTGCTAAGTGCAAGTTTGGGATGCCTTGCGGCCTGGCTTTTTTTGTAAAAGACAGACCAAAAACCAATTCAAAATGCAATACTTTGATTAAGCTGAGGAAGGATGAACAAGCGTATTTAGTATAACAGATAGGCTGCTAAGTGCAGGTTTGATGCCCTGCGGCCTGGTGTTTTTTTTGTTAAAGGCAGACCAAAAACCAATTCAAAATGCAATACTTTGATTAAGCTGAGGAAGGATGAACAAGCATATTTAGTATAACAGATAGGCTGCTAAGTGCAGGTTCGGGATGCCCTGCGGCCTGGTGCTTTTTTTTTTAAAGGCAGACCAAAAACCAATTCAAAAAGCAATACTTTGATTAAGCCGAGGAAGATTGAACAAGCGAATTTAGTATAACAGATAGGCTGCTAAGTGCAGGTTTGGGATGCCCTGCTGACTGGTGTTTTTCTGTTAAAGGCAGACCAAAAAGCAATTCAAAATGCAATACTTTGATTAAGCTGAGGAGGATCAACAAGCATATTTAGTATAACAGGCTGCTAAGTGCAGGGTTGGGATGCCCTGCGGCCTGGTGTTTTTTTTTTTTTGATAAAGGCAGACCCAAAACCAATTCAAAATGCAATGCTTTGATTAAGCTGAGGAAGAATGAACAAGCGTATTTAGTATAACAGATAGGCAGCTAAGTGCAGGTTTGGGATGCCCTGCGGCCTGGTGTTTTTTTTTTGTTAAAGGCAGACCAAAAACCAATTCAAAATGCAATAATTTGATTATTCTGAGGAAGGATGAACAGGCATATTTAGTATAACAGATACGCTGCTAAGTGCAGGTTTGGGATGCCCTGCGGCCTGGTGTTTTTTTTTGTTAAAGGCAGACCAAAAACCAATTCAAAATGCTGATTAAGCTGAGGAAGGATAAACGAGCGTATTCAGTATAACAGATAGGCTGCTAAGTGCAGGTTTGGGATGCCCTGCGGCCTGTTTTTTTTTTTGTTAAAGGCAGACCAAAAACCAATTCAAAATGCAATTCTTTGATTAAGCTGAGGAAGGATGAACAAGCGTATTTAGTATAACAGGTTGCTAAGTGCAGGTTTGGCATGCCCTGCGGCCTGGTGTTTTGTTTTGTTAAAGGCAGACCAAAAACCAATTCAAAATACAGTACTTTGATTAAGCTGAGGATCAACAAGCGTATTTAGTATAACAGGCTGCTAAGTGCAGGTTTGGGATGCCCTGCGGCCTGGTGTTTTGTTTTTTTTGATAAAAGGCAGACCAAAAACCAATTCAAAATGCAATACTTTGATTAAGCTGAGGAAGAATGAACAAGCGTATTTAGTATAATAGGCTGCTAAGTGCAGGTTTGGGATGCCCTGCGGCCTGTTTTTTTTTTTGTTAAAGGCAGACCAAAAACCAATTCAAAATGCAATGCTTTGATTAAGCTGAGGAAGGATGAACAAGCGTATTTAGTATAACAGGCTGCTAAGTGCAGGTTTGGGATGCCCTGCGGCCTGGTGTTTTTTTTGTTAAAGTCAGACCAAAAACCAATTCAAAAAGCAATACTTTGATTAAGCCGAGGAAGGATGAACAAGCGAATTTAGTATAACAGATAGGCTGCTAAGTGCAGGTTTGGGATGCTCTGCGGCCTGGTGTTTTTCTTTTTTAAAGGCAGACCAAAAACCAATTCAAAATGCAATACTTTGATTAAACTGAGGAAGGATGAACAAGCGTATTTAGTATAACAGGCTGCTAAGTGCAGGTTTGGGATGCCCTGCGGACTGGTGTTTTTTTGTTAAAGGCAGACCAAAAACCAATTCAAAATACAATACTTTGATTAAGCTGAGGAAGGATGAACAAGCGTATTTAGTATAACAGATAGGCTGCTAAGTGCAGGTTTGGCATGCCCTGCGGCCTGGTGTTTTTTTTGTTAAAGGCAGACCAAAAACCAATTCAAAATACAATACTTTGATTAAGCTGAGGATCAACAAGCGTATTTAGTATAACAGGCTGCTAAGTGCAGGTTTGGGATGCCCTGAGGCCTGGTGTTTTTTTTTTTTTTGTTAAAGGCAGACCCAAAACCAATTCAAAATGCAATACTTTGATTAAGCTGAGGAAGGATGAACAAGCGTATTTAGTATAACAGATAGGCTGCTAAGTGCAGGTTTGGGATGCCCTGCGGCCTGGTGTTTTTTTTTTGTTAAAGGCAGACCAAAAACCAATTCAAAATGCAATAATTTAATTAAGCTGAGGAAGGATGAACAAGCATATTTAGGTTTGGGATGCCCTGCGGCCTGGTGTTTTTGTTTGTTAAAGGCAGACCAAAAACCAATTCAAAATGCTGATTAAGCTGAGGAAGGATAAACAAGCGTATTTAGTATAACAGATAGGCTGCTAAGTGCAGGTTTGGGATGCCCTGCGGCCTGGTGTTTTTTTTGTAAAAGGCAGATCAAAAACCAATTCAAAATGCAATACTTTGATTAAGCTGAGGAAGGATGAACAAGCGTATTTAGTATAACAGATAGGCTGCTAAGTGCAGGTTTGGGATGCCCTGCGGCCTGGTGTTTTTTTCTGTTAAAGGCAGACCAAAAAACTATTCAAAATACAAAACTTTGATTAAGCTGAGGATCAACAAGCGTATTTAGTATAACAGGCTGTTAAGTGCAGGTTTGGGATGCCCTGTGGCCTGTTTTTTTTTGTAAAAGACAGACCAAAAACCAATTCAAAATGCAATACTTTGATTAAGCTGAGGAAGGATAAACAAGCGTATTTAGTATAACAGATAGGCTGCTAAGTGCAGGTTTGGGATGCCTTGCGGCCTGGCTTTTTTTGTAAAAGACAGACCAAAAACCAATTCAAAATGCAATACTTTGATTAAGCTGAGGAAGGATGAACAAGCGTATTTAGTATAACAGATAGGCTGCTAAGTGCAGGTTTGATGCCCTGCGGCCTGGTGTTTTTTTTGTTAAAGGCAGACCAAAAACCAATTCAAAATGCAATACTTTGATTAAGCTGAGGAAGGATGAACAAGCATATTTAGTATAACAGATAGGCTGCTAAGTGCAGGTTCGGGATGCCCTGCGGCCTGGTGTTTTTTTTGTTCAAGGCAGACCAAAAACCAATTCAAAAAGCAAAACTTTGATTAAGCCGAGGAAGGATGAACAAGCGAATTTAGTATAACAGATAGGCTGCTAAGTGCAGGTTTGGGATGCTCTGCGGCCTGGTGCTTTTTTTTTTTAAAGGCAGACCAAAAACCAATTCAAAATGCAATACTTTGATTAAGCTGAGGAAGGATGAGCAAGCATATTTAGTATAACAGATAGGCTGCTAAGTGCAGGTTCGGGATGCCGTGCGCCCTGGTGCTTTTTTTTTTAAAGGCAGACCAAAAACCAATTCAAAAAGCAATACTTTGATTAAGCCGAGGAAGATTGAACAAGCGAATTTAGTATAACAGATAGGCTGCTAAGTGCAGGTTTGGGATGCCCTGCTGACTGGTGTTTTTTTGTTAAAGGCAGACCAAAAAGCAATTCAAAATGCAATACTTTGATTAAGCTGAGGAGGATCAACAAGCATATTTAGTATAACAGGCTGCTAAGTGCAGGGTTGGGATGCCCTGCGGCCTGGTGTTTTTTTTTTTTTGATAAAGGCAGACCCAAAACCAATTCAAAATGCAATGCTTTGATTAAGCTGAGGAAGAATGAACAAGCGTATTTAGTATAACAGATAGGCAGCTAAGTGCAGGTTTGGGATGCCCTGCGGCCTGGTGTTTTTTTTTTGTTAAAGGCAGACCAAAAACCAATTCAAAATGCAATAATTTGATTATTCTGAGGAAGGATGAACAGGCATATTTAGTATAACAGATACGCTGCTAAGTGCAGGTTTGGGATGCCCTGCGGCCTGGTGTTTTTTTTTGTTAAAGGCAGACCAAAAACCAATTCAAAATGCTGATTAAGCTGAGGAAGGATAAACAAGCGTATTTAGTATAACAGATAGGCTGCTAAGTGCAGGTTTGGGATGCCCTGCGGCCTGTTTTTTTTTTTTGTTAAAGGCAGACCAAAAACCAATTCAAAATGCAATTCTTTGATTAAGCTGAGGAAGGATGAACAAGCGTATTTAGTATAACAGGTTGCTAAGTGCAGGTTTGGCATGCCCTGCGGCCTGGTGTTTTGTTTTGTTAAAGGCAGACCAAAAACCAATTCAAAATACAGTACTTTGATTAAGCTGAGGATCAACAAGCGTATTTAGTATAACAGGCTGCTAAGTGCAGGTTTGGGATGCCCTGCGGCCTGGTGTTTTGTTTTTTTTGATAAAAGGCAGACCAAAAACCAATTCAAAATGCAATACTTTGATTAAGCTGAGGAAGAATGAACAAGCGTATTTAGTATAATAGGCTGCTAAGTGCAGGTTTGGGATGCCCTGCGGCCTGTTTTTTTTTTTGTTAAAGGCAGACCAAAAACCAATTCAAAATGCAATGCTTTGATTAAGCTGAGGAAGGATGAACAAGCGTATTTAGTATAACAGGCTGCTAAGTGCAGGTTTGGGATGCCCTGCGGCCTGGTGTTTTTTTTGTTAAAGTCAGACCAAAAACCAATTCAAAAAGCAATACTTTGATTAAGCCGAGGAAGGATGAACAAGCGAATTTAGTATAACAGATAGGCTGCTAAGTGCAGGTTTGGGATGCTCTGCGGCCTGGTGTTTTTCTTTTTTAAAGGCAGACCAAAAACCAATTCAAAATGCAATACTTTGATTAAACTGAGGAAGGATGAACAAGCGTATTTAGTATAACAGGCTGCTAAGTGCAGGTTTGGGATGCCCTGCGGACTGGTGTTTTTTTGTTAAAGGCAGACCAAAAACCAATTCAAAATACAATACTTTGATTAAGCTGAGGAAGGATGAACAAGCGTATTTAGTATAACAGATAGGCTGCTAAGTGCAGGTTTGGCATGCCCTGCGGCCTGGTGTTTTTTTTGTTAAAGGCAGACCAAAAACCAATTCAAAATACAATACTTTGATTAAGCTGAGGATCAACAAGCGTATTTAGTATAACAGGCTGCTAAGTGCAGGTTTGGGATGCCCTGAGGCCTGGTGTTTTTTTTTTTTTGTTAAAGGCAGACCCAAAACCAATTCAAAATGCAATACTTTGATTAAGCTGAGGAAGGATGAACAAGCGTATTTAGTATAACAGATAGGCTGCTAAGTGCAGGTTTGGGATGCCCTGCGGCCTGGTGTTTTTTTTTTTGTTAAAGGCAGACCAAAAACCAATTCAAAATGCAATAATTTGATTAATCTGAGGAAGGATGAACAAGCATATTTAGTATAACAGATACGCTCCTAAGTGCAGGTTTGGGATGCCCTGCGGCCTGGTGTTTTTTTTGTTAAAGGCAGACCAAAAACCAATTCAAAATGCTGATTAAGCTGAGGAAGGATAAACAAGCGTATTTAGTATAACAGATAGGCTGCTAAGTGCAGGTTTGGGATGCCCTGCGGCCTGTTTTTTTTTTTTTTGTTAAAGGCAGACCAAAAACCAATTCAAAATGCAATTCTTTGATTAAGCTGAGGAAGGATGAACAAGCGTATTTAGTATAACAGGTTGCTAAGTGCAGGTTTGGCATGCCCTGCGGCCTGGTGTTTTGTTTTGTTAAAGGCAGACCAAAAACCAATTCAAAATACAATACTTTGATTAAGCTGAGGATCAACAAGCGTATTTAGTATAACAGGCTGCTAAGTGCAGGTTTAGGATGCCCTGCGGCCTGGTGTTTTGTTTTTTTTGATAAAAGGCAGACCAAAAACCAATTCAAAATGCAATACTTTGATTAAGCTGAGGAAGAATGAACAAGCATATTTAGTATAACAGACAGGCTGCTAAGTGCAGGTTTGGGATGCCCTGCGGCCTGGTGTTTTTTTTTTTTGTTAAAGGCAGACCAAAAACCAATTCAAAATGCAATAATTTGATTAATCTGAGGAAGGATGAACAAGCATATTTAGTATAACAGATAAGCAGCTAAGTGCAGGTTTGGGATGCCCTGCGGCCTGTTTTTTTTTTGTTAAAGGCAGACCAAAAACCAATTCAAAATGCAATCCTTTGATTAAGCTGAGGAAGGATGAACAAGCATATTTAGTATAACAGATAGGCTGCTAAGTGCAGGTTCGGGATGCCCTGCGGCCTGGTGTTTTTTTTTTGTTAAAGGCAGACCAAAAACCAATTCAAAAAGCAATACTTTGATTAAGCCGAGGAAGGATGAACAAGCGAATTTAGTATAACAGATAGGCTGCTAAGTGCAGGTTTGGGATGCTCTGCGGCCTGGTGCTTTTTTTTTTTAAAGGCAGACCAAAAACCAATTCAAAATGCAATACTTTGATTAAGCTGAGGAAGGATGAACAAGCGTATTAAGTGCAGGTTTGGGATGCCCTGCGGTCTGGTGCTTTTTTTTGTTAAAGGCAGAACAAAAACCAATTCAAAATGCAATAATTTAATTAAGCTGAGGAAGGATGAACAAGCATATTTAGGTTTGGGATGCCCTGCGGCCTGGTGTTTTTGTTTGTTAAAGGCAGACCAAAAACCAATTCAAAATGCTGATTAAGCTGAGGAAGGATAAACAAGCGTATTTAGTATAACAGATAGGCTGCTAAGTGCAGGTTTGGGATGCCCTGCGGCCTGGTGTTTTTTTTGTAAAAGGCAGATCAAAAACCAATTCAAAATGCAATACTTTGATTAAGCTGAGGAAGGATGAACAAGCGTATTTAGTATAACAGATAGGCTGCTAAGTGCAGGTTTGGGATGCCCTGCGGCCTGGTGTTTTTTTCTGTTAAAGGCAGACCAAAAAACTATTCAAAATACAAAACTTTGATTAAGCTGAGGATCAACAAGCGTATTTAGTATAACAGGCTGTTAAGTGCAGGTTTGGGATGCCCTGTGGCCTGTTTTTTTTTGTTAAAGGCAGACCAAAAAGCAATTCAAAATGCAATACTTTGATTAAGCTGAGGAAGGATGAACAAGCGTATTTAGTATAACATGTAGGCTGCTAAGTGCAAGTTTGGGATGCCTTGCGGCCTGGCTTTTTTTGTAAAAGACAGACCAAAAACCAATTCAAAATGCAATACTTTGATTAAGCTGAGGAAGGATGAACAAGCGTATTTAGTATAACAGATAGGCTGTTAAGTGCAGGTTTGGGATGCCCTGCGGCCTGGTGTTTTTTTTGTTAAAGGCAGACCAAAAACCAATTCAAAATGCAATACTTTGATTAAGCTGAGGAAGGATGAACAAGCATATTTAGTATAACAGATAGGCTGCTAAGTGCAGGTTCGGGATGCCCTGCGGCCTGGTGTTTTTTTTGTTCAAGGCAGACCAAAAACCAATTCAAAAAGCAAAACTTTGATTAAGCCGAGGAAGGATGAACAAGCGAATTTAGTATAACAGATAGGCTGCTAAGTGCAGGTTTGGGATGCTCTGCGGCCTGGTGCTTTTTTTTTTTAAAGGCAGACCAAAAACCAATTCAAAATGCAATACTTTGATTAAGCTGAGGAAGGATGAGCAAGCATATTTAGTATAACAGATAGGCTGCTAAGTGCAGGTTCGGGATGCCGTGCGCCCTGGTGCTTTTTTTTTTAAAGGCAGACCAAAAACCAATTCAAAAAGCAATACTTTGATTAAGCCGAGGAAGGATGAACAAGCGTATTAAGTGCAGGTTTGGGATGCCCTGCGGTCTGGTGCTTTTTTTTGTTAAAGGCAGAACAAAAACCAATTCAAAATGCAATAATTTAATTAAGCTGAGGAAGGATGAACAAGCATATTTAGGTTTGGGATGCCCTGCGGCCTGGTGTTTTTGTTTGTTAAAGGCAGACCAAAAACCAATTCAAAATGCTGATTAAGCTGAGGAAGGATAAACAAGCGTATTTAGTATAACAGATAGGCTGCTAAGTGCAGGTTTGGGATGCCCTGCGGCCTGGTGTTTTTTTTGTAAAAGGCAGATCAAAAACCAATTCAAAATGCAATACTTTGATTAAGCTGAGGAAGGATGAACAAGCGTATTTAGTATAACAGATAGGCTGCTAAGTGCAGGTTTGGGATGCCCTGCGGCCTGGTGTTTTTTTCTGTTAAAGGCAGACCAAAAAACTATTCAAAATACAAAACTTTGATTAAGCTGAGGATCAACAAGCGTATTTAGTATAACAGGCTGTTAAGTGCAGGTTTGGGATGCCCTGTGGCCTGTTTTTTTTTGTTAAAGGCAGACCAAAAAGCAATTCAAAATGCAATACTTTGATTAAGCTGAGGAAGGATGAACAAGCGTATTTAGTATAACATGTAGGCTGCTAAGTGCAAGTTTGGGATGCCTTGCGGCCTGGCTTTTTTTGTAAAAGACAGACCAAAAACCAATTCAAAATGCAATACTTTGATTAAGCTGAGGAAGGATGAACAAGCGTATTTAGTATAACAGATAGGCTGCTAAGTGCAGGTTTGATGCCCTGCGGCCTGGTGTTTTTTTTGTTAAAGGCAGACCAAAAACCAATTCAAAATGCAATACTTTGATTAAGCTGAGGAAGGATGAACAAGCATATTTAGTATAACAGATAGGCTGCTAAGTGCAGGTTCGGGATGCCCTGCGGCCTGGTGCTTTTTTTTTAAAGGCAGACCAAAAACCAATTCAAAAAGCAATACTTTGATTAAGCCGAGGAAGATTGAACAAGCGAATTTAGTATAACAGATAGGCTGCTAAGTGCAGGTTTGGGATGCCCTGCTGACTGGTGTTTTTTTGTTAAAGGCAGACCAAAAAGCAATTCAAAATGCAATACTTTGATTAAGCTGAGGAGGATCAACAAGCATATTTAGTATAACAGGCTGCTAAGTGCAGGGTTGGGATGCCCTGCGGCCTGGTGTTTTTTTTTTTTTGATAAAGGCAGACCCAAAACCAATTCAAAATGCAATGCTTTGATTAAGCTGAGGAAGAATGAACAAGCGTATTTAGTATAACAGATAGGCAGCTAAGTGCAGGTTTGGGATGCCCTGCGGCCTGGTGTTTTTTTTTTGTTAAAGGCAGACCAAAAACCAATTCAAAATGCAATAATTTGATTATTCTGAGGAAGGATGAACAGGCATATTTAGTATAACAGATACGCTGCTAAGTGCAGGTTTGGGATGCCCTGCGGCCTGGTGTTTTTTTTTGTTAAAGGCAGACCAAAAACCAATTCAAAATGCTGATTAAGCTGAGGAAGGATAAATGAGCGTATTCAGTATAACAGATAGGCTGCTAAGTGCAGGTTTGGGATGCCCTGCGGCCTGTTTTTTTTTTTGTTAAAGGCAGACCAAAAACCAATTCAAAATGCAATTCTTTGATTAAGCTGAGGAAGGATGAACAAGCGTATTTAGTATAACAGGTTGCTAAGTGCAGGTTTGGCATGCCCTGCGGCCTGGTGTTTTGTTTTGTTAAAGGCAGACCAAAAACCAATTCAAAATACAGTACTTTGATTAAGCTGAGGATCAACAAGCGTATTTAGTATAACAGGCTGCTAAGTGCAGGTTTGGGATGCCCTGCGGCCTGGTGTTTTGTTTTTTTTGATAAAAGGCAGACCAAAAACCAATTCAAAATGCAATACTTTGATTAAGCTGAGGAAGAATGAACAAGCGTATTTAGTATAATAGGCTGCTAAGTGCAGGTTTGGGATGCCCTGCGGCCTGTTTTTTTTTTTGTTAAAGGCAGACCAAAAACCAATTCAAAATGCAATGCTTTGATTAAGCTGAGGAAGGATGAACAAGCGTATTTAGTATAACAGGCTGCTAAGTGCAGGTTTGGGATGCCCTGCGGCCTGGTGTTTTTTTTGTTAAAGTCAGACCAAAAACCAATTCAAAAAGCAATACTTTGATTAAGCCGAGGAAGGATGAACAAGCGAATTTAGTATAACAGATAGGCTGCTAAGTGCAGGTTTGGGATGCTCTGCGGCCTGGTGTTTTTCTTTTTTAAAGGCAGACCAAAAACCAATTCAAAATGCAATACTTTGATTAAACTGAGGAAGGATGAACAAGCGTATTTAGTATAACAGGCTGCTAAGTGCAGGTTTGGGATGCCCTGCGGACTGGTGTTTTTTTGTTAAAGGCAGACCAAAAACCAATTCAAAATACAATACTTTGATTAAGCTGAGGAAGGATGAACAAGCGTATTTAGTATAACAGATAGGCTGCTAAGTGCAGGTTTGGCATGCCCTGCGGCCTGGTGTTTTTTTTGTTAAAGGCAGACCAAAAACCAATTCAAAATACAATACTTTGATTAAGCTGAGGATCAACAAGCGTATTTAGTATAACAGGCTGCTAAGTGCAGGTTTGGGATGCCCTGAGGCCTGGTGTTTTTTTTTTTTTTTGTTAAAGGCAGACCCAAAACCAATTCAAAATGCAATACTTTGATTAAGCTGAGGAAGGATGAACAAGCGTATTTAGTATAACAGATAGGCTGCTAAGTGCAGGTTTGGGATGCCCTGCGGCCTGGTGTTTTTTTTTTGTTAAAGGCAGACCAAAAACCAATTCAAAATGCAATAATTTGATTAATCTGAGGAAGGATGAACAAGCATATTTAGTATAACAGATACGCTCCTAAGTGCAGGTTTGGGATGCCCTGCGGCCTGGTGTTTTTTTTGTTAAAGGCAGACCAAAAACCATTTCAAAATGCTGATTAAGCTGAGGAAGGATAAACAAGCGTATTTAGTATAACAGATAGGCTGCTAAGTGCAGGTTTGGGATGCCCTGCGGCCTGTTTTTTTTTTTTTTTGTTAAAGGCAGACCAAAAACCAATTCAAAATGCAATTCTTTGATTAAGCTGAGGAAGGATGAACAAGCGTATTTAGTATAACAGGTTGCTAAGTGCAGGTTTGGCATGCCCTGCGGCCTTGTGTTTTGTTTTGTTAAAGGCAGACCAAAAACCAATTCAAAATACAATACTTTGATTAAGCTGAGGATCAACAAGCGTATTTAGTATAACAGGCTGCTAAGTGCAGGTTTAGGATGCCCTGCGGCCTGGTGTTTTGTTTTTTTTGATAAAAGGCAGACCAAAAACCAATTCAAAATGCAATACTTTGATTAAGCTGAGGAAGAATGAACAAGCATATTTAGTATAACAGACAGGCTGCTAAGTGCAGGTTTGGGATGCCCTGCGGCCTGGTGTTTTTTTTTTTTTGTTAAAGGCAGACCAAAAACCAATTCAAAATGCAATAATTTGATTAATCTGAGGAAGGATGAACAAGCATATTTAGTATAACAGATAGGCTGCTAAGTGCAGGTTCGGGATGCCCTGCGGCCTGGTGTTTTTTTTTTGTTAAAGGCAAACCAAAAACCAATTCAAAAAGCAATACTTTGATTAAGCCGAGGAAGGATGAACAAGCGAATTTAGTATAACAGATAGGCTGCTAAGTGCAGGTTTGGGATGCTCTGCGGCCTGGTGCTTTTTTTTTTTAAAGGCAGACCAAAAACCAATTCAAAATGCAATACTTTGATTAAGCTGAGGAAGGATGAACAAGCGTATTAAGTGCAGGTTTGGGATGCCCTGCGGTCTGGTGCTTTTTTTTGTTAAAGGCAGAACAAAAACCAATTCAAAATGCAATAATTTAATTAAGCTGAGGAAGGATGAACAAGCATATTTAGGTTTGGGATGCCCTGCGGCCTGGTGTTTTTGTTTGTTAAAGGCAGACCAAAAACCAATTCAAAATGCTGATTAAGCTGAGGAAGGATAAACAAGCGTATTTAGTATAACAGATAGGCTGCTAAGTGCAGGTTTGGGATGCCCTGCGGCCTGGTGTTTTTTTTGTAAAAGGCAGATCAAAAACCAATTCAAAATGCAATACTTTGATTAAGCTGAGGAAGGATGAACAAGCGTATTTAGTATAACAGATAGGCTGCTAAGTGCAGGTTTGGGATGCCCTGCGGCCTGGTGTTTTTTTCTGTTAAAGGCAGACCAAAAAACTATTCAAAATACAAAACTTTGATTAAGCTGAGGATCAACAAGCGTATTTAGTATAACAGGCTGTTAAGTGCAGGTTTGGGATGCCCTGTGGCCTGTTTTTTTTTGTTAAAGGCAGACCAAAAAGCAATTCAAAATGCAATACTTTGATTAAGCTGAGGAAGGATAAACAAGCGTATTTAGTATAACATGTAGGCTGCTAAGTGCAAGTTTGGGATGCCTTGCGGCCTGGCTTTTTTTGTAAAAGACAGACCAAAAACCAATTCAAAATGCAATACTTTGATTAAGCTGAGGAAGGATGAACAAGCGTATTTAGTATAACAGATAGGCTGCTAAGTGCAGGTTTGATGCCCTGCGGCCTGGTGTTTTTTTTGTTAAAGGCAGACCAAAAACCAATTCAAAATGCAATACTTTGATTAAGCTGAGGAAGGATGAACAAGCATATTTAGTATAACAGATAGGCTGCTAAGTGCAGGTTCGGGATGCCCTGCGGCCTGGTGTTTTTTTTGTTCAAGGCAGACCAAAAACCAATTCAAAAAGCAAAACTTTGATTAAGCCGAGGAAGGATGAACAAGCGAATTTAGTATAACAGATAGGCTGCTAAGTGCAGGTTTGGGATGCTCTGCGGCCTGGTGCTTTTTTTTTTTAAAGGCAGACCAAAAACCAATTCAAAATGCAATACTTTGATTAAGCTGAGGAAGGATGAGCAAGCATATTTAGTATAACAGATAGGCTGCTAAGTGCAGGTTCGGGATGCCGTGCGCCCTGGTGCTTTTTTTTTTAAAGGCAGACCAAAAACCAATTCAAAAAGCAATACTTTGATTAAGCCGAGGAAGATTGAACAAGCGAATTTAGTATAACAGATAGGCTGCTAAGTGCAGGTTTGGGATGCCCTGCTGACTGGTGTTTTTTTGTTAAAGGCAGACCAAAAAGCAATTCAAAATGCAATACTTTGATTAAGCTGAGGAGGATCAACAAGCATATTTAGTATAACAGGCTGCTAAGTGCAGGGTTGGGATGCCCTGCGGCCTGTTTTTTTTTTTTTTATAAAGGCAGACCCAAAACCAATTCAAAATGCAATGCTTTGATTAAGCTGAGGAAGAATGAACAAGCGTATTTAGTATAACAGATAGGCAGCTAAGTGCAGGTTTGGGATGCCCTGCGGCCTGGTGTTTTTTTTTTGTTAAAGGCAGACCAAAAACCAATTCAAAATGCAATAATTTGATTATTCTGAGGAAGGATGAACAGGCATATTTAGTATAACAGATACGCTGCTAAGTGCAGGTTTGGGATGCCCTGCGGCCTGGTGTTTTTTTTGTTAAAGGCAGACCAAAAACCAATTCAAAATGCTGATTAAGCTGAGGAAGGATAAACAAGCGTATTTAGTATAACAGATAGGCTGCTAAGTGCAGGTTTGGGATGCCCTGCGGCCTGTTTTTTTTTTTTGTTAAAGGCAGACCAAAAACCAATTCAAAATGCAATTCTTTGATTAAGCTGAGGAAGGATGAACAAGCGTATTTAGTATAACAGGTTGCTAAGTGCAGGTTTGGCATGCCCTGCGGCCTGGTGTTTTGTTTTGTTAAAGGCAGACCAAAAACCAATTCAAAATACAGTACTTTGATTAAGCTGAGGATCAACAAGCGTATTTAGTATAACAGGCTGCTAAGTGCAGGTTTGGGATGCCCTGCGGCCTGGTGTTTTGTTTTTTTTGATAAAAGGCAGACCAAAAACCAATTCAAAATGCAATACTTTGATTAAGCTGAGGAAGAATGAACAAGCGTATTTAGTATAATAGGCTGCTAAGTGCAGGTTTGGGATGCCCTGCGGCCTGTTTTTTTTTTTGTTAAAGGCAGACCAAAAACCAATTCAAAATGCAATGCTTTGATTAAGCTGAGGAAGGATGAACAAGCGTATTTAGTATAACAGGCTGCTAAGTGCAGGTTTGGGATGCCCTGCGGCCTGGTGTTTTTTTTGTTAAAGTCAGACCAAAAACCAATTCAAAAAGCAATACTTTGATTAAGCCGAGGAAGGATGAACAAGCGAATTTAGTATAACAGATAGGCTGCTAAGTGCAGGTTTGGGATGCTCTGCGGCCTGGTGTTTTTCTTTTTTAAAGGCAGACCAAAAACCAATTCAAAATGCAATACTTTGATTAAACTGAGGAAGGATGAACAAGCGTATTTAGTATAACAGGCTGCTAAGTGCAGGTTTGGGATGCCCTGCGGACTGGTGTTTTTTTGTTAAAGGCAGACCAAAAACCAATTCAAAATACAATACTTTGATTAAGCTGAGGAAGGATGAACAAGCGTATTTAGTATAACAGATAGGCTGCTAAGTGCAGGTTTGGCATGCCCTGCGGCCTGGTGTTTTTTTTGTTAAAGGCAGACCAAAAACCAATTCAAAATACAATACTTTGATTAAGCTGAGGATCAACAAGCGTATTTAGTATAACAGGCTGCTAAGTGCAGGTTTGGGATGCCCTGAGGCCTGGTGTTTTTTTTTTTTTTGTTAAAGGCAGACCCAAAACCAATTCAAAATGCAATACTTTGATTAAGCTGAGGAAGGATGAACAAGCGTATTTAGTATAACAGATAGGCTGCTAAGTGCAGGTTTGGGATGCCCTGCGGCCTGGTGTTTTTTTTTTGTTAAAGGCAGACCAAAAACCAATTCAAAATGCAATAATTTGATTAATCTGAGGAAGGATGAACAAGCATATTTAGTATAACAGATACGCTCCTAAGTGCAGGTTTGGGATGCCCTGCGGCCTGGTGTTTTTTTTGTTAAAGGCAGACCAAAAACCAATTCAAAATGCAATACTTTGATTAAGCTGAGGAAGGATGAACAAGCATATTTAGTATAACAGATAGGCTGCTAAGTGCAGGTTCTGGATGCCCTGCGGCCTGGTGTTTTTTTTGTTCAAGGCAGACCAAAAACCAATTCAAAAAGCAAAACTTTGATTAAGCCGAGGAAGGATGAACAAGCGAATTTAGTATAACAGATAGGCTGCTAAGTGCAGGTTTGGGATGCTCTGCGGCCTGGTGCTTTTTTTTTTTAAAGGCAGACCAAAAACCAATTCAAAATGCAATACTTTGATTAAGCTGAGGAAGGATGAGCAAGCATATTTAGTATAACAGATAGGCTGCTAAGTGCAGGTTCGGGATGCCGTGCGCCCTGGTGCTTTTTTTTTTAAAGGCAGACCAAAAACCAATTCAAAAAGCAATACTTTGATTAAGCCGAGGAAGATTGAACAAGCGAATTTAGTATAACAGATAGGCTGCTAAGTGCAGGTTTGGGATGCCCTGCTGACTGGTGTTTTTTTGTTAAAGGCAGACCAAAAAGCAATTCAAAATGCAATACTTTGATTAAGCTGAGGAGGATCAACAAGCATATTTAGTATAACAGGCTGCTAAGTGCAGGGTTGGGATGCCCTGCGGCCTGTTTTTTTTTTTTTGATAAAGGCAGACCCAAAACCAATTCAAAATGCAATGCTTTGATTAAGCTGAGGAAGAATGAACAAGCGTATTTAGTATAACAGATAGGCAGCTAAGTGCAGGTTTGGGATGCCCTGCGGCCTGGTGTTTTTTTTTTGTTAAAGGCAGACCAAAAACCAATTCAAAATGCAATAATTTGATTATTCTGAGGAAGGATGAACAGGCATATTTAGTATAACAGATACGCTGCTAAGTGCAGGTTTGGGATGCCCTGCGGCCTGGTGTTTTTTTTGTTAAAGGCAGACCAAAAACCAATTCAAAATGCTGATTAAGCTGAGGAAGGATAAACAAGCGTATTTAGTATAACAGATAGGCTGCTAAGTGCAGGTTTGGGATGCCCTGCGGCCTGTTTTTTTTTTTTGTTAAAGGCAGACCAAAAACCAATTCAAAATGCAATTCTTTGATTAAGCTGAGGAAGGATGAACAAGCGTATTTAGTATAACAGGTTGCTAAGTGCAGGTTTGGCATGCCCTGCGGCCTGGTGTTTTGTTTTGTTAAAGGCAGACCAAAAACCAATTCAAAATACAGTACTTTGATTAAGCTGAGGATCAACAAGCGTATTTAGTATAACAGGCTGCTAAGTGCAGGTTTGGGATGCCCTGCGGCCTGGTGTTTTGTTTTTTTTGATAAAAGGCAGACCAAAAACCAATTCAAAATGCAATACTTTGATTAAGCTGAGGAAGAATGAACAAGCGTATTTAGTATAATAGGCTGCTAAGTGCAGGTTTGGGATGCCCTGCGGCCTGTTTTTTTTTTTGTTAAAGGCAGACCAAAAACCAATTCAAAATGCAATGCTTTGATTAAGCTGAGGAAGGATGAACAAGCGTATTTAGTATAACAGGCTGCTAAGTGCAGGTTTGGGATGCCCTGCGGCCTGGTGTTTTTTTTGTTAAAGTCAGACCAAAAACCAATTCAAAAAGCAATACTTTGATTAAGCCGAGGAAGGATGAACAAGCGAATTTAGTATAACAGATAGGCTGCTAAGTGCAGGTTTGGGATGCTCTGCGGCCTGGTGTTTTTCTTTTTTAAAGGCAGACCAAAAACCAATTCAAAATGCAATACTTTGATTAAACTGAGGAAGGATGAACAAGCGTATTTAGTATAACAGGCTGCTAAGTGCAGGTTTGGGATGCCCTGCGGACTGGTGTTTTTTTGTTAAAGGCAGACCAAAAACCAATTCAAAATACAATACTTTGATTAAGCTGAGGAAGGATGAACAAGCGTATTTAGTATAACAGATAGGCTGCTAAGTGCAGGTTTGGCATGCCCTGCGGCCTGGTGTTTTTTTTGTTAAAGGCAGACCAAAAACCAATTCAAAATACAATACTTTGATTAAGCTGAGGATCAACAAGCGTATTTAGTATAACAGGCTGCTAAGTGCAGGTTTGGGATGCCCTGAGGCCTGGTGTTTTTTTTTTTTTTGTTAAAGGCAGACCCAAAACCAATTCAAAATGCAATACTTTGATTAAGCTGAGGAAGGATGAACAAGCGTATTTAGTATAACAGATAGGCTGCTAAGTGCAGGTTTGGGATGCCCTGCGGCCTGGTGTTTTTTTTTTGTTAAAGGCAGACCAAAAACCAATTCAAAATGCAATAATTTGATTAATCTGAGGAAGGATGAACAAGCATATTTAGTATAACAGATACGCTCCTAAGTGCAGGTTTGGGATGCCCTGCGGCCTGGTGTTTTTTTTGTTAAAGGCAGACCAAAAACCAATTCAAAATGCTGATTAAGCTGAGGAAGGATAAACAAGCGTATTTAGTATAACAGATAGGCTGCTAAGTGCAGGTTTGGGATGCCCTGCGGCCTGTTTTTTTTTTTTTTTGTTAAAGGCAGACCAAAAACCAATTCAAAATGCAATTCTTTGATTAAGCTGAGGAAGGATGAACAAGCGTATTTAGTATAACAGGTTGCTAAGTGCAGGTTTGGCATGCCCTGCGGCCTGGTGTTTTGTTTTGTTAAAGGCAGACCAAAAACCAATTCAAAATACAATACTTTGATTAAGCTGAGGATCAACAAGCGTATTTAGTATAACAGGCTGCTAAGTGCAGGTTTAGGATGCCCTGCGGCCTGGTGTTTTGTTTTTTTTGATAAAAGGCAGACCAAAAACCAATTCAAAATGCAATACTTTGATTAAGCTGAGGAAGAATGAACAAGCATATTTAGTATAACAGACAGGCTGCTAAGTGCAGGTTTGGGATGCCCTGCGGCCTGGTGTTTTTTTTTTTTGTTAAAGGCAGACCAAAAACCAATTCAAAATGCAATAATTTGATTAATCTGAGGAAGGATGAACAAGCATATTTAGTATAACAGATAAGCAGCTAAGTGCAGGTTTGGGATGCCCTGCGGCCTGTTTTTTTTTTGTTAAAGGCAGACCAAAAACCAATTCAAAATGCAATTCTTTGATTAAGCTGAGGAAGGATGAACAAGCATATTTAGTATAACAGATAGGCTGCTAAGTGCAGGTTCGGGATGCCCTGCGGCCTGGTGTTTTTTTTTTGTTAAAGGCAGACCAAAAACCAATTCAAAAAGCAATACTTTGATTAAGCCGAGGAAGGATGAACAAGCGAATTTAGTATAACAGATAGGCTGCTAAGTGCAGGTTTGGGATGCTCTGCGGCCTGGTGCTTTTTTTTTTTAAAGGCAGACCAAAAACCAATTCAAAATGCAATACTTTGATTAAGCTGAGGAAGGATGAACAAGCGTATTAAGTGCAGGTTTGGGATGCCCTGCGGTCTGGTGCTTTTTTTTGTTAAAGGCAGAACAAAAACCAATTCAAAATGCAATAATTTAATTAAGCTGAGGAAGGATGAACAAGCATATTTAGGTTTGGGATGCCCTGCGGCCTGGTGTTTTTGTTTGTTAAAGGCAGACCAAAAACCAATTCAAAATGCTGATTAAGCTGAGGAAGGATAAACAAGCGTATTTAGTATAACAGATAGGCTGCTAAGTGCAGGTTTGGGATGCCCTGCGGCCTGGTGTTTTTTTTGTAAAAGGCAGATCAAAAACCAATTCAAAATGCAATACTTTGATTAAGCTGAGGAAGGATGAACAAGCGTATTTAGTATAACAGATAGGCTGCTAAGTGCAGGTTTGGGATGCCCTGCGGCCTGGTGTTTTTTTCTGTTAAAGGCAGACCAAAAAACTATTCAAAATACAAAACTTTGATTAAGCTGAGGATCAACAAGCGTATTTAGTATAACAGGCTGTTAAGTGCAGGTTTGGGATGCCCTGTGGCCTGTTTTTTTTTGTAAAAGACAGACCAAAAACCAATTCAAAATGCAATACTTTGATTAAGCTGAGGAAGGATAAACAAGCGTATTTAGTATAACAGATAGGCTGCTAAGTGCAGGTTTGGGATGCCTTGCGGCCTGGCTTTTTTTGTAAAAGACAGACCAAAAACCAATTCAAAATGCAATACTTTGATTAAGCTGAGGAAGGATGAACAAGCGTATTTAGTATAACAGATAGGCTGCTAAGTGCAGGTTTGATGCCCTGCGGCCTGGTGTTTTTTTTGTTAAAGGCAGACCAAAAACCAATTCAAAATGCAATACTTTGATTAAGCTGAGGAAGGATGAACAAGCATATTTAGTATAACAGATAGGCTGCTAAGTGCAGGTTCGGGATGCCCTGCGGCCTGGTGTTTTTTTTGTTCAAGGCAGACCAAAAACCAATTCAAAAAGCAAAACTTTGATTAAGCCGAGGAAGGATGAACAAGCGAATTTAGTATAACAGATAGGCTGCTAAGTGCAGGTTTGGGATGCTCTGCGGCCTGGTGCTTTTTTTTTTTAAAGGCAGACCAAAAACCAATTCAAAATGCAATACTTTGATTAAGCTGAGGAAGGATGAGCAAGCATATTTAGTATAACAGATAGGCTGCTAAGTGCAGGTTCGGGATGCCGTGCGCCCTGGTGCTTTTTTTTTTAAAGGCAGACCAAAAACCAATTCAAAAAGCAATACTTTGATTAAGCCGAGGAAGATTGAACAAGCGAATTTAGTATAACAGATAGGCTGCTAAGTGCAGGTTTGGGATGCCCTGCTGACTGGTGTTTTTTTGTTAAAGGCAGACCAAAAAGCAATTCAAAATGCAATACTTTGATTAAGCTGAGGAGGATCAACAAGCATATTTAGTATAACAGGCTGCTAAGTGCAGGGTTGGGATGCCCTGCGGCCTGGTGTTTTTTTTTTTTTGATAAAGGCAGACCCAAAACCAATTCAAAATGCAATGCTTTGATTAAGCTGAGGAAGAATGAACAAGCGTATTTAGTATAACAGATAGGCAGCTAAGTGCAGGTTTGGGATGCCCTGCGGCCTGGTGTTTTTTTTTTGTTAAAGGCAGACCAAAAACCAATTCAAAATGCAATAATTTGATTATTCTGAGGAAGGATGAACAGGCATATTTAGTATAACAGATACGCTGCTAAGTGCAGGTTTGGGATGCCCTGCGGCCTGGTGTTTTTTTTTGTTAAAGGCAGACCAAAAACCAATTCAAAATGCTGATTAAGCTGAGGAAGGATAAACAAGCGTATTTAGTATAACAGATAGGCTGCTAAGTGCAGGTTTGGGATGCCCTGCGGCCTGTTTTTTTTTTTTTTGTTAAAGGCAGACCAAAAACCAATTCAAAATGCAATTCTTTGATTAAGCTGAGGAAGGATGAACAAGCGTATTTAGTATAACAGGTTGCTAAGTGCAGGTTTGGCATGCCCTGCGGCCTGGTGTTTTGTTTTGTTAAAGGCAGACCAAAAACCAATTCAAAATACAGTACTTTGATTAAGCTGAGGATCAACAAGCGTATTTAGTATAACAGGCTGCTAAGTGCAGGTTTGGGATGCCCTGCGGCCTGGTGTTTTGTTTTTTTTGATAAAAGGCAGACCAAAAACCAATTCAAAATGCAATACTTTGATTAAGCTGAGGAAGAATGAACAAGCGTATTTAGTATAATAGGCTGCTAAGTGCAGGTTTGGGATGCCCTGCGGCCTGTTTTTTTTTTTGTTAAAGGCAGACCAAAAACCAATTCAAAATGCAATGCTTTGATTAAGCTGAGGAAGGATGAACAAGCGTATTTAGTATAACAGGCTGCTAAGTGCAGGTTCTGGATGCCCTGCGGCCTGGTGTTTTTTTTGTTCAAGGCAGACCAAAAACCAATTCAAAAAGCAAAACTTTGATTAAGCCGAGGAAGGATGAACAAGCGAATTTAGTATAACAGATAGGCTGCTAAGTGCAGGTTTGGGATGCTCTGCGGCCTGGTGCTTTTTTTTTTTAAAGGCAGACCAAAAACCAATTCAAAATGCAATACTTTGATTAAGCTGAGGAAGGATGAGCAAGCATATTTAGTATAACAGATAGGCTGCTAAGTGCAGGTTCGGGATGCCGTGCGCCCTGGTGCTTTTTTTTTTAAAGGCAGACCAAAAACCAATTCAAAAAGCAATACTTTGATTAAGCCGAGGAAGATTGAACAAGCGAATTTAGTATAACAGATAGGCTGCTAAGTGCAGGTTTGGGATGCCCTGCTGACTGGTGTTTTTTTGTTAAAGGCAGACCAAAAAGCAATTCAAAATGCAATACTTTGATTAAGCTGAGGAGGATCAACAAGCATATTTAGTATAACAGGCTGCTAAGTGCAGGGTTGGGATGCCCTGCGGCCTGTTTTTTTTTTTTTGATAAAGGCAGACCCAAAACCAATTCAAAATGCAATGCTTTGATTAAGCTGAGGAAGAATGAACAAGCGTATTTAGTATAACAGATAGGCAGCTAAGTGCAGGTTTGGGATGCCCTGCGGCCTGGTGTTTTTTTTTTTGTTAAAGGCAGACCAAAAACCAATTCAAAATGCAATAATTTGATTATTCTGAGGAAGGATGAACAGGCATATTTAGTATAACAGATACGCTGCTAAGTGCAGGTTTGGGATGCCCTGCGGCCTGGTGTTTTTTTTGTTAAAGGCAGACCAAAAACCAATTCAAAATGCTGATTAAGCTGAGGAAGGATAAACAAGCGTATTTAGTATAACAGATAGGCTGCTAAGTGCAGGTTTGGGATGCCCTGCGGCCTGTTTTTTTTTTTTGTTAAAGGCAGACCAAAAACCAATTCAAAATGCAATTCTTTGATTAAGCTGAGGAAGGATGAACAAGCGTATTTAGTATAACAGGTTGCTAAGTGCAGGTTTGGCATGCCCTGCGGCCTGGTGTTTTGTTTTGTTAAAGGCAGACCAAAAACCAATTCAAAATACAGTACTTTGATTAAGCTGAGGATCAACAAGCGTATTTAGTATAACAGGCTGCTAAGTGCAGGTTTGGGATGCCCTGCGGCCTGGTGTTTTGTTTTTTTTGATAAAAGGCAGACCAAAAACCAATTCAAAATGCAATACTTTGATTAAGCTGAGGAAGAATGAACAAGCGTATTTAGTATAATAGGCTGCTAAGTGCAGGTTTGGGATGCCCTGCGGCCTGTTTTTTTTTTTGTTAAAGGCAGACCAAAAACCAATTCAAAATGCAATGCTTTGATTAAGCTGAGGAAGGATGAACAAGCGTATTTAGTATAACAGGCTGCTAAGTGCAGGTTTGGGATGCCCTGCGGCCTGGTGTTTTTTTTGTTAAAGTCAGACCAAAAACCAATTCAAAAAGCAATACTTTGATTAAGCCGAGGAAGGATGAACAAGCGAATTTAGTATAACAGATAGGCTGCTAAGTGCAGGTTTGGGATGCTCTGCGGCCTGGTGTTTTTCTTTTTTAAAGGCAGACCAAAAACCAATTCAAAATGCAATACTTTGATTAAACTGAGGAAGGATGAACAAGCGTATTTAGTATAACAGGCTGCTAAGTGCAGGTTTGGGATGCCCTGCGGACTGGTGTTTTTTTGTTAAAGGCAGACCAAAAACCAATTCAAAATACAATACTTTGATTAAGCTGAGGAAGGATGAACAAGCGTATTTAGTATAACAGATAGGCTGCTAAGTGCAGGTTTGGCATGCCCTGCGGCCTGGTGTTTTTTTTGTTAAAGGCAGACCAAAAACCAATTCAAAATACAATACTTTGATTAAGCTGAGGATCAACAAGCGTATTTAGTATAACAGGCTGCTAAGTGCAGGTTTGGGATGCCCTGAGGCCTGGTGTTTTTTTTTTTTTTGTTAAAGGCAGACCCAAAACCAATTCAAAATGCAATACTTTGATTAAGCTGAGGAAGGATGAACAAGCGTATTTAGTATAACAGATAGGCTGCTAAGTGCAGGTTTGGGATGCCCTGCGGCCTGGTGTTTTTTTTTTGTTAAAGGCAGACCAAAAACCAATTCAAAATGCAATAATTTGATTAATCTGAGGAAGGATGAACAAGCATATTTAGTATAACAGATACGCTCCTAAGTGCAGGTTTGGGATGCCCTGCGGCCTGGTGTTTTTTTTGTTAAAGGCAGACCAAAAACCAATTCAAAATGCTGATTAAGCTGAGGAAGGATAAACAAGCGTATTTAGTATAACAGATAGGCTGCTAAGTGCAGGTTTGGGATGCCCTGCGGCCTGTTTTTTTTTTTTTTTGTTAAAGGCAGACCAAAAACCAATTCAAAATGCAATTCTTTGATTAAGCTGAGGAAGGATGAACAAGCGTATTTAGTATAACAGGTTGCTAAGTGCAGGTTTGGCATGCCCTGCGGCCTGGTGTTTTGTTTTGTTAAAGGCAGACCAAAAACCAATTCAAAATACAATACTTTGATTAAGCTGAGGATCAACAAGCGTATTTAGTATAACAGGCTGCTAAGTGCAGGTTTAGGATGCCCTGCGGCCTGGTGTTTTGTTTTTTTTGATAAAAGGCAGACCAAAAACCAATTCAAAATGCAATACTTTGATTAAGCTGAGGAAGAATGAACAAGCATATTTAGTATAACAGACAGGCTGCTAAGTGCAGGTTTGGGATGCCCTGCGGCCTGGTGTTTTTTTTTTTTGTTAAAGGCAGACCAAAAACCAATTCAAAATGCAATAATTTGATTAATCTGAGGAAGGATGAACAAGCATATTTAGTATAACAGATAAGCAGCTAAGTGCAGGTTTGGGATGCCCTGCGGCCTGTTTTTTTTTTGTTAAAGGCAGACCAAAAACCAATTCAAAATGCAATTCTTTGATTAAGCTGAGGAAGGATGAACAAGCATATTTAGTATAACAGATAGGCTGCTAAGTGCAGGTTCGGGATGCCCTGCGGCCTGGTGTTTTTTTTTTGTTAAAGGCAGACCAAAAACCAATTCAAAAAGCAATACTTTGATTAAGCCGAGGAAGGATGAACAAGCGAATTTAGTATAACAGATAGGCTGCTAAGTGCAGGTTTGGGATGCTCTGCGGCCTGGTGCTTTTTTTTTTTAAAGGCAGACCAAAAACCAATTCAAAATGCAATACTTTGATTAAGCTGAGGAAGGATGAACAAGCGTATTAAGTGCAGGTTTGGGATGCCCTGCGGTCTGGTGCTTTTTTTTGTTAAAGGCAGAACAAAAACCAATTCAAAATGCAATAATTTAATTAAGCTGAGGAAGGATGAACAAGCATATTTAGGTTTGGGATGCCCTGCGGCCTGGTGTTTTTGTTTGTTAAAGGCAGACCAAAAACCAATTCAAAATGCTGATTAAGCTGAGGAAGGATAAACAAGCGTATTTAGTATAACAGATAGGCTGCTAAGTGCAGGTTTGGGATGCCCTGCGGCCTGGTGTTTTTTTTGTAAAAGGCAGATCAAAAACCAATTCAAAATGCAATACTTTGATTAAGCTGAGGAAGGATGAACAAGCGTATTTAGTATAACAGATAGGCTGCTAAGTGCAGGTTTGGGATGCCCTGCGGCCTGGTGTTTTTTTCTGTTAAAGGCAGACCAAAAAACTATTCAAAATACAAAACTTTGATTAAGCTGAGGATCAACAAGCGTATTTAGTATAACAGGCTGTTAAGTGCAGGTTTGGGATGCCCTGTGGCCTGTTTTTTTTTGTAAAAGACAGACCAAAAACCAATTCAAAATGCAATACTTTGATTAAGCTGAGGAAGGATAAACAAGCGTATTTAGTATAACAGATAGGCTGCTAAGTGCAGGTTTGGGATGCCTTGCGGCCTGGCTTTTTTTGTAAAAGACAGACCAAAAACCAATTCAAAATGCAATACTTTGATTAAGCTGAGGAAGGATGAACAAGCGTATTTAGTATAACAGATAGGCTGCTAAGTGCAGGTTTGATGCCCTGCGGCCTGGTGTTTTTTTTGTTAAAGGCAGACCAAAAACCAATTCAAAATGCAATACTTTGATTAAGCTGAGGAAGGATGAACAAGCATATTTAGTATAACAGATAGGCTGCTAAGTGCAGGTTCGGGATGCCCTGCGGCCTGGTGTTTTTTTTGTTCAAGGCAGACCAAAAACCAATTCAAAAAGCAAAACTTTGATTAAGCCGAGGAAGGATGAACAAGCGAATTTAGTATAACAGATAGGCTGCTAAGTGCAGGTTTGGGATGCTCTGCGGCCTGGTGCTTTTTTTTTTTAAAGGCAGACCAAAAACCAATTCAAAATGCAATACTTTGATTAAGCTGAGGAAGGATGAGCAAGCATATTTAGTATAACAGATAGGCTGCTAAGTGCAGGTTCGGGATGCCGTGCGCCCTGGTGCTTTTTTTTTTAAAGGCAGACCAAAAACCAATTCAAAAAGCAATACTTTGATTAAGCCGAGGAAGATTGAACAAGCGAATTTAGTATAACAGATAGGCTGCTAAGTGCAGGTTTGGGATGCCCTGCTGACTGGTGTTTTTTTGTTAAAGGCAGACCAAAAAGCAATTCAAAATGCAATACTTTGATTAAGCTGAGGAGGATCAACAAGCATATTTAGTATAACAGGCTGCTAAGTGCAGGGTTGGGATGCCCTGCGGCCTGGTGTTTTTTTTTTTTTGATAAAGGCAGACCCAAAACCAATTCAAAATGCAATGCTTTGATTAAGCTGAGGAAGAATGAACAAGCGTATTTAGTATAACAGATAGGCAGCTAAGTGCAGGTTTGGGATGCTCTGCGGCCTGGTGCTTTTTTTTTTTAAAGGCAGACCAAAAACCAATTCAAAATGCAATACTTTGATTAAGCTGAGGAAGGATGAACAAGCGTATTAAGTGCAGGTTTGGGATGCCCTGCGGTCTGGTGCTTTTTTTTGTTAAAGGCAGAACAAAAACCAATTCAAAATGCAATAATTTAATTAAGCTGAGGAAGGATGAACAAGCATATTTAGGTTTGGGATGCCCTGCGGCCTGGTGTTTTTGTTTGTTAAAGGCAGACCAAAAACCAATTCAAAATGCTGATTAAGCTGAGGAAGGATAAACAAGCGTATTTAGTATAACAGATAGGCTGCTAAGTGCAGGTTTGGGATGCCCTGCGGCCTGGTGTTTTTTTTGTAAAAGGCAGATCAAAAACCAATTCAAAATGCAATACTTTGATTAAGCTGAGGAAGGATGAACAAGCGTATTTAGTATAACAGATAGGCTGCTAAGTGCAGGTTTGGGATGCCCTGCGGCCTGGTGTTTTTTTCTGTTAAAGGCAGACCAAAAAACTATTCAAAATACAAAACTTTGATTAAGCTGAGGATCAACAAGCGTATTTAGTATAACAGGCTGTTAAGTGCAGGTTTGGGATGCCCTGTGGCCTGTTTTTTTTTGTAAAAGACAGACCAAAAACCAATTCAAAATGCAATACTTTGATTAAGCTGAGGAAGGATAAACAAGCGTATTTAGTATAACAGATAGGCTGCTAAGTGCAGGTTTGGGATGCCTTGCGGCCTGGCTTTTTTTGTAAAAGACAGACCAAAAACCAATTCAAAATGCAATACTTTGATTAAGCTGAGGAAGGATGAACAAGCGTATTTAGTATAACAGATAGGCTGCTAAGTGCAGGTTTGATGCCCTGCGGCCTGGTGTTTTTTTTGTTAAAGGCAGACCAAAAACCAATTCAAAATGCAATACTTTGATTAAGCTGAGGAAGGATGAACAAGCATATTTAGTATAACAGATAGGCTGCTAAGTGCAGGTTCGGGATGCCCTGCGGCCTGGTGTTTTTTTTGTTCAAGGCAGACCAAAAACCAATTCAAAAAGCAAAACTTTGATTAAGCCGAGGAAGGATGAACAAGCGAATTTAGTATAACAGATAGGCTGCTAAGTGCAGGTTTGGGATGCTCTGCGGCCTGGTGCTTTTTTTTTTTAAAGGCAGACCAAAAACCAATTCAAAATGCAATACTTTGATTAAGCTGAGGAAGGATGAGCAAGCATATTTAGTATAACAGATAGGCTGCTAAGTGCAGGTTCGGGATGCCGTGCGCCCTGGTGCTTTTTTTTTTAAAGGCAGACCAAAAACCAATTCAAAAAGCAATACTTTGATTAAGCCGAGGAAGATTGAACAAGCGAATTTAGTATAACAGATAGGCTGCTAAGTGCAGGTTTGGGATGCCCTGCTGACTGGTGTTTTTTTGTTAAAGGCAGACCAAAAAGCAATTCAAAATGCAATACTTTGATTAAGCTGAGGAGGATCAACAAGCATATTTAGTATAACAGGCTGCTAAGTGCAGGGTTGGGATGCCCTGCGGCCTGGTGTTTTTTTTTTTTTGATAAAGGCAGACCCAAAACCAATTCAAAATGCAATGCTTTGATTAAGCTGAGGAAGAATGAACAAGCGTATTTAGTATAACAGATAGGCAGCTAAGTGCAGGTTTGGGATGCCCTGCGGCCTGGTGTTTTTTTTTTGTTAAAGGCAGACCAAAAACCAATTCAAAATGCAATAATTTGATTATTCTGAGGAAGGATGAACAGGCATATTTAGTATAACAGATACGCTGCTAAGTGCAGGTTTGGGATGCCCTGCGGCCTGGTGTTTTTTTTTGTTAAAGGCAGACCAAAAACCAATTCAAAATGCTGATTAAGCTGAGGAAGGATACACAAGCGTATTTAGTATAACAGATAGGCTGCTAAGTGCAGGTTTGGGATGCCCTGCGGCCTGTTTTTTTTTTTTTTGTTAAAGGCAGACCAAAAACCAATTCAAAATGCAATTCTTTGATTAAGCTGAGGAAGGATGAACAAGCGTATTTAGTATAACAGGTTGCTAAGTGCAGGTTTGGCATGCCCTGCGGCCTGGTGTTTTGTTTTGTTAAAGGCAGACCAAAAACCAATTCAAAATACAGTACTTTGATTAAGCTGAGGATCAACAAGCGTATTTAGTATAACAGGCTGCTAAGTGCAGGTTTGGGATGCCCTGCGGCCTGGTGTTTTGTTTTTTTTGATAAAAGGCAGACCAAAAACCAATTCAAAATGCAATACTTTGATTAAGCTGAGGAAGAATGAACAAGCGTATTTAGTATAATAGGCTGCTAAGTGCAGGTTTGGGATGCCCTGCGGCCTGTTTTTTTTTTTGTTAAAGGCAGACCAAAAACCAATTCAAAATGCAATGCTTTGATTAAGCTGAGGAAGGATGAACAAGCGTATTTAGTATAACAGGCTGCTAAGTGCAGGTTTGGGATGCCCTGCGGCCTGGTGTTTTTTTTGTTAAAGTCAGACCAAAAACCAATTCAAAAAGCAATACTTTGATTAAGCCGAGGAAGGATGAACAAGCGAATTTAGTATAACAGATAGGCTGCTAAGTGCAGGTTTGGGATGCTCTGCGGCCTGGTGTTTTTCTTTTTTAAAGGCAGACCAAAAACCAATTCAAAATGCAATACTTTGATTAAACTGAGGAAGGATGAACAAGCGTATTTAGTATAACAGGCTGCTAAGTGCAGGTTTGGGATGCCCTGCGGACTGGTGTTTTTTTGTTAAAGGCAGACCAAAAACCAATTCAAAATACAATACTTTGATTAAGCTGAGGAAGGATGAACAAGCGTATTTAGTATAACAGATAGGCTGCTAAGTGCAGGTTTGGCATGCCCTGCGGCCTGGTGTTTTTTTTGTTAAAGGCAGACCAAAAACCAATTCAAAATACAATACTTTGATTAAGCTGAGGATCAACAAGCGTATTTAGTATAACAGGCTGCTAAGTGCAGGTTTGGGATGCCCTGAGGCCTGGTGTTTTTTTTTTTTTTGTTAAAGGCAGACCCAAAACCAATTCAAAATGCAATACTTTGATTAAGCTGAGGAAGGATGAACAAGCGTATTTAGTATAACAGATAGGCTGCTAAGTGCAGGTTTGGGATGCCCTGCGGCCTGGTGTTTTTTTTTTTGTTAAAGGCAGACCAAAAACCAATTCAAAATGCAATAATTTGATTAATCTGAGGAAGGATGAACAAGCATATTTAGTATAACAGATACGCTCCTAAGTGCAGGTTTGGGATGCCCTGCGGCCTGGTGTTTTTTTTGTTAAAGGCAGACCAAAAACCAATTCAAAATGCTGATTAAGCTGAGGAAGGATAAACAAGCGTATTTAGTATAACAGATAGGCTGCTAAGTGCAGGTTTGGGATGCCCTGCGGCCTGTTTTTTTTTTTTTTGTTAAAGGCAGACCAAAAACCAATTCAAAATGCAATTCTTTGATTAAGCTGAGGAAGGATGAACAAGCGTATTTAGTATAACAGGTTGCTAAGTGCAGGTTTGGCATGCCCTGCGGCCTGGTGTTTTGTTTTGTTAAAGGCAGACCAAAAACCAATTCAAAATACAATACTTTGATTAAGCTGAGGATCAACAAGCGTATTTAGTATAACAGGCTGCTAAGTGCAGGTTTAGGATGCCCTGCGGCCTGGTGTTTTGTTTTTTTTGATAAAAGGCAGACCAAAAACCAATTCAAAATGCAATACTTTGATTAAGCTGAGGAAGAATGAACAAGCATATTTAGTATAACAGACAGGCTGCTAAGTGCAGGTTTGGGATGCCCTGCGGCCTGGTGTTTTTTTTTTTTGTTAAAGGCAGACCAAAAACCAATTCAAAATGCAATAATTTGATTAATCTGAGGAAGGATGAACAAGCATATTTAGTATAACAGATAAGCAGCTAAGTGCAGGTTTGGGATGCCCTGCGGCCTGTTTTTTTTTTGTTAAAGGCAGACCAAAAACCAATTCAAAATGCAATTCTTTGATTAAGCTGAGGAAGGATGAACAAGCATATTTAGTATAACAGATAGGCTGCTAAGTGCAGGTTCGGGATGCCCTGCGGCCTGGTGTTTTTTTTTTGTTAAAGGCAGACCAAAAACCAATTCAAAAAGCAATACTTTGATTAAGCCGAGGAAGGATGAACAAGCGAATTTAGTATAACAGATAGGCTGCTAAGTGCAGGTTTGGGATGCTCTGCGGCCTGGTGCTTTTTTTTTTTAAAGGCAGACCAAAAACCAATTCAAAATGCAATACTTTGATTAAGCTGAGGAAGGATGAACAAGCGTATTAAGTGCAGGTTTGGGATGCCCTGCGGTCTGGTGCTTTTTTTTGTTAAAGGCAGAACAAAAACCAATTCAAAATGCAATAATTTAATTAAGCTGAGGAAGGATGAACAAGCATATTTAGGTTTGGGATGCCCTGCGGCCTGGTGTTTTTGTTTGTTAAAGGCAGACCAAAAACCAATTCAAAATGCTGATTAAGCTGAGGAAGGATAAACAAGCGTATTTAGTATAACAGATAGGCTGCTAAGTGCAGGTTTGGGATGCCCTGCGGCCTGGTGTTTTTTTTGTAAAAGGCAGATCAAAAACCAATTCAAAATGCAATACTTTGATTAAGCTGAGGAAGGATGAACAAGCGTATTTAGTATAACAGATAGGCTGCTAAGTGCAGGTTTGGGATGCCCTGCGGCCTGGTGTTTTTTTCTGTTAAAGGCAGACCAAAAAACTATTCAAAATACAAAACTTTGATTAAGCTGAGGATCAACAAGCGTATTTAGTATAACAGGCTGTTAAGTGCAGGTTTGGGATGCCCTGTGGCCTGTTTTTTTTTGTTAAAGGCAGACCAAAAACCAATTCAAAATACAGTACTTTGATTAAGCTGAGGATCAACAAGCGTATTTAGTATAACAGGCTGCTAAGTGCAGGTTTGGGATGCCCTGCGGCCTGGTGTTTTGTTTTTTTTGATAAAAGGCAGACCAAAAACCAATTCAAAATGCAATACTTTGATTAAGCTGAGGAAGAATGAACAAGCGTATTTAGTATAATAGGCTGCTAAGTGCAGGTTTGGGATGCCCTGCGGCCTGTTTTTTTTTTTGTTAAAGGCAGACCAAAAACCAATTCAAAATGCAATGCTTTGATTAAGCTGAGGAAGGATGAACAAGCGTATTTAGTATAACAGGCTGCTAAGTGCAGGTTTGGGATGCCCTGCGGCCTGGTGTTTTTTTTGTTAAATTCAGACCAAAAACCAATTCAAAAAGCAATACTTTGATTAAGCCGAGGAAGGATGAACAAGCGAATTTAGTATAACAGATAGGCTGCTAAGTGCAGGTTTGGGATGCTCTGCGGCCTGGTGTTTTTCTTTTTTAAAGGCAGACCAAAAACCAATTCAAAATGCAATACTTTGATTAAACTGAGGAAGGATGAACAAGCGTATTTAGTATAACAGGCTGCTAAGTGCAGGTTTGGGATGCCCTGCGGACTGGTGTTTTTTTGTTAAAGGCAGACCAAAAACCAATTCAAAATACAATACTTTGATTAAGCTGAGGAAGGATGAACAAGCGTATTTAGTATAACAGATAGGCTGCTAAGTGCAGGTTTGGCATGCCCTGCGGCCTGGTGTTTTTTTTGTTAAAGGCAGACCAAAAACCAATTCAAAATACAATACTTTGATTAAGCTGAGGATCAACAAGCGTATTTAGTATAACAGGCTGCTAAGTGCAGGTTTGGGATGCCCTGAGGCCTGGTGTTTTTTTTTTTTTTGTTAAAGGCAGACCCAAAACCAATTCAAAATGCAATACTTTGATTAAGCTGAGGAAGGATGAACAAGCGTATTTAGTATAACAGATAGGCTGCTAAGTGCAGGTTTGGGATGCCCTGCGGCCTGGTGTTTTTTTTTTTGTTAAAGGCAGACCAAAAACCAATTCAAAATGCAATAATTTGATTAATCTGAGGAAGGATGAACAAGCATATTTAGTATAACAGATACGCTCCTAAGTGCAGGTTTGGGATGCCCTGCGGCCTGGTGTTTTTTTTGTTAAAGGCAGACCAAAAACCAATTCAAAATGCTGATTAAGCTGAGGAAGGATAAACAAGCGTATTTAGTATAACAGATAGGCTGCTAAGTGCAGGTTTGGGATGCCCTGCGGCCTGTTTTTTTTTTTTTTGTTAAAGGCAGACCAAAAACCAATTCAAAATGCAATTCTTTGATTAAGCTGAGGAAGGATGAACAAGCGTATTTAGTATAACAGGTTGCTAAGTGCAGGTTTGGCATGCCCTGCGGCCTGGTGTTTTGTTTTGTTAAAGGCAGACCAAAAACCAATTCAAAATACAATACTTTGATTAAGCTGAGGATCAACAAGCGTATTTAGTATAACAGGCTGCTAAGTGCAGGTTTAGGATGCCCTGCGGCCTGGTGTTTTGTTTTTTTTGATAAAAGGCAGACCAAAAACCAATTCAAAATGCAATACTTTGATTAAGCTGAGGAAGAATGAACAAGCATATTTAGTATAACAGACAGGCTGCTAAGTGCAGGTTTGGGATGCCCTGCGGCCTGGTGTTTTTTTTTTTTGTTAAAGGCAGACCAAAAACCAATTCAAAATGCAATAATTTGATTAATCTGAGGAAGGATGAACAAGCATATTTAGTATAACAGATAAGCAGCTAAGTGCAGGTTTGGGATGCCCTGCGGCCTGTTTTTTTTTTGTTAAAGGCAGACCAAAAACCAATTCAAAATGCAATTCTTTGATTAAGCTGAGGAAGGATGAACAAGCATATTTAGTATAACAGATAGGCTGCTAAGTGCAGGTTCGGGATGCCCTGCGGCCTGGTGTTTTTTTTTTGTTAAAGGCAGACCAAAAACCATTTCAAAAAGCAATACTTTGATTAAGCCGAGGAAGGATGAACAAGCGAATTTAGTATAACAGATAGGCTGCTAAGTGCAGGTTTGGGATGCTCTGCGGCCTGGTGCTTTTTTTTTTAAAGGCAGACCAAAAACCAATTCAAAATGCAATACTTTGATTAAGCTGAGGAAGGATGAACAAGCGTATTAAGTGCAGGTTTGGGATGCCCTGCGGTCTGGTGCTTTTTTTTGTTAAAGGCAGAACAAAAACCAATTCAAAATGCAATATTTTAATTAAGCTGAGGAAGGATGAACAAGCATATTTAGGTTTGGGATGCCCTGCGGCCTGGTGTTTTTGTTTGTTAAAGGCAGACCAAAAACCAATTCAAAATGCTGATTAAGCTGAGGAAGGATAAACAAGCGTATTTAGTATAACAGATAGGCTGCTAAGTGCAGGTTTGGGATGCCCTGCGGCCTGGTGTTTTTTTTGTAAAAGGCAGATCAAAAACCAATTCAAAATGCAATACTTTGATTAAGCTGAGGAAGGATGAACAAGCGTATTTAGTATAACAGATAGGCTGCTAAGTGCAGGTTTGGGATGCCCTGCGGCCTGGTGTTTTTTTCTGTTAAAGGCAGACCAAAAAACTATTCAAAATACAAAACTTTGATTAAGCTGAGGATCAACAAGCGTATTTAGTATAACAGGCTGTTAAGTGCAGGTTTGGGATGCCCTGTGGCCTGTTTTTTTTTGTTAAAGGCAGACCAAAAAGCAATTCAAAATGCAATACTTTGATTAAGCTGAGGAAGGATGAACAAGCGTATTTAGTATAACATGTAGGCTGCTAAGTGCAAGTTTGGGATGCCTTGCGGCCTGGCTTTTTTTGTAAAAGACAGACCAAAAACCAATTCAAAATGCAATACTTTGATTAAGCTGAGGAAGGATGAACAAGCGTATTTAGTATAACAGATAGGCTGCTAAGTGCAGGTTTGGGATGCCCTGCGGCCTGGTGTTTTTTTTGTTAAAGGCAGACCAAAAACCAATTCAAAATGCAATACTTTGATTAAGCTGAGGAAGGATGAACAAGCATATTTAGTATAACAGATAGGCTGCTAAGTGCAGGTTCGGGATGCCCTGCGGCCTGGTGTTTTTTTTGTTCAAGGCAGACCAAAAACCAATTCAAAAAGCAAAACTTTGATTAAGCCGAGGAAGGATGAACAAGCGAATTTAGTATAACAGATAGGCTGCTAAGTGCAGGTTTGGGATGCTCTGCGGCCTGGTGCTTTTTTTTTTTAAAGGCAGACCAAAAACCAATTCAAAATGCAATACTTTGATTAAGCTGAGGAAGGATGAGCAAGCATATTTAGTATAACAGATAGGCTGCTAAGTGCAGGTTCGGGATGCCGTGCGCCCTGGTGCTTTTTTTTTTAAAGGCAGACCAAAAACCAATTCAAAAAGCAATACTTTGATTAAGCCGAGGAAGATTGAACAAGCGAATTTAGTATAACAGATAGGCTGCTAAGTGCAGGTTTGGGATGCCCTGCTGACTGGTGTTTTTTTGTTAAAGGCAGACCAAAAAGCAATTCAAAATGCAATACTTTGATTAAGCTGAGGAGGATCAACAAGCATATTTAGTATAACAGGCTGCTAAGTGCAGGGTTGGGATGCCCTGCGGCCTGGTGTTTTTTTTTTTTGATAAAGGCAGACCCAAAACCAATTCAAAATGCAATGCTTTGATTAAGCTGAGGAAGAATGAACAAGCGTATTTAGTATAACAGATAGGCAGCTAAGTGCAGGTTTGGGATGCCCTGCGGCCTGGTGTTTTTTTTTTGTTAAAGGCAGACCAAAAACCAATTCAAAATGCAATAATTTGATTATTCTGAGGAAGGATGAACAGGCATATTTAGTATAACAGATACGCTGCTAAGTGCAGGTTTGGGATGCCCTGCGGCCTGGTGTTTTTTTTTGTTAAAGGCAGACCAAAAACCAATTCAAAATGCTGATTAAGCTGAGGAAGGATAAACAAGCGTATTTAGTATAACAGATAGGCTGCTAAGTGCAGGTTTGGGATGCCCTGCGGCCTGTTTTTTTTTTGTTAAAGGCAGACCAAAAACCAATTCAAAATGCAATTCTTTGATTAAGCTGAGGAAGGATGAACAAGCATATTTAGTATAACAGATAGGCTGCTAAGTGCAGGTTCGGGATGCCCTGCGGCCTGGTGTTTTTTTTTTGTTAAAGGCAAACCAAAAACCAATTCAAAAAGCAATACTTTGATTAAGCCGAGGAAGGATGAACAAGCGAATTTAGTATAACAGATAGGCTGCTAAGTGCAGGTTTGGGATGCTCTGAAGCCTGGTGCTTTTTTTTTTTAAAGGCAGACCAAAAACCAATTCAAAATGCAATACTTTGATTAAACTCAGGAAGGATGAACAAGCGTATTTAGTATAACAGATAGGCTGCTAAGTGCAGGTTTGGGATGCCCTGCGGCCTGGTGTTTTTTTGTTAAAGGCAGACCAAAAGCCAATTCAAAATGCAATACTTTGATTAAGCTGAAGAAGGATGAACAAGCGTATTTAGTATAACAGATAGGCTGCTAAGTGCAGGTTTGGGATGCCCTGCGGCCTGGTGTTTTTTTTGTTAAAGGCAGACCAAAAACCAATTCAAAAAGCAATACTTTGATTAAGCCGAGGAAGGATGAACAAGCGAATTTAGTATAACAGATAGGCTGCTAAGTGCAGGTTTGGGATGCCCTGCTGACTGGTGTTTTTTTGTTAAAGGCAGACCAAAAACCAATTCAAAATGCAATACTTTGATTAAACTGAGGAAGGATGAACAAGCGTATTTAGTATAACAGGCTGCTAAGTGCAGGTTTGGGATGCCCTGCGGACTGGTGTTTTTTTGTTAAAGGCAGACCAAAAACCAATTCAAAATACAATACTTTGATTAAGCTGAGGAAGGATGAACAAGCGTATTTAGTATAACAGATAGGCTGCTAAGTGCAGGTTTGGCATGCCCTGCGGCCTGGTGTTTTTTTTGTTAAAGGCAGACCAAAAACCAATTCAAAATACAATACTTTGATTAAGCTGAGGATCAACAAGCGTATTTAGTATAACAGGCTGCTAAGTGCAGGT
The DNA here is from genome assembly GCA_027917425.1 of Gastrophryne carolinensis. Taxonomy (NCBI): domain Eukaryota; kingdom Metazoa; phylum Chordata; class Amphibia; order Anura; family Microhylidae; genus Gastrophryne; species Gastrophryne carolinensis. Next base: position 320,725,895 of record CM051236.1, on the reverse strand, counting down.
TTGGGATGCCCTGAGGCCTGGTGTTTTTTTTTTTTTGTTAAAGGCAGACCCAAAACCAATTCAAAATGCAATACTTTGATTAAGCTGAGGAAGGATGAACAAGCGTATTTAGTATAACAGATAGGCTGCTAAGTGCAGGTTTGGGATGCCCTGCGGCCTGGTGTTTTTTTTTTGTTAAAGGCAGACCAAAAACCAATTCAAAATGCAATAATTTGATTAATCTGAGGAAGGATGAACAAGCATATTTAGTATAACAGATACGCTCCTAAGTGCAGGTTTGGGATGCCCTGCGGCCTGGTGTTTTTTTTGTTAAAGGCAGACCAAAAACCAATTCAAAATGCTGATTAAGCTGAGGAAGGATAAACAAGCGTATTTAGTATAACAGATAGGCTGCTAAGTGCAGGTTTGGGATGCCCTGCGGCCTGTTTTTTTTTTTTTTGTTAAAGGCAGACCAAAAACCAATTCAAAATGCAATTCTTTGATTAAGCTGAGGAAGGATGAACAAGCGTATTTAGTATAACAGGTTGCTAAGTGCAGGTTTGGCATGCCCTGCGGCCTGGTGTTTTGTTTTGTTAAAGGCAGACCAAAAACCAATTCAAAATACAATACTTTGATTAAGCTGAGGATCAACAAGCGTATTTAGTATAACGGGCTGCTAAGTGCAGGTTTAGGATGCCCTGCGGCCTGGTGTTTTGTTTTTTTTGATAAAAGGCAGACCAAAAACCAATTCAAAATGCAATACTTTGATTAAGCTGAGGAAGAATGAACAAGCATATTTAGTATAACAGACAGGCTGCTAAGTGCAGGTTTGGGATGCCCTGCGGCCTGGTGTTTTTTTTTTTGTTAAAGGCAGACCAAAAACCAATTCAAAATGCAATAATTTGATTAATCTGAGGAAGGATGAACAAGCATATTTAGTATAACAGATAAGCAGCTAAGTGCAGGTTTGGGATGCCCTGCGGCCTGTTTTTTTTTGTTAAAGGCAGACCAAAAACCAATTCAAAATGCAATTCTTTGATTAAGCTGAGGAAGGATGAACAAGCATATTTAGTATAACAGATAGGCTGCTAAGTGCAGGTTCGGGATGCCCTGCGGCCTGGTGTTTTTTTTTTGTTAAAGGCAGACCAAAAACCAATTCAAAAAGCAATACTTTGATTAAGCCGAGGAAGGATGAACAAGCGAATTTAGTATAACAGATAGGCTGCTAAGTGCAGGTTTGGGATGCTCTGCGGCCTGGTGCTTTTTTTTTTTAAAGGCAGACCAAAAACCAATTCAAAATGCAATACTTTGATTAAGCTGAGGAAGGATGAACAAGCGTATTAAGTGCAGGTTTGGGATGCCCTGCGGTCTGGTGCTTTTTTTTGTTAAAGGCAGAACAAAAACCAATTCAAAATGCAATAATTTAATTAAGCTGAGGAAGGATGAACAAGCATATTTAGGTTTGGGATGCCCTGCGGCCTGGTGTTTTTGTTTGTTAAAGGCAGACCAAAAACCAATTCAAAATGCTGATTAAGCTGAGGAAGGATAAACAAGCGTATTTAGTATAACAGATAGGCTGCTAAGTGCAGGTTTGGGATGCCCTGCGGCCTGGTGTTTTTTTTGTAAAAGGCAGATCAAAAACCAATTCAAAATGCAATACTTTGATTAAGCTGAGGAAGGATGAACAAGCGTATTTAGTATAACAGATAGGCTGCTAAGTGCAGGTTTGGGATGCCCTGCGGCCTGGTGTTTTTTTCTGTTAAAGGCAGACCAAAAAACTATTCAAAATACAAAACTTTGATTAAGCTGAGGATCAACAAGCGTATTTAGTATAACAGGCTGTTAAGTGCAGGTTTGGGATGCCCTGTGGCCTGTTTTTTTTTGTTAAAGGCAGACCAAAAAGCAATTCAAAATGCAATACTTTGATTAAGCTGAGGAAGGATGAACAAGCGTATTTAGTATAACATGTAGGCTGCTAAGTGCAAGTTTGGGATGCCTTGCGGCCTGGCTTTTTTTGTAAAAGACAGACCAAAAACCAATTCAAAATGCAATACTTTGATTAAGCTGAGGAAGGATGAACAAGCGTATTTAGTATAACAGATAGGCTGCTAAGTGCAGGTTTGATGCCCTGCGGCCTGGTGTTTTTTTTGTTAAAGGCAGACCAAAAACCAATTCAAAATGCAATACTTTGATTAAGCTGAGGAAGGATGAACAAGCATATTTAGTATAACAGATAGGCTGCTAAGTGCAGGTTCGGGATGCCCTGCGGCCTGGTGTTTTTTTTGTTCAAGGCAGACCAAAAACCAATTCAAAAAGCAAAACTTTGATTAAGCCGAGGAAGGATGAACAAGCGAATTTAGTATAACAGATAGGCTGCTAAGTGCAGGTTTGGGATGCTCTGCGGCCTGGTGCTTTTTTTTTTTAAAGGCAGACCAAAAACCAATTCAAAATGCAATACTTTGATTAAGCTGAGGAAGGATGAGCAAGCATATTTAGTATAACAGATAGGCTGCTAAGTGCAGGTTCGGGATGCCGTGCGCCCTGGTGCTTTTTTTTTTAAAGGCAGACCAAAAACCAATTCAAAAAGCAATACTTTGATTAAGCCGAGGAAGATTGAACAAGCGAATTTAGTATAACAGATAGGCTGCTAAGTGCAGGTTTGGGATGCCCTGCTGACTGGTGTTTTTTTGTTAAAGGCAGACCAAAAAGCAATTCAAAATGCAATACTTTGATTAAGCTGAGGAGGATCAACAAGCATATTTAGTATAACAGGCTGCTAAGTGCAGGTTCGGGATGCCCTGCGGCCTGGTGTTTTTTTTTTTTTGATAAAGGCAGACCCAAAACCAATTCAAAATGCAATGCTTTGATTAAGCTGAGGAAGAATGAACAAGCGTATTTAGTATAACAGATAGGCTGCTAAGTGCAGGTTTGGGATGCTCTGCGGCCTGGTGCTTTTTTTTTTTAAAGGCAGACCAAAAACCAATTCAAAATGCAATACTTTGATTAAGCTGAGGAAGGATGAGCAAGCATATTTAGTATAACAGATAGGCTGCTAAGTGCAGGTTCGGGATGCCGTGCGCCCTGGTGCTTTTTTTTTTAAAGGCAGACCAAAAACCAATTCAAAAAGCAATACTTTGATTAAGCCGAGGAAGATTGAACAAGCGAATTTAGTATAACAGATAGGCTGCTAAGTGCAGGTTTGGGATGCCCTGCTGACTGGTGTTTTTTTGTTAAAGGCAGACCAAAAAGCAATTCAAAATGCAATACTTTGATTAAGCTGAGGAGGATCAACAAGCATATTTAGTATAACAGGCTGCTAAGTGCAGGGTTGGGATGCCCTGCGGCCTGGTGTTTTTTTTTTTTTGATAAAGGCAGACCCAAAACCAATTCAAAATGCAATGCTTTGATTAAGCTGAGGAAGAATGAACAAGCGTATTTAGTATAACAGATAGGCAGCTAAGTGCAGGTTTAGGATGCCCTGCGGCCTGGTGTTTTTTTTTTGTTAAAGGCAGACCAAAAACCAATTCAAAATGCAATAATTTGATTATTCTGAGGAAGGATGAACAGGCATATTTAGTATAACAGATACGCTGCTAAGTGCAGGTTTGGGATGCCCTGCGGCCTGGTGTTTTTTTTTGTTAAAGGCAGACCAAAAACCAATTCAAAATGCTGATTAAGCTGAGGAAGGATAAACAAGCGTATTTAGTATAACAGATAGGCTGCTAAGTGCAGGTTTGGGATGCCCTGCGGCCTGTTTTTTTTTTTTTGTTAAAGGCAGACCAAAAACCAATTCAAAATGCAATTCTTTGATTAAGCTGAGGAAGGATGAACAAGCGTATTTAGTATAACAGGTTGCTAAGTGCAGGTTTGGCATGCCCTGCGGCCTGGTGTTTTGTTTTGTTAAAGGCAGACCAAAAACCAATTCAAAATACAGTACTTTGATTAAGCTGAGGATCAACAAGCGTATTTAGTATAACAGGCTGCTAAGTGCAGGTTTGGGATGCCCTGCGGCCTGGTGTTTTGTTTTTTTTGATAAAAGGCAGACCAAAAACCAATTCAAAATGCAATACTTTGATTAAGCTGAGGAAGAATGAACAAGCGTATTTAGTATAATAGGCTGCTAAGTGCAGGTTTGGGATGCCCTGCGGCCTGTTTTTTTTTTTGTTAAAGGCAGACCAAAAACCAATTCAAAATGCAATGCTTTGATTAAGCTGAGGAAGGATGAACAAGCGTATTTAGTATAACAGGCTGCTAAGTGCAGGTTTGGGATGCCCTGCGGCCTGGTGTTTTTTTTGTTAAAGTCAGACCAAAAACCAATTCAAAAAGCAATACTTTGATTAAGCCGAGGAAGGATGAACAAGCGAATTTAGTATAACAGATAGGCTGCTAAGTGCAGGTTTGGGATGCTCTGCGGCCTGGTGTTTTTCTTTTTTAAAGGCAGACCAAAAACCAATTCAAAATGCAATACTTTGATTAAACTGAGGAAGGATGAACAAGCGTATTTAGTATAACAGGCTGCTAAGTGCAGGTTTGGGATGCCCTGCGGACTGGTGTTTTTTTGTTAAAGGCAGACCAAAAACCAATTCAAAATACAATACTTTGATTAAGCTGAGGAAGGATGAACAAGCGTATTTAGTATAACAGATAGGCTGCTAAGTGCAGGTTTGGCATGCCCTGCGGCCTGGTGTTTTTTTTGTTAAAGGCAGACCAAAAACCAATTCAAAATACAATACTTTGATTAAGCTGAGGATCAACAAGCGTATTTAGTATAACAGGCTGCTAAGTGCAGGTTTGGGATGCCCTGAGGCCTGGTGTTTTTTTTTTTTTTGTTAAAGGCAGACCCAAAACCAATTCAAAATGCAATACTTTGATTAAGCTGAGGAAGGATGAACAAGCGTATTTAGTATAACAGATAGGCTGCTAAGTGCAGGTTTGGGATGCCCTGCGGCCTGGTGTTTTTTTTTTTGTTAAAGGCAGACCAAAAACCAATTCAAAATGCAATAATTTGATTAATCTGAGGAAGGATGAACAAGCATATTTAGTATAACAGATACGCTCCTAAGTGCAGGTTTGGGATGCCCTGCGGCCTGGTGTTTTTTTTGTTAAAGGCAGACCAAAAACCAATTCAAAATGCTGATTAAGCTGAGGAAGGATAAACAAGCGTATTTAGTATAACAGATAGGCTGCTAAGTGCAGGTTTGGGATGCCCTGCGGCCTGTTTTTTTTTTTTTGTTAAAGGCAGACCAAAAACCAATTCAAAATGCAATTCTTTGATTAAGCTGAGGAAGGATGAACAAGCGTATTTAGTATAACAGGTTGCTAAGTGCAGGTTTGGCATGCCCTGCGGCCTGGTGTTTTGTTTTGTTAAAGGCAGACCAAAAACCAATTCAAAATACAATACTTTGATTAAGCTGAGGATCAACAAGCGTATTTAGTATAACGGGCTGCTAAGTGCAGGTTTAGGATGCCCTGCGGCCTGGTGTTTTGTTTTTTTTGATAAAAGGCAGACCAAAAACCAATTCAAAATGAAATACTTTGATTAAGCTGAGGAAGAATGAACAAGCATATTTAGTATAACAGACAGGCTGCTAAGTGCAGGTTTGGGATGCCCTGCGGCCTGGTGTTTTTTTTTTTTTGTTAAAGGCAGACCAAAAACCAATTCAAAATGCAATAATTTGATTAATCTGAGGAAGGATGAACAAGCGAATTTAGTATAACAGATAGGCTGCTAAGTGCAGGTTTGGGATGCTCTGCGGCCTGGTGCTTTTTTTTTTTAAAGGCAGACCAAAAACCAATTCAAAATGCAATACTTTGATTAAACTTAGGAAGGATGAACAAGCGTATTTAGTATAACAGATAGGCTGCTAAGTGCAGGTTTGGGATGCCCTGCGGCCTGGTGTTTTTTTGTTAAAGGCAGAACAAAAGCCAATTCAAAATGCAATACTTTGATTAAGCTGAAGAAGGATGAACAAGCGTATTTAGTATAACAAATAGGCTGCTAAGTGCAGGTTTGGGATGCCCTGCGGCCTGGTGTTTTTTTTGTTAAAGGCAGACCAAAAACCAATTCAAAAAGCAATACTTTGATTAAGCCGAGGAAGGATGAACAAGCGAATTTAGTATAACAGATAGGCTGCTAAGTGCAGGTTTGGGATGCCCTGCTGACTGGTGTTTTTTTGTTAAAGGCAGACCAAAAACCAATTCAAAATGCAATACTTTGATGAAACTGAGGAAGGATGAACAAGCGTATTTAGTATAACAGGCTGCTAAGTGCAGGTTTGGGATGCCCTGCGGACTGGTGTTTTTTTGTTAAAGGCAGACCAAAAACCAATTCAAAATACAATACTTTGATTAAGCTGAGGAAGGATGAACAAGCGTATTTAGTATAACAGATAGGCTGCTAAGTGCAGGTTTGGCATGCCCTGCGGCCTGGTGTTTTTTTTGTTAAAGGCAGACCAAAAACCAATTACAAATACAATACTTTGATTAAGCTGAGGATCAACAAGCGTATTTAGTATAACAGGCTGTTAAGTGTAGGTTTGGGATGCCCTGCGGCCTGGTGTTTTTTTTGTAAAAGGCAGACCAAAAACCAATTCAAAATGCAATACTTTGATTAAGCTGAGGAAGGATGAAGAAGCGTATTTAGTATAACAGATAGGCTGCTAAGTGCAGGTTTGGGATGCCCTGCGACCTGGTGTTTTTTTTTTGTTAAAGGCAGACCCAAAACCAATTCAAAATGCAATACTTTGATTAAGCTGAGGAAGGATGAACAAGCATATTTAGTATAACAGATAGGCTGCTAAGTGCAGGTTTGGCATGCCCTGCGGCCTGGTGTTTTTTTTGTTAAAGGCAGACCAAAAACCAATTCAAAATACAATACTGTGATTAAGCTGAGGATCAACAAGCGTATTTAGTATAACAGGCTGCTAAGTGCAGGTTTGGGATGCCCTGCAGCCTGGTGTTTTTTTTTTTGTTAAAGGCAGACCCAAAACCAATTCAAAATGCAATACTTTGATTAAGCTGAGGAAGGCTGAACAAGCATATTTAGTATAACAGATAGGCTGCTAAGTGCAGGTTTGGGATGCCCTGTGGCCTGGTGTTTTTTTTGTTAAAGGCAGACCAAAAACTATTCAAAATACAAAACTTTGATCAAGCTGAGGATCAACAAGCGTATTTAGTATAACAGGCTGTTAAGTGTAGGTTTGGGATGCCCTGCGGCCTGGTGTTTTTTTTGTAAAAGTCAGACCAAAAACCAATTCAAAATGCAATACTTTGATTAAGCTGAGGAAGTATGAACAAGCGTATTTAGTATAACAGATAGGCTGCTAAGTGCAGGTTTGGCATGCTCTGCGGCCTGGTGTTTTTTTTGTTAAAGGCAGACCAAAAACCAATTCAAAATACAATACTTTGATTAAGCTGAGGATCAACACGCGTATTTAGTATAACAGGCTGCTAAGTGCAGGTTTGGGATGCCCTGCGGCCTGGTGTTTTTTTTTGTTAAAGGCAGACCCAAAACCAATGCAAAATGCAATACTTTGATTAAGCTGAGGAAGGATGAACAAGCATATTTAGTAAAACAGATAGGCTGCTAAGTGCAGGTTTGGGATGCCCTGCTGCCTGGTGTTTTTTTTTTTTGTTAAAGGCAGACCCAAAACCAATTCAAAATGCAATACTTTGATTAAGCTGAGGAAGGATGAACAAGCATATTTAGTATAACAGATAGGCTGCTAAGTGCAGGTTTGGCATGCCCTGCGGCCTGGTGTTTTTTTTGTTAAAGGCAGACCAAAAACCAATTCAAAATACAATACTTTGATTAAGCTGAGGATCAACAAGCGTATTTAGTATGACAGATAGGCTGCTAAGTGCAGGTTTGGGATGCCCTGCGGCCTGGTGTTTTTTTGTTAAAGGCAGACCAAAAAACAATTCAAAATGCAATACTTTGATTAAGCTGAGGAAGGATTAACAAGCGTATTTAGTATAACAGATAGGCTGCTAAGTGCAGGTTTGGGATGCCCTGTGGCCTGGTGCTTTTTTTTGTTAAAGGCAGACCAAAAACCAATTAAAAATGCAATAATTTGATTAAGCTGAGGAAGGATGAACAAGCAAAATTAGTATAACAGATAAGCTGCTAAGTGCAGGTTTGGGATGCCCTGCGGCCTGGTGTTTTTTTTGTTAAAGGCAGACCAAAAACCAATTCAAAATGCAATTCTTTGATTAAGCTGAGGAAGGATGAACAAGCGTATTTAGTATAACAGATAGGCTGCTAAGTGCAGGTTTGGGATGCCCTGCGGCCTGGTGTTTTTTTTGTTAAAGGCAGACCGAAAACCAATTCAAAATGCAATACTTTGATTAAGCTGAGGAAGGATGAACAAGCGTATTTAGTATAACAGATAGGCTGCTAAGTGCAGGTTCGGGATGCCCTGCGGCCTGGTGTTTTTTTGTTAAAGGCAGACCAAAAACCAATTCAAAAAGCAATACTTTGATTATGCCGAGGAAGGATGAACAAGCGAATTTAGTATAACAGATAGGCTGCTAAGTGCAGGTTTGGGATGCCCTGCGGCCTGGTGTTTTTTTTTGTTAAAGGCAGACCAAAAACCAATTCAAAATGCTGATTAAGCTGAGGAAGGATGAACAAGTGTATTTAGTATAACAGGCTGCTATGTGCAGGTTTGGGATGCCCTGCGGCCTGTTTTTTTTTTGTTAAAGGCAGACCGAAAACCAATTCAAAATGCAATTCTTTGATTAAGCTGAGGAAGGATGAACAAGCATATTTAGTATAACAGATAGGCTGCTAAGTGCAGGTTTGGGATGCCCTGCGGCCTGGTGTTTTTTTTGTTAAAGGCAGACCGAAAACCAATTCAAAATGCAATACTTTGATTAAGCTGAGGAAGGATGAACAAGCGTATTTAGTATAACAGATAGGCTGCTAAGTGCAGGTTCGGGATGCCCTGCGGCCTGGTGTTTTTTTGTTAAAGGCAGACCAAAAACCAATTCAAAATGCAATACTTTGATTATGCCGAGGAAGGCCCTGCGGCCTGGTGTTTTTTTTGTTAAAGGCAGACCAAAAACCAATTCAAAATGCAATACTTTGATTAAGCTGAGGAAGGATGAACAAGCGTATTTAGTATAACAGATAGGCACCTAAGTGCAGGTTTGTGATGCCTTGCGGCCTGGTGCTTTTTTTTTGTTAAAGGCAGACCAAAAAACAATTCAAAATGCAATAATTTGATTAAGCTGAGGAAGGATGAACAAGCATATTTAGTATAACAGATAAACTGCTAAGTGCAGGTTTGGGATGCCCTGCGGCCTGGTGTTTTTTTTATGTTAAAGGAAGACCAAAAACCAATTCAAAATGCTGATTAAGCTGAGGAAGGATGAACAAGTGTATTTAGTATAACAGATAGGCTGCTAAGTGCAGGTTTGGGATGCCCTGCGGCCTGTTTTTTTTTGTTAAAGGCAGACCAAAAACCAATTCAAAATGCAATACTTTGATTAAGCTGAGGAAGGATGAACAAGAGTATTTAGTATAACAGATAGGCTGCTAAGTGCAGGTTTGGGATGCCCTGCGGCCTGGTGTTTTTTTTTAAAGGCAGACCAAAAACCAATTCAAAATGCAATACTTTGATAAGCTGAGGAAGGATCAACAAGCGTTTTTAGTATAACAAATAGGCTGCTAAGTGCAGGTTTGGGATGCCCTGTGGCCTGGTGTTTTTTTTGTAAAAGGCAGACCAAAAACCAGTTCAAAATGCAATACTTTGATTAAGCTGAGGAAGGATGAACAAGTGTATTTAGTATAACAGATAGGCTGCTAAGTGCAGGTTTGGGATGCCCTGTGGCCTGGTGTTTTTTTTGGTAAAGGCAGACCAAAAAACTATTCAAAATACAAAACTTTGATTAAGCTGAGGATCAACAAGCGTATTTAGTATAACAGGCTGTTAAGTGTAGGTTTGGGATGCCCTGCGGCCTGGTGTTTTTTTTGTAAAAGGCAGACCAAAAACCAATTCAAAATGCAATACTTTGATTAAGCTGAGGAAGGATGAACAAGCGTATTTAGTATAACAGATAGGCTGCTAAGTGCAGGTTTGGCATGCTCTGCGGCCTGGTGTTTTTTTTGTTAAAGGCAGACCAAAAACCAATTCAAAATACAATACTTTGATTAAGCTGAGGATCAACAAGCGTATTTAGTATAACAGGCTGCTAAGTGCAGGTTTGGGATGCCCTGCGGCCTGGTGTTTTTTTTGTTAAAGGCAGACCAAAAAACAATTCAAAATTCAATACTTTGATTAAGCTGAGGAAGGATTAACAAGCGTATTTAGTATAACAGATAGGCTGCTAAGTGCAGGTTTGGGATGCCCTGCTGCCTGGTGCTTTTTTTTTGTTAAAGGCAGACCAAAAACCAATTCAAAATGCAATACTTTGATTAAGCTGAGGAAGGATGAACAAGCATATTTAGTATAACAGATAGGCTGCTAAGTGCAGGTTTGGCATGCCCTGCAGCCTGATTTTTTTTTTGTTAAAGGCAGACCAAAAACCAATTCAAAATACAATACTTTGATTAAGCTGAGGATCAACAAGCGTATTTAGTATGACAGATAGGCTGCTAAGTGCAGGTTTGGGATGCCCTGCGGCCTGGTGTTTTTTTGTTAAAGGCAGACCAAAAAACAATTCAAAATGCAATACTTTGATTAAGCTGAGGAAGGATTAACAAGCGTATTTAGTATAACAGATAGGCTGCTAAGTGCAGGTTTGGGATGCCCTGTGGCCTGGTGCTTTTTTTTTGTTAAAGGCAGACCAAAAACCAATTCAAAATGCTGATTAAGCTGAGGAAGGATGAACAAGTGTATTTAGTATAACAGATAGGCTGCTAAGTGCAGGTTTGGGATGCCCTGCGGCCTGGTGTTTTTTTTGTTAAAGGCAGACCAAAAACCAATTCAAAATGCAATAATTTGATTAATCTGAGGAAGGATGAACAAGCATATTTAGTATAACAGATAAGCAGCTAAGTGCAGGTTTGGGATGCCCTGCGGCCTGTTTTTTTTTGTTAAAGGCAGACCAAAAACCAATTCAAAATGCAATTCTTTGATTAAGCTGAGGAAGGATGAACAAGCATATTTAGTATAACAGATAGGCTGCTAAGTGCAGGTTCGGGATGCCCTGCGGCCTGGTGTTTTTTTTTTGTTAAAGGCAAACCAAAAACCAATTCAAAAAGCAATACTTTGATTAAGCCGAGGAAGGATGAACAAGCGAATTTAGTATAACAGATAGGCTGCTAAGTGCAGGTTTGGGATGCTCTGCGGCCTGGTGCTTTTTTTTTTTAAAGGCAGACCAAAAACCAATTCAAAATGCAATACTTTGATTAAACTTAGGAAGGATGAACAAGCGTATTTAGTATAACAGATAGGCTGCTAAGTGCAGGTTTGGGATGCCCTGCGGCCTGGTGTTTTTTTGTTAAAGGCAGACCAAAAGCCAATTCAAAATGCAATACTTTGATTAAGCTGAAGAAGGATGAACAAGCGTATTTAGTATAACAGATAGGCTGCTAAGTGCAGGTTTGGGATGCCCTGCGGCCTGGTGTTTTTTTTGTTAAAGGCAGACCAAAAACCAATTCAAAAAGCAATACTTTGATTAAGCCGAGGAAGGATGAACAAGCGAATTTAGTATAACAGATAGGCTGCTAAGTGCAGGTTTGGGATGCCCTGCTGACTGGTGTTTTTTTGTTAAAGGCAGACCAAAAACCAATTCAAAATGCAATACTTTGATTAAACTGAGGAAGGATGAACAAGCGTATTTAGTATAACAGGCTGCTAAGTGCAGGTTTGGGATGCCCTGCGGACTGGTGTTTTTTTGTTAAAGGCAGACCAAAAACCAATTCAAAATACAATACTTTGATTAAGCTGAGGAAGGATGAACAAGCGTATTTAGTATAACAGATAGGCTGCTAAGTGCAGGTTTGGCATGCCCTGCGGCCTGGTGTTTTTTTTGTTAAAGGCAGACCAAAAACCAATTACAAATACAATACTTTGATTAAGCTGAGGATCAACAAGCGTATTTAGTATAACAGGCTGTTAAGTGTAGGTTTGGGATGCCCTGCGGCCTGGTGTTTTTTTTGTAAAAGGCAGACCAAAAACCAATTCAAAATGCAATACTTTGATTAAGCTGAGGAAGGATGAAGAAGCGTATTTAGTATAACAGATAGGCTGCTAAGTGCAGGTTTGGGATGCCCTGCGACCTGGTGTTTTTTTTTTGTTAAAGGCAGACCCAAAACCAATTCAAAATGCAATACTTTGATTAAGCTGAGGAAGGATGAACAAGCATATTTAGTATAACAGATAGGCTGCTAAGTGCAGGTTTGGCATGCCCTGCGGCCTGGTGTTTTTTTTGTTAAAGGCAGACCAAAAACCAATTCAAAATACAATACTGTGATTAAGCTGAGGATCAACAAGCGTATTTAGTATAACAGGCTGCTAAGTGCAGGTTTGGGATGCCCTGCAGCCTGGTGTTTTTTTTTTTGTTAAAGGCAGACGCAAAACCAATTCAAAATGCAATACTTTGATTAAGCTGAGGAAGGCTGAACAAGCATATTTAGTATAACAGATAGGCTGCTAAGTGCAGGTTTGGGATGCCCTGTGGCCTGGTGTTTTTTTTGTTAAAGGCAGACCAAAAACTATTCAAAATACAAAACTTTGATCAAGCTGAGGATCAACAAGCGTATTTAGTATAACAGGCTGTTAAGTGTAGGTTTGGGATGCCCTGCGGCCTGGTGTTTTTTTTGTAAAAGTCAGACCAAAAACCAATTCAAAATGCAATACTTTGATTAAGCTGAGGAAGTATGAACAAGCGTATTTAGTATAACAGATAGGCTGCTAAGTGCAGGTTTGGCATGCTCTGCGGCCTGGTGTTTTTTTTGTTAAAGGCAGACCAAAAACCAATTCAAAATACAATACTTTGATTAAGCTGAGGATCAACACGCGTATTTAGTATAACAGGCTGCTAAGTGCAGGTTTGGGATGCCCTGCGGCCTGGTGTTTTTTTTTGTTAAAGGCAGACCCAAAACCAATGCAAAATGCAATACTTTGATTAAGCTGAGGAAGGATGAACAAGCATATTTAGTAAAACAGATAGGCTGCTAAGTGCAGGTTTGGGATGCCCTGCTGCCTGGTGTTTTTTTTTTTTGTTAAAGGCAGACCCAAAACCAATTCAAAATGCAATACTTTGATTAAGCTGAGGAAGGATGAACAAGCATATTTAGTATAACAGATAGGCTGCTAAGTGCAGGTTTGGCATGCCCTGCGGCCTGGTGTTTTTTTTGTTAAAGGCAGACCAAAAACCAATTCAAAATACAATACTTTGATTAAGCTGAGGATCAACAAGCGTATTTAGTATGACAGATAGGCTGCTAAGTGCAGGTTTGGGATGCCCTGCGGCCTGGTGTTTTTTTGTTAAAGGCAGACCAAAAAACAATTCAAAATGCAATACTTTGATTAAGCTGAGGAAGGATTAACAAGCGTATTTAGTATAACAGATAGGCTGCTAAGTGCAGGTTTGGGATGCCCTGTGGCCTGGTGCTTTTTTTTTGTTAAAGGCAGACCAAAAACCAATTAAAAATGCAATAATTTGATTAAGCTGAGGAAGGATGAACAAGCAAAATTAGTATAACAGATAAGCTGCTAAGTGCAGGTTTGGGATGCCCTGCGGCCTGGTGTTTTTTTTGTTAAAGGCAGACCAAAAACCAATTCAAAATGCAATTCTTTGATTAAGCTGAGGAAGGATGAACAAGCGTATTTAGTATAACAGATAGGCTGCTAAGTGCAGGTTTGGGATGCCCTGCGGCCTGGTGTTTTTTTTGTTAAAGGCAGACCGAAAACCAATTCAAAATGCAATACTTTGATTAAGCTGAGGAAGGATGAACAAGCGTATTTAGTATAACAGATAGGCTGCTAAGTGCAGGTTCGGGATGCCCTGCGGCCTGGTGTTTTTTTGTTAAAGGCAGACCAAAAACCAATTCAAAAAGCAATACTTTGATTATGCCGAGGAAGGATGAACAAGCGAATTTAGTATAACAGATAGGCTGCTAAGTGCAGGTTTGGGATGCCCTGCGGCCTGGTGTTTTTTTTTGTTAAAGGCAGACCAAAAACCAATTCAAAATGCTGATTAAGCTGAGGAAGGATGAACAAGTGTATTTAGTATAACAGGCTGCTATGTGCAGGTTTGGGATGCCCTGCGGCCTGTTTTTTTTTTGTTAAAGGCAGACCGAAAACCAATTCAAAATGCAATTCTTTGATTAAGCTGAGGAAGGATGAACAAGCATATTTAGTATAACAGATAGGCTGCTAAGTGCAGGTTTGGGATGCCCTGCGGCCTGGTGTTTTTTTTGTTAAAGGCAGACCGAAAACCAATTCAAAATGCAATTCTTTGATTAAGCTGAGGAAGGATGAACAAGCATATTTAGTATAACAGATAGGCTGCTAAGTGCAGGTTTGGGATGCCCTGCGGCCTGGTGTTTTTTTTGTTAAAGGCAGACCAAAAACCAATTCAAAATGCAATACTTTGATTATGCCGAGGAAGGCCCTGCGGCCTGGTGTTTTTTTTGTTAAAGGCAGACCAAAAACCAATTCAAAATGCAATACTTTGATTAAGCTGAGGAAGGATGAACAAGCGTATTTAGTATAACAGATAGGCACCTAAGTGCAGGTTTGTGATGCCTTGCGGCCTGGTGCTTTTTTTTTGTTAAAGGCAGACCAAAAACCAATTCAAAATGCAATAATTTGATTAAGCTGAGGAAGGATGAACAAGCATATTTAGTATAACAGATAAACTGCTAAGTGCAGGTTTGGGATGCCCTGCGGCCTGGTGTTTTTTTTATGTTAAAGGAAGACCAAAAACCAATTCAAAATGCTGATTAAGCTGAGGAAGGATGAACAAGTGTATTTAGTATAACAGATAGGCTGCTAAGTGCAGGTTTGGGATGCCCTGCGGCCTGTTTTTTTTTGTTAAAGGCAGACCAAAAACCAATTCAAAATGCAATACTTTGATTAAGCTGAGGAAGGATGAACAAGAGTATTTAGTATAACAGATAGGCTGCTAAGTGCAGGTTTGGGATGCCCTGCGGCCTGGTGTTTTTTTTTAAAGGCAGACCAAAAACCAATTCAAAATGCAATACTTTGATAAGCTGAGGAAGGATCAACAAGCGTTTTTAGTATAACAAATAGGCTGCTAAGTGCAGGTTTGGGATGCCCTGTGGCCTGGTGTTTTTTTTGTAAAAGGCAGACCAAAAACCAGTTCAAAATGCAATACTTTGATTAAGCTGAGGAAGGATGAACAAGTGTATTTAGTATAACAGATAGGCTGCTAAGTGCAGGTTTGGGATGCCCTGTGGCCTGGTGTTTTTTTTGGTAAAGGCAGACCAAAAAACTATTCAAAATACAAAACTTTGATTAAGCTGAGGATCAACAAGCGTATTTAGTATAACAGGCTGTTAAGTGTAGGTTTGGGATGCCCTGCGGCCTGGTGTTTTTTTTGTAAAAGGCAGACCAAAAACCAATTCAAAATGCAATACTTTGATTAAGCTGAGGAAGGATGAACAAGCGTATTTAGTATAACAGATAGGCTGCTAAGTGCAGGTTTGGCATGCTCTGCGGCCTGGTGTTTTTTTTGTTAAAGGCAGACCAAAAACCAATTCAAAATACAATACTTTGATTAAGCTGAGGATCAACAAGCGTATTTAGTATAACAGGCTGCTAAGTGCAGGTTTGGGATGCCCTGCGGCCTGGTGTTTTTTTTGTTAAAGGCAGACCAAAAAACAATTCAAAATTCAATACTTTGATTAAGCTGAGGAAGGATTAACAAGCGTATTTAGTATAACAGATAGGCTGCTAAGTGCAGGTTTGGGATGCCCTGCTGCCTGGTGCTTTTTTTTTGTTAAAGGCAGACCAAAAACCAATTCAAAATGCAATACTTTGATTAAGCTGAGGAAGGATGAACAAGCATATTTAGTATAACAGATAGGCTGCTAAGTGCAGGTTTGGCATGCCCTGCAGCCTGATTTTTTTTTGTTAAAGGCAGACCAAAAACCAATTCAAAATACAATACTTTGATTAAGCTGAGGATCAACAAGCGTATTTAGTATGACAGATAGGCTGCTAAGTGCAGGTTTGGGATGCCCTGCGGCCTGGTGTTTTTTTGTTAAAGGCAGACCAAAAAACAATTCAAAATGCAATACTTTGATTAAGCTGAGGAAGGATTAACAAGCGTATTTAGTATAACAGATAGGCTGCTAAGTGCAGGTTTGGGATGCCCTGTGGCCTGGTGCTTTTTTTTTG
Source organism: Gastrophryne carolinensis (assembly GCA_027917425.1). Taxonomy (NCBI): domain Eukaryota; kingdom Metazoa; phylum Chordata; class Amphibia; order Anura; family Microhylidae; genus Gastrophryne; species Gastrophryne carolinensis. Next base: position 320,709,600 of record CM051236.1, on the reverse strand, counting down.
TTAAAGGCAGACCAAAAACCAATTCAAAATGCTGATTAAGCTGAGGAAGGATGAACAAGTGTATTTAGTATAACAGATAGGCTGCTAAGTGCAGGTTTGGGATGCCCTGCGGCCTGGTGTTTTTTTTGTTAAAGGCAGACCAAAAACCAATTCAAAATGCAATTCTTTGATTAAGCTGAGGAAGGATGAACAAGCGTATTTAGTATAACAGATAGGCTGCTAAGTGCAGGTTTGGGATGCCCTGCGGCCTGGTGTTTTTTTTGTTAAAGGCAGACCGAAAACCAATTCAAAATGCAATACTTTGATTAAGCGGAGGAAGGATGAACAAGCGTATTTAGTATAACAGGCTGCTAAGTGCAGGTTCGGGATGCCCTGTGGCCTGGTGTTTTTTTGTTAAAGGCAGACCAAAAACCAATTCAAAAAGCAATACTTTGATTATGCCGAGGAAGGATGAACAAGCGAATTTAGTATAACAGATAGGCTGCTAAGTGCAGGTTTGGGATGCCCTGCGGCCTGGTGTTTTTTTTTTAAAGGCAGACCAAAAACCAATTCAAAATGCAATACTTTGATTAGCTGAGGAAGGATGAACAAGCATTTTTAGTATAACACATAGGCTGCTAAGTGCAGGTTTGGGATGCCCTGCGGCCTGGTGTTTTTTTTGTAAAAGGCAGACCAAAAACCAGTTCAAAATGCAATACTTTGATTCAGCTGAGGAAGGATGAACAAGTGTATTTAGTATAACAGATAGGCTGCTAAGTGCAGGTTTGGGATGCCCTGCGGCCTGGTGTTTTTTTTGTTAAAGGCAGACCAAAAAACTATTCAAAATACAATACTTTGATTAAGCTGAGGATCAACAAGCGTATTTAGTATAACAGGCTGCTAAGTGCAGGTTTGGGATGCCCTGTGGCCTGGTGCTTTTTTTTTGTTAAAGGCAGACCAAAAACCAATTCAAAATGCTGATTAAGCTGAGGAAGGATGAACAAGTGTATTTAGTATAACAGATAGGCTGCTAAGTGCAGGTTTGGGATGCCCTGCGGCCTGGTTTTTTTTGTTAAAGGCAGACCAAAAAACAATTCAAAATGCAATTCTTTGATTAAGCTGAGGAAGGATGAACAAGCGTATTTAGTATAACAGATAGGCTGCTAAGTGCAGGTTTGGGATGCCCTGCGGCCTGGTGTTTTTTTTGTTATAGGCAGACCGAAAACCAATTCAAAATGAAATACTTTGATTAAGCGGAGGAAGGATGAACAAGCGTATTTAGTATAACAGATAGGCTGCTAAGTGCAGGTTCGGGAGGCCCTGCGGCCTGGTGTTTTTTTGTTAAAGGCAGACCAAAAACCAATTCAAAAAGCAATACTTTGATTATGCCAAGGAAGGATGAACAAGCGAATTTAGTATAACAGATAGGCTGCTAAGTGCAGGTTTGGGATGCCCTGCGGCCTGGTGTTTTTTTTGTTAAAGGCAGACCGAAAACCAATTCAAAATGAAATATTTGATTAAGCTGAGGAAGGATGAACAAGCGTATTTAGTATAACAGATAGGCTGCTAAGTGCAGGTTCGGGATGCCCTGCGGCCTGGTGTTTTTTTGTTAAAGGCAGACCAAAAACCAATTCAAAAAGCAATACTTTGATTATGCCGAGGAAGGATGAACAAGCGAATTTCGTATAACAGATAGGCTGCTAAGTGCAGGTTTGGGATGCCCTGCGGCCTGGTGTTTTTTTTTTAAAGGCAGACCAAAAACCAATTCAAAATGCAATACTTTGATTAGCTGAGGAAGGATGAAGAAGCATTTTTAGTATAACACATAGGCTGCTAAGTGCAGGTTTGGGATGCCCTGCGGCCTGGTGTTTTTTTTGTAAAAGGCAGACCAAAAACCAGTTCAAAATGCAATACTTTGATTAAGCTGAGGAAGGATGAACAAGTGTATTTAGTATAACAGATAGGCTGCTAAGTGCAGGTTTGGGATGCCCTGCGGCCTGGTGTTTTTTTTGTTAAAGGCAGACCAAAAAACTATTCAAAATACAAAACTTTGATTAAGCTGAGGATCAACAAGCGTATTTAGTATAACAGGCTGTTAAGTGTAGATTTGGGATGCCCTGCGGCCTGGTGTTTTTTTTGTAAAAGGCAGACCAAAAACCAATTCAAAATGCAATACTTTGATTAGGCTGAGGAAGGATGAACAAGCGTATTTAGTATAACAGATAGGCTGTTAAGTGCAGGTTTGGGATGCCCTGCGGCCTGGTGTTATTTTTTTTGTTAAAGGCAGACCCAAAGCCAATTCAAAATGCAATACTTTGATTACGCTGAGGAAGGATGAACAAGCGTATTTAGTATAACAGATAGGCTGCTAAGTGCAGGTTTGGGATGTTCTGCTGCCTGGTGTTTTTTTTTTTTGTTAAAGGCAGACCCAAAACCAATTCAAAATGCAATACTTTGATTAAGCTGAGGAAGGATGAACAAGCATATTTAGTATAACAGATAGGCTGCTAAGTGCAGGTTTGGGATGCCCTGCGGCCTGGTGTTTTTTTTGTTAAAGGCAGACCAAAAACCAATTCAAAATGCAATACTTTGATTAAGCTGAGGAAGGATGAACAAGCGTATTTAGTATAACAGATAGGCTGCTAAGGGCAGGTTTAGGATGCCCTGCGGCCTGGTGTTTTTTTTTTTGTTAAAGGCAGACCAAAAACCAATTCAAAATGCAATACTTTGATTAGGCTGAGGAAGGATGAACAAGCATATTTAGTATAATAGATAGGCTGCTAAGTGCAGGTTTGGGATGCCCTGCGGCCTGGTGTTTTTTTTTGTTAAAGGCAGACCAAAAAACAATTCAAAATGCAATACTTTGATGAAGCTGAGGAAAAATCAACAAGCGTATTTAGTATAACAGATAGGCACCTAAGTGCAGGTTTGGGATGCCCTGCGGCCTGGTGTTTTTTTTATGTTAAAGGCAGACCAAAAACCAATTCAAAATGCTGATAAAGCTGAGGAAGGATGAACAAGTGTATTTAGTATAACAGATAGGCTGCTAAGTGCAGGTTTGGGATGCCCTGCGGCCTGGTTTTTTTTTGTTAAAGGCAGACCAAAGACCAATTCAAAAAGCAATACTTTGATTAAGCCGAGGAAGGATGAACAAACAAATTTAGTATAACAGATAGGCTGCTAAGTGCAGGTTTGGGATGCTCTGCGGCCTGTTGTTTTTTTGTTAAAGGCAGACCAAAAAGCAATTCAAAATGCAATACTTTGTATTAAGCTGAGGAAGGATGAACAAGCGTATTTAGTATAACAGATAGGCACCTAAGTGCAGGTTTGGGATGCCTTGCGGCCTGGTGCTTTTTTTTTGTTAAAGGCAGACCAAAAACCAATTCAAAATGCAATAATTTGATTAAGCTGAGGAAGGATGAACAAGCATATTTAGTATAACAGATAAGCTGCTAAGTGCAGGTTTGGGATGCCCTGCGGCCTGGTGTTTTTTTTGTTAGAGGCAGACCAAAAACCAATTCAAAATGCTGATTAAGCTGAGGAAGGATGAACAAGTGTATTTAGTATAACAAATAGGCTGCTAAGTGCAGGTTTGGGATGCCCTGCGGCCTGATTTTTTTGTTAAAGGCAGACCAAAAACCAATTCAAAATGCAATACTTTGATTAGGCTGAGGAAGGATGAACAAGCATATTTAGTATAATAGATAGGCTGCTAAGTGCAGGTTTGGGATGCCCTGCGGCCTGGTGTTTTTTTTTTGTTAAAGGCAGACCAAAAAACAATTCAAAATGCAATACTTTGATGAAGCTGAGGAAAAATCAACAAGCGTATTTAGTATAACAGATAGGCACCTAAGTGCAGGTTTGGGATGCCCTGCGGCCTGGTGTTTTTTTTATGTTAAAGGCAGACCAAAAACCAATTCAAAATGCTGATTAAGCTGAGGAAGGATGAACAAGTGTATTTAGTATAACAGATAGGCTGCTAAGTGCAGGTTTGGGATGCCCTGCGGCCTGGTGTTTTTTTTTTTTTAAAGGCAGACCAAAAACCAATTCAAAATGCAATACTTTGATAAGCTGAGGAAGGATCAACAAGCGTTTTTAGTATAACAAATAGGCTGCTAAGTGCAGGTTTCGGATGCCCTGTGGCCTGGTGTTTTTTTTGTAAAAGGCAGACCAAAAACCAGTTCAAAATGCAATACTTTGATAAAGCTGAGGAAGGATGAACAAGTGTATTTAGTATAACAGATAGGCTGCTAAGTGCAGGTTTGGGATGCCCTGTGGCCTGGTGTTTTTTTTGGTAAAGGCAGACCAAAAAACTATTCAAAATACAAAACTTTGATTAAGCTGAGGATCAACAAGCGTATTTAGTATAATAGGCTGCTAAGTGCAGGTTTGGGATGCCCTGCGGCCTGGTGTTTTTTTTTGTTAAAGGCAGACCCAAAACCAATTCAAAATGCAATACTTTGATTAAGCTGAGGAAGGATGAACAAACATATTTAGTAAAACAGATAGGCTGCTAAGTGCAGGTTTGGCATGCCCTGCAGCCTGATTTTTTTTTGTTAAAGGCAGACCAAAAACCAATTCAAAATGCAATACTTTGATTAAGCTGAGGATCAACAAGCGTATTTAGTATGACAGATAGGCTGCTAAGTGCAGGTTCGGGATGCCCTGCGGCCTGGTGTTTTTTTGTTAAAGGCAGACCAAAAACCAATTCAAAAAGCAATACTTTGATTATGCCGAGGAAGGATGAACAAGCGAATTTAGTATAACAGATAGGCTGCTAAGTGCAGGTTTGGGATGCCCTGCGGCCTGGTGTTTTTTTTGTTAAAGGCAGACCGAAAACCAATTCAAAATGAAATATTTGATTAAGCTGAGGAAGGATGAACAAGCGTATTTAGTATAACAGATAGGCTGCTAAGTGCAGGTTTGGGATGCCCTGCGGCCTGGTGTTTTTTTTTTAAAGGCAGACCAAAAACCAATTCAAAATGCAATACTTTGATTAGCTGAGGAAGGATGAACAAGCATTTTTAGTATAACACATAGGCTGCTAAGTGCAGGTTTGGGATGCCCTGCGGCCTGGTGTTTTTTTTGTAAAAGGCAGACCAAAAACCAGTTCAAAATGCAATACTTTGATTCAGCTGAGGAAGGATGAACAAGTGTATTTAGTATAACAGATAGGCTGCTAAGTGCAGGTTTGGGATGCCCTGCGGCCTGGTGTTTTTTTTGTTAAAGGCAGACCAAAAAACTATTCAAAATACAATACTTTGATTAAGCTGAGGATCAACAAGCGTATTTAGTATAACAGGCTGCTAAGTGCAGGTTTGGGATGCCCTGTGGCCTGGTGCTTTTTTTTTGTTAAAGGCAGACCAAAAACCAATTCAAAATGCTGATTAAGCTGAGGAAGGATGAACAAGTGTATTTAGTATAACAGATAGGCTGCTAAGTGCAGGTTTGGGATGCCCTGCGGCCTGGTTTTTTTTGTTAAAGGCAGACCAAAAACCAATTCAAAATGCAATTCTTTGATTAAGCTGAGGAAGGATGAACAAGCGTATTTAGTATAACAGATAGGCTGCTAAGTGCAGGTTTGGGATGCCCTGCGGCCTGGTGTTTTTTTTGTTATAGGCAGACCGAAAACCAATTCAAAATGAAATACTTTGATTAAGCGGAGGAAGGATGAACAAGCGTATTTAGTATAACAGATAGGCTGCTAAGTGCAGGTTCGGGAGGCCCTGCGGCCTGGTGTTTTTTTGTTAAAGGCAGACCAAAAACCAATTCAAAAAGCAATACTTTGATTATGCCAAGGAAGGATGAACAAGCGAATTTAGTATAACAGATAGGCTGCTAAGTGCAGGTTTGGGATGCCCTGCGGCCTGGTGTTTTTTTTGTTAAAGGCAGACCGAAAACCAATTCAAAATGAAATATTTGATTAAGCTGAGGAAGGATGAACAAGCGTATTTAGTATAACAGATAGGCTGCTAAGTGCAGGTTCGGGATGCCCTGCGGCCTGGTGTTTTTTTGTTAAAGGCAGACCAAAAACCAATTCAAAAAGCAATACTTTGATTATGCCGAGGAAGGATGAACAAGCGAATTTCGTATAACAGATAGGCTGCTAAGTGCAGGTTTGGGATGCCCTGCGGCCTGGTGTTTTTTTTTTAAAGGCAGACCAAAAACCAATTCAAAATGCAATACTTTGATTAGCTGAGGAAGGATGAAGAAGCATTTTTAGTATAACACATAGGCTGCTAAGTGCAGGTTTGGGATGCCCTGCGGCCTGGTGTTTTTTTTGTAAAAGGCAGACCAAAAACCAGTTCAAAATGCAATACTTTGATTAAGCTGAGGAAGGATGAACAAGTGTATTTAGTATAACAGATAGGCTGCTAAGTGCAGGTTTGGGATGCCCTGCGGCCTGGTGTTTTTTTTGTTAAAGGCAGACCAAAAAACTATTCAAAATACAAAACTTTGATTAAGCTGAGGATCAACAAGCGTATTTAGTATAACAGGCTGTTAAGTGTAGATTTGGGATGCCCTGCGGCCTGGTGTTTTTTTTGTAAAAGGCAGACCAAAAACCAATTCAAAATGCAATACTTTGATTAGGCTGAGGAAGGATGAACAAGCGTATTTAGTATAACAGATAGGCTGTTAAGTGCAGGTTTGGGATGCCCTGCGGCCTGGTGTTATTTTTTTTGTTAAAGGCAGACCCAAAGCCAATTCAAAATGCAATACTTTGATTACGCTGAGGAAGGATGAACAAGCGTATTTAGTATAACAGATAGGCTGCTAAGTGCAGGTTTGGGATGTTCTGCTGCCTGGTGTTTTTTTTTTTTTGTTAAAGGCAGACCCAAAACCAATTCAAAATGCAATACTTTGATTAAGCTGAGGAAGGATGAACAAGCATATTTAGTATAACAGATAGGCTGCTAAGTGCAGGTTTGGGATGCCCTGCGGCCTGGTGTTTTTTTTGTTAAAGGCAGACCAAAAACCAATTCAAAATGCAATACTTTGATTAAGCTGAGGAAGGATGAACAAGCGTATTTAGTATAACAGATAGGCTGCTAAGGGCAGGTTTAGGATGCCCTGCGGCCTGGTGTTTTTTTTTTTGTTAAAGGCAGACCAAAAACCAATTCAAAATGCAATACTTTGATTAGGCTGAGGAAGGATGAACAAGCATATTTAGTATAATAGATAGGCTGCTAAGTGCAGGTTTGGGATGCCCTGCGGCCTGGTGTTTTTTTTTGTTAAAGGCAGACCAAAAAACAATTCAAAATGCAATACTTTGATGAAGCTGAGGAAAAATCAACAAGCGTATTTAGTATAACAGATAGGCACCTAAGTGCAGGTTTGGGATGCCCTGCGGCCTGGTGTTTTTTTTATGTTAAAGGCAGACCAAAAACCAATTCAAAATGCTGATAAAGCTGAGGAAGGATGAACAAGTGTATTTAGTATAACAGATAGGCTGCTAAGTGCAGGTTTGGGATGCCCTGCGGCCTGGTTTTTTTTTGTTAAAGGCAGACCAAAGACCAATTCAAAAAGCAATACTTTGATTAAGCCGAGGAAGGATGAACAAACAAATTTAGTATAACAGATAGGCTGCTAAGTGCAGGTTTGGGATGCTCTGCGGCCTGTTGTTTTTTTGTTAAAGGCAGACCAAAAAGCAATTCAAAATGCAATACTTTGTATTAAGCTGAGGAAGGATGAACAAGCGTATTTAGTATAACAGATAGGCACCTAAGTGCAGGTTTGGGATGCCTTGCGGCCTGGTGCTTTTTTTTTGTTAAAGGCAGACCAAAAACCAATTCAAAATGCAATAATTTGATTAAGCTGAGGAAGGATGAACAAGCATATTTAGTATAACAGATAAGCTGCTAAGTGCAGGTTTGGGATGCCCTGCGGCCTGGTGTTTTTTTTGTTAGAGGCAGACCAAAAACCAATTCAAAATGCTGATTAAGCTGAGGAAGGATGAACAAGTGTATTTAGTATAACAAATAGGCTGCTAAGTGCAGGTTTGGGATGCCCTGCGGCCTGATTTTTTTGTTAAAGGCAGACCAAAAACCAATTCAAAATGCAATACTTTGATTAGGCTGAGGAAGGATGAACAAGCATATTTAGTATAATAGATAGGCTGCTAAGTGCAGGTTTGGGATGCCCTGCGGCCTGGTGTTTTTTTTTTGTTAAAGGCAGACCAAAAAACAATTCAAAATGCAATACTTTGATGAAGCTGAGGAAAAATCAACAAGCGTATTTAGTATAACAGATAGGCACATAAGTGCAGGTTTGGGATGCCCTGCGGCCTGGTGTTTTTTTTATGTTAAAGGCAGACCAAAAACCAATTCAAAATGCTGATTAAGCTGAGGAAGGATGAACAAGTGTATTTAGTATAACAGATAGGCTGCTAAGTGCAGGTTTGGGATGCCCTGCGGCCTGGTGTTTTTTTTTTTTTAAAGGCAGACCAAAAACCAATTCAAAATGCAATACTTTGATAAGCTGAGGAAGGATCAACAAGCGTTTTTAGTATAACAAATAGGCTGCTAAGTGCAGGTTTCGGATGCCCTGTGGCCTGGTGTTTTTTTTGTAAAAGGCAGACCAAAAACCAGTTCAAAATGCAATACTTTGATAAAGCTGAGGAAGGATGAACAAGTGTATTTAGTATAACAGATAGGCTGCTAAGTGCAGGTTTGGGATGCCCTGTGGCCTGGTGTTTTTTTTGGTAAAGGCAGACCAAAAAACTATTCAAAATACAAAACTTTGATTAAGCTGAGGATCAACAAGCGTATTTAGTATAACAGGCTGCTAAGTGCAGGTTTGGGATGCCCTGCGGCCTGGTGTTTTTTTTTGTTAAAGGCAGACCCAAAACCAATTCAAAATGCAATACTTTGATTAAGCTGAGGAAGGATGAACAAACATATTTAGTAAAACAGATAGGCTGCTAAGTGCAGGTTTGGCATGCCCTGCAGCCTGATTTTTTTTTGTTAAAGGCAGACCAAAAACCAATTCAAAATGCAATACTTTGATTAAGCTGAGGATCAACAAGCGTATTTAGTATGACAGATAGGCTGCTAAGTGCAGGTTCGGGATGCCCTGCGGCCTGGTGTTTTTTTGTTAAAGGCAGACCAAAAACCAATTCAAAAAGCAATACTTTGATTATGCCGAGGAAGTATGAACAAGCGAATTTAGTATAACAGATAGGCTGCTAAGTGCAGGTTTGGGATGCCCTGCGGCCTGGTGTTTTTTTTTTAAAGGCAGACCAAAAACCAATTCAAAATGCAATACTTTGATTAGCTGAGGAAGGATGAACAAGCATTTTTAGTATAACACATAGGCTGCTAAGTGCAGGTTTGGGATGCCCTGCGGCCTGGTGTTTTTTTTGTAAAAGGCAGACCAAAAACCAGTTCAAAATGCAATACTTTGATTAAGCTGAGGAAGGATGAACAAGTGTATTTAGTATAACAGATAGGCTGCTAAGTGCAGGTTTGGGATGCCCTGCGGCCTGGTGTTTTTTTTGTTAAAGGCAGACCAAAAAACTATTCAAAATACAAAACTTTGATTAAGCTGAGGATGAACAAGCGTATTTAGTATAACAGGCTGTTAAGTGTAGATTTGGGATGCCCTGCGGCCTGGTGTTTTTTTTGAAAAAGGCAGACCAAAAACCAATTCATAATGCAATACTTTGATTAGGCTGAGGAAGGATGAACAAGCGTATTTAGTATAACAGATAGGCTGCTAAGTGCAGGTTTGGGATGCCCTGCGGCCTGGTGTTTTTTTTTTGTTAAAGGCAGACCCAAAGCCAATTCAAAATGCAATACTTTGATTACGCTGAGGAAGGATGAACAAGCGTATTTAGTATAACAGATAGGCTGCTAAGTGCAGGTTTGGGATGTTCTGCTGCCTGGTGTTTTTTTTTTTTTTTGTTAAAGGCAGACCCAAAACCAATTCAAAATGCAATACTTTGATTAAGCTGAGGAAGGATGAACAAGCATATTTAGTATAACAGATAGGCTGCTAAGTGCAGGTTTGGCATGCCCTGCGGCCTGGTGTTTTTTTTGTTAAAGGCAGACCAAAAACCAATTCAAAATGCAATACTTTGATTAAGCTGAGGAAGGATGAACAAGCGTATTTAGTTTAATAGATAGGCTGCTAAGTGCAGGTTTGGGATGCCCTGCGGCCTGGTGTTTTTTTTGTTAAAGGCAGACCCAAAACCAATTCAAAATGCAATACTTTGATTAAGCTGAGGAAGGATGAACAAGCGTATTTAGTATAACAGATAGGCTGCTAAGGGCAGGTTTAGGATGCCCTGCGGCCTGGTGTTTTTTTTTTTGTTAAAGGCAGACCCAAAACCAATTCAAAATGCAATACTTTGATTAGGCTGAGGAAGGATGAACAAGCGTATTTAGTATAATAGATAGGCTGCTAAGTGCAGGTTTGGGATGCCCTGCGGCCTGGTGTTTTTTTTGTTAAAGGCAGACCAAAAAACAATTCAAAATGCAATACTTTGATGAAGCTGAGGAAGGATCAACAAGCGTATTTAGTATAACAGATAGGCACCTAAGTGCAGGTTTGGGATGCCCTGCGGCCTGGTGTTTTTTTTATGTTAAAGGCAGACCAAAAACCAATTCAAAATGCTGATTAAGCTGAGGAAGGATGAACAAGTGTATTTAGTATAACAGATAGGCTTCTAAGTGCAGGTTTGGGATGCCCTGCGGCCTGGTTTTTTTTTGTTAAAGGCAGACCAAAAACCAATTCAAAAAGCAATACTTTGATTAAGCCGAGGAAGGATGAACAAACGAATTTAGTATAACAGATTGGCTGCTAACTGCAGGTTTGGGATGCTCTGCGGCCTGTTGTTTTTTTGTTAAAGGCAGACCAAAAAGCAATTCAAAATGCAATACTTTGATTAAGCTGAGGAAGGATGAACAAGCGTATTTAGTATAACAGATAGGCACCTAAGTGCAGGTTTGGGATGCCTTGCGGCCTGGTGCCTTTTTTTTGTTAAAGGCAGACCAAAAACCAATTCAAAATGCAATAATTTGATTAAGCTGAGGAAGGATGAACAAGCATATTTAGTATAACAGATAAGCTGCTAAGTGCAGGTTTGGGATGCCCTGCGGCCTGGTGTTTTTTTTGTTAAAGGCAGACCAAAAACCAATTCAAAATGCTGATTAAGCTGAGGAAGGATGAACAAGTGTATTCAGTATAACAGATAGGCTGCTAAGTGCAGGTTTGGGATGCCCTGCGGCCTGATTTTTTTTGTTAAAGGCAGACCAAAAACCAATTCAAAATGCTATACTTTGATTAAGCTGAGGAAGGATGAACAAGCGTATTTAGTATAACAGATAGGCTGCTAAGTGCAGGTTTGGGATGCCCTGCGGCCTGGTGTTTTTTTTTTAAAGGCAGACCAAAAACCAATTCAAAATGCAATACTTTGATAAGCTGAGGAAGGATCAACAAGCGTTTTTAGTATAACAAATAGGCTGCTAAGTGCAGGTTTGGGATGCCCTGTGGCCTGGTGTTTTTTTTGTAAAAGGCAGACCAAAAACCAGTTCAAAATGCAATACTTTGATTAAGCTGAGGAAGGATGAACAAGTGTATTTAGTATAACAGATAGGCTGCTAAGTGCAGGTTTGGGATGCCCTGTGGCCTGGTGTTTTTTTGGTAAAGGCAGACCAAAAAAACTATTCAAAATACAAAACTTTGATTAAGCTGAGGATCAACAAGCGTATTTAGTATAACAGGCTGTTAAGTGCAGGTTTGGGATGCCCTGCGGCCTGGTGTTTTTTTTTGTTAAAGGCAGACCCAAAACCAATTCAAAATGCAATACTTTGATTAAGCTGAGGAAGGATGAACAAGCATATTTAGTAAAACAGATAGGCTGCTAAGTGCAGGTTTGGCATGCCCTGCAGCCTGATGTTTTTTTTGTTAAAGGCAGACCAAAAACCAATTCAAAATACAATACTTTGATTAAGCTGAGGATCAACAAGCGTATTTAGTATGACAGATAGGCTGCTAAGTGCAGGTTTGGTATGCCCTGCGGCCTGGTTTTTTTTTGTTAAATGCAGACCAAAAAACAATTCAAAATGCAATACTTTGATTAAGCTGAGGAAGGATTAACAAGCGTATTTAGTATAACAGATAGGCTGCTAAGTGCAGGTTTGGGATGCCCTGCTGCCTGGTGCTTTTTTTTTGTTAAAGGCAGACCAAAAACCAATTCAAAATGCAATACTTTGATTAATCTGAGGAAGGATGAACAAGCATATTTAGTATAACAGATAGGCTGCTAAGTGCAGGTTTGGGATGCCCTGCAGCCTGATGTTTTTTTTGTTAAAGGCAGACCAAAAACCAATTCAAAATACAATACTTTGATTAAGCTGAGGATCAACAATCGTATTTAGTATGACAGATAGGCTGCTAAGTGCAGGTTTGGGATGCCCTGCGGCCTGGTGTTTTTTTTGTTAAAGGCAGACCAAAAAACAATTCAAAATGCAATACTTTGATTAAGCTGAGGAAGGATTAACAAGCGTATTTAGTATAACAGATAGGCTGCTAAGTGCAGGTTTGGGATGCCCTGTGGCCTGGTGCTTTTTTTTTGTTAAAGGCAGACCAAAAACCAATTCAAAATGCTGATTAAGCTGAGGAAGGATGAACAAGTGTATTTAGTATAACAGGCTGCTAAGTGCAGGTTTGGGATGCCCTGCGGCCTGTTTTTTTTTGTTAAAGGCAGACCAAAAACCAATTCAAAATGCAATTCTTTGATTAAGCTGAGGAAGGATGAACAAGCGTATTTAGTATAACAGATAGGCTGCTAAGTGCAGGTTCGGGATGCCCTGCGGCCTGGTGTTTTTTTGTTAAAGGCAGACCAAAAACCAATTCAAAAAGCAATACTTTGATTATGCCGAGGAAGGATGAACAAGCGAATTTAGTATAACAGATAGGCTGCTAAGTGCAGGTTTGGGATGCCCTGCGGCCTGGTGTTTTTTTTGTTAAAGGCAGACCGAAAACCAATTCAAAATGAAATACTTTGATTAAGCTGAGGAAGGATGAACAAGCGTATTTAGTATAACAGATAGGCTGCTAAGTGCAGGTTCGGGATGCCCTGCGGCCTGGTGTTTTTTTGTTAAAGGCAGACCAAAAACCAATTCAAAAAGCAATACTTTGATTATGCCGAGGAAGGATGAACAAGCGAATTTAGTATAACAGATAGGCACCTAAGTGCAGGTTTGGGATGCCCTGCAGCCTGGTGTTTTTTTATGTTAAAGGCAGACCAAAAACCAATTCAAAATGCTGATTAAGCTGAGGAAGGATGAACAAGTGTATTTAGTATAACAGATAGGCTGCTAAGTGCAGGTTTGGGATGCCCTGCGGCCTGGTTTTTTTTGTTAAAGGCAGACCAAAAACCAATTCAAAAAGCAATACTTTGATTAAGCCGAGGAAGGATGAACAAACGAATTTAGTATTACAGATAGGCTGCTAAGTGCAGGTTTGGGATGCTCTGCGGCCTGTTGTTTTTTTGTTAAAGGCAGACCAAAAAGCAATTCAAAATGCAATACTTTGATTAAGCTGAGGAAGGATGAACAAGCGTATTTAGTATAACAGATAGGCACCTAAGTGCAGGTTTGGGATGCCTTGCGGCCTGGTGCTTTTTTTTTGTTAAAGGCAGACCAAAAACCAATTCAAAATGCAATAATTTGATTAAGCTGAGGAAGGATGAACAAGCATATTTAGTATAACAGATAAGCTGCTAAGTGCAGGTTTGGGATGCCCTGCGGCCTGGTGTTTTTTTTGTTAAAGGCAGACCAAAAACCAATTCAAAATGCTGATTAAGCTGAGGAAGGATGAACAAGTGTATTTAGTATAACAGATAGGCTGCTAAGTGCAGGTTTGGGATGCCCTGCGGCCTGATTTTTTTTGTTAAAGGCAGACCAAAAACCAATTCAAAATGCAATACTTTGATTAAGCTGAGGAAGAATGAACAAGCGTATTTAGTATAACAGATAGGCTGCTAAGTGCAGGTTTGGGATGCCCTGCGGCCTGGTGTTTTTTTTTTAAAGGCAGACCAAAAACCAATTCAAAATGCAATACTTTGATAAGCTGAGGAAGGATCAACAAGCGTTTTTAGTATAACAAATAGGCTGCTAAGTGCAGGTTTGGGATGCCCTGTGGCCTGGTGTTTTTTTTGTAAAAGGCAGACCAAAAACCAGTTCAAAATGCAATACTTTGATTAAGCTGAGGAAGGATGAACAAGTGTATTTAGTATAACAGATAGGCTGCTAAGTGCAGGTTTGGGATGCCCTGTGGCCTGGTGTTTTTTTTGGTAAAGGCAGACCAAAAAACTATTCAAAATACAAAACTTTGATTAAGCTGAGGATCAACAAGCGTATTTAGTATAACAGGCTGTTAAGTGCAGGTTTGGGATGCCCTGCGGCCTGGTGTTTTTTTTTGTTAAAGGCAGACCCAAAACCAATTCAAAATGCAATACTTTGATTAAGCTGAGGAAGGATGAACAAGCATATTTAGTAAAACAGATAGGCTGCTAAGTGCAGGTTTGGCATGCCCTGCAGCCTGATGTTTTTTTTGTTAAAGGCAGACCAAAAACCAATTCAAAATACAATACTTTGATTAAGCTGAGGATCAACAAGCGTATTTAGTATGACAGATAGGCTGCTAAGTGCAGGTTTGGGATGCCCTGCGGCCTGGTGTTTTTTTTGTTAAAGGCAGACCAAAAAACAATTCAAAATGCAATACTTTGATTAAGCTGAGGAAGGATTAACAAGCGTATTTAGTATAACAGATAGGCTGCTAAGTGCAGGTTTGGGATGCCCTGTGGCCTGGTGCTTTTTTTTTGTTAAAGGCAGACCAAAAACCAATTCAAAATGCTGATTAAGCTGAGGAAGGATGAACAAGTGTATTTAGTATAACAGGCTGCTAAGTGCAGGTTTGGGATGCCCTGCGGCCTGTTTTTTTTTTGTTAAAGGCAGACCAAAAACCAATTCAAAATGCAATTCTTTGATTAAGCTGAGGAAGGATGAACAAGCGTATTTAGTATAACAGATAGGCTGCTAAGTGCAGGTTCGGGATGCCCTGCGGCCTGGTGTTTTTTTGTTAAAGGCAGACCAAAAACCAATTCAAAAAGCAATACTTTGATTATGCCGAGGAAGGATGAACAAGCGAATTTAGTATAACAGATAGGCTGCTAAGTGCAGGTTTGGGATGCCCTGCGGCCTGGTGTTTTTTTTGTTAAAGGCAGACCGAAAACCAATTCAAAATGAAATACTTTGATTAAGCTGAGGAAGGATGAACAAGCGTATTTAGTATAACAGATAGGCTGCTAAGTGCAGGTTCGGGATGCCCTGCGGCCTGGTGTTTTTTTGTTAAAGGCAGACCAAAAACCAATTCAAAAAGCAATACTTTGATTATGCCGAGGAAGGATGAACAAGCGAATTTAGTATAACATATAGGCACCTAAGTGCAGGTTTGGGATGCCCTGCGGCCTGGTGTTTTTTTTATGTTAAAGGCAGACCAAAAACCAATTCAAAATGCTGATTAAGCTGAGGAAGGATGAACAAGTGTATTTAGTATAACAGATAGGCTGCTAAGTGCAGGTTTGGGATGCCCTGCGGCCTGGTTTTTTTTTTGTTAAAGGCAGACCAAAAACCAATTCAAAAAGCAATACTTTGATTAAGCCGAGGAAGGATGAACAAACGAATTTAGTATAACAGATAGGCTGCTAAGTGCAGGTTTGGGATGCTCTGCGGCCTGTTGTTTTTTTGTTAAAGGCAGACCAAAAAGCAATTCAAAATGCAATACTTTGATTAAGCTGAGGAAGGATGAACAAGCGTATTTAGTATAACAGATAGGCACCTAAGTGCAGGTTTGGGATGCCTTGCGGCCTGGTGCTTTTTTTTTGTTAAAGGCAGACCAAAAACCAATTCAAAATGCAATAATTTGATTAAGCTGAGGATGGATGAACAAGCATATTTAGTATAACAGATAAGCTGCTAAGTGCAGGTTTGGGATGCCCTGCGGCCTGGTGTTTTTTTTGTTAAAGGCAGACCAAAAACCAATTCAAAATGCTGATTAAGCTGAGGAAGGATGAACAAGTGTATTTAGTATAACAGATAGGCTGCTAAGTGCAGGTTTGGGATGCCCTGCGGCCTGATTTTTTTTGTTAAAGGCAGACCAAAAACCAATTCAAAATGCAATACTTTGATTAAGCTGAGGAAGGATGAACAAGCGTATTTAGTATAACAGATAGGCTGCTAAGTGCAGGTTTGGCATGCCCTGCGGCCTGGTGTTTTTTTTTTTAAAGGCAGACCAAAAACCAATTCAAAATGCAATACTTTGATAAGCTGAGGAAGGATCAACAAGCGTTTTTAGTATAACAAATAGGCTGCTAAGTGCAGGTTTGGGATGCCCTGTGGCCTGGTGTTTTTTTTGTAAAAGGCAGACCAAAAACCAGTTCAAAATGCAATACTTTGATTAAGCTGAGGAAGGATGAACAAGTGTATTTAGTATAACAGATAGGCTGCTAAGTGCAGGTTTGGGATGCCCTGTGGCCTGGTGTTTTTTTTGGTAAAGGCAGACCAAAAAACTATTGAAAATACAAAACTTTGATTAAGCTGAGGATCAACAAGCGTATTTAGTATAACAGGCTGTTAAGTGCAGGTTTGGGATGCCCTGCGGCCTGGTGTTTTTTTTTTGTTAAAGGCAGACCCAAAACCAATTCAAAATGCAATACTTTGATTAAGCTGAGGAAGGATGAACAAGCATATTTAGTAAAACAGATAGGCTGCTAAGTGCAGGTTTGGCATGCCCTGCAGCCTGATGTTTTTTTTGTTAAAGGCAGACCAAAAACCAATTCAAAATACAATACTTTGATTAAGCTGAGGATCAACAAGCGTATTTAGTATGACAGATAGGCTGCTAAGTGCAGGTTTGGGATGCCCTGCGGCCTGGTGTTTTTTTTGTTAAAGGCAGACCAAAAAACAATTCAAAATGCAATACTTTGATTAAGCTGAGGAAGGATTAACAAGCGTATTTAGTATAACAGATAGGCTGCTAAGTGCAGGTTTGGGATGCCCTGCTGCCTGGTGCTTTTTTTTTGTTAAAGGCAGACCAAAAACCAATTCAAAATGCAATACTTTGATTAAGCTGAGGAAGGATGAACAAGCATATTTAGTATAACAGATAGGCTGCTAAGTGCAGGTTTGGCATGCCCTGCAGCCTGATTTTTTTTTGTTAAAGGCAGACCAAAAACCAATTCAAAATAAAATACTTTGATTAAGCTGAGGATCAACAAGCGTATTTAGTATGACAGATAGGCTGCTAAGTGCAGGTTTGGGATGCCCTGCGGCCTGGTGTTTTTTTTGTTAAAGGCAGACCAAAAAACAATTCAAAATGCAATACTTTGATTAAGCTGAGGAAGGATTAACAAGCGTATTTAGTATAACAGATAGGCTGCTATGTGCAGGTTTGGGATGCCCTGTGGCCTGGTGCTTTTTTTTTGTTAAAGGCAGACCAAAAACCAATTCAAAATGCTGATTAAGCTGAGGAAGGATGAACAAGTGTATTTAGTATAACAGGCTGCTAAGTGCAGGTTTGGGATGCCCTGCGGCCTGGTGTTTTTTTTGTTAAAGGCAGACCAAAAACCAATTCAAAAAGCAATACTTTGATTATGCCGAGGAAGGATGAACAAGCGAATTTAGTATAACAGATAGGCTGCTAAGTGCAGGTTTGGGATGCCCTGCGGCCTGGTGTTTTTTTTGTTAAAGGCAGACCGAAAACCAATTCAAAATGAAATACTTTGATTAAGCGGAGGAAGGATGAACAAGCGTATTTAGTATAACAGATAGGCTGCTAAGTGCAGGTTCGGGATGCCCTGCGGCCTGGTGTTTTTTTGTTAAAGGCAGACCAAAAACCAATTCAAAAAGCAATACTTTGATTATGCCGAGGAAGGAAGAACAAGCGAATTTAGTATAACAGATAGGCTGCTAAGTGCAGGTTTGGGATGCCCTGCGGCCTGGTGTTTTTTTTGTTAAAGGCAGACCGAAAACCAATTCAAAATGCAATACTTTGATTAAGCTGAGGAAGGTTGAACAAGCATATTTAGTATAACAGATAGGCTGCTAAGTGCAGGTTCGGGATGCCCTGCGGCCTGGTGTTTTTTTGTTAAAGGCAGACCAAAAACCAATTCAAAAAGCAATACTTTGATTATGCCGAGGAAGGATGAACAAGCGAATTTAGTATAACAGATAGGCTGCTAAGTGCAGGTTTGGGATGCCCTGCGGCCTGGTGTTTTTTTTTTAAAGGCAGACCAAAAACCAATTCAAAATGCAATACTTTGATTAGCTGAGGAAGGATAAACAAGCATTTTTAGTATAACACATAGGCTGCTAAGTGCAGGTTTGGGATGCCCTGCGGCCTGGTGTTTTTTTTTGTAAAAGGCAGACCAAAAACCAGTTCAAAATGCAATACTTTGATTAAGCTGAGGAAGGATGAACAAGTGTATTTAGTATAACAGATAGGCTGCTAAGTGCAGGTTTGGGATGCCCTGCGGCCTGGTGTTTTTTTTGTTAAAGGCAGACCAAAAAACTATTCAAAATACAAAACTTTGATTAAGCTGAGGATCAACAAGCGTATTTAGTATAACAGGCTGTTAAGTGTACATTTGGGATGCCCTGCGGCCTGGTGTTTTTTTTGTAAAAGGCAGACCAAAAACCAATTCAAAATGCAATACTTTGATTAGGCTGAGGAAGGATGAACAAGCGTATTTAGTATAACAGATAGGCTGCTAAGTGCAGGTTTGGGATGCCCTGCGGCCTGGTGTTTTTTTTTTTGTTAAAGGCAGACCCAAAGCCAATTCAAAATGCAATACTTTGATTACGCTGAGGAAGGATGAACAAGCGTATTTAGTATAACAGATAGGCTGCTAAGTGCAGGTTTGGGATGTTCTGCTGCCTGGTGTTTTTTTTTTTTTTTAAAGGCAGACCCCAAACCAATTCAAAATGCAATACTTTGATTAAGCTGAGGAAGGATGAACAAGCATATTTAGTATAACAGATAGGCTGCTAAGTGCAGGTTTGGCATGCCCTGCGGCCTGGTGTTTTTTTTGTAAAAGGCAGACCAAAAACCAATTCAAAATGCAATACTTTGATTAGGCTGAGGAAGGATGAACAAGCGTATTTAGTATAACAGATAGGCTGCTAAGTGCAGGTTTGGCATGCCCTGCGGCCTGGTGTTTTTTTTTTGTTAAAGGCAGACCCAAAGCCAATTCAAAATGCAATACTTTGATTACGCTGAGGAAGGATGAACAAGCGTATTTAGTATAACAGATAGGCTGCTAAGTGCAGGTTTGGGATGTTCTGCTGCCTGGTGTTTTTTTTTTTTTTGTTAAAGGCAGACCCAAAACCAATTCAAAATGCAATACTTTGATTAAGCTGAGGAAGGATGAACAAGCATATTTAGTATAACAGATAGGCTGCTAAGTGCAGGTTTGGCATGCCCTGCGGCCTGGTGTTTTTTTTGTTAAAGGCAGACCAAAAACCAATTCAAAATGCAATACTTTGATTAAGCTGAGGAAGGATGAACAAGCGTATTTAGTTTAATAGATAGGCTGCTAAGTGCAGGTTTGGGATGCCCTGCGGCCTGGTGTTTTTTTTGTTAAAGGCAGACCAAAAACCAATTCAAAATGCAATACTTTGATTAAGCTGAGGAAGGATGAACAAGCGTATTTAGTATAACAGATAGGCTGCTAAGGGCAGGTTTAGGATGAGCTGCGGCCTGGTGTTTTTTTTTTTTTGTTAAAGGCAGACCAAAAACCAATTCAAAATGCAATAATTTTATTAAGCTGAGGAAGGATGAACAAGCATATTTAGTATAACAGATAAGCTTCTAAGTGCAGGTTTGGGATGCCCTGCGGCCTGTTTTTTTTTTTTGTTAAAGGCAGACCAAAAACCAATTCAAAATGCTGATTAAGCTGAGGAAGGATGAACAAGTGTATTTAGTATAACAGATAGGCTGCTAAGTGCAGGTTTGGGATGTTCTGCTGCCTGGTGTTTTTTTTTTTTTTGTTAAAGGCAGACCCAAAACCAATTCAAAATGCAATACTTTGATTAAGCCGAGGAAGGATGAACAAACAAATTTAGTATAACAGATAGGCTGCTAAGTGCAGGTTTGGGATGCCTTGCGGCCTGGTGCTTTTTTTTTGTTAAAGGCAGACCAAAAACCAATTCAAAATGCAATACTTTGATAAGCTGAGGAAGGATGAACAAGCGTTTTTAGTATAACAAATAGGCTGCTAAGTGCAGGTTTGGGATGCCCTGCGGCCTGGTGTTTTTTTTGTAAAAGGCAGACCAAAAACCAGTTCAAAATGCAATACTTTGATTAAGCTGAGGAAGGATGAACAAGTGTATTTAGTATAACAGATAGGCTGCTAAGTGCAGGTCTGGGATGCCCTGTGGCCTGGTGTTTTTTTTGGTAAAGGCAGACCAAAAAACTATTCAAAATACAAAACTTTGATTAAGCTGAGGATCAACAAGCGTATTTAGTATAACAGGCTGTTAAGTGTAGGTTTGGGATGCCCTGCGGCCTGGTGTTCTTTTTGTAAAAGGCAGACCCAAAACCAATTCAAAATGCAATACTTTGATTAAGCTGAGGAAGGATGAACAAGCGTATTTAGTATAACAGATAGGCTGCTAAGTGCAGGTTTGGGATGCCCTGCGACCTGGTGTTTTTTTTTTGTTAAAGGCAGACCAAAAACCAATTCAAAATACAATACTGTGATTAAGCTGAGGATCAACAAGCGTATTTAGTATAACAGGCTGCTAAGTGCAGGTTTGGGATGCCCTGCGGCCTGGTGTTTTTTTTTTTGTTAAAGGCAGACCCAAAACCAATTCAAAATGCAATACTTTGATTAAGCTGAGGAAGGTTGAACAAGCGTATTTAGTATAACAGATAGGCTGCTAAGTGCAGGTTTGGGATGCTCTTTGGCCTGGTGTTTTTTTTGTTAAAGGCAGACCAAAAAACTATTCAAAATACAAAACTTTGATTAAGCTGAGGATCAACAAGCGTATTTAGTATAACAGGCTGTTAAGTGTAGGTTTGGCATGCCCTGCGGCCTGGTGTTTTTTTTGTAAAAGGCAGACCAAAAACCAATTCAAAATGCAATACTTTGATTAGGCTGAGGAAGGATGAACAAGCGTATTTAGTATAACAGATAGGCTGCTAAGTGCAGGTTTGGGATGCCCTGCGGCCTGGTGTTTTTTTTTGTTAAAGGCAGACCCAAAGCCAATTCAAAATGCAATACTTTGATTACGCTGAGGAAGGATGAACAAGCGTATTTAGTATAACAGATAGGCTGCTAAGTGCAGGTTTGGGATGTTCTGCTGCCTGGTGTTTTTTTTTTTTTGTTAAAGGCAGACCCAAAACCAATTCAAAATGCAATACTTTGATTAAGCTGAGGAAGGATGAACAAGCATATTTAGTATAACAGATAGGCTGCTAAGTGCAGGTTTGGCATGCCCTGCGGCCTGGTGTTTTTTTTGTTAAAGGCAGACCAAAAACCAATTCAAAATGCAATACTTTGATTAAGCTGAGGAAGGATGAACAAGCGTATTTAGTTTAATAGATAGGCTGCTAAGTGCAGGTTTGGGATGCCCTGCGGCCTGGTGTTTTTTTTGTTAAAGGCAGACCAAAAACCAATTCAAAATGCAATACTTTGATTAAGCTGAGGAAGGATGAACAAGCGTATTTAGTATAACAGATAGGCTGCTAAGGGCAGGTTTAGGATGAGCTGCGGCCTGGTGTTTTTTTTTTTTGTTAAAGGCAGACCAAAAACCAATTCAAAATGCAATACTTTGATTAAGCTGAGGAAGGATGAACAAGCGTATTTAGTATAACAGATAGGCTGCTAAGTGCAGTTTTGGGATGCCCTGCGGCCTGATTTTTTTTGTTAAAGGCAGACCAAAAACCAATTCAAAATGCAATACTTTGATTAAGCTGAGGAAGGATGAACAAGCGTATTTAGTATAACAGATAGGCTGCTAAGTGCAGGTTTGGCATGCCCTGCGGCCTGGTGTTTTTTTTTTTAAAGGCAGACCAAAAACCAATTCAAAATGCAATACTTTGATAAGCTGAGGAAGGATCAACAAGCGTTTTTAGTATAACAAATAGGCTGCTAAGTGCAGGTTTGGGATGCCCTGTGGCCTGGTGTTTTTTTTGTAAAAGGCAGACCAAAAACCAGTTCAAAATGCAATACTTTGATTAAGCTGAGGAAGGATGAACAAGTGTATTTAGTATAACAGATAGGCTGCTAAGTGCAGGTTTGGGATGCCCTGTGGCCTGGTGTTTTTTTTGGTAAAGGCAGACCAAAAAACTATTCAAAATACAAAACTTTGATTAAGCTGAGGATCAACAAGCGTATTTAGTATAACAGGCTGTTAAGTGCAGGTTTGGGATGCCCTGCGGCCTGGTGTTTTTTTTTTGTTAAAGGCAGACCCAAAACCAATTCAAAATGCAATACTTTGATTAAGCTGAGGAAGGATGAACAAGCATATTTAGTAAAACAGATAGGC
Organism: Gastrophryne carolinensis; assembly: GCA_027917425.1. Classification (NCBI taxonomy): domain Eukaryota; kingdom Metazoa; phylum Chordata; class Amphibia; order Anura; family Microhylidae; genus Gastrophryne; species Gastrophryne carolinensis. The sequence goes on along the minus strand of CM051236.1, from coordinate 320,687,065 downwards.
TGCTAAGTGCAGGTTTGGCATGCCCTGCAGCCTGATGTTTTTTTTGTTAAAGGCAGACCAAAAACCAATTCAAAATACAATACTTTGATTAAGCTGAGGATCAACAAGCGTATTTAGTATGACAGATAGGCTGCTAAGTGCAGGTTTGGGATGCCCTGCGGCCTGGTGTTTTTTTTGTTAAAGGCAGACCAAAAAACAATTCAAAATGCAATACTTTGATTAAGCTGAGGAAGGATTAACAAGCGTATTTAGTATAACAGATAGGCTGCTAAGTGCAGGTTTGGGATGCCCTGCTGCCTGGTGCTTTTTTTTTGTTAAAGGCAGACCAAAAACCAATTCAAAATGCAATACTTTGATTAAGCTGAGGAAGGATGAACAAGCATATTTAGTATAACAGATAGGCTGCTAAGTGCAGGTTTGGCATGCCCTGCAGCCTGATTTTTTTTTGTTAAAGGCAGACCAAAAACCAATTCAAAATAAAATACTTTGATTAAGCTGAGGATCAACAAGCGTATTTAGTATGACAGATAGGCTGCTAAGTGCAGGTTTGGGATGCCCTGCGGCCTGGTGTTTTTTTTGTTAAAGGCAGACCAAAAAACAATTCAAAATGCAATACTTTGATTAAGCTGAGGAAGGATTAACAAGCGTATTTAGTATAACAGATAGGCTGCTATGTGCAGGTTTGGGATGCCCTGTGGCCTGGTGCTTTTTTTTTGTTAAAGGCAGACCAAAAACCAATTCAAAATGCTGATTAAGCTGAGGAAGGATGAACAAGTGTATTTAGTATAACAGGCTGCTAAGTGCAGGTTTGGGATGCCCTGCGGCCTGGTGTTTTTTTTGTTAAAGGCAGACCAAAAACCAATTCAAAAAGCAATACTTTGATTATGCCGAGGAAGGATGAACAAGCGAATTTAGTATAACAGATAGGCTGCTAAGTGCAGGTTTGGGATGCCCTGCGGCCTGGTGTTTTTTTTGTTAAAGGCAGACCGAAAACCAATTCAAAATGAAATACTTTGATTAAGCGGAGGAAGGATGAACAAGCGTATTTAGTATAACAGATAGGCTGCTAAGTGCAGGTTCGGGATGCCCTGCGGCCTGGTGTTTTTTTGTTAAAGGCAGACCAAAAACCAATTCAAAAAGCAATACTTTGATTATGCCGAGGAAGGAAGAACAAGCGAATTTAGTATAACAGATAGGCTGCTAAGTGCAGGTTTGGGATGCCCTGCGGCCTGGTGTTTTTTTTGTTAAAGGCAGACCGAAAACCAATTCAAAATGCAATACTTTGATTAAGCTGAGGAAGGTTGAACAAGCATATTTAGTATAACAGATAGGCTGCTAAGTGCAGGTTCGGGATGCCCTGCGGCCTGGTGTTTTTTTGTTAAAGGCAGACCAAAAACCAATTCAAAAAGCAATACTTTGATTATGCCGAGGAAGGATGAACAAGCGAATTTAGTATAACAGATAGGCTGCTAAGTGCAGGTTTGGGATGCCCTGCGGCCTGGTGTTTTTTTTTTAAAGGCAGACCAAAAACCAATTCAAAATGCAATACTTTGATTAGCTGAGGAAGGATAAACAAGCATTTTTAGTATAACACATAGGCTGCTAAGTGCAGGTTTGGGATGCCCTGCGGCCTGGTGTTTTTTTTTGTAAAAGGCAGACCAAAAACCAGTTCAAAATGCAATACTTTGATTAAGCTGAGGAAGGATGAACAAGTGTATTTAGTATAACAGATAGGCTGCTAAGTGCAGGTTTGGGATGCCCTGCGGCCTGGTGTTTTTTTTGTTAAAGGCAGACCAAAAAACTATTCAAAATACAAAACTTTGATTAAGCTGAGGATCAACAAGCGTATTTAGTATAACAGGCTGTTAAGTGTACATTTGGGATGCCCTGCGGCCTGGTGTTTTTTTTGTAAAAGGCAGACCAAAAACCAATTCAAAATGCAATACTTTGATTAGGCTGAGGAAGGATGAACAAGCGTATTTAGTATAACAGATAGGCTGCTAAGTGCAGGTTTGGGATGCCCTGCGGCCTGGTGTTTTTTTTTTTGTTAAAGGCAGACCCAAAGCCAATTCAAAATGCAATACTTTGATTACGCTGAGGAAGGATGAACAAGCGTATTTAGTATAACAGATAGGCTGCTAAGTGCAGGTTTGGGATGTTCTGCTGCCTGGTGTTTTTTTTTTTTTTTAAAGGCAGACCCCAAACCAATTCAAAATGCAATACTTTGATTAAGCTGAGGAAGGATGAACAAGCATATTTAGTATAACAGATAGGCTGCTAAGTGCAGGTTTGGCATGCCCTGCGGCCTGGTGTTTTTTTTGTAAAAGGCAGACCAAAAACCAATTCAAAATGCAATACTTTGATTAGGCTGAGGAAGGATGAACAAGCGTATTTAGTATAACAGATAGGCTGCTAAGTGCAGGTTTGGCATGCCCTGCGGCCTGGTGTTTTTTTTTTGTTAAAGGCAGACCCAAAGCCAATTCAAAATGCAATACTTTGATTACGCTGAGGAAGGATGAACAAGCGTATTTAGTATAACAGATAGGCTGCTAAGTGCAGGTTTGGGATGTTCTGCTGCCTGGTGTTTTTTTTTTTTTTGTTAAAGGCAGACCCAAAACCAATTCAAAATGCAATACTTTGATTAAGCTGAGGAAGGATGAACAAGCATATTTAGTATAACAGATAGGCTGCTAAGTGCAGGTTTGGCATGCCCTGCGGCCTGGTGTTTTTTTTGTTAAAGGCAGACCAAAAACCAATTCAAAATGCAATACTTTGATTAAGCTGAGGAAGGATGAACAAGCGTATTTAGTTTAATAGATAGGCTGCTAAGTGCAGGTTTGGGATGCCCTGCGGCCTGGTGTTTTTTTTTGTTAAAGGCAGACCAAAAACCAATTCAAAATGCAATACTTTGATTAAGCTGAGGAAGGATGAACAAGCGTATTTAGTATAACAGATAGGCTGCTAAGGGCAGGTTTAGGATGAGCTGCGGCCTGGTGTTTTTTTTTTTTTGTTAAAGGCAGACCAAAAACCAATTCAAAATGCAATAATTTTATTAAGCTGAGGAAGGATGAACAAGCATATTTAGTATAACAGATAAGCTTCTAAGTGCAGGTTTGGGATGCCCTGCGGCCTGTTTTTTTTTTTTGTTAAAGGCAGACCAAAAACCAATTCAAAATGCTGATTAAGCTGAGGAAGGATGAACAAGTGTATTTAGTATAACAGATAGGCTGCTAAGTGCAGGTTTGGGATGTTCTGCTGCCTGGTGTTTTTTTTTTTTTTGTTAAAGGCAGACCCAAAACCAATTCAAAATGCAATACTTTGATTAAGCCGAGGAAGGATGAACAAACAAATTTAGTATAACAGATAGGCTGCTAAGTGCAGGTTTGGGATGCCTTGCGGCCTGGTGCTTTTTTTTTGTTAAAGGCAGACCAAAAACCAATTCAAAATGCAATACTTTGATAAGCTGAGGAAGGATGAACAAGCGTTTTTAGTATAACAAATAGGCTGCTAAGTGCAGGTTTGGGATGCCCTGCGGCCTGGTGTTTTTTTTGTAAAAGGCAGACCAAAAACCAGTTCAAAATGCAATACTTTGATTAAGCTGAGGAAGGATGAACAAGTGTATTTAGTATAACAGATAGGCTGCTAAGTGCAGGTCTGGGATGCCCTGTGGCCTGGTGTTTTTTTTGGTAAAGGCAGACCAAAAAACTATTCAAAATACAAAACTTTGATTAAGCTGAGGATCAACAAGCGTATTTAGTATAACAGGCTGTTAAGTGTAGGTTTGGGATGCCCTGCGGCCTGGTGTTTTTTTTGTAAAAGGCAGACCCAAAACCAATTCAAAATGCAATACTTTGATTAAGCTGAGGAAGGATGAACAAGCGTATTTAGTATAACAGATAGGCTGCTAAGTGCAGGTTTGGGATGCCCTGCGACCTGGTGTTTTTTTTTTGTTAAAGGCAGACCCAAAACCAATTCAAAATGCAATACTTTGATTAAGCTGAGGAAGGATGAACAAGCATATTTAGTATAACAGATAGGCTGCTAAGTGCAGGTTTGGCATGCCCTGCGGCCTGGTGTTTTTTTTGTTAAAGGCAGACCAAAAACCAATTCAAAATACAATACTGTGATTAAGCTGAGGATCAACAAGCGTATTTAGTATAACAGGCTGCTAAGTGCAGGTTTGGGATGCCCTGCGGCCTGGTGTTTTTTTTTTTGTTAAAGGCAGACCCAAAACCAATTCAAAATGCAATACTTTGATTAAGCTGAGGAAGGTTGAACAAGCGTATTTAGTATAACAGATAGGCTGCTAAGTGCAGGTTTGGGATGCTCTTTGGCCTGGTGTTTTTTTTGTTAAAGGCAGACCAAAAAACTATTCAAAATACAAAACTTTGATTAAGCTGAGGATCAACAAGCGTATTTAGTATAACAGGCTGTTAAGTGTAGGTTTGGCATGCCCTGCGGCCTGGTGTTTTTTTTGTAAAAGGCAGACCAAAAACCAATTCAAAATGCAATACTTTGATTAGGCTGAGGAAGGATGAACAAGCGTATTTAGTATAACAGATAGGCTGCTAAGTGCAGGTTTGGGATGCCCTGCGGCCTGGTGTTTTTTTTTGTTAAAGGCAGACCCAAAGCCAATTCAAAATGCAATACTTTGATTACGCTGAGGAAGGATGAACAAGCGTATTTAGTATAACAGATAGGCTGCTAAGTGCAGGTTTGGGATGTTCTGCTGCCTGGTGTTTTTTTTTTTTTGTTAAAGGCAGACCCAAAACCAATTCAAAATGCAATACTTTGATTAAGCTGAGGAAGGATGAACAAGCATATTTAGTATAACAGATAGGCTGCTAAGTGCAGGTTTGGCATGCCCTGCGGCCTGGTGTTTTTTTTGTTAAAGGCAGACCAAAAACCAATTCAAAATGCAATACTTTGATTAAGCTGAGGAAGGATGAACAAGCGTATTTAGTTTAATAGATAGGCTGCTAAGTGCAGGTTTGGGATGCCCTGCGGCCTGGTGTTTTTTTTGTTAAAGGCAGACCAAAAACCAATTCAAAATGCAATACTTTGATTAAGCTGAGGAAGGATGAACAAGCGTATTTAGTATAACAGATAGGCTGCTAAGGGCAGGTTTAGGATGAGCTGCGGCCTGGTGTTTTTTTTTTTTGTTAAAGGCAGACCAAAAACCAATTCAAAATGCAATACTTTGATTAAGCTGAGGAAGGATGAACAAGCGTATTTAGTATAACAGATAGGCTGCTAAGGACAGGTTTAGGATGAGCTGCGGCCTGGTGTTTTTTTTTTTTTGTTAAAGGCAGACCAAAAACCAATTCAAAATGCAATAATTTTATTAAGCTGAGGAAGGATGAACAAGCATATTTAGTATAACAGATAAGCTTCTAAGTGCAGGTTTGGGATGCCCTGCGGCCTGTTTTTTTTTTTGTTAAAGGCAGACCAAAAACCAATTCAAAATGCTGATTAAGCTGAGGAAGGATGAACAAGTGTATTTAGTATAACAGATAGGCTGCTAAGTGCAGGTTTGGGATGTTCTGCTGCCTGGTGTTTTTTTTTTTTTGTTAAAGGCAGACCCAAAACCAATTCAAAATGCAATACTTTGATTAAGCCGAGGAAGGATGAACAAACAAATTTAGTATAACAGATAGGCTGCTAAGTGCAGGTTTGGGATGCCTTGCGGCCTGGTGCTTTTTTTTTGTTAAAGGCAGACCAAAAACCAATTCAAAATGCAATACTTTGATAAGCTGAGGAAGGATGAACAAGCGTTTTTAGTATAACAAATAGGCTGCTAAGTGCAGGTTTGGGATGCCCTGCGGCCTGGTGTTTTTTTTGTAAAAGGCAGACCAAAAACCAGTTCAAAATGCAATACTTTGATTAAGCTGAGGAAGGATGAACAAGTGTATTTAGTATAACAGATAGGCTGCTAAGTGCAGGTCTGGGATGCCCTGTGGCCTGGTGTTTTTTTTGGTAAAGGCAGACCAAAAAACTATTCAAAATACAAAACTTTGATTAAGCTGAGGATCAACAAGCGTATTTAGTATAACAGGCTGTTAAGTGTAGGTTTGGGATGCCCTGCGGCCTGGTGTTTTTTTTGTAAAAGGCAGACCCAAAACCAATTCAAAATGCAATACTTTGATTAAGCTGAGGAAGGATGAACAAGCGTATTTAGTATAACAGATAGGCTGCTAAGTGCAGGTTTGGGATGCCCTGCGACCTGGTGTTTTTTTTTTGTTAAAGGCAGACCCAAAACCAATTCAAAATGCAATACTTTGATTAAGCTGAGGAAGGATGAACAAGCATATTTAGTATAACAGATAGGCTGCTAAGTGCAGGTTTGGCATGCCCTGCGGCCTGGTGTTTTTTTTGTTAAAGGCAGACCAAAAACCAATTCAAAATACAATACTGTGATTAAGCTGAGGATCAACAAGCGTATTTAGTATAACAGGCTGCTAAGTGCAGGTTTGGGATGCCCTGCGGCCTGGTGTTTTTTTTTTGTTAAAGGCAGACCCAAAACCAATTCAAAATGCAATACTTTGATTAAGCTGAGGAAGGTTGAACAAGCGTATTTAGTATAACAGATAGGCTGCTAAGTGCAGGTTTGGGATGCTCTTTGGCCTGGTGTTTTTTTTGTTAAAGGCAGACCGAAAAACTATTCAAAATACAAAACTTTGATTAAGCTGAGGATCAACAAGCGTATTTAGTATAACAGGCTGTTAAGTGTAGGTTTGGCATGCCCTGCGGCCTGGTGTTTTTTTTGTAAAAGGCAGACCAAAAACCAATTCAAAATGCAATACTTTGATTAGGCTGAGGAAGGATGAACAAGCGTATTTAGTATAACAGATAGGCTGCTAAGTGCAGGTTTGGGATGCCCTGCGGCCTGGTGTTTTTTTTTTGTTAAAGGCAGACCCAAAGCCAATTCAAAATGCAATACTTTGATTACGCTGAGGAAGGATGAACAAGCGTATTTAGTATAACAGATAGGCTGCTAAGTGCAGGTTTGGCATGCCCTGCGGCCTGGTGTTTTTTTTGTTAAAGGCAGACCAAAAACCAATTCAAAATACAATACTGTGATTAAGCTGAGGATCAACAAGCGTATTTAGTATAACAGGCTGCTAAGTGCAGGTTTGGGATGCCCTGCGGCCTGGTTTTTTTTTTTTTTGTTAAAGGCAGACCCAAAACCAATTCAAAATGCAATACTTTGATTAAGCTGAGGAAGGATGAACAAGCATATTTAGTATAACAGATAGGCTGCTAAGTGCAGGTTTGGCATGCCCTGCGGCCTGGTGTTTTTTTTGTTAAAGGCAGACCAAAAACCAATTCAAAATGCAATACTTTGATTAAGCTGAGGAAGGATGAACAAGCGTATTTAGTTTAATAGATAGGCTGCTAAGTGCAGGTTTGGGATGCCCTGCGGCCTGGTGTTTTTTTTGTTAAAGGCAGACCAAAAACCAATTCAAAATGCAATACTTTGATTAAGCTGAGGAAGGATGAACAAGCGTATTTAGTATAACAGATAGGCTGCTAAGGGCAGGTTTAGGATGAGCTGCGGCCTGGTGTTTTTTTTTTTTTGTTAAAGGCAGACCAAAAACCAATTCAAAATGCAATAATTTTATTAAGCTGAGGAAGGATGAACAAGCATATTTAGTATAACAGATAAGCTTCTAAGTGCAGGTTTGGGATGCCCTGCGGCCTGTTTTTTTTTTTTGTTAAAGGCAGACCAAAAACCAATTCAAAATGCTGATTAAGCTGAGGAAGGATGAACAAGTGTATTTAGTATAACAGATAGGCTGCTAAGTGCAGGTTTGGGATGTTCTGCTGCCTGGTGTTTTTTTTTTTTTTGTTAAAGGCAGACCCAAAACCAATTCAAAATGCAATACTTTGATTAAGCCGAGGAAGGATGAACAAACAAATTTAGTATAACAGATAGGCTGCTAAGTGCAGGTTTGGGATGCCTTGCGGCCTGGTGCTTTTTTTTTGTTAAAGGCAGACCAAAAACCAATTCAAAATGCAATACTTTGATAAGCTGAGGAAGGATGAACAAGCGTTTTTAGTATAACAAATAGGCTGCTAAGTGCAGGTTTGGGATGCCCTGCGGCCTGGTGTTTTTTTGTAAAAGGCAGACCAAAAACCAGTTCAAAATGCAATACTTTGATTAAGCTGAGGAAGGATGAACAAGTGTATTTAGTATAACAGATAGGCTGCTAAGTGCAGGTCTGGGATGCCCTGTGGCCTGGTGTTTTTTTTGGTAAAGGCAGACCAAAAAACTATTCAAAATACAAAACTTTGATTAAGCTGAGGATCAACAAGCGTATTTAGTATAACAGGCTGTTAAGTGTAGGTTTGGGATGCCCTGCGGCCTGGTGTTTTTTTTGTAAAAGGCAGACCCAAAACCAATTCAAAATGCAATACTTTGATTAAGCTGAGGAAGGATGAACAAGCGTATTTAGTATAACAGATAGGCTGCTAAGTGCAGGTTTGGGATGCCCTGCGACCTGGTGTTTTTTTTTTGTTAAAGGCAGACCCAAAACCAATTCAAAATGCAATACTTTGATTAAGCTGAGGAAGGATGAACAAGCATATTTAGTATAACAGATAGGCTGCTAAGTGCAGGTTTGGCATGCCCTGCGGCCTGGTGTTTTTTTTGTTAAAGGCAGACCAAAAACCAATTCAAAATACAATACTGTGATTAAGCTGAGGATCAACAAGCGTATTTAGTATAACAGGCTGCTAAGTGCAGGTTTGGGATGCCCTGCGGCCTGGTGTTTTTTTTTTTGTTAAAGGCAGACCCAAAACCAATTCAAAATGCAATACTTTGATTAAGCTGAGGAAGGTTGAACAAGCGTATTTAGTATAACAGATAGGCTGCTAAGTGCAGGTTTGGGATGCTCTTTGGCCTGGTGTTTTTTTTGTTAAAGGCAGACCAAAAAACTATTCAAAATACAAAACTTTGATTAAGCTGAGGATCAACAAGCGTATTTAGTATAACAGGCTGTTAAGTGTAGGTTTGGCATGCCCTGCGGCCTGGTGTTTTTTTTGTAAAAGGCAGACCAAAAACCAATTCAAAATGCAATACTTTGATTAGGCTGAGGAAGGATGAACAAGCGTATTTAGTATAACAGATAGGCTGCTAAGTGCAGGTTTGGGATGCCCTGCGGCCTGGTGTTTTTTTTTTGTTAAAGGCAGACCCAAAGCCAATTCAAAATGCAATACTTTGATTACGCTGAGGAAGGATGAACAAGCGTATTTAGTATAACAGATAGGCTGCTAAGTGCAGGTTTGGGATGTTCTGCTGCCTGGTGTTTTTTTTTTTTTGTTAAAGGCAGACCCAAAACCAATTCAAAATGCAATACTTTGATTAAGCTGAGGAAGGATGAACAAGCATATTTAGTATAACAGATAGGCTGCTAAGTGCAGGTTTGGCATGCCCTGCGGCCTGGTGTTTTTTTTGTTAAAGGCAGACCAAAAACCAATTCAAAATGCAATACTTTGATTAAGCTGAGGAAGGATGAACAAGCGTATTTAGTTTAATAGATAGGCTGCTAAGTGCAGGTTTGGGATGCCCTGCGGCCTGGTGTTTTTTTTGTTAAAGGCAGACCAAAAACCAATTCAAAATGCAATACTTTGATTAAGCTGAGGAAGGATGAACAAGCGTATTTAGTATAACAGATAGGCTGCTAAGGGCAGGTTTAGGATGAGCTGCGGCCTGGTGTTTTTTTTTTTTGTTAAAGGCAGACCAAAAACCAATTCAAAATGCAATACTTTGATTAAGCTGAGGAAGGATGAACAAGCGTATTTAGTATAACAGATAGGCTGCTAAGGACAGGTTTAGGATGAGCTGCGGCCTGGTGTTTTTTTTTTTTTGTTAAAGGCAGACCAAAAACCAATTCAAAATGCAATAATTTTATTAAGCTGAGGAAGGATGAACAAGCATATTTAGTATAACAGATAAGCTTCTAAGTGCAGGTTTGGGATGCCCTGCGGCCTGTTTTTTTTTTTTGTTAAAGGCAGACCAAAAACCAATTCAAAATGCTGATTAAGCTGAGGAAGGATGAACAAGTGTATTTAGTATAACAGATAGGCTGCTAAGTGCAGGTTTGGGATGTTCTGCTGCCTGGTGTTTTTTTTTTTTTGTTAAAGGCAGACCCAAAACCAATTCAAAATGCAATACTTTGATTAAGCCGAGGAAGGATGAACAAACAAATTTAGTATAACAGATAGGCTGCTAAGTGCAGGTTTGGGATGCCTTGCGGCCTGGTGCTTTTTTTTTGTTAAAGGCAGACCAAAAACCAATTCAAAATGCAATACTTTGATAAGCTGAGGAAGGATGAACAAGCGTTTTTAGTATAACAAATAGGCTGCTAAGTGCAGGTTTGGGATGCCCTGCGGCCTGGTGTTTTTTTTGTAAAAGGCAGACCAAAAACCAGTTCAAAATGCAATACTTTGATTAAGCTGAGGAAGGATGAACAAGTGTATTTAGTATAACAGATAGGCTGCTAAGTGCAGGTCTGGGATGCCCTGTGGCCTGGTGTTTTTTTTGGTAAAGGCAGACCAAAAAACTATTCAAAATACAAAACTTTGATTAAGCTGAGGATCAACAAGCGTATTTAGTATAACAGGCTGTTAAGTGTAGGTTTGGGATGCCCTGCGGCCTGGTGTTTTTTTTGTAAAAGGCAGACCCAAAACCAATTCAAAATGCAATACTTTGATTAAGCTGAGGAAGGATGAACAAGCGTATTTAGTATAACAGATAGGCTGCTAAGTGCAGGTTTGGGATGCCCTGCGACCTGGTTTTTTTTTTTTGTTAAAGGCAGACCCAAAACCAATTCAAAATGCAATACTTTGATTAAGCTGAGGAAGGATGAACAAGCATATTTAGTATAACAGATAGGCTGCTAAGTGCAGGTTTGGCATGCCCTGCGGCCTGGTGTTTTTTTTGTTAAAGGCAGACCAAAAACCAATTCAAAATACAATACTGTGATTAAGCTGAGGATCAACAAGCGTATTTAGTATAACAGGCTGCTAAGTGCAGGTTTGGGATGCCCTGCGGCCTGGTGTTTTTTTTTTGTTAAAGGCAGACCCAAAACCAATTCAAAATGCAATACTTTGATTAAGCTGAGGAAGGTTGAACAAGCGTATTTAGTATAACAGATAGGCTGCTAAGTGCAGGTTTGGGATGCTCTTTGGCCTGGTGTTTTTTTTGTTAAAGGCAGACCGAAAAACTATTCAAAATACAAAACTTTGATTAAGCTGAGGATCAACAAGCGTATTTAGTATAACAGGCTGTTAAGTGTAGGTTTGGCATGCCCTGCGGCCTGGTGTTTTTTTTGTAAAAGGCAGACCAAAAACCAATTCAAAATGCAATACTTTGATTAGGCTGAGGAAGGATGAACAAGCGTATTTAGTATAACAGATAGGCTGCTAAGTGCAGGTTTGGGATGCCCTGCGGCCTGGTGTTTTTTTTTTGTTAAAGGCAGACCCAAAGCCAATTCAAAATGCAATACTTTGATTACGCTGAGGAAGGATGAACAAGCGTATTTAGTATAACAGATAGGCTGCTAAGTGCAGGTTTGGGATGTTCTGCTGCCTGGTGTTTTTTTTTTTTTTGTTAAAGGCAGACCCAAAACCAATTCAAAATGCAATACTTTGATTAAGCTGAGGAAGGATGAACAAGCATATTTAGTATAACAGATAGGCTGCTAAGTGCAGGTTTGGCATGCCCTGCGGCCTGGTGTTTTTTTTGTTAAAGGCAGACCAAAAACCAATTCAAAATGCAATACTTTGATTAAGCTGAGGAAGGATGAACAAGCGTATTTAGTTTAATAGATAGGCTGCTAAGTGCAGGTTTGGGATGCCCTGCGGCCTGGTGTTTTTTTTGTTAAAGGCAGACCAAAAACCAATTCAAAATGCAATACTTTGATTAAGCTGAGGAAGGATGAACAAGCGTATTTAGTATAACAGATAGGCTGCTAAGGGCAGGTTTAGGATGAGCTGCGGCCTGGTGTTTTTTTTTTTTGTTAAAGGCAGACCAAAAACCAATTCAAAATGCAATACTTTGATTAAGCTGAGGAAGGATGAACAAGCATATTTAGTATAACAGATAAGCTTCTAAGTGCAGGTTTGGGATGCCCTGCGGCCTGTTTTTTTTTTTTGTTAAAGGCAGACCAAAAACCAATTCAAAATGCTGATTAAGCTGAGGAAGGATGAACAAGTGTATTTAGTATAACAGATAGGCTGCTAAGTGCAGGTTTGGGATGTTCTGCTGCCTGGTGTTTTTTTTTTTGTTAAAGGCAGACCCAAAACCAATTCAAAATGCAATACTTTGATTAAGCCGAGGAAGGATGAACAAACAAATTTAGTATAACAGATAGGCTGCTTTGGGATGCCTTGCGGCCTGGTGCTTTTTTTTTGTTAAAGGCAGACCAAAAACCAATTCAAAATGCAATACTTTTTTTTTGTTAAAGGCAGACCAAAAACCAATTCAAAATGCAATACTTTGATAAGCCGAGGAAGGATGAACAAACAAATTTAGTATACAGATAGGCTGCTTTGGGATGCCTTGCGGCCTGGTGCTTTTTTTTTGTTAAAGGCAGACCAAAAACCAATTCAAAATGCAATACTTTGATAAGCTGAGGAAGGATGAACAAGCGTTTTTAGTATAACAAATAGGCTGCTAAGTGCAGGTTTGGGATGCCCTGCGGCCTGGTGTTTTTTTTGTAAAAGGCAGACCAAAAACCAGTTCAAAATGCAATACTTTGATTAAGCTGAGGAAGGATGAACAAGTGTATTTAGTATAACAGATAGGCTGCTAAGTGCAGGTCTGGGATGCCCTGTGGCCTGGTGTTTTTTTTGGTAAAGGCAGACCAAAAAACTATTCAAAATACAAAACTTTGATTAAGCTGAGGATCAACAAGCGTATTTAGTATAACAGGCTGTTAAGTGTAGGTTTGGGATGCCCTGCGGCCTGGTGTTTTTTTTGTAAAAGTCAGACCAAAAACCAATTCAAAATGCAATACTTTGATTAAGCTGAGGAAGTATGAACAAGCGTATTTAGTATAACAGATAGGCTGCTAAGTGCAGGTTTGGGATGCCCTGCGGCCTGTTTTTTCTTTTTTTGTTAAAGGCAGACCAAAAACCAATTCAAAATGCTGATTAAGCTGAGGAAGGATGAACAAGTGTATTTAGTATAACAGATAGGCTGCTAAGTGCAGGTTTGGGATGTTCTGCTGCCTGGTGTTTTTTTTTTTTTGTTAAAGGCAGACCCAAAACCAATTCAAAATGCAATACTTTGATTAAGCCGAGGAAGGATGAACAAACAAATTTAGTATAACAGATAGGCTGCTAAGTGCAGGTTTGGGATGCCTTGCGGCCTGGTGCTTTTTTTTTGTTAAAGGCAGACCAAAAACCAATTCAAAATGCAATACTTTGATAAGCTGAGGAAGGATGAACAAGCGTTTTTAGTATAACAAATAGGCTGCTAAGTGCAGGTTTGGGATGCCCTGCGGCCTGGTGTTTTTTTTGTAAAAGGCAGACCAAAAACCAGTTCAAAATGCAATACTTTGATTAAGCTGAGGAAGGATGAACAAGTGTATTTAGTATAACAGATAGGCTGCTAAGTGCAGGTCTGGGATGCCCTGTGGCTTGGTGTTTTTTTTGGTAAAGGCAGACCAAAAAACTATTCAAAATACAAAACTTTGATTAAGCTGAGGATCAACAAGCGTATTTAGTATAACAGGCTGTTAAGTGTAGGTTTGGGATGCCCTGCGGCCTGGTGTTTTTTTTGTAAAAGGCAGACCCAAAACCAATTCAAAATGCAATACTTTGATTAAGCTGAGGAAGGATGAACAAGCGTATTTAGTATAACAGATAGGCTGCTAAGTGCAGGTTTGGGATGCCCTGCGACCTGGTGTTTTTTTTTTGTTAAAGGCAGACCCAAAACCAATTCAAAATGCAATACTTTGATTAAGCTGAGGAAGGATGAACAAGCATATTTAGTATAACAGATAGGCTGCTAAGTGCAGGTTTGGCATGCCCTGCGGCCTGGTGTTTTTTTTGTTAAAGGCAGACCAAAAACCAATTCAAAATACAATACTGTGATTAAGCTGAGGATCAACAAGCGTATTTAGTATAACAGGCTGCTAAGTGCAGGTTTGGGATGCCCTGCGGCCTGGTTTTTTTTTTTTTTGTTAAAGGCAGACCCAAAACCAATTCAAAATGCAATACTTTGATTAAGCTGAGGAAGGTTGAACAAGCGTATTTAGTATAACAGATAGGCTGCTAAGTGCAGGTTTGGGATGCTCTTTGGCCTGGTGTTTTTTTTGTTAAAGGCAGACCAAAAAACTATTCAAAATACAAAACTTTGATTAAGCTGAGGATCAACAAGCGTATTTAGTATAACAGGCTGTTAAGTGTAGGTTTGGGATGCCCTGCGGCCTGGTGTTTTTTTTGTAAAAGGCAGACCAAAAACCAATTCAAAATGCAATACTTTGATTAAGCTGAGGAAGGATGAACAAGCGTATTTAGTATAACAGATAGGCTGCGAAGTGCAGGTTTGGCATGCTCTGCGGCCTGGGGTTTTTTTTGTTAAAGGCAGACCAAAAACCAATTCAAAATACAATACTTTGATTAAGCTGAGGATCAACAAGCGTATTTAGTATAACAGGCTGCTAAGTGCAGGTTTGGGATGCCCTGCTGCCTGGTGTTTTTTTTTTTTGTTAAAGGCAGACCCAAAACCAATTCAAAATGCAATACTTTGATTAAGCTGAGGAAAGATGAACAAGCATATTTAGTATAACAGATAGGCTGCTAAGTGCCGGTTTGGCATGCCCTGCGGCCTGATGTTTTTTTTGTTAAAGGCAGACCAAAAACCAATTCAAAATACAATACTTTGATTAAGCTGAGGAAGGATGAACAAGCATATTTAGTATAACAGATAGGCTGCTAAGTGCCGGTTTGGCATGCCCTGCGGCCTGGTGTTTTTTTTTGTTAAAGGCAGACCAGAAAACAATTCAAAATGCAATACTTTGATTAAGCTGAGGAAGGATTAACAAGCGTATTTAGAATAACAGATAGGCTGCTAAGTGCAGGTTTGGGATGCCCTGCGGCCTGGTGTTATTTTTGTTAAAGGCAGACCAAAAAACTATTCAAAATACAAAACTTTGATTAAGCTGAGGATCAACAAGCGTATTTAGTATAACAGGCTGTTAAGTGTAGATTTGGGATGCCCTGCGGCCTGGTGTTTTTTTTGTAAAAGGCAGACCAAAAACCAATTCAAAATGCAATACTTTGATTAGGCTGAGGAAGGATGAACAAGCGTATTTAGTATAACAGATAGGCTGCTAAGTGCAGGTTTGGGATGCCCTGCGGCCTGGTGTTTTTTTTTTGTTAAAGGCAGACCCAAAGCCAATTCAAAATGCAATACTTTGATTACGCTGAGGAAGGATGAACAAGCGTATTTAGTATAACAGATAGGCTGCTAAGTGCAGGTTTGGGATGCCCTGTGGCCTGGTGTTTTTTTTGGTAAAGGCAGACCAAAAAACTATTCAAAATACAAAACTTTGATTAAGCTGAGGAAGGATGAACAAGCATATTTAGTATAACAGATAGGCTGCTAAGTGCAGGTTTGGCATGCCCTGCGGCCTGGTGTTTTTTTTGTTAAAGGCAGACCAAAAACCAATTCAAAATACAATACTGTGATTAAGCTGAGGATCAACAAGCGTATTTAGTATAACAGGCTGCTGAGTGCAGGTTTGGGATGCCCTGCGGCCTGGTGTTTTTTTTTTTGTTAAAGGCAGACCCAAAACCAATTCAAAATGCAATACTTTGATTAAGCTGAGGAAGGTTGAACAAGCGTATTTAGTATAACAGATAGGCTGCTAAGTGCAGGTTTGGGATGCTCTTTGGCCTGGTGTTTTTTTTGTTAAAGGCAGACCAAAAAACTATTCAAAATACAAAACTTTGATTAAGCTGAGGATCAACAAGCGTATTTAGTATAACAGGCTGTTAAGTGTAGGTTTGGCATGCCCTGCGGCCTGGTGTTTTTTTTGTAAAAGGCAGACCAAAAACCAATTCAAAATGCAATACTTTGATTAGGCTGAGGAAGGATGAACAAGCGTATTTAGTATAACAGATAGGCTGCTAAGTGCAGGTTTGGGATGCCCTGCGGCCTGGAGTTTTTTTTTTGTTAAAGGCAGACCCAAAGCCAATTCAAAATGCAATACTTTGATTACGCTGAGGAAGGATGAACAAGCGTATTTAGTATAACAGATAGGCTGCTAAGTGCAGGTTTGGGATGTTCTGCTGCCTGGTGTTTTTTTTTTTTTGTTAAAGGCAGACCCAAAACCAATTCAAAATGCAATACTTTGATTAAGCTGAGGAAGGATGAACAAGCGTATTTAGTATAACAGATAGGCTGCTAAGTGCAGGTTTGGCATGCCCTGCGACCTGGTGTTTTTTTTTTGTTAAAGGCAGACCCAAAACCAATTCAAAATGCAATACTTTGATTAAGCTGAGGAAGGATGAACAAGCGTATTTAGTATAACAGATAGGCTGCTAAGTGCAGGTTTGGCATGCCCTGCGGCCTGGTGTTTTTTTTGTTAAAGGCAGACCAAAAACCAATTCAAAATACAATACTTTGATTAAGCTGAGGAAGGATGAACAAGCATATTTAGTATAACAGATAGGCTGCTAAGTGCCGGTTTGGCATGCCCTGCGGCCTGGTGTTTTTTTTTGTTAAAGGCAGACCAAAAAACTATTCAAAATACAAAACTTTGATTAAGCTGAGGATCAACAAGCGTATTTAGTATAACAGGCTGTTAAGTGTAGATTTGGGATGCCCTGCGGCCTGGTGTTTTTTTTGTAAAAGGCAGACCCAAAACCAATTCAAAATGCAATACTTTGATTAAGCTGAGGAAGGATGAACAAGCGTATTTAGTATAACAGATAGGCTGCTAAGTGCAGGTTTGGGATGCCCTGCGACCTGGTGTTTTTTTTTTGTTAAAGGCAGACCCAAAACCAATTCAAAATGCAATACTTTGATTAAGCTGAGGAAGGATGAACAAGCATATTTAGTAAAACAGATAGGCTGCTAAGTGCAGGTTTGGCATGCCCTGCAGCCTGATGTTTTTTTTGTTAAAGGCAGACCAAAAACCAATTCAAAATACAATACTTTGATTAAGCTGAGGATCAACAAGCGTATTTAGTATGACAGATAGGCTGCTAAGTGCAGGTTTGGGATGCCCTGCGGCCTGGTGTTTTTTTTGTTAAAGGCAGACCAAAAAACAATTCAAAATGCAATACTTTGATTAAGCTGAGGAAGGATTAACAAGCGTATTTAGTATAACAGATAGGCTGCTAAGTGCAGGTTTGGGATGCCCTGCTGCCTGGTGCTTTTTTTTGTTAAAGGCAGACCAAAAACCAATTCAAAATGCAATACTTTGATTAAGCTGAGGAAGGATGAACAAGCATATTTAGTATAACAGATAGGCTGCTAAGTGCAGGTTTGGCATGCCCTGCAGCCTGATTTTTTTTTGTTAAAGGCAGACCAAAAACCAATTCAAAATAAAATACTTTGATTAAGCTGAGGATCAACAAGCGTATTTAGTATGACAGATAGGCTGCTAAGTGCAGGTTTGGGATGCCCTGCGGCCTGGTGTTTTTTTTGTTAAAGGCAGACCAAAAAACAATTCAAAATGCAATACTTTGATTAAGCTGAGGAAGGATTAACAAGCGTATTTAGTATAACAGATAGGCTGCTATGTGCAGGTTTGGGATGCCCTGTGGCCTGGTGCTTTTTTTTTGTTAAAGGCAGACCAAAAACCAATTCAAAATGCTGATTAAGCTGAGGAAGGATGAACAAGTGTATTTAGTATAACAGGCTGCTAAGTGCAGGTTTGGGATGCCCTGCGGCCTGGTGTTTTTTTTGTTAAAGGCAGACCAAAAACCAATTCAAAAAGCAATACTTTGATTATGCCGAGGAAGGATGAACAAGCGAATTTAGTATAACAGATAGGCTGCTAAGTGCAGGTTTGGGATGCCCTGCGGCCTGGTGTTTTTTTTGTTAAAGGCAGACCGAAAACCAATTCAAAATGAAATACTTTGATTAAGCGGAGGAAGGATGAACAAGCGTATTTAGTATAACAGATAGGCTGCTAAGTGCAGGTTCGGGATGCCCTGCGGCCTGGTGTTTTTTTGTTAAAGGCAGACCAAAAACCAATTCAAAAAGCAATACTTTGATTATGCCGAGGAAGGAAGAACAAGCGAATTTAGTATAACAGATAGGCTGCTAAGTGCAGGTTTGGGATGCCCTGCGGCCTGGTGTTTTTTTTGTTAAAGGCAGACCGAAAACCAATTCAAAATGCAATACTTTGATTAAGCTGAGGAAGGTTGAACAAGCATATTTAGTATAACAGATAGGCTGCTAAGTGCAGGTTCGGGATGCCCTGCGGCCTGGTGTTTTTTTGTTAAAGGCAGACCAAAAACCAATTCAAAAAGCAATACTTTGATTATGCCGAGGAAGGATGAACAAGCGAATTTAGTATAACAGATAGGCTGCTAAGTGCAGGTTTGGGATGCCCTGCGGCCTGGTGTTTTTTTTTTAAAGGCAGACCAAAAACCAATTCAAAATGCAATACTTTGATTAGCTGAGGAAGGATAAACAAGCATTTTTAGTATAACACATAGGCTGCTAAGTGCAGGTTTGGGATGCCCTGCGGCCTGGTGTTTTTTTTTGTAAAAGGCAGACCAAAAACCAGTTCAAAATGCAATACTTTGATTAAGCTGAGGAAGGATGAACAAGTGTATTTAGTATAACAGATAGGCTGCTAAGTGCAGGTTTGGGATGCCCTGCGGCCTGGTGTTTTTTTTGTTAAAGGCAGACCAAAAAACTATTCAAAATACAAAACTTTGATTAAGCTGAGGATCAACAAGCGTATTTAGTATAACAGGCTGTTAAGTGTACATTTGGGATGCCCTGCGGCCTGGTGTTTTTTTTGTAAAAGGCAGACCAAAAACCAATTCAAAATGCAATACTTTGATTAGGCTGAGGAAGGATGAACAAGCGTATTTAGTATAACAGATAGGCTGCTAAGTGCAGGTTTGGGATGCCCTGCGGCCTGGTGTTTTTTTTTTGTTAAAGGCAGACCCAAAGCCAATTCAAAATGCAATACTTTGATTAAGCTGAGGAAGGATGAACAAGTGTATTTAGTATAACAGGCTGCTAAGTGCAGGTTTGGGATGCCCTGCGGCCTGGTGTTTTTTTTTTTAAAGGCAGACCCCAAACCAATTCAAAATGCAATACTTTGATTAAGCTGAGGAAGGATGAACAAGCATATTTAGTATAACAGATAGGCTGCTAAGTGCAGGTTTGGCATGCCCTGCGGCCTGGTGTTTTTTTTGTAAAAGGCAGACCAAAAACCAATTCAAAATGCAATACTTTGATTAGGCTGAGGAAGGATGAACAAGCGTATTTAGTATAACAGATAGGCTGCTAAGTGCAGGTTTGGCATGCCCTGCGGCCTGGTGTTTTTTTTTTGTTAAAGGCAGACCCAAAGCCAATTCAAAATGCAATACTTTGATTACGCTGAGGAAGGATGAACAAGCGTATTTAGTATAACAGATAGGCTGCTAAGTGCAGGTTTGGGATGTTCTGCTGCCTGGTGTTTTTTTTTTTTTTGTTAAAGGCAGACCCAAAACCAATTCAAAATGCAATACTTTGATTAAGCTGAGGAAGGATGAACAAGCATATTTAGTATAACAGATAGGCTGCTAAGTGCAGGTTTGGCATGCCATGCGGCCTGGTGTTTTTTTTGTTAAAGGCAGACCAAAAACCAATTCAAAATGCAATACTTTGATTAAGCTGAGGAAGGATGAACAAGCGTATTTAGTTTAATAGATAGGCTGCTAAGTGCAGGTTTGGGATGCCCTGCGGCCTGGTGTTTTTTTTGTTAAAGGCAGACCAAAAACCAATTCAAAATGCAATACTTTGATTAAGCTGAGGAAGGATGAACAAGCGTATTTAGTATAACAGATAGGCTGCTAAGGGCAGGTTTAGGATGAGCTGCGGCCTGGTGTTTTTTTTTTTTTGTTAAAGGCAGACCAAAAACCAATTCAAAATGCAATAATTTTATTAAGCTGAGGAAGGATGAACAAGCATATTTAGTATAACAGATAAGCTTCTAAGTGCAGGTTTGGGATGCCCTGCGGCCTGTTTTTTTTTTTTGTTAAAGGCAGACCAAAAACCAATTCAAAATGCTGATTAAGCTGAGGAAGGATGAACAAGTGTATTTAGTATAACAGATAGGCTGCTAAGTGCAGGTTTGGGATGTTCTGCTGCCTGGTGTTTTTTTTTTTTTGTTAAAGGCAGACCCAAAACCAATTCAAAATGCAATACTTTGATTAAGCCGAGGAAGGATGAACAAACAAATTTAGTATAACAGATAGGCTGCTAAGTGCAGGTTTGGGATGCCTTGCGGCCTGGTGCTTTTTTTTTGTTAAAGGCAGACCAAAAACCAATTCAAAATGCAATACTTTGATAAGCTGAGGAAGGATGAACAAGCGTTTTTAGTATAACAAATAGGCTGCTAAGTGCAGGTTTGGGATGCCCTGCGGCCTGGTGTTTTTTTTGTAAAAGGCAGACCAAAAACCAGTTCAAAATGCAATACTTTGATTAAGCTGAGGAAGGATGAACAAGTGTATTTAGTATAACAGATAGGCTGCTAAGTGCAGGTCTGGGATGCCCTGTGGCCTGGTGTTTTTTTTGGTAAAGGCAGACCAAAAAACTATTCAAAATACAAAACTTTGATTAAGCTGAGGATCAACAAGCGTATTTAGTATAACAGGCTGTTAAGTGTAGGTTTGGGATGCCCTGCGGCCTGGTGTTTTTTTTGTAAAAGGCAGACCCAAAACCAATTCAAAATGCAATACTTTGATTAAGCTGAGGAAGGATGAACAAGCGTATTTAGTATAACAGATAGGCTGCTAAGTGCAGGTTTGGGATGCCCTGCGACCTGGTGTTTTTTTTTTGTTAAAGGCAGACCCAAAACCAATTCAAAATGCAATACTTTGATTAAGCTGAGGAAGGATGAACAAGCATATTTAGTATAACAGATAGGCTGCTAAGTGCAGGTTTGGCATGCCCTGCGGCCTGGTGTTTTTTTTGTTAAAGGCAGACCAAAAACCAATTCAAAATACAATACTGTGATTAAGCTGAGGATCAACAAGCGTATTTAGTATAACAGGCTGCTAAGTGCAGGTTTGGGATGCCCTGCGGCCTGGTGTTTTTTTTTTTGTTAAAGGCAGACCCAAAACCAATTCAAAATGCAATACTTTGATTAAGCTGAGGAAGGTTGAACAAGCGTATTTAGTATAACAGATAGGCTGCTAAGTGCAGGTTTGGGATGCTCTTTGGCCTGGTGTTTTTTTTGTTAAAGGCAGACCAAAAAACTATTCAAAATACAAAACTTTGATTAAGCTGAGGATCAACAAGCGTATTTAGTATAACAGGCTGTTAAGTGTAGGTTTGGCATGCCCTGCGGCCTGGTGTTTTTTTTGTAAAAGGCAGACCAAAAACCAATTCAAAATGCAATACTTTGATTAGGCTGAGGAAGGATGAACAAGCGTATTTAGTATAACAGATAGGCTGCTAAGTGCAGGTTTGGGATGCCCTGCGGCCTGGTGTTTTTTTTTTGTTAAAGGCAGACCCAAAGCCAATTCAAAATGCAATACTTTGATTACGCTGAGGAAGGATGAACAAGCGTATTTAGTATAACAGATAGGCTGCTAAGTGCAGGTTTGGGATGTTCTGCTGCCTGGTGTTTTTTTTTTTTTTGTTAAAGGCAGACCCAAAACCAATTCAAAATGCAATACTTTGATTAAGCTGAGGAAGGATGAACAAGCATATTTAGTATAACAGATAGGCTGCTAAGTGCAGGTTTGGCATGCCCTGCGGCCTGGTGTTTTTTTTGTTAAAGGCAGACCAAAAACCAATTCAAAATGCAATACTTTGATTAAGCTGAGGAAGGATGAACAAGCGTATTTAGTTTAATAGATAGGCTGCTAAGTGCAGGTTTGGGATGCCCTGCGGCCTGGTGTTTTTTTTGTTAAAGGCAGACCAAAAACCAATTCAAAATGCAATACTTTGATTAAGCTGAGGAAGGATGAACAAGCGTATTTAGTATAACAGATAGGCTGCTAAGGGCAGGTTTAGGATGAGCTGCGGCCTGGTGTTTTTTTTTTTTGTTAAAGGCAGACCAAAAACCAATTCAAAATGCAATACTTTGATTAAGCTGAGGAAGGATGAACAAGCGTATTTAGTATAACAGATAGGCTGCTAAGGGCAGGTTTAGGATGAGCTGCGGCCTGGTGTTTTTTTTTTTTTGTTAAAGGCAGACCAAAAACCAATTCAAAATGCAATAATTTTATTAAGCTGAGGAAGGATGAACAAGCATATTTAGTATAACAGATAAGCTTCTAAGTGCAGGTTTGGGATGCCCTGCGGCCTGTTTTTTTTTTTTGTTAAAGGCAGACCAAAAACCAATTCAAAATGCTGATTAAGCTGAGGAAGGATGAACAAGTGTATTTAGTATAACAGATAGGCTGCTAAGTGCAGGTTTGGGATGTTCTGCTGCCTGGTGTTTTTTTTTTTTTGTTAAAGGCAGACCCAAAACCAATTCAAAATGCAATACTTTGATTAAGCCGAGGAAGGATGAACAAACAAATTTAGTATAACAGATAGGCTGCTAAGTGCAGGTTTGGGATGCCTTGCGGCCTGGTGCTTTTTTTTTGTTAAAGGCAGACCAAAAACCAATTCAAAATGCAATACTTTGATAAGCTGAGGAAGGATGAACAAGCGTTTTTAGTATAACAAATAGGCTGCTAAGTGCAGGTTTGGGATGCCCTGCGGCCTGGTGTTTTTTTTGTAAAAGGCAGACCAAAAACCAGTTCAAAATGCAATACTTTGATTAAGCTGAGGAAGGATGAACAAGTGTATTTAGTATAACAGATAGGCTGCTAAGTGCAGGTCTGGGATGCCCTGTGGCCTGGTGTTTTTTTTGGTAAAGGCAGACCAAAAAACTATTCAAAATACAAAACTTTGATTAAGCTGAGGATCAACAAGCGTATTTAGTATAACAGGCTGTTAAGTGTAGGTTTGGGATGCCCTGCGGCCTGGTGTTTTTTTTGTAAAAGGCAGACCAAAAACCAATTCGAAATGCAATAATTTTATTAAGCTGAGGAAGGATGAACAAGCATATTTAGTATAACAGATAAGCTTCTAAGTGCAGGTTTGGGATGCCCTGCGGCCTGTTTTTTTTTTTTGTTAAAGGCAGACCAAAAACCAATTCAAAATGCTGATTAAGCTGAGGAAGGATGAACAAGTGTATTTAGTATAACAGATAGGCTGCTAAGTGCAGGTTTGGGATGTTCTGCTGCCTGGTGTTTTTTTTTTTTTGTTAAAGGCAGACCCAAAACCAATTCAAAATGCAATACTTTGATTAAGCCGAGGAAGGATGAACAAACAAATTTAGTATAACAGATAGGCTGCTAAGTGCAGGTTTGGGATGCCTTGCGGCCTGGTGCTTTTTTTTTGTTAAAGGCAGACCAAAAACCAATTCAAAATGCAATACTTTGATAAGCTGAGGAAGGATGAACAAGCGTTTTTAGTATAACAAATAGGCTGCTAAGTGCAGGTTTGGGATGCCCTGCGGCCTGGTGTTTTTTTTGTAAAAGGCAGACCAAAAACCAGTTCAAAATGCAATACTTTGATTAAGCTGAGGAAGGATGAACAAGTGTATTTAGTATAACAGATAGGCTGCTAAGTGCAGGTCTGGGATGCCCTGTGGCCTGGTGTTTTTTTTGGTAAAGGCAGACCAAAAAACTATTCAAAATACAAAACTTTGATTAAGCTGAGGATCAACAAGCGTATTTAGTATAACAGGCTGTTAAGTGTAGGTTTGGGATGCCCTGCGGCCTGGTGTTTTTTTTGTAAAAGGCAGACCCAAAACCAATTCAAAATGCAATACTTTGATTAAGCTGAGGAAGGATGAACAAGCGTATTTAGTATAACAGATAGGCTGCTAAGTGCAGGTTTGGGATGCCCTGCGACCTGGTGTTTTTTTTTTGTTAAAGGCAGACCCAAAACCAATTCAAAATGCAATACTTTGATTAAGCTGAGGAAGGATGAACAAGCATATTTAGTATAACAGATAGGCTGCTAAGTGCAGGTTTGGCATGCCCTGCGGCCTGGTGTTTTTTTTGTTAAAGGCAGACCAAAAACCAATTCAAAATACAATACTGTGATTAAGCTGAGGATCAACAAGCGTATTTAGTATAACAGGCTGCTAAGTGCAGGTTTGGGATGCCCTGCGGCCTGGTGTTTTTTTTTTGTTAAAGGCAGACCCAAAACCAATTCAAAATGCAATACTTTGATTAAGCTGAGGAAGGTTGAACAAGCGTATTTAGTATAACAGATAGGCTGCTAAGTGCAGGTTTGGGATGCTCTTTGGCCTGGTGTTTTTTTTGTTAAAGGCAGACCAAAAAACTATTCAAAATACAAAACTTTGATTAAGCTGAGGATCAACAAGCGTATTTAGTATAACAGGCTGTTAAGTGTAGGTTTGGCATGCCCTGCGGCCTGGTGTTTTTTTTGTAAAAGGCAGACCAAAAACCAATTCAAAATGCAATACTTTGATTAGGCTGAGGAAGGATGAACAAGCGTATTTAGTATAACAGATAGGCTGCTAAGTGCAGGTTTGGGATGCCCTGCGGCCTGGTGTTTTTTTTTTGTTAAAGGCAGACCCAAAGCCAATTCAAAATGCAATACTTTGATTACGCTGAGGAAGGATGAACAAGCGTATTTAGTATAACAGATAGGCTGCTAAGTGCAGGTTTGGGATGTTCTGCTGCCTGGTGTTTTTTTTTTTTTTGTTAAAGGCAGACCCAAAACCAATTCAAAATGCAATACTTTGATTAAGCTGAGGAAGGATGAACAAGCATATTTAGTATAACAGATAGGCTGCTAAGTGCAGGTTTGGCATGCCCTGCGGCCTGGTGTTTTTTTTGTTAAAGGCAGACCAAAAACCAATTCAAAATGCAATACTTTGATTAAGCTGAGGAAGGATGAACAAGCGTATTTAGTTTAATAGATAGGCTGCTAAGTGCAGGTTTGGGATGCCCTGCGGCCTGGTGTTTTTTTTGTTAAAGGCAGACCAAAAACCAATTCAAAATGCAATACTTTGATTAAGCTGAGGAAGGATGAACAAGCGTATTTAGTATAACAGATAGGCTGCTAAGGGCAGGTTTAGGATGAGCTGCGGCCTGGTGTTTTTTTTTTTTGTTAAAGGCAGACCAAAAACCAATTCAAAATGCAATAATTTTATTAAGCTGAGGAAGGATGAACAAGCATATTTAGTATAACAGATAAGCTTCTAAGTGCAGGTTTGGGATGCCCTGCGGCCTGTTTTTTTTTTTTGTTAAAGGCAGACCAAAAACCAATTCAAAATGCTGATTAAGCTGAGGAAGGATGAACAAGTGTATTTAGTATAACAGATAGGCTGCTAAGTGCAGGTTTGGGATGTTCTGCTGCCTGGTGTTTTTTTTTTTGTTAAAGGCAGACCCAAAACCAATTCAAAATGCAATACTTTGATTAAGCCGAGGAAGGATGAACAAACAAATTTAGTATAACAGATAGGCTGCTAAGTGCAGGTTTGGGATGCCTTGCGGCCTGGTGCTTTTTTTTTGTTAAATGCAGACCAAAAACCAATTCAAAATGCAATACTTTGATAAGCTGAGGAAGGATGAACAAGCGTTTTTAGTATAACAAATAGGCTGCTAAGTGCAGGTTTGGGATGCCCTGCGGCCTGGTGTTTTTTTTGTAAAAGGCAGACCAAAAACCAGTTCAAAATGCAATACTTTGATTAAGCTGAGGAAGGATGAACAAGTGTATTTAGTATAACAGATAGGCTGCTAAGTGCAGGTCTGGGATGCCCTGTGGCCTGGTGTTTTTTTTGGTAAAGGCAGACCAAAAAACTATTCAAAATACAAAACTTTGATTAAGCTGAGGATCAACAAGCGTATTTAGTATAACAGGCTGTTAAGTGTAGGTTTGGGATGCCCTGCGGCCTGGTGTTTTTTTTTCTAAAAGTCAGACCAAAAACCAATTCAAAATGCAATACTTTGATTAAGCTGAGGAAGTATGAACAAGCGTATTTAGTATAACAGATAGGCTGCTAAGTGCAGGTTTGGGATGCCCTGCGGCCTGTTTTTTTTTTTTTGTTAAAGGCAGACCAAAAACCAATTCAAAATGCTGATTAAGCTGAGGAAGGATGAACAAGTGTATTTAGTATAACAGATAGGCTGCTAAGTGCAGGTTTGGGATGTTCTGCTGCCTGGTGTTTTTTTTTTTTTGTTAAAGGCAGACCCAAAACCAATTCAAAATGCAATACTTTGATTAAGCCGAGGAAGGATGAACAAACAAATTTAGTATAACAGATAGGCTGCTAAGTGCAGGTTTGGGATGCCTTGCGGCCTGGTGCTTTTTTTTTGTTAAAGGCAGACCAAAAACCAATTCAAAATGCAATACTTTGATAAGCTGAGGAAGGATGAACAAGCGTTTTTAGTATAACAAATAGGCTGCTAAGTGCAGGTTTGGGATGCCCTGCGGCCTGGTGTTTTTTTTGTAAAAGGCAGACCAAAAACCAGTTCAAAATGCAATACTTTGATTAAGCTGAGGAAGGATGAACAAGTGTATTTAGTATAACAGATAGGCTGCTAAGTGCAGGTCTGGGATGCCCTGTGGCTTGGTGTTTTTTTTGGTAAAGGCAGACCAAAAAACTATTCAAAATACAAAACTTTGATTAAGCTGAGGATCAACAAGCGTATTTAGTATAACAGGCTGTTAAGTGTAGGTTTGGGATGCCCTGCGGCCTGGTGTTTTTTTTGTAAAAGGCAGACCCAAAACCAATTCAAAATGCAATACTTTGATTAAGCTGAGGAAGGATGAACAAGCGTATTTAGTATAACAGATAGGCTGCTAAGTGCAGGTTTGGGATGCCCTGCGACCTGGTGTTTTTTTTTTGTTAAAGGCAGACCCAAAACCAATTCAAAATGCAATACTTTGATTAAGCTGAGGAAGGATGAACAAGCATATTTAGTATAACAGATAGGCTGCTAAGTGCAGGTTTGGCATGCCCTGCGGCCTGGTGTTTTTTTTGTTAAAGGCAGACCAAAAACCAATTCAAAATACAATACTGTGATTAAGCTGAGGATCAACAAGCGTATTTAGTATAACAGGCTGCTAAGTGCAGGTTTGGGATGCCCTGCGGCCTGGTGTTTTTTTTTTGTTAAAGGCAGACCCAAAACCAATTCAAAATGCAATACTTTGATTAAGCTGAGGAAGGTTGAACAAGCGTATTTAGTATAACAGATAGGCTGCTAAGTGCAGGTTTGGGATGCTCTTTGGCCTGGTGTTTTTTTTGTTAAAGGCAGACCAAAAAACTATTCAAAATACAAAACCTTGATTAAGCTGAGGATCAACAAGCGTATTTAGTATAACAGGCTGTTAAGTGTAGGTTTGGCATGCCCTGCGGCCTGGTGTTTTTTTTGTAAAAGGCAGACCAAAAACCAATTCAAAATGCAATACTTTGATTAGGCTGAGGAAGGATGAACAAGCGTATTTAGTATAACAGATAGGCTGCTAAGTGCAGGTTTGGGATGCCCTGCGGCCTGGTGTTTTTTTTTTGTTAAAGGCAGACCCAAAGCCAATTCAAAATGCAATACTTTGATTACGCTGAGGAAGGATGAACAAGCGTATTTAGTATAACAGATAGGCTGCTAAGTGCAGGTTTGGGATGTTCTGCTGCCTGGTGTTTTTTTTTTTTTTGTTAAAGGCAGACCCAAAACCAATTCAAAATGCAATACTTTGATTAAGCTGAGGAAGGATGAACAAGCATATTTAGTATAACAGATAGGCTGCTAAGTGCAGGTTTGGCATGCCCTGCGGCCTGGTGTTTTTTTTGTTAAAGGCAGACCAAAAACCAATTCAAAATGCAATACTTTGATTAAGCTGAGGAAGGATGAACAAGCGTATTTAGTTTAATAGATAGGCTGCTAAGTGCAGGTTTGGGATGCCCTGCGGCCTGGTGTTTTTTTTGTTAAAGGCAGACCAAAAACCAATTCAAAATGCAATACTTTGATTAAGCTGAGGAAGGATGAACAAGCGTATTTAGTATAACAGATAGGCTGCTAAGGGCAGGTTTAGGATGAGCTGCGGCCTGGTGTTTTTTTTTTTTGTTAAAGGCAGACCAAAAACCAATTCAAAATGCAATAATTTTATTAAGCTGAGGAAGGATGAACAAGCATATTTAGTATAACAGATAAGCTTCTAAGTGCAGGTTTGGGATGCCCTGCGGCCTGTTTTTTTTTTTTGTTAAAGGCAGACCAAAAACCAATTCAAAATGCTGATTAAGCTGAGGAAGGATGAACAAGTGTATTTAGTATAACAGGCTGCTAAGTGCAGGTTTGGGATGTTCTGCTGCCTGGTGTTTTTTTTTTTGTTAAAGGCAGACCCAAAACCAATTCAAAATGCAATACTTTGATTAAGCCGAGGAAGGATGAACAAACAAATTTAGTATAACAGATAGGCTGCTAAGTGCAGGTTTGGGATGCCTTGCGGCCTGGTGCTTTTTTTTTGTTAAAGGCAGACCAAAAACCAATTCAAAATGCAATACTTTGATAAGCTGAGGAAGGATGAACAAGCGTTTTTAGTATAACAAATAGGCTGCTAAGTGCAGGTTTGGGATGCCCTGCGGCCTGGTGTTTTTTTTGTAAAAGGCAGACCAAAAACCAGTTCAAAATGCAATACTTTGATTAAGCTGAGGAAGGATGAACAAGTGTATTTAGTATAACAGATAGGCTGCTAAGTGCAGGTCTGGGATGCCCTGTGGCCTGGTGTTTTTTTTGGTAAAGGCAGACCAAAAAACTATTCAAAATACAAAACTTTGATTAAGCTGAGGATCAACAAGCGTATTTAGTATAACAGGCTGTTAAGTGTAGGTTTGGGATGCCCTGCGGCCTGGTGTTTTTTTTGTAAAAGTCAGACCAAAAACCAATTCAAAATGCAATACTTTGATTAAGCTGAGGAAGTATGAACAAGCGTATTTAGTATAACAGATAGGCTGCTAAGTGCAGGTTTGGGATGCCCTGCGGCCTGTTTTTTTTTTTTTTGTTAAAGGCAGACCAAAAACCAATTCAAAATGCTGATTAAGCTGAGGAAGGATGAACAAGTGTATTTAGTATAACAGATAGGCTGCTAAGTGCAGGTTTGGGATGTTCTGCTGCCTGGTGTTTTTTTTTTTTTGTTAAAGGCAGACCCAAAACCAATTCAAAATGCAATACTTTGATTAAGCCGAGGAAGGATGAACAAACAAATTTAGTATAACAGATAGGCTGCTAAGTGCAGGTTTGGGATGCCTTGCGGCCTGGTGCTTTTTTTTTGTTAAAGGCAGACCAAAAACCAATTCAAAATGCAATACTTTGATAAGCTGAGGAAGGATGAACAAGCGTTTTTAGTATAACAAATAGGCTGCTAAGTGCAGGTTTGGGATGCCCTGCGGCCTGGTGTTTTTTTTGTAAAAGGCAGACCAAAAACCAGTTCAAAATGCAATACTTTGATTAAGCTGAGGAAGGATGAACAAGTGTATTTAGTATAACAGATAGGCTGCTAAGTGCAGGTCTGGGATGCCCTGTGGCTTGGTGTTTTTTTTGGTAAAGGCAGACCAAAAAACTATTCAAAATACAAAACTTTGATTAAGCTGAGGATCAACAAGCGTATTTAGTATAACAGGCTGTTAAGTGTAGGTTTGGGATGCCCTGCGGCCTGGTGTTTTTTTTGTAAAAGGCAGACCCAAAACCAATTCAAAATGCAATACTTTGATTAAGCTGAGGAAGGATGAACAAGCGTATTTAGTATAACAGATAGGCTGCTAAGTGCAGGTTTGGGATGCCCTGCGACCTGGTGTTTTTTTTTTGTTAAAGGCAGACCCAAAACCAATTCAAAATGCAATACTTTGATTAAGCTGAGGAAGGATGAACAAGCATATTTAGTATAACAGATAGGCTGCTAAGTGCAGGTTTGGCATGCCCTGCGGCCTGGTGTTTTTTTTGTTAAAGGCAGACCAAAAACCAATTCAAAATACAATACTGTGATTAAGCTGAGGATCAACAAGCGTATTTAGTATAACAGGCTGCTAAGTGCAGGTTTGGGATGCCCTGCGGCCTGGTTTTTTTTTTTTTTGTTAAAGGCAGACCCAAAACCAATTCAAAATGCAATACTTTGATTAAGCTGAGGAAGGTTGAACAAGCGTATTTAGTATAACAGATAGGCTGCTAAGTGCAGGTTTGGGATGCTCTTTGGCCTGGTGTTTTTTTTGTTAAAGGCAGACCAAAAAACTATTCAAAATACAAAACTTTGATTAAGCTGAGGATCAACAAGCGTATTTAGTATAACAGGCTGTTAAGTGTAGGTTTGGGATGCCCTGCGGCCTGGTGTTTTTTTTGTAAAAGGCAGACCAAAAACCAATTCAAAATGCAATACTTTGATTAAGCTGAGGAAGGATGAACAAGCGTATTTAGTATAACAGATAGGCTGCGAAGTGCAGGTTTGGCATGCTCTGCGGCCTGGGGTTTTTTTTGTTAAAGGCAGACCAAAAACCAATTCAAAATACAATACTTTGATTAAGCTGAGGATCAACAAGCGTATTTAGTATAACAGGCTGCTA
Organism: Gastrophryne carolinensis; assembly: GCA_027917425.1. Taxonomy (NCBI): domain Eukaryota; kingdom Metazoa; phylum Chordata; class Amphibia; order Anura; family Microhylidae; genus Gastrophryne; species Gastrophryne carolinensis. The sequence goes on along the minus strand of CM051236.1, from coordinate 320,656,289 downwards.
AGTGCAGGTTTGGGATGCCCTGCTACCTGGTGTTTTTTTTTTTTGTTAAAGGCAGACCCAAAACCAATTCAAAATGCAATACTTTGATTAAGCTGAGGAAAGATGAACAAGCATATTTAGTATAACAGATAGGCTGCTAAGTGCCGGTTTGGCATGCCCTGCGGCCTGATGTTTTTTTTGTTAAAGGCAGACCAAAAACCAATTCAAAATACAATACTTTGATTAAGCTGAGGAAGGATGAACAAGCATATTTAGTATAACAGATAGGCTGCTAAGTGCCGGTTTGGCATGCCCTGCGGCCTGGTGTTTTTTTTTGTTAAAGGCAGACCAGAAAACAATTCAAAATGCAATACTTTGATTAAGCTGAGGAAGGATTAACAAGCGTATTTAGAATAACAGATAGGCTGCTAAGTGCAGGTTTGGGATGCCCTGCGGCCTGGTGTTATTTTTGTTAAAGGCAGACCAAAAAACTATTCAAAATACAAAACTTTGATTAAGCTGAGGATCAACAAGCGTATTTAGTATAACAGGCTGTTAAGTGTAGATTTGGGATGCCCTGCGGCCTGGTGTTTTTTTTGTAAAAGGCAGACCAAAAACCAATTCAAAATGCAATACTTTGATTAGGCTGAGGAAGGATGAACAAGCGTATTTAGTATAACAGATAGGCTGCTAAGTGCAGGTTTGGGATGCCCTGCGGCCTGGTGTTTTTTTTTTGTTAAAGGCAGACCCAAAGCCAATTCAAAATGCAATACTTTGATTACGCTGAGGAAGGATGAACAAGCGTATTTAGTATAACAGATAGGCTGCTAAGTGCAGGTTTGGGATGCCCTGTGGCCTGGTGTTTTTTTTGGTAAAGGCAGACCAAAAAACTATTCAAAATACAAAACTTTGATTAAGCTGAGGAAGGATGAACAAGCATATTTAGTATAACAGATAGGCTGCTAAGTGCAGGTTTGGCATGCCCTGCGGCCTGGTGTTTTTTTTGTTAAAGGCAGACCAAAAACCAATTCAAAATACAATACTGTGATTAAGCTGAGGATCAACAAGCGTATTTAGTATAACAGGCTGCTAAGTGCAGGTTTGGGATGCCCTGCGGCCTGGTGTTTTTTTTTTTGTTAAAGGCAGACCCAAAACCAATTCAAAATGCAATACTTTGATTAAGCTGAGGAAGGTTGAACAAGCGTATTTAGTATAACAGATAGGCTGCTAAGTGCAGGTTTGGGATGCTCTTTGGCCTGGTGTTTTTTTTGTTAAAGGCAGACCAAAAAACTATTCAAAATACAAAACTTTGATTAAGCTGAGGATCAACAAGCGTATTTAGTATAACAGGCTGTTAAGTGTAGGTTTGGCATGCCCTGCGGCCTGGTGTTTTTTTTGTAAAAGGCAGACCAAAAACCAATTCAAAATGCAATACTTTGATTAGGCTGAGGAAGGATGAACAAGCGTATTTAGTATAACAGATAGGCTGCTAAGTGCAGGTTTGGGATGCCCTGCGGCCTGGTGTTTTTTTTTTGTTAAAGGCAGACCCAAAGCCAATTCAAAATGCAATACTTTGATTACGCTGAGGAAGGATGAACAAGCGTATTTAGTATAACAGATAGGCTGCTAAGTGCAGGTTTGGGATGTTCTGCTGCCTGGTGTTTTTTTTTTTTTGTTAAAGGCAGACCCAAAACCACTTCAAAATGCAATACTTTGATTAAGCTGAGGAAGGATGAACAAGCATATTTAGTATAACAGATAGGCTGCTAAGTGCAGGTTTGGCATGCCCTGCGGCCTGGTGTTTTTTTTGTTAAAGGCAGACCAAAAACCAATTCAAAATGCAATACTTTGATTAAGCTGAGGAAGGATGAACAAGCGTATTTAGTATAACAGATAGGCTGCTAAGTGCCGGTTTGGCATGCCCTGCGGCCTGATGTTTTTTTTGTTAAAGGCAGACCAAAAACCAATTCAAAATACAATACTTTGATTAAGCTGAGGAAGGATGAACAAGCATATTTAGTATAACAGATAGGCTGCTAAGTGCCGGTTTGGCATGCCCTGCGGCCTGGTGTTTTTTTTTGTTAAAGGCAGACCAGAAAACAATTCAAAATGCAATACTTTGATTAAGCTGAGGAAGGATTAACAAGCGTATTTAGAATAACAGATAGGCTGCTAAGTGCAGGTTTGGGATGCCCTGCGGCCTGGTGTTATTTTTGTTAAAGGCAGACCAAAAAACTATTCAAAATACAAAACTTTGATTAAGCTGAGGATCAACAAGCGTATTTAGTATAACAGGCTGTTAAGTGTAGATTTGGGATGCCCTGCGGCCTGGTGTTTTTTTTGTAAAAGGCAGACCAAAAACCAATTCAAAATGCAATACTTTGATTAGGCTGAGGAAGGATGAACAAGCGTATTTAGTATAACAGATAGGCTGCTAAGTGCAGGTTTGGGATGCCCTGCGGCCTGGTGTTTTTTTTTTGTTAAAGGCAGACCCAAAGCCAATTCAAAATGCAATACTTTGATTACGCTGAGGAAGGATGAACAAGCGTATTTAGTATAACAGATAGGCTGCTAAGTGCAGGTTTGGGATGCCCTGTGGCCAGGTGTTTTTTTTGGTAAAGGCAGACCAAAAAACTATTCAAAATACAAAACTTTGATTAAGCTGAGGATCAACAAGCGTATTTAGTATAACAGGCTGTTAAGTGTAGGTTTGGGATGCCCTGCGGCCTGGTGTTTTTTTTGTAAAAGGCAGACCCAAAACCAATTCAAAATGCAATACTTTGATTAAGCTGAGGAAGGATGAACAAGCGTATTTAGTATAACAGATAGGCTGCTAAGTGCAGGTTTGGGATGCCCTGCGACCTGGTGTTTTTTTTTTGTTAAAGGCAGACCCAAAACCAATTCAAAATGCAATACTTTGATTAAGCTGAGGAAGGATGAACAAGCATATTTAGTATAACAGATAGGCTGCTAAGTGCAGGTTTGGCATGCCCTGCGGCCTGGTGTTTTTTTTGTTAAAGGCAGACCAAAAACCAATTCAAAATACAATACTGTGATTAAGCTGAGGATCAACAAGCGTATTTAGTATAACAGGCTGCTAAGTGCAGGTTTGGGATGCCCTGCGGCCTGGTGTTTTTTTTTTTGTTAAAGGCAGACCCAAAACCAATTCAAAATGCAATACTTTGATTAAGCTGAGGAAGGTTGAACAAGCGTATTTAGTATAACAGATAGGCTGCTAAGTGCAGGTTTGGGATGCTCTTTGGCCTGGTGTTTTTTTTGTTAAAGGCAGACCAAAAAACTATTCAAAATACAAAACTTTGATTAAGCTGAGGATCAACAAGCGTATTTAGTATAACAGATAGGCTGCTAAGTGCAGGTTTGGGATGCCCTGCGGCCTGGTGTTTTTTTTGTAAAAGGCAGACCAAAAACCAATTCAAAATGCAATACTTTGATTAGGCTGAGGAAGGATGAACAAGCGTATTTAGTATAACAGATAGGCTGCTAAGTGCAGGTTTGGGATGCCCTGCGGCCTGGTGTTTTTTTTTTGTTAAAGGCAGACCCAAAGCCAATTCAAAATGCAATACTTTGATTACGCTGAGGAAGGATGAACAAGCGTATTTAGTATAACAGATAGGCTGCTAAGTGCAGGTTTGGGATGTTCTGCTGCCTGGTGTTTTTTTTTTTTTGTTAAAGGCAGACCCAAAACCAATTCAAAATGCAATACTTTGATTAAGCTGAGGAAGGATGAACAAGCATATTTAGTATAACAGATAGGCTGCTAAGTGCAGGTTTGGCATGCCCTGCGGCCTGGTGTTTTTTTTGTTAAAGGCAGACCAAAAACCAATTCAAAATGCAATACTTTGATTAAGCTGAGGAAGGATGAACAAGCGTATTTAGTTTAATAGATAGGCTGCTAAGTGCAGGTTTGGGATGCCCTGCGGCCTGGTTTTTTTTTTGTTAAAGGCAGACCAAAAACCAATTCAAAATGAAATACTTTGATTAAGCTGAGGAAGGATGAACAAGCGTATTTAGTATAACAGATAGGCTGCTAAGGGCAGGTTTAGGATGAGCTGCGGCCTGGTGTTTTTTTTTTTTGTTAAAGGCAGACCAAAAACCAATTCAAAATGCAATAATTTTATTAAGCTGAGGAAGGATGAACAAGCATATTTAGTATAACAGATAAGCTTCTAAGTGCAGGTTTGGGATGCCCTGCGGCCTGTTTTTTTTTTTTGTTAAAGGCAGACCAAAAACCAATTCAAAATGCTGATTAAGCTGAGGAAGGATGAACAAGTGTATTTAGTATAACAGATAGGCTGCTAAGTGCAGGTTTGGGATGTTCTGCTGCCTGGTGTTTTTTTTTTTTTGTTAAAGGCAGACCCAAAACCAATTCAAAATGCAATACTTTGATTAAGCCGAGGAAGGATGAACAAACAAATTTAGTATAACAGATAGGCTGCTAAGTGCAGGTTTGGGATGCCTTGCGGCCTGGTGCTTTTTTTTGTTAAAGGCAGACCAAAAACCAATTCAAAATGCAATACTTTGATAAGCTGAGGAAGGATGAACAAGCGTTTTTAGTATAACAAATAGGCTGCTAAGTGCAGGTTTGGGATGCCCTGCGGCCTGGTGTTTTTTTTGTAAAAGGCAGACCAAAAACCAGTTCAAAATGCAATACTTTGATTAAGCTGAGGAAGGATGAACAAGTGTATTTAGTATAACAGATAGGCTGCTAAGTGCAGGTCTGGGATGCCCTGTGGCCTGGTGTTTTTTTTGGTAAAGGCAGACCAAAAAACTATTCAAAATACAAAACTTTGATTAAGCTGAGGATCAACAAGCGTATTTAGTATAACAGGCTGTTAAGTGTAGGTTTGGGATGCCCTGCGGCCTGGTGTTTTTTTTGTAAAAGTCAGACCAAAAACCAATTCAAAATGCAATACTTTGATTAAGCTGAGGAAGTATGAACAAGCGTATTTAGTATAACAGATAGGCTGCTAAGTGCAGGTTTGGGATGCCCTGCGGCCTGTTTTTTTTTTTTTGTTAAAGGCAGACCAAAAACCAATTTAAAATGCTGATTAAGCTGAGGAAGGATGAACAAGTGTATTTAGTATAACAGATAGGCTGCTAAGTGCAGGTTTGGGATGTTCTGCTGCCTGGTGTTTTTTTTTTTTTGTTAAAGGCAGACCCAAAACCAATTCAAAATGCAATACTTTGATTAAGCCGAGGAAGGATGAACAAACAAATTTAGTATAACAGATAGGCTGCTAAGTGCAGGTTTGGGATGCCTTGCGGCCTGGTGCTTTTTTTTTGTTAAAGGCAGACCAAAAACCAATTCAAAATGCAATACTTTGATAAGCTGAGGAAGGATGAACAAGCGTTTTTAGTATAACAAATAGGCTGCTAAGTGCAGGTTTGGGATGCCCTGCGGCCTGGTGTTTTTTTTGTAAAAGGCAGACCAAAAACCAGTTCAAAATGCAATACTTTGATTAAGCTGAGGAAGGATGAACAAGTGTATTTAGTATAACAGATAGGCTGCTAAGTGCAGGTCTGGGATGCCCTGTGGCCTGGTGTTTTTTTTGGTAAAGGCAGACCAAAAAACTATTCAAAATACAAAACTTTGATTAAGCTGAGGATCAACAAGCGTATTTAGTATAACAGGCTGTTAAGTGTAGGTTTGGGATGCCCTGCGGCCTGGTGTTTTTTTTGTAAAAGGCAGACCCAAAACCAATTCAAAATGCAATACTTTGATTAAGCTGAGGAAGGATGAACAAGCGTATTTAGTATAACAGATAGGCTGCTAAGTGCAGGTTTGGGATGCCCTGCGACCTGGTGTTTTTTTTTTGTTAAAGGCAGACCCAAAACCAATTCAAAATGCAATACTTTGATTAAGCTGAGGAAGGATGAACAAGCATATTTAGTATAACAGATAGGCTGCTAAGTGCAGGTTTGGCATGCCCTGCGGCCTGGTGTTTTTTTTGTTAAAGGCAGACCAAAAACCAATTCAAAATACAATACTGTGATTAAGCTGAGGATCAACAAGCGTATTTAGTATAACAGGCTGCTAAGTGCAGGTTTGGGATGCCCTGCGGCCTGGTGTTTTTTTTTTTGTTAAAGGCAGACCCAAAACCAATTCAAAATGCAATACTTTGATTAAGCTGAGGAAGGTTGAACAAGCGTATTTAGTATAACAGATAGGCTGCTAAGTGCAGGTTTGGGATGCTCTTTGGCCTGGTGTTTTTTTTGTTAAAGGCAGACCAAAAAACTATTCAAAATACAAAACTTTGATTAAGCTGAGGATCAACAAGCGTATTTAGTATAACAGGCTGTTAAGTGTAGGTTTGGGATGCCCTGCGGCCTGTTTTTTTTTTGTAAAAGGCAGACCAAAAACCAATTCAAAATGCAATACTTTGATTAAGCTGAGGAAGGATGAACAAGCGTATTTAGTATAACAGATAGGCTGCGAAGTGCAGGTTTGGCATGCTCTGCGGCCTGGGGTTTTTTTTGTTAAAGGCAGACCAAAAACCAATTCAAAATACAATACTTTGATTAAGCTGAGGATCAACAAGCGTATTTAGTATAACAGGCTGCTAAGTGCAGGTTTGGGATGCCCTGCTGCCTGGTGTTTTTTTTTTTTGTTAAAGGCAGACCCAAAACCAATTCAAAATGCAATACTTTGATTAAGCTGAGGAAAGATGAACAAGCATATTTAGTATAACAGATAGGCTGCTAAGTGCCGGTTTGGCATGCCCTGCGGCCTGATGTTTTTTTTGTTAAAGGCAGACCAAAAACCAATTCAAAATACAATACTTTGATTAAGCTGAGGAAGGATGAACAAGTATATTTAGTATAACAGATAGGCTGCTAAGTGCCGGTTTGGCATGCCCTGCGGCCTGGTGTTTTTTTTTGTTAAAGGCAGACCAGAAAACAATTCAAAATGCAATACTTTGATTAAGCTGAGGAAGGATTAACAAGCGTATTTAGAATAACAGATAGGCTGCTAAGTGCAGGTTTGGGATGCCCTGCGGCCTGGTGTTATTTTTGTTAAAGGCAGACCAAAAAACTATTCAAAATACAAAACTTTGATTAAGCTGAGGATCAACAAGCGTATTTAGTATAACAGGCTGTTAAGTGTAGATTTGGGATGCCCTGCGGCCTGGTGTTTTTTTTGTAAAAGGCAGACCAAAAACCAATTCAAAATGCAATACTTTGATTAGGCTGAGGAAGGATGAACAAGCGTATTTAGTATAACAGATAGGCTGCTAAGGGCAGGTTTAGGATGAGCTGCGGCCTGGTGTTTTTTTTGTAAAAGGCAGACCAAAAACCAATTCAAAATGCAATACTTTGATTAAGCTGAGGAAGGATGAACAAGCTTATTTAGTATAACAGATAGGCTGCTAAGTGCAGGTTTGGGATGCCCTGCGACCTGGTGTTTTTTTTTTGTTAAAGGCAGACCCAAAACCAATTCAAAATGCAATACTTTGATTAAGCTGAGGAAGGATGAACAAGCATATTTAGTATAACAGATAGGCTGCTAAGTGCAGGTTTGGCATGCCCTGCGGCCTGGTGTTTTTTTTGTTAAAGGCAGACCAAAAACCAATTCAAAATACAATACTGTGATTAAGCTGAGGATCAACAAGCGTATTTAGAATCACAGGCTGCTAAGTGCAGGTTTGGGATGCCCCGCGGCCTGGTGTTTTTTTTTTTGTTAAAGGCAGACCCAAAACCAATTCAAAATGCAATACTTTGATTAAGCTGAGGAAGGATGAACAAGCATATTTAGTATAACAGATAGGCTGCTAAGTGCAGGTTTGGGATGCTCTGTGGCCTGGTGTTTTTTTTGTTAAAGGCAGACCAAAAAACTATTCAAAATACAAAACTTTGATTAAGCTGAGGATCAACAAGCGTATTTAGTATAACAGGCTGTTAAGTGTAGGTTTGGGATGCCCTGCGGCCTGGTGTTTTTTTTGTAAAAGGCAGACCAAAAACCAATTCAAAATGCAATACTTTGATTAAGCTGAGGAAGGATGAACAAGCGTATTTAGTATAACAGATAGGCTGCGAAGTGCAGGTTTGGCATGCTCTGCGGCCTGGGGTTTTTTTTGTTAAAGGCAGACCAAAAACCAATTCAAAATACAATACTTTGATTAAGCTGAGGATCAACAAGCGTATTTAGTATAACGGGCTGCTAAGTGCAGGTTTGGGATGCCCTGCGGCCTGGTGTTTTTTTTTGTTAAAGGCAGACCCAAAACCAATTCAAAATGCAATACTTTGATTAAGCTGAGGAAGGATGAACAAGCATATTTAGTAAAACAGATAGGCTGCTAAGTGCAGGTTTGGGATGCCCTGCTGCCTGGTGTTTTTTTTTTTTGTTAAAGGCAGACCCAAAACCAATTCAAAATGCAATACTTTGATTAAGCTGAGGAAGGATGAACAAGCATATTTAGTATAACAGATAGGCTGCTAAGTGCCGGTTTGGCATGCCCTGCGGCCTGATTTTTTTTTTGTTAAAGGCAGACCAAAAACCAATTCAAAATACAATACTTTGATTAAGCTGAGGATCAACAAGCGTATTTAGTATGATAGATAGGCTGCTAAGTGCAGGTTTGGGATGCCCTGCGGCCTGGTGTTTTTTTTGTTAAAGGCAGACCAAAAAACAATTCAAAATGCAATACTTTGATTAAGCTGAGGAAGGATTAACAAGCGTATTTAGTATAACAGATAGGCTGCTAAGTGCAGGTTTGGGATGCCCTGTGGCCTGGTGCTTTTTTTTGTTAAAGGCAGACCAAAAACCAATTCAATATGCAATAATTTGATTAAGCTGAGGAAGGATGAACAAGCATAATTAGTATAACAGATAAGCTGCTAAGTGCAGGTTTGGGATGCCCTGCGGCCTGGTGTTTTTTTTGTTAAAGGCAGACCGAAAACCAATTCAAAATGCAATACTTTGATTTAGCTGAGGAAGGATGAACAAGCGTATTTAGTATAACAGATAGGCTGCTAAGTGCAGGTTCGGGATGCCCTGCGGCCTGGTGTTTTTTTGTTAAAGGCAGACCAAAAACCAATTCAAAATGCTGATTAAGCTGAGGAAGGATGAACAAGTGTATTTAGTATAACAGATAGGCTGCTAAGTGCAGGTTTGGGATGCCCTGCGGCCTGGTTTTTTTTGTTAAAGGCAGACCAAAAACCAATTCAAAAAGCAATACTTTGATTAAGCCGAGGAAGGATGAACAAGCGAATTTAGTATAACAGATAGGCTGCTAAGTGCAGGTTTGGGATGCTCTGCGGCCTGTTGTTTTTTTGTTAAAGGCAGACCAAAAACCAATTCAAAATGCAATACTTTGATTAAGCTGAGGAAGGATGAACAAGCGTATTTAGTATAACAGATAGGCTGCTAAGTGCAGGTTTGGGATGCCCTGCGGCCTGGTGTTTTTTTTTTTTTAAGGCAGACCAAAAACCAATTCAAAATGCAATACTTTGATTAGCTGAGGAAGGATGAACAACCGTTTTTAGTATAACAAATAGGCTGCTAAGTGCAGGTTTGGGATGCCCTGTGGCCTGGTGTTTTTTTTGGTAAAGGCAGACCAAAAAACTATTCAAAATACAAAACTTTGATTAAGCTGAGGATCAACAAGCGTATTTAGTATAACAGGCTGTTAAGTGTAGGTTTGGGATGCCCTGTGGCCTGGTGTTTTTTTTGTAAAAGGCAGACCAAAAACCAATTCAAAATGCAATACTTTGATTAAGCTGAGAAAGGATGAACAAGCGTATTTAGTATAACAGATAGGCTGCTAAGTGCAGGTTTGGGATGCCCTGCGACCTGGTGTTTTTTTTTTGTTAAAGGCAGACCAAAAACCAATTCAAAAAGCAATACTTTGATTAAGCCGAGGAAGGATGAACAAGCGAATTTAGTATAACAGATAGGCTGCTAAGTGCAGGTTTGGGATGCTCTGCGGCCTGTTGTTTTTTTGTTAAAGGCAGACCAAAAACCAATTCAAAATGCAATACTTTGATTAAGCTGAGGAAGGATGAACAAGCGTATTTAGTATAACAGATAGGCTGCTAAGTGCAGGTTTGGGATGCCCTGCGGCCTGGTGTTTTTTTTTTTTAAGGCAGACCAAAAACCAATTCAAAATGCAATACTTTGATTAGCTGAGGAAGGATGAACAAGCGTTTTTAGTATAACAAATAGGCTGCTAAGTGCAGGTTTGGGATGCCCTGTGGCCTGGTGTTTTTTTTGGTAAAGGCAGACCAAAAAACTATTCAAAATACAAAACTTTGATTAAGCTGAGGATCAACAAGCGTATTTAGTATAACAGGCTGTTAAGTGTAGGTTTGGGATGCCCTGTGGCCTGGTGTTTTTTTTGTAAAAGGCAGACCAAAAACCAATTCAAAATGCAATACTTTGATTAAGCTGAGAAAGGATGAACAAGCGTATTTAGTATAACAGATAGGCTGCTAAGTGCAGGTTTGGGATGCCCTGCGACCTGGTGTTTTTTTTTTGTTAAAGGCAGACCCAAAACCAATTCAAAATGCAATACTTTGATTAAGCTGAGGAAGGATGAACAAGCATATTTAGTATAACAGATAGGCTGCTAAGTGCAGGTTTGGCATGCCCTGCGGCCTGGTGTTTTTTTTGTTAAAGGCAGACCAAAAACCAATTCAAAATGCTGATTAAGCTGAGGAAGGATGAACAAGTGTATTTAGTATAACAGATAGGCTGCTAAGTGCAGGTTTGGGATGCCCTGCGGCCTGGTTTTTTTTTGTTAAAGGCAGACCAAAAACCAATTCAAAAAGCAATACTTTGATTAAGCCGAGGAAGGATGAACAAGCGAATTTAGTATAACAGATAGGCTGCTAAGTGCAGGTTTGGGATGCTCTGCGGCCTGTTGTTTTTTTGTTAAAGGCAGACCAAAAACCAATTCAAAATGCAATACTTTGATTAAGCTGAGGAAGGATGAACAAGCGTATTTAGTATAACAGATAGGCTGCTAAGTGTAGGTTTGGGATGCCCTGCGGCCTGGTGTTTTTTTTTTTTAAGGCAGACCAAAAACCAATTCAAAATGCAATACTTTGATTAGCTGAGGAAGGATGAACAAGCGTTTTTAGTATATCAAATAGGCTGCTAAGTGCAGGTTTGGGATGCCCTGTGGCCTGGTGTTTTTTTTTGGTAAAGGCAGACCAAAAAACTATTCAAAATACAAAACTTTGATTAAGCTGAGGATCAACAAGCGTATTTAGTATAACAGGCTGTTAAGTGTAGGTTTGGGATGCCCTGTGGCCTGGTGTTTTTTTTGTAAAAGGCAGACCAAAAACCAATTCAAAATGCAATACTTTGATTAAGCTGAGGAAGGATGAACAAGCGTATTTAGTATAACAGATAGGCTGCTAAGTGCAGGTTTGGGATGCCCTGCGACCTGGTGTTTTTTTTTTGTTAAAGGCAGACCCAAAACCAATTCAAAATGCAATACTTTGATTAAGCTGAGGAAGGATGAACAAGCATATTTAGTATAACAGATAGGCTGCTAAGTGCAGGTTTGGGATGCCCTGCGGCCTGGTGTTTTTTTTGTTAAAGGCAGACCAAAAACCAATTCAAAATACAATACTGTGATTAAGCTGAGGATCAACAAGCGTATTTAGTATAACAGGCTGCTAAGTGCAGGTTTGGGATGCCCTGCGGCCTGGTGTTTTTTTTTTGTTAAAGGCAGACCCAAAACCAATTCAAAATGCAATACTTTGATTAAGCTGAGGAAGGTTGAACAAGCGTATTTAGTATAACAGATAGGCTGCTAAGTGCAGGTTTGGGATGTTCTGCTGCCTGGTGTTTTTTTTTTTTTGTTAAAGGCAGACCCAAAACCAATTCAAAATGCAATACTTTGATTAAGCTGAGGAAGGATGAACAAGCATATTTAGTATAACAGATAGGCTGCTAAGTGCAGGTTTGGGATGCTCTGTGGCCTGGGGTTTTTTTTGTTAAAGGCAGACCAAAAAACTATTCAAAATACAAAACTTTGATTAAGCGGAGGATCAACAAGCGTATTTAGTATAACAGGCTGTTAAGTGTAGGTTTGGGATGCCCTGCGGCCTGGTGTTTTTTTTGTAAAAGGCAGACCAAAAACCAATTCAAAATGCAATACTTTGATTAAGCTGAGGAAGGATGAACAAGCGTATTTAGTATAACAGATAGGCTGCGAAGTGCAGGTTTGGCATGCTCTGCGGCCTGGGGTTTTTTTTGTTAAAGGCAGACCAAAAACCAATTCAAAATACAATACTTTGATTAAGCTGAGGATCAACAAGCGTATTTAGTATAACAGGCTGCTAAGTGCAGGTTTGGGATGCCCTGCGGCCTGGTGTTTTTTTTTGTTAAAGGCAGACCCAAAACCAATTCAAAATGCAATACTTTGATTAAGCTGAGGAAGGATGAACAAGCATATTTAGTAAAACAGATAGGCTGCTAAGTGCATGTTTGGGATGCCCTGCTGCCTGGTGTTTTTTTTTTGTTAAAGGCAGACCCAACACCAATTCAAAATGCAATACTTTGATTAAGCTGAGGAAGGATGAACAAGCATATTTAGTAAAACAGATAGGCTGCTAAGTGCATGTTTGGGATGCCCTGCTGCCTGGTGTTTTTTTTTGTGTTAAAGGCAGACCAAAAACCAATTCAAAATACAATACTTTGATTAAGCTGAGGATCAACAAGCGTATTTAGTATGACAGATAGGCTGCTAAGTGCAGGTTTGGGATGCCCTGCGGCCTGGTGTTTTTTTTGTTAAAGGCAGACGAAAAAACTATTCAAAATGCAATACTTTGATTAAGCTGAGGAAGGATTAACAAGCGTATTTAGTATAACAGATAGGCTGCTAAGTGCAGGTTTGGGATGCCCTGCGGCCTGGTGCTTTTTTTTTGTTAAAGGCAGACCCAAAACCAATTCAAAATGCAATACTTTGATTAAGCTGAGGAAGGATGAACAAGCATAATTAGTATAACAGATAAGCTGCTAAGTGCAGGTTTGGGATGCCCTGCGGCCTGGTGTTTTTTTTGTTAAAGGCAGACCAAAAACCAATTCAAAATGCTGATTAAGCTGAGGAAGGATGAACAAGTGTATTTAGTATAACAGATAGGCTGCTAAGTGCAGGTTTGGGATGCCCTGCGGCCTGTTTTTTTTTGTTAAAGGCAGACCAAAAACCAATTCAAAATGCAATTCTTTGATTAAGCTGAGGAAGGATGAACAAGCGTATTTAGTATAACAGATAGGCTGCTAAGTGCAGGTTTGGGATGCCCTGCGGCCTGGTGTTTTTTTTGTTAAAGGCAGACCGAAAACCAATTCAAAATGAAATACTTTGATTAAGCTGAGGAAGGATGAACAAGCGTATTTAGTATAACAGATAGGCTGCTAAGTGCAGGTTCGGGATGCCCTGCGGCCTGGTGTTTTTTTGTTAAAGGCAGACCAAAAACCAATTCAAAAAGCAATACTTTGATTATGCCGAGGAAGGATGAACAAGCGAATTTAGTATAACAGATAGGCTGCTAAGTGCAGGTTTGGGATGCCCTGCGGCCTGGTGTTTTTTTTTTAAAGGCAGACCCAAAACCAATTCAAAATGCAATACTTTGATTAGCTGAGGAAGGATGAACAAGCATTTTTAGTATAACACATAGGCTGCTAAGTGCAGGTTTGGGATGCCCTGCGGCCTGGTGTTTTTTTTGTAAAAGGCAGACCAAAAACCAGTTCAAAATGCAATACTTTGATTAAGCTGAGGAAGGATAAACAAGTGTATTTAGTATAACAGATAGGCTGCTAAGTGCAGGTTTGGGATGCCCTGCGGCCTGGTGTTTTTTTTGTTAAAGGCAGACCAAAAAAACTATTCAAAATACAAAAGTTTGATTAAGCTTAGGATCAACAAGCGTATTTAGTATAACAGGCTGTTAAGTGTAGATTTGGGATGCCCTGCGGCCTGGTGTTTTTTTTGTAAAAGGCAGACCAAAAACCAATTTAAAATGCAATACTTTGATTAGGCTGAGGAAGGATGAACAAGCGTATTTAGTATAACAGATAGGCTGCTAAGTGCAGGTTTGGGATGTCCTGCGGCCTGGTGTTTTTTTTTTTGTTAAAGGCAGACCAAAAACCAATTCAAAATGCAATACTTTGATTACGCTGAGGAAGGATGAACAAGCGTATTTAGTATAACAGATAGGCTGCTAAGTGCAGGTTTGGGATGTTCTGCTGCCTGGTGTTTTTTTTTTTTGTTAAAGGCAGACCCAAAACCAATTCAAAATGCAATACCTTGATTAAGCTGAGGAAGGATGAACAAGCATATTTAGTATAACAGATAGGCTGCTAAGTGCAGGTTTGGGATGCCCTGCGGCCTGGTGTTTTTTTTGTTAAAGGCAGACCAAGAACCAATTCAAAATGCAATACTTTGATTAAGCTGAGGAAGGATGAACAAGCGTATTTAGTTTAATAGATAGGCTGCTAAGTGCAAGTTTGGGATGCCCTGCGGCCTGGTGTTTTTTTTTGTTAAAGGCAGACCAAAAACCAATTCAAAATGCAATACTTTGATTAAGCTGAGGAAGGATGAACAAGCGTATTTAGTATAACAGATAGGCTGCTAAGGGCAGGTTTAGGATGCCCTGTGGCCTGGTGTTTTTTTTTTGTTAAAGGCAGACCAAAAACCAATTCAAAATGCAATACTTTGATTAAGCTGAGGAAGGATGAACAAGCGTATTTAGTATAATAGATAGGCTGCTAAGTGCAGGTTTGGGATGCCCTGCGGCCTGGTGTTTTTTTTTGTTAAAGGCAGACCAAAAAACAATTCAAAATGCAATACTTTGATTAAGCTGAGGATCAACAAGCGTATTTAGTATAACAGATAGGCTGCTAAGTGCAGGTTTGGGATACCCAGGTGGGCTGGTGTTTTTTTTGTTAAAGGCAGACCAAAAATATTTAAATTAATCCAGTTATATTATGATAAATGCTTGCGTGTAACAGATAGGGTTAAATTAGCCACTGCATAGATGGCATGCACAGTGGCAAGGCAGATTTACAGCACAAAGAACTGAAATTGAATTGAAAACTGATCTGGCTAATGAAAAAAAAAAAAAAGCTGTCCCTGGCTGGATAGTTCCGGTTTTTCACTATCTTTCTCTATCTTTCCCTGGCTCTGTCTGCCTCTCTGACTCTCCCTACCTATCTCTAACTCTCTGTTCCTGTCTCTAACGAGCTGTGCTCTGGCCCAATAGAACGCTGAAATGTGCACAAGGAAGATGGCCGCCGCTTTATATAGCATGGTGACGTCACCGGGCTTCCTGGCTGCTGATAGGCTGCATGTGACTTACCCATGATACCTTGCCCCAGGGGATATGTCTGGACATGTTCATCCACCATTTTAGAATGCCTGTAATTGAAATAAATGGAGTTAAAAGGTAAACTTCGATCGATCGAATCGCAGGGAAATTCGGATTCGTTCAGAATCGAATTTTCCATGAAATTCGGAACGAATCCGGGTTCGTCCAGATCGATTTGCTCATCCCTAGTTGGGTTGATTTCACAATCTCAAACTGAAGAGTACAAACTAAAGACTGTAATCTTGAAATCTCGTCATACAACCCCCAAAATCTGCATACAAATTGGGCATCATCACAAGTTCCACAGAGCACTACAAAAAACAGCCAGACAAGTGTTGGCCAGAATAGGTATTCGATTGAAATGTAAATGCTGTACTCTATACAAGCCCCTCTTAGAAATAGCTCTAGCTATCCCTCATAAGCTTAACTATGTTCATTAGAACCCAGCCCTATTTAATCCGCATCTGGTAGGCAAGCCACTACAGGCCAAAGCTATACTGCCAATTCAATACTATCTAAATCACATTTAGGACAAATTAAATCACTACATTTTATACAAGGAAGATACAGTCCAAAAACCGTTACCAAATCCAATCCAACTACCGCAGTTTATAAAACTACACACTTTTGTCCCGTTGCGCTTATGTCAAGCTACTCTCACACAGGCTAAAACTTCATTGTAAGGAACTTACCTGGGAGTCTGTCCCGCGGTGCCTCCACACGCTCACTGGTGGCGCGGCCCCTCAGGCGGCCGCGCCAGGCAGCCGCCCCTCCAGCGTCGGGCGCACCGGCAGCCGACAGCCGTGCACGTGCTCGGGGTGCCACTGCTGATGCCAAACTGCGAGGAGTATTGTTCCGAATTCCGTCGGTGGGCTGTGGACTCTCGGTGGAATGACCCTGCCCTGTGTGGTCAATTCCGGTTGGGCCTATCTGACGCCATTAAGGACATTTTTGTGAATCACCCTGTACCTCAGTCTTTGGACTAAACCATGCAACTCGCTATCCGAATCGACCGGCATTTACGGGAGAGACGCCTTGAAAGAGGGGCGCATCCCGATACCAGCAGGAAAGCTGGAGCTCCAGCCCCTTTACCAGTCGAGGAACCTATGCAGCTGGGAGCTACCAAGCTTTCTGAGGCTGAGAGGCGTCGGCGATTGACAGAAGGACTGTGTCTCTACTGTGGGGGGACCGGTCACCTGGTCAGAGTCTGCCCCAAGAAGCAGCCGGGAAACTTCAGAGCCTAGGTGGGGTCGAGGGAACCCACCTAGGCTGCAAGGTATTTCCTCAGATTTATTCCCAGTTTATGGTCCCAGTCCAGATTAAAGTGGACCTTGAATTTTAAAATTTGGAGGCCCTTCTTGATTGTGGGGCTGCAGGGAATTTTCTTGACTTAGAGCTAGCTCAAAGTTTGAAGATTCCGCTCCAACCTCTGTCTAAGGTTATCCGGGTTTTAGCCATTGATGACACACCTATTGCGGGGGGCCTCATACACTTTAAGACCCCACCAGTGTTTCTTAGAGTATCAGCAGGGCATTCTGAATGGATTTGCTTTTTTGTCTTAAAAATGCCCTTAACTCCATTAGTACTCGGGTTGCCTTGGTTACAAAAGCATAACCCTCAGATTGACTGGGCCGCGAGGCAGATTACTAAATGGGGCCCGTCATGTTTCCAGTCCTGTTTGGAAGTCCCGGTGCGTGCCACACAGCTACTCCCCGATGGGGTTCCAGGCCCTTATCATGATTTTCTCGATGTATTTTCGGAAAAAGCGGCGGATGTTCTTCCGCCTCATAGGTCCTTTGACTGCCCCATAGAACTTCTTCCGGGGACTATGCCACCCAGGGGAAAAATCTATAATTTGACCCGGGCGGAAAACAAAGCTATGAAAGATTACATAGCTGAGAATTTACAGAAGGGGTTCATCTGGGCATCCACTTCTCCGGCTGGGGCGGGTTTTTTCTTTGTTGAAAAAAAAGATGGGGGGCTCCGCCCCTGTATAGATTACCGGGGTTTGAATAAAATAACCATTAAAAATAAATACCCCCTTCCTTTGATTGATGGGTTATTTACACAGATCATCGGGGCCCAAGTCTTTACCAAGTTGGATCTACGGGGGGCCTATAACTTGATAAGGATCCATCAGGGTGATGAATGGAAGACCGCCTTCAACACCCAAGATGGGCATTACGAGTACCTTGTGATGCCCTTTGGTTTGTGTAACGCCCCGGCCGTCTTCCAGGACTTTGTAAACGAAATTTTTAGAGAGTATTTGGGTCGCTTTGTAGTAGTGTACCTCGATGATATTTTGATTTTTTCTTCCTCTTTAATGGAACATCGTGAACATGTTCGCCTTGTCTTACAAAAATTAAGAGAGAATTGCTTATACGCTAAACTCAAGAAATGTGTATTCGAGGTTCCTGAGGTCCCTTTTTTAGGGTATATAATTTCTAACACTGGGTTATCTATGGATCAGGCTAAGGTCAAAGCTGTACTTGAGTGGGAGCAACCTAGAGATTTAAAGGGGCTACAAAGATTCCTGGGTTTCGCCAACTTTTATAGGAGATTTATTAAGAACTTCTCCACCCTAGTAGCACCTCTCACAGATCTCACCAAGAAGGGGAGCTTCCCATCACCCTGGCCGGAACGATCCTTTCAAGCCTTTAGAAAGTTAAAAGAAGTCTTTAGCTCTGCCCCAGTATTAGTTCACCCAGAATGTCAACGAGCTTTTATAGTCGAAGTTGACGCTTCCGAGCTTGGCGTTGGGGCAGTTCTCTCGCAGTACAGCGGTTCCCCGGAACGACTTCACCCTTGTGCTTTTTTCTCGAAAAAATTCAATCCCGCTGAGCGGAATTATGACATTGGGAATCGGGAGCCTTTCAAGAATGGAGACACTGGTTAGAAGGGGCCCAGTTCCCTGTTACGGTCTTCACGGACCATAAAAATTTTAGAATATATTCTACGGGATACGGTCCAGAAGAGAGGTCTTGGGTCCCGGCCACGCGGGGAGGTTGGTTAGGAAGTTTCACAGAGAGAACCCTCAGAAACCCAGCTTGGAGGGTCCAGAGGCCCCTCCTCAATGGGGGGGGGGTAATGTAAGGAACTTACCTGGGAGTCTGTCCCGCGGTGCCTCCACACGCTCACTGGTGGCGCGGCCCCTCCGGCGGCCGCGCCAGGCAGCCGCCCCTCCAGCATCGGGCGCACCGGCAGCCGACGGCCATGCACGTGCTCGCGTGCGAGCACGTTCCCTTTATGTCCCCCGGCGGCGCTGCTCCCAGCGCATTCGCCGGGGGCAGATTTAAAAGGATCAATCCTGACCCAGGAATCCTCTGCTCTGGGGAGGTCAGGGAATGGACAGCCTGACTGGCAAGGGCGGTCCAGTCCCTGGAGTTTCTCCTATCAGGGGTGAGATCGTGTGTTGCACCAATCAGCACATTCCCCTTCCCATTGGTCAGCCACCATTTAAATATTTTCCCGCCGAACCACCAGTGCCTGTTATAGCCATTTACTAGCTTGGGTGTGCTTCTGAATCTCGTCTTAGTGTGTTTGATCCGGCTTCGTCCTTGACTACTTCTGCTCGCTGCCTGAACCTCCCTTCTGCCTGTCTGACTTCGTTTCTGCTTAACCCCTTGGATACCGCGCTTCTGTGATCACCCGGCCTTGACCCTTGCCAGTCCCGACTACTCTTTGCCTTGCCCCTTGGTTTTGACGTTTACAGACTTTGGTGCATGAACTCCTGATTTGGGATACCCCGCAGTTCATCCGTCTTTATCGTAAGCCAGCAATCTTTGCGGCAGTAAGACCTGGGGGCAACCGAGTCTGGAGAGGCATAACCCGTGTCTCCAGCAAGCGGGGGCTTGTCTATAGGCACAAGAGGCGGTGGAGATTGGGGATTGTTGGCTCACGAGAGAAGGGTGTCCAGCGGTCCCTGACATTCATGTCACGTTTGCTTTATAAAAATGTTGAAAATTGCAGTAATATATCTACAAAGCACTTTCAGTGTTTACTATACAATGAACTTGTATTCTCTACTTTTCTTTTTATGTTCAGCATATATTTCTATTGAGAATAACCAGTGTTGCTAAAAAAGAAATGTAAAATAGTTTGCTATTTCATATTTTAGATGTCCCATCACGAGTGCTTGGCCCACGAAACCAACTCATTAGAGTGACCGAATATAACAGAACTCAACTAGACTGTCCATTTTTTGGATCACCTATACCTACTCTTCGCTGGTAAGATCGACCCTCAAAAAAAACAAAAAAACTTACAATTAGGGTCATGCTAAAGTTCTTGTTCTAGTACTTTTTTTTTTCCCAAAAGATTTGCTACCCCTGTGATTGGGCATTTCTCTTATTTTACTTCAGGCCATCAGACGATTCAGTAACTATTGGGTTAACTCCTTGGCCAAAGTGCGTGGACTGCAAGAACAAAGGTGTGGCTCCTCCCAGCATATATACTTCCAGCTGTTTTCTCACAAACCAGTTTTATTCTTGCAGTTGGAACTGGACTGCAAGGGTGTATCCAAACTCCTCTCCCATTTATGTTTGGTTTATAGGATTATACCTTGGAAGCAATGAATTTAACCCTGACTGTCTTCCTGGTCTTTTTATTCCTCTGAATTGGATGGAGCCACAATGCCTCCTCAGCTTTGCTGTATGCCGATCAGGATGGTAAGGGTAAGCACAAGGGTTTGGGGCCCTCTGGCATGTCACTTTTCTGTTTTTTAAGTTGGCAGTCCTGAGAAAGAGTCAGCCACAGGTTTTTGTTTGGTTAACCTGATTGAGGGAACCAGGGAAATAATGTTCCTCTGTTATTGCTTTTCCCACAATTTTATATATTGTGTATTGCACTTTAAAATTTTAAATTTTGCACCTTTTGAGGAGGAGGAGCTAAGGTGGCAGGAAGAGACAAAGGCTTTCTTCTGTTGGTACAGCGAGGGAAGTTCACTGCCTTGTCCACCACTTCTGGTTCTTTCTTCAGCCAGGCTGGGTTCCTAGCACCGCCACCGGTTCTCTCTCCGGCTTGTGGTGCTCATCTTCCCTGCAAGCGGGGTCGCTTCTCCGCTGCAGTCCGCTGCAGCCATCCGCTGCAGTTCGGCCAGCTGCCTCCATTGGTGGGTCGGCTGCCTGGCATACTGTGCCTCTTCACCCTGACTCCGGGGCTACTCCAGGGGCCGATGCTGCAGCCACTTTCAAGCAGATCTAAACTGTTAGGTGATATGGCTATTCTTCTACAATGTTGTTATTATTATTTATGTTTTGTAGATTAGGGGAAAGAAAAGCAATATTTGGTGTGGCTCACCCCTAAGGTCTCAAGTAGTCATTTGTGACTATCGAGGTCTATTATATACTTGGTCTTAGATCCCCAGGGAGTTAGACTGTATTACATTCACCATGACTGAGGCATCTGGGGTAATCGGATCTGGTCCCTTAGCAGACAGGTTAGCAGACAGGTTCACCCCATGTCCTGTATGCATGCAGGTGGCACTGGATTAGGATAGCACAGTGTGCAGAGGTTGGGCAACATTAGGAGTTGCTGAATATGGAAGACATTTGTCTCCCCCTACATGGGTTCAGACCCCAGTGGCTGGGCCCTCAGACACAAGGGCTACTTTGGTAGCTCAGCCTGGTGAGAAACCAGGGCGATAGTGTTCTCCGGGAGATTGAGGAAAGGTTGGATCGTCTAGAGAGTTGTTCGGATCCACCGGTTCCAAAGAAAATATTAGAGAAATAGAAGCATTTAATTTCCTCTGATGTGGAAGAGGATTTGTGCTGCGGCAGTCACCCAGGATGAGTTATCAGAGGGGGAAGTTTCTTCCAAGAAAGGAGGAAATTATTCGGATTCAGAGTCCTCTACAGAAGCGGGCTCTCAGGTTAAAGTACAGACGGAAGATCTGATTAGTTCCAATTTAGAAATGTTGTATATTTCAGCTCCAGAGACCCCCAAGAGGAAGAAGGGGGATTTTTTAGGCTGGAAGCAAACTCATTATTCTAATCTTATCCAAAAGGAATTTCAGGAGCCGGATAGTCTTGTGCCCATTCCTAAAGTATTAAATACTAGGTATACTAGGTATCTACTTTTTCCTCAATGCAGATTGATTGATTTATGGTCTTGCCCTCCTGTGGTAGATGCTTCAATTTTTGGTCTTTCTGGTCTTTCTAGGACTTTGGTGATGCCAGCCCCCCGAAATGATCCAGTGGATAAGCCTATAGATCAGGTAGCACATCATGCTTTTTCTATTATAGGATCAACCTTACGGCCAGCCTGTGCCACATCCATAGTGAACAGAAAGTTGTTAAAGCAACTGGATTCTAAGACTCATTCCGGTCGCTCGTGAGGGCATGCTCCCAGTTGATTAAGACCAGTTTGGATATTAACAGGTATGTCATCTCTGCTATGGATGATTTGATTAGAAGTGTGAGAGGTTTAGCTTTGTTAGTAGCTTTGTTAACTACAGCTAGGGGAATGGTAGGCTGATGCTACCTCAAAGAAGAGTCTGATGGGACTTTTCAAGGGGAGGTCTGTTTGAAGAACGCTTGGAAGACACGGTAAAGGAAGCTACTGGAGGTAAGTCTATTAAACTTCCACAGGGAAAGTTTTTTCTTTTTTTTCACAGGACATATAATCCTCGGCCCTTTCCTAGGGGTAGAGTATCCACCTCTTTGGGATACCGAAAAGAATTTTGGAATAGACCAAAGCCCCAAGATAGGGTAAGAGGGTTCTGGTACAACAAGGAAAAATCCCCTACAAAGCCCTTTAAGGCATGAAGGGACACCCTCACCTTTGGGGGGAGGACTTCATCAATGATTTATTATAGAGTTTTGGGGTGAGTATTATTAGTGTAAATTAGAGTTTCGCTTGTAGAGATTTTACTTTCCTGAATAGTAAGCTAAAAGGTATATTTGTTTGGTACAGATTATTCTTCATTTTAGGTTATAGGTTAATACCTGGGATCCTGCCCTGAAGTAAGGGTACTGCTTTTGAAGGTCCCAGCTGTTACTGAGACATCTGATGGCCTGAAGTAAAATGGAAGAGAGAAAATAATTCTGTGATACCTGCAGAATTGATTTCTCTTCCATAATTACTTCAGGGCATCAGACCCTCCCTGTCTGCTAGGTTACTATAATCCACTCCTTTGATGCCTAAGTCCTAGTGGAGGTTTGTATATACGTAGATAATTTATCAGCATCAAAAAAAGAAAAAGAAAAGAAAAAAAGGAAAAATAAACATAGAGAGGTAGAGAGGAGTTTGTTTCTTGTCTCCTCTTTTGTCTCAAAAATATAGGATGCCTTATTCCTTCCCGGTGGCTGGATCTACTGCTAGAATACAGCCAGAAGTATATACGCCGGAAGGTGCCATATCTTTGTTCTTGCAGTCCACGTCCTTCGGCCAAGGATTTAACCCAATCGTTACTGAATCATCTGATGTCGTGAATGGGAGAGAAATCTCTACAGGTCAGTATCACAGAATTATCTTTTTTTACATCATTTTTCCAATGGTTTAATGATTTCTTTAATTGGAAAAAAATAGCAAAAATGGGGTATTCAAAAGAATTTGTCAAATTGTTTTGAGTTTTTATGTATTGGAACAGAAATGTTTTTTAGAACTTTTTTGTTTGTTGAAGTAAAAAGCTCACTCAGATGTACATTTCAGTTCACACCCAAAGGTAAGGTTGCTTCACTAGTGCTTTAGCATTACCCTGAATATCTGTTATATTTATTTTTTAATTTAAATGGATTTACAGGTTTAAAAATGGACAGGGCAGTAACCTGGATGGAGGAAATTACAGAGTGCATGAAAATGGTACACTGGAAATTAATACTGTGCGAAAAGAGGATCAAGGAAAATATACATGTGTTGCGACAAACATCCTCGGCAATGCTGAGAATACAGTAAGGTTGGAAGTTAAAGGTATGGCCATTAATCGTGTATCTTCCTTTCAAGCTGTAGCTTGTTTAATCCCTCTTATTGCTTTCTTTTGTAACACTTTTTTTTAAAATGTAACCTACAAAGCATTTCTTGTCTATTTAGTTATCTTTCAGGTCAGGTTAGATCTCATTAGTTATCTTTCAGGTTATATAGCTCACTCAGGTGAATAAATACCTCTGAGCTTCTCATGGGAGCTTCTCTTCTGGATTGTGGGAGCAGGTGTGGGGGCTGCTGGGAACTGGCTGTCAGTGGCCCGCATCTACTTCACCATGTTAGACAGCCTTTTTACCGCATTATGTTCGAGGTTTCTTGCTTTAATTCCTCCCTTCTTAGTGCTTCTTCCTACTGACCCTCTATTCTGGCTGACAATTGCCCTCCATTTCAAAACGACCCCTCTCATCTGCATCCTCCGGGAGAGTCACATTTAGCGAGTTAACAGTATGATATTTTAATGGTAAAGGTCTAACCAAACCTAAGCAAAATGCTAAAATTGTAATGTTTCAGGAAACCCACTTGAGGGCTGATCAAATTCCGCTGATCCGCAATAGATAGTAGTCTTCCTGGCACCATTACCACAACCCGGCAGCTAAAACCAAGAGAGTTAAAAACATTTTTATCAATATTTTTATTGAGAATATCGCAGAAGTACATTACATTGCAACATACTTTACATTTTATGGAGCATATAATTACACCCAAGGGGGTGTCAACACATGCACCAAATGGAAACAGTATCTCCAAAAGCAAGATATGAGGTGCGTGTGGCAAAAGACCACGCACCTGAGGGGAAGAACGGAAGGTTATGAGGGGGGGGCTAGAATATAGAAGATAGAAGGGCAAAGGAAGGAAAAGGGGAAGAATTGGGAGTGGGTGTCCAGCCACCAGCAGGCGCGGGGTGTGTACAACACATCACTGAGATGTAAGGAGGGAGCGGTCGAAGTTTTTAGGGGGGAAGGGTGTAATCCAACCTTCCCAGATGTTCAGGAAGGGGGCAAGGTCGCCTTGCATCGAGGCTGCCATCTTCTCGAAGAACATAACTTCATTGATGCAACGGACCATCCCCCCCCCCCAAGGGATCGTCTTCTTCTTCCATGAATGTGCTATGATAAGTTTTGCGGCCGTAAGGATGTGTGTAATAAGGTCGAATTGTGACCTTGTACATCCGGGGGGTTTCAAATTAAGTAGGGCAAGTTGAGGTGAAGGGGTCAGGTGTAACCCTGTTGCTTTCCTTAAAAGGTAATAGACCTTAGCCCAGAAATGATGGACCACCCTACATTTCCACCATATATGAATATATGATCCCTGTAGGTGGCATTCTCTGAAACACTCCGGTGGGTAGGAGGGGCAAAATCTGTGGATCTTATCCGGGACTAGATACCATCGGAGTAGGACTTTAATATTGACCTCCTGGGCGCCCGTGTTCAG
Organism: Gastrophryne carolinensis; assembly: GCA_027917425.1. Taxonomy (NCBI): domain Eukaryota; kingdom Metazoa; phylum Chordata; class Amphibia; order Anura; family Microhylidae; genus Gastrophryne; species Gastrophryne carolinensis. Next base: position 320,631,626 of record CM051236.1, on the reverse strand, counting down.
GAACCATGAGAATGAGTTCTGCCAAGCTATTTTCCATTCCCTAGGTGATATGCTTACACCAAGATCAGCTTCCCACCCATTCGTGTAGGCTGGGAGGGGCTTATCCTCGAAATCGTTCAACTTTCTATACACCGTGGCAATCATCCCCTTCCCAAGAGGCTGCGATCCACTAGCAAGTTCAAATGATGAAGATGGTCTTGGGATAGCCCCCGCTCTAGACTTAGTAGCTATATAGTGGGATATTTGTAGGTATCGGAGGTATTCCCTGGACGGGATGTCTCTAAGGGATTGAAGCTCGGAGAACGTTAAGATTTCCCTAAGAGAGACGAGATCTTTAATCCTTGTTAAGTTTTCTGAATTCCACCAACGAAACGCGGGAGAAGGGCCGGGAGAAATTCAGGGTTACCCAAGACCGATAGCAGGGGAGGCAGGGGAGAGATGAGGTGGCTTTTGGATCTGTTAATTTTCCAAATTCTGTGCTTCAGGACCGGGTTGTCAATACCTTTGTAAGCTGTTGGGGGCAGCCACAATAAATTTGAAATGGCTGTCGGGGTGCAACTGGCCTGCTCGATGTCTACCCATAATGGTCTATCCTCTCCAGCATGAATAGCAGCCATTTGCTCAATCTGGCATGCAGAATAATAGTGAGCTATATTAGGAACTCCAAGACCTCCCTGTTGTTTAGATCTGTACATTGTCATACGGTTAACTCTAGATTTTTGCTGACCCCAGATGAAGGAGTTTAAAGTGGATTGGAGACCTTTTAGGCATGCGGGCAAAATCGGAACCGGCAAAACCCGAAAGGCGTAAAGGATTTTGGGAAGCCACGTCATTTTTACGGCAGCTATTCTGCCAAGCCACGAAAGATGCAGCTTGGCTCATGAAGACAATAGGGAGCGGAGGTCCCTAAGTATAGCGGGATAGTTAGCGGCATAAAGGGAATCATAATTTGCAGTCAAATGGACGCCTAGATATTTGATGTGCCGCTTTTGCCATGAGAAGTTAACGGAGGCTTTAAGTGCAGACAGCGTACTTTCAGGAAGGGAGAGACGTTGAGGGCTTGGAATTTTGAGGTATTAATCTGCAGACCAGAGATCCTAGAAAAGTCATCTAGGGTTTGAAAGAGATTTGGGAGGGATGTGACAGGGTTAGATACAAGCATCAAGATATCGTCAGCAAATAAAGAAATCTTGTGGTCATATCCCCCGACAGTGACTCCCGCTATATTAATGTTAGCCTGGATTAACTTGGATAGGGGCTCAATAGCGAGGGCAAAGAGTAGGGGGGAGAGGGGACAACCTTGCCTAGTGCCTCTTCCCAGGATAAACTGCTTGGAGGAGTAGCCTGAATACCTAACGAATGCACCAGGCTTAGAGTATAGCGAGGAAATCAATGTGATAAAGGAAGGACCAAGCCCCCATTTTTTCAATATGAATTGGAGATAGTCCCAGGATACTGTATCAAATGCTTTACGGATATCAAGGGTTAGTAGCATAGCTTGGCGGCCCTCCTTCCGCACATGGTGGACCAGGTTAATGACCTTGCGGATATTATCCCCCACTTGGTGCTGAGGGATAAAGCCCGCCTGCTCCTTAGAAATAAAGATGCAATATACAATTGTGTCGTGCCGCGAGGACCTTTGCTAACAATTTGACATCGATATTTAGTAGGGAAATGGGCCTGTAGTTGGACCAGAGGGTGGTATCAACATTAGGTTTAGGTATCATTCAGACTGCCGCAGTGAGTGCCTCTGTACTCCATGAATCGCCATTATTGAGAAAGTTAAACATCCGGACAAGATGTGGAGAGAGTACTTGGGAAAACTTTTTATAGTAAAAGGCAGAGAACCCATCTGGGCCAGGTTGCTTCCCAGTCCTTAAAGAGTTAATGGCTTCCTGGACCTCAGGGAGTTCGATCGGCTTGTCAAGGAAGGTTTTGGCCTCAAGTGCTAGGGAAGATAGCGGAAGTTGCAACTTTTCTGCAAAACGTTCGTCTAGTGCAGTCTTGGATTTATATAGGTCCTCAAGATGTTTACCGAATGTTGATACCACCTTCGCTGGGTTGCTAGTTAATGTGCCCTCTAGGGTCCTAATGCACACTGGGTTAACCTTCTGGGTGACACCTCTAAGTCTTCTGGCAAGAGGGGTGTTCGGTTTGTTGCTGATGCGATACAACTTTAACCTAGTCCGATTGATTTGACGCTCGGCCTCAACTGTGAGGCACAGACTAAGTTGATCGCCTGCTTGGTTGAATTTGATTCTGTTACGTCTGGTCGGACGTTCCTTATAGGCGGAAGAGGCCAAGTGGTATGCATCAAGCAATTTTTGAAGCTTTTCCTTATGTAAGGCTTTGCGTCGAGCGGATTCTTGGATGAACTGCCCGCGCATTACCGCTTTATGAGCCTCCCAGAGCAGGGCCTCAGAGCTTACCGACCCCGTGTTTTGCAGGAAAAAACTCTCAATCTCTTTGCTAAATTGTTCGAGGAGTGCCTCATCAGACAACATGGGGTTGTAGAGCTTCCTCTGTGAGGATCTTTGGGTAAGAGAAACGAATTCGACGGCCACAAGGTTGTGATCCGACCAAACAATCGGAACTATAGAGGAGTGGGAGAGGTGGGGCAGGGAGGGCAGCTGCAAGAAAATGTGATCTATTCTCGTGAAGACCTTATGCGGGCAAGAGTAGTGGGTGAAGTCCCTCTTGGTGGGGTGGATCTCTCTCCATGCATCAGCAAGGTGGTATTGGTTTAGAAGGGAACGGAATGCTTTTCCTGAGGAGCCCACCCTGGGTCAGTCCATGGATTGACCCACCATGTGCCTGTCCAGCGAGAGGTGCAAGATTTGGTTTGAGTCACCTGCCACTATGAGAAGCCCCTTTACCTGGGGGTCCAGAGTCCTAAGAAACTCCTCAAAAAAAGCGTTCTGATTCTGATTGGGTGCATAATAAGTGGCAATAGTGACTAGTTGGTCTTGTACCATACCAGTAACAATTAAGAAGCAACCCTGAGGATCCCGTATTGTCTGTTCCATAGAGAACGGGAGAGAGCGCTTAAAAGCCATGAGGACTCCTCTCTGCTTGGTATCTGCTGATACCGTGAAGAAGAGAGGGTAGTCTGAACTAAGATATTTAGACATGTTCTTCTCGGTAAAATGAGTCTCTTGGAAGCAGACAATATCTGCATGCAGGGACCGCATCTGACGGAACGCCTTCACTCTCTTCTGGGGGGCATTCAAGCCCTGAACGTTCAATGAGACAAGTTTAACCGCCATCACTAAACCACAGGATATCTGCTAGTTTAGGTAGGCTGGACACCCAAGGAAGAAGGGAGGAAGGAGAGGGGGAGAAAAAAAAGAAGGGTAAAACAACAGAAAACATTCTAAATTAACAACACAATTAGGTAGAAAACCTTCCTTAGAGAAATGTCCCAGGGGTGTAGAGAAGTCCTCCACCACACTGGGAAAGGCTGTCTGGTTGGAGGGATTTCTAAGGGAAAATCTCCAGGCCAACCAGAGTAGAAACTGATCCTCAACGGGGGGTCAGAAAAAAAAAAGTCCTGACTCGACGGGGTCCCAATGAGCAAGCGAGTGTGCAGGGCCTTGAAACCCGAGCTCCCGACCCACTTAACCTGAAAACAAAGCAAATGAGCAGCAGCAAGCAGAAAATGCAAAAAACAATCTGTAACATGTTACTGAGGATATATGTCAAACATCAGACAATGAACCAAATGGGTTTCAAACAGCGAGCCACTAGGGTTGTATACTAAGGGAGTTTGTGCATAGGGAGTGACTGTGAAATAGAACCGGGGACCAAACAAAGAGCAAGATAGTCCCAACATTACAAAACAGAAACTTCAAAGGTGCACCTTACGGGATCGCTGCAGTGAGAGAATGAGGGGCAACATCCCCCGTATAATGCACAGGGAATCTAACACATCATCCCTCCCCCACAGCAGGCTTACCAAACCTGTGGACCAGCGCTTCGGCGACTTTGCTCATTGACTGGATGCTCCTTCGTGGGTCACGTCTGTCCTTAGTTGCAGGTGAGAATGACAGAGCTCTCTTCTTTTGCGGGGGAGCTACTGGTGCGACAACGGTGGCCCTCAAGCTGGCCGAGGTGAGAGCGGCTTCCAGACCTTGTGGGGTAGACACCTTGTACCGCTGATCCTGGAAGTTGAAGGAAATTTTGAAGGGAAACCCCCATTTGTACCTGACCCCTTTTGCTTGCAGGATTTCATGGCACGCCTTCTGGTGATGGTTTGGGGAGACAGGTCAGCGAAGAGTTGGTACTCAAAGTTCTGGAATTTGAGAGTTTCTTGATCCCGTGCGGCCAGCATAAGTTGTTCCTTCGTGCGATAGAAGTGGATCTTTACTAATACGTCCCGCGGAAGCCTGTCTTCTCTCTTTTTCTGCAAGGCGCGGTGTATTTGATCAAATTCCAATTTTTCAATAGGGATAGACGGGACAAGCTCTTGAAAGAGAGCAGTAACGGTAGATTGTAGATCAATAACAGCTTCAGGTATACCTCTGACCCTGATGTTGGCTCTACGCGAGCGGTTCTCCATCTCTTCAAGCTTGTGGTGCAAAATAAGGTTTTCCTCCTTTAAGGCCTTTAGATATGTCCCGTAGGAAGATAATTCCGAACCTTGTGCTGTGGATTGTTGTTCTAGGTTGTCAACTCGTTGGCCTAGTTCTTTTATTTCAGCAGAGAGATTAGCTGTGATCTGGGATGTAATGTTTAAGGCCCACCGCTCGAGGGCTTTTTCCGACATAGCTTCATATTTATCAAGTGGTGGTGGCTGTGACTTTGGTGGGGAGCCGTGTAAAGAGTCGTCCATCCAGGACTCGTCTTCTGGTAGGAGGTCCGCAGGAACTAGAGGATCACTTTGGGACGTCGTAGAGGTTTCCATCATAGATGAAGCTCGGGGGATCAAGGGTTACCGAGGCTTGAGGGATGCGTTGAGACAAGTGAATAAAAAACAGGGGGGATAGGGCCGACCCAGGTCAGAGGAGCACCCTAGAGGACAGGCGGTGGGGTTTTGTTGGTAGCTTGAATGGGTACGTGGAAGAGGCTGGTCAGAACACACAGTGGAGAAACTGCAAAGGTCACAGGTACAACCAAGTAGAAGAAGGCTTACTGCCCCTTTAAGAAGGCAGAGGAGCTTGAAGGGAGTCACTATATAGTAAGCAGTAATGGGGGGGAGAGAGCTTACAGGTGGCTGCTTGTGTTTAATGCCAAGGATGTGCTGACAGAGAGACAGTCCCAGATCTTCAGTGAGAGAAGGGAGAAGGGCTTTTTTGTGGCCCGGCTTATGGGTGCTCCCCAGTTAGCTTGCAGGGGGAAGAAGAGATGGGCAGGGCTGATTCACCTCCCTTAGACAGTGGCAGAGGGGAGGATGGACTTCCAGCAGCCTGTTTTTAAATTAGGGCGAATGGGCTGCAGAGTGCTGCATGGGCAGTAATGCCCTATGACTGTGCAGAGGGGGGCAATCGTTACAGAGGATCCGTCAGGAGAAGACTCCTGTTATGCTGTGCCCTCTGCTGGCTGAATCAAGATGGCGCCCGCCAGTCACCTACGTCCCGTGCTGTGCAGGCTCTGGAGTTTCGGGACCCATCACGGATCGCCCCAAAAAGAGGTAAAGAGGGTCCTAGGCTCGTCCTGAGCCTCTCTCGCTAAAAACCGCTGCGCTCAGCGCGTTGGGGGGGCCCGGGGCGATGGGTTTCCTCAGAGCGTGGAGTCAGGCGTCCATCCGTGCTCCTGACACATGCACACTCCCCAAGAGAGTTAAATTTAACAATTAAAATCCATGCTCTATAGATTCTCGGAAGAAAAGGTGGACGAATACTTGGTGATATATTATAAAATAACATACTTACCCCCCACTTAATATAACTATTTAATTCCTTTAAAGATCGAAATAGGCTGGGTAAATCCTCCTTTGAAGCCCTTATATATATATTTATAGCCAAGCCAGACAAGGTAATCCACCTTAGGCGCTCAATTCCTGAGGCCATTTGGTATGTGAGGAATGCCAGTGAAAGCTGGATAGCATCTGCTCAACTTCACTGCCATCAACAAGTTTCACTCCAAAAGGAGCTTTTTCAAGACTGGCAGTGACTATATTAAATGTCTATTTATCCATGAAGAGATAGGTGGAAGGGGCCATCACTTACCTCTGCCAAAATGTCCTCTGCATGATGTCTCCAGCGCACTTGTATGCTTACTTCCTCCATTCGGAACGCAAGCAGAACTCGAAGACATTCTTGTCTGAAGGACATTTCTTGTCACCGGGACATTGACGATTCCAGGTGTGTACTCCCGGAAATAACATCACAGTCAATGTGTCACTTCAGGTAGCTGGAGCTCAAAGCTCCGCTCCAACATATTACCTACGTACATATCCCCAGTGGAACGCAGCATTGCAAAACCAGCATGCCACTGTGCCCCTATCAGTCTGCTGCTAATCTATTATATATACCAGCATACCAAACAGAAAAGATGCCTGTACCTGTTCTAGTGTAAAAGTGTAAAATGTAATATAGGACCTAAGAAATGGTAATGTGGGCCTTAGAATTTAAACTTTTTTAAATTATATAGAGAATGAATATCCCTATCACTCCTGAGAGTTATTAAAGAAGGGAGGTCCAGCCTTATCTTCAGTTACACACAGATAAAATGCTCTTTAATTCCCTAAGCATGCTATAAAAATATGCTATAAAAATGTAATAATACAATTTTAAAAAAATATGCTACGAAAATACGAGGATCTTAAGAATTGACAAACCCTTATTAGAAGAAGTGTTCAAAACCTTATTACTCAACGCATGTGATTGATAAAACAGCTAAGTAGATATACAACATACAGGCTGATTCATTACTAGTGCCAGGTAATGGCAAGATGAGTGTCTGTACAGCGGCCCTAAGAGTGACCGCTAGTGGTCGCTTTGATCGACCGTGAGTCGCTATTACAGAGCTTCTCAGTCGCTATTGTAACATGGCGGGCTTTGATGAATTTGATAGTTGTGCGTCATTATAAAGGCACTGTACAGTCGCTCACCCAAACACATTTTTTTTTAATGCATTGTATTTTTTTTGTTAATGTTTTCAGATGTGTTTTTTGTGTTTGTGTAGAGTCAGACATTAGTAATGTAAAGAAAAACAAAACACAAATGTAAGTCAAAACTAAAAATATTTATTAAAATATTTATAAAAAGCCCAACATGGGCATAAATTGGAACAGCCGCACAGCGGCAACCCTAATTCCCCCCACCCTGTTGTTGATTCTTCATCTCCAGCAGCATTCTCCTAGATCTTCGGACATACTGCCAAAGTCTACGATGCTCCTGTGTGCAAGCTGTTTGAAAGAAAAGACAAAATGAAGTACTGCAGCTCAAAATATACAGTATATACCTATAAAGGTAAAAAAAATTGTTAGTTTAAAGATTATTCATTCAAAATCTTAGAAACCTTACACAACAGGTCTCTTTAAAAATATATATGGCAAATAGATGGCTAAAAAAACAAACCTGTGTATTCATTCTACATTTTCCACCCTAGTCTAACATCATAAACTACATAACTTAACCAAATAAGGCCTACTTGACCATTGGAAGAATGTACTTCATGTAGTGGTCAATTACTCCTGAGGCTATATGATATAAATCTTGTATATATATAAAAACTGTAGACTGCCAACATGTGTACATGGTCATGGACACAAATGTTTCCAAGGTTATATTAACAAATCACAGTACTCACCATCGCAGCTGTGGCTTGGGCCCATGCTGCTGGAGGGTCCTGGAAATGGGGTGGGGAGAATTAGGACTGGGTCTGTCTGTGTGGAAACATCTGTTAGAAAAAAAACAAGATAAGCAATCATAAGAACATTATATTTTAGTTTAATCTGCTTTTATTTATTTTTGGTCAAAGGAAGGTACATACATGAAGCGGATCACATCTCCGCGCTATTGTTCAAACAGATCAACATATTACACTACTGTATATATAATGTAACACAGTGTGACAACAACCTTAATCGAAAACAAATACACTCACAAAAAAAACAAAAACAAACATTAGACAAACCTATAAACAAGAAAGGAGAGGTGAAAAAGGGGGAGAAGGAATGGAAAAAGAAAGAAGGAAAGGAGGGTGAGGGGGGAGGGATCACCCCTAGCCAGACCAAAGGCACCGATCCCCCCGTCGCAAAAGCTGCCGCTCATTGCAACCGGGGGATATCGCGCCGAACCGTAGCGTCTAAGTCGTACAGTCTAACATCGCCCTGAAACGGTCTGAGTCCCGGAAGTCGAACCAACAGGCCCAAGTCGTGATAAATTTTTCTATCAGGCCTTTGTCGCCCAGTGTAAGCTCCTCCATACGACTGATGTGCTCGAGCTCCACCACCCATTCAGCCAATGAAGGGACCCCCGTGTCTTCCAGTGCCTGGGTATAACAGCTCGCGCTGCCGAAAGAAAGTGTCGAAGTAGGCCCTTTTTGTGCTGAGATATGGAGCCCTCCACAAGGGAGAGGAGGGTCAACTGAGGTGAGTTGATTACTCTTCTACCCGTCGTCTCGGCGTATATATCTAAGACCTTGTCCCAAAAAGATCTGATAGCCGGACACCCCCACCAGATGTGTGTCATATTTCCTTCCTCTGCTAGGCATCGCCAGCACTTGCTTGAGGTCTGGGGAGCAAATTTATGGATGACCGACGGGCATCTGTACCACCTCGAGATTATTTTAAAATTCCTTTCCTGCGCCGCCCCCTCCAGGGTGGATTTGTGAGTCAGGCTGAACATCTTAGTTAGCTCCTCCTCCGAAAAGGACTGACCTAATTCACCCTCCCATTTAGCCACGTATCCCAGCGGGCCCGAGTGTATGTTGGACACCAATGTCTGGTACAGCACAGAGAGGGCATGGGGCACATGTGTCTCGGAGGAGAAAAGCTTCTCGAGATCTGTCAACGGATGGCTCAACGTCTCTCCCAGGCGGTGGGAAGATATATAGTTGGCCAGTTGCCGGTGTAAAAGCCAGGACACATGTACTCCAGGGAATTGAGCTCTAAGTTCCCCCAGTGTAGGGAAGCCTGATCCCCCCATAACGTGCCGTATGCGTGGATCTTCTTCTGCCCGCCACCCTAGGAAGGTCGGGACCCCCACCCCAGGCGCAAAGTCCGGATTCCCGAAAATGGGAGTCAGAGGTCCCGGACGCCGAGCCAACGGAAATTTTGAGGTCAGTTGGTCCCAGACTGTGAACAAATGCTGCGCCATAAAAGGTAGGGATCTGAGGGTGCACCTGGGTTGAGGCCCCGCCCAGGGCAGGGAGACCAGCGGGAGGGGCGACATCCTCCTCTCAATATCGACCCACAGCTTATTTGCACCCTGATGGGTCCAATCTAGTGCTCTCATAAGGACCGCCGCTGTGTGATAGAGTTTGAGATCGGGTAGTCCCGTGCCCCCTCTTGTTTTACTGCGAGACAGGGTATCATAGCGGATACGAGGTTTGGACACTCCCCAGACAAATTTAAGGAATGTGGTTTTCAAGATCCTAAAAAAGCAATTGGGGGGGGCTATAGGGGCAGTTTGAAAAAGGTACAGAAACCGGGGTAGCACGTCCATTTTTATCACACCAATTCTCCCGAACCATGACAGGACCCCTCTATTGTATTGTTTCAGGTCGCTAATTGTCTTATTCATCAAGGTCGCATAGTTCAACTCATATATTTTTGTCAAGTCTTTTGGGATCTGAACCCCTAAGTATTTAATGGCGGCCGCTTGCCATCTGAAGGGAAAGTTGTTTCTCAGTCTGTCTACCTCTCCCGGCGGAAGTGTTAGATTGAGGGCTTCGGATTTCGTGTAGTTTATTTTAAAGTTACTAACCGCCCCAAATTGCTCAAACTCCTTTAACACTGATGGGAAGGACATAGTGGGGGAGGTTAGGTGGAGGAGAAGATTGTCCGCGTAAAGAGACAGTTTATATTGCCTGCCATCAATTTCTATTCCCCTTATATCTGGATTGTTCCGAATGGCTATAGCCAGGTGTTCCATAGTGAGGATGTATAAAAGTGGCGATAGGGGGCATCCCTGACGAGTGCCATTCCCTATAGGGAAGGGAGGTGACAGCACTCCATTTGTTCTCACCGAGGCAGAGGGGTTCTCGTAGAGGGCCATGATCTTACCCAGTAGGGACGGTCCCATTCCAATTTGTTTCAGGGAGGCGTGCATGAAGTCCCAGCTTACCCTGTCAAATGCCTTCTCTGCATCACATTAGAGAAGGCATGCTGGGATTCTCTTAGATTGCACGTAGGAGATCAGCGTGAACAACTTGTTCGTGTTGTCCCGCGCCTCCCTGCCCGGGACAAATCCCACCTGGTCCAGATGTATAAGTTCAGGGATAATCGGTTGTAGGCGTAATGCTATTAATTTGGCGAATAATTTTATGTCCACATTAATTAGAGAAATTGGACGGTAGCTGCTGCACATGAGAGGGTCCTTCCCGGGCTTAGGGATAACAGCAATCGTAGCAGTCAGCGACTGCTTAGGGAAGGGGGAATCCCGTCCCACGGCGTTGAAGACCTTCGTCAAGAAGGGGGTTATCAGGGGGCCCAGCGTCTTATAGAACCTCGGGGTAAAGCCGTCAGGTCCCGGGCTCTTTCCTACAGGAGTGCTCTGTATTACCTTCGCCACTTCCTGAATTCCAAAAGGGGCCTCCAGGGATTCTATGTCCTCCTGAGGGATTCTGGGGAGGGGGGTCCCATCTACGTAGGCCTGAGCTGCCTCCCCGTGAGACATACGAGCCCTGGACGAAGCCGGGATCTCCAAATTGTATAGTGAATTGTAGTATGCCTTAAAAGTCTCTGCTATCTCCTTTGGGTTAAACGTTTCAGTGTCTCCCCGTGTTTTAATGCTAGGAATGTAGGTGGTGGAGACCCTAGGGTGCAGTGACCTTGCTAACAGTCTGCCCGGTTTGTTGGCGTGCTCATAAAACATTCCCCTCAGACGGTCCCTATGTCTCAGGAACGCCTGGCTATAGAGCCCTCTCAAGTTATCCCTAGCTCTTTCTAGCTCTATCCAAATCTCATTGGTAGGAGATCGCTTATGTGAAAGCTCTAATGCTTTTATTTGGCAGATTGTCTTTTCTATTAGGGAGGATCTTTCCTTTTTGAGTCTGGTTCCATGCTGAATGAAAGTCCCCCTCAAAACGCATTTAAGCGCTTCCCACTGAACCGGGGGGGATGTGTCGTCATTACGGTGATCTGCTAGAAAGTGTTTTATATTGTCCCGGATTGCAGCCAGGCAGGCCTCGTCCTTTAATAAATTGTCGTTCAAACGCCAGTCCCAGCTGCGTGGGTACAATCCAGGAAGGTCCAGGGACAAAAATATTGGGGCATGGTCCGACCACAGGATACTTCCTATGTTCGCCTCCGGGTTCCATGACATAGCATGATGGCTCAGCAGGAGGTAATCTATGCGACTATAGGAGTTATTTGCGCTGGAGTAAAAGGTATAGTCTCTGTCCCGCCCATGAAGCGCCCGCCACACGTCCACCAATTGTAGGTCTAGCAGATTTTTCTTCAGTTTCTTGAGGCCCGCTATTGGGACCCCCGATCTCCCAGCGGATGTGTCAATCTGAGGATTCAGGGGAAGATTAAGGTCTCCTCCCAGTATGATCACCCCTTCTGCAAAGCTAACTAGCTGCTTTAAAAGGCTAGAACAGTAGTGTGCTGAATCCTGGTTGGGGCTATATATGTTTACAATAGTATATGTCTTAGAAAACAGTACCAGTTTTAGAAATATGAATCTGCCTTTAGGGTCTACTCTAGAGTCCACTATTTTGTGAGGGAGAGATTTATGTATTGCTATGGACACCCCTTTCGATTTAGCTTCCGGGTTCGGGGCGTGTACCTACGAGGTAAAGTGGCGGTCCCGGATCACCGGTATGTGACCTTCCTTGAAATGAGTTTCCTGTAATAGAGCTAATTGGACCCGGTTTTTATGTAGCTCAGAGAGGACTTTAGATCTTTTTTCGGGCACATTCAGCCCCTTCGTGTTATAAGAGCAGATGATTAGATTTGACATCTTCTATGCAACGGCGTCCGGCAACCAGGGGGTGGAGGTAGAGGGGTACAGGGGAAGAAAAAAAAAAAAAAGGGGGGGAGAATATGTGGAGACAAGGGAGAACAGGGAAAATCCCTCAGCTGGGGATGCCCGCAATATTACACGGCTTTAAGTGTTTGAGGACCAAAGCCCCTTGCAAGCGGTCCTGTCAGCGTTGGGATAATAGGGAGAGATGGAAGTTAAACGAAGGGAAGGACAGAGGCGCGCTAAGGCGCTCCCTCTCTATAAGTTATCCCAAATGTCTCTGGGAGAACTCGAGAGGATTCCCAATGGGGGAAAGTGGAAAGCGGCAGCCAGGACGAGTCGCCCCGTCCGAGATATAGAGGGTTATCCTGAGACCCAGACCTCTGAGAGGTCCAGCTCTGATGACAAGCCCATTGTTAACAACCTATACACTTGAAATTTCTGCAAGATAACATTTAAATGCCCAAACTACGGAGTTGCACATCAACGAGAGTAAATTAAATAACATCCGTAAAACAGTAAATCACTAGAACACGTTACCTACATTTAGACCCTTAGGCTACGCGGCCTCAACAAACCCCCACTGGAGCGGCCCACCCCCTGCCCGCAAGCGGCCGGCAGCCAGGGGCAGGAGCCCCAGCAGGGGCTGGGGGCGGAGGGAGCACACCACCGGGGAAGACAGAGGCAGACCAGCCCGTGGCCTATCCTCCGGAAACATTCCTCAGCCCGGCAGTGCGCGCACCCCACCTCAGCAACTGGATCAAAATACGACATCGGGCCCACGCATGATGTCGCCATACGGCCACCAATATATGTAACTCTTAAGGGTCAACAACTAGAAGTGGAGTTTTAACTTGACAGAGTCCTCAGCGAACCGATAAGGAGAGACGCATATCACCGCCAGTCCACAGCATCGTTGGGGGCCCTGTGACGGCCCTCTCTGTGTCTTCGGGGCAGAGGATCCCGTCTCTCACCCCACTGCCCCCGAACGGAGCCCAACGAGGGGGAGAGCCAGTTCTCCAGCTCCACGGCAGGGGATCCCAGGAACTCGAACGCCTCCGGAAGCTGAGAGTGGCGACGGAGTGCGAAACTCCGGCCCCGCAGCTGCAGGATAAGATGAAAGGGATGTCCCCATCTATAAGTGGCGCCAGCCTGTTTCGCGCTTTCCAGTAATGGTTTCAGGATTCTTCTCATCTGTACCGTTCCTCATGCCAGGTCAGGTAACAAGGCGAGCTGGGACCCTTTGTAAGATACCCCCTTCTTGGCCCATGCGAGTCTCATGATTTCTTCTTTTATTTTATAAAAATGGACTCGGCAAATGACGTCTCGGGGTCTCCGCGGGTCTGGGTCCCTGGGGCCCGGGGCCCGGGGCCCTGTGAACCCTGTCCAGTTCGATGGCTTCTCCCGGTGGACGGTCCAGTGAATTGTAGTATGCCTTAAAAGTCTCTGCTATGTCCTTTGGGTTAAACGTTTCAGTGTCTCCCCGTGTTTTAATGCTAGGAATGTAGGTGGTGTAGACCCTAGGGTGCAGTGACCTTGCTAACAGTCTGCCCGGTTTGTTGGCGTGCTCATAAAACATTCCCCTCAGACGGTCCCTATGTCTCAGGAACGCCTGGCTATAGAGCCCTCTCAAGTTATCCCTAGCTCTTTCTAGCTCTATCCAAATCTCATTGGTAGGAGATCGCTTATGTGAAAGCTCTAATGCTTTTATTTGGCAGATTGTCTTTTCTATTAGGGAGGATCTTTCCTTTTTGAGTCTGGTTCCATGCTGAATGAAAGTCCCCCTCAAAACGCATTTAAGCGCTTCCCACTGAACCGGGGGGGATGTGTCGTCATTACGGTGATCTGCTAGAAAGTGTTTTATATTGTCCCGGATTGCAGCCAGGCAGGCCTCGTCCTTTAATAAATTGTCGTTCAAACCCCAGTCCCAGCTGCGTGGGTACAATCCAGGAAGGTCCAGGGACAAAAATATTGGGGCATGGTCCGACCACAGGATACTTTCTATGTTCACCTCTGGGTTCCATGACATAGCATGATGGCTCAGCAGGAGGTAATCTATGCGACTATAGGAGTTATTTGCGCTGGAGTAAAAGGTATAGTCTCTGTCCCGCCCATGAAGCGCCCGCCACACGTCCACCAATTGTAGGTCTAGCAGATTTTTCTTCAGTTTCTTGAGGCCCGCTATTGGGACCCCCGATCTCCCAGCGGATGTGTCAATCTGAGGATTCAGGGGAAGATTAAGGTCTCCTCCCAGTATGATCACCCCTTCTGCAAAGCTAACTAGCTGCTTTAAAAGGCTAGAACAGTAGTGTGCTGAATCCTGGTTGGGGCTATATATGTTTACAATAGTATATGTCTTAGAAAACAGTACCAGTTTTAGAAATATGAATCTGCCTTTAGGGTCTACTCTAGAGTCCACTATTTTGTGAGGGAGAGATTTATGTATTGCTATGGACACCCCTTTCGATTTAGCTTCCGGGTTCGGGGCGTGTACCCACGAGGTAAAGTGGCGGTCCCGGATTACCGGTATGTGACCTTCCTTGAAATGAGTTTCCTGTAATAGAGCTAATTGGACCCGGTTTTTATGTAGCTCAGAGAGGACTTTAGATCTTTTTTCGGGCACATTCAGCCCCTTCGTGTTATAAGAGCAGATGATTATATTTGACATCTTCTATGCAACGGCGTCCGGCAACCAGGGGGTGGAGGTAGAGGGGTACAGGGGAAGAAAAAAAAAAAAAAGGGGGGAGAATATGTGGAGACAAGGGAGAACAGGGAAAATCCCTCAGCTGGGGATGCCCGCAATATTACACGGCTTTAAGTGTTTGAGGACCAAAGCCCCTTGCAAGCGGTCCTGTCAGCGTTGGGATAATAGGGAGAGATGGAAGTTAAACGAAGGGAAGGACGGAGGCGCGCTAAGGCGCTCCCTCTCTATAAGTTATCCCAAATGTCTCTGGGAGAACTCGAGAGGATTCCCAATGGGGGAAAGTGGAAAGCGGCAGCCAGCACGAGTCGCCCCGTCCGAGATATAGAGGGTTATCCTGTGACCCCGACCTCTGAGAGGTCCAGCTCTGATGACAAGCCCATTGTTAACAACCTATACACTTGAAATTTCTGCAAGATAACATTTAAATGCCCAAACTACGGAGTTGCACATCAACGAGAGTAAATTAAATAACATCCGTAAAACAGTAAATCACTAGAACACGTTACCTACATTTAGACCCTTAGCCTACGCGGCCTCAACAAACCCCCACTGGAGCGGCCCACCCCCCGCCCGCAAGCGGCCGGCAGCCAGGGGCAGGAGCCCCAGCAGGGGCTGGGGGCGGAGGGAGCACACCACCGGGGAAGACAGAGGCAGACCAGCCCGTGGCCTATCCTCCGGAAACATTCCTCAGCCCGGCAGTGCGCGCCCCCCATGATGCATGATGTCGCCGTATGGCCACCAATATATGTAACTCTTAAGGGTCAACAACTAGAAGTGGAGTTTTACCTTGACAGAGTCCTCAGCGAACTGATAAGGAGAGACGCGTATCACCGCCAGTCCACAGCATCGTTGGGGGCCCTGTGACGGCCCTCTCTGTGTCTTCGGGGCAGAGGATCCCGTCTCTCACCCCACTGCCCCCGAACGGAGCCCAACGAGGGGGAGAGCCAGTTCTCCAGCTCCACGGCAGGGGATCCCAGGAACTCGAACGCCTCCGGAAGCTGAGAGTGGCGACGGAGTGCGAAACTCCGGCCCCGCAGCTGCAGGATAAGATGAAAGGGATGTCCCCATCTATAAGTGGCGCCAGCCTGTTTCGCGCTTTCCAGTAATGGTTTCAGGATTCTTCTCATCTGTAGCGTTCGTCGTGCCAGGTCAGGTAACAAGGCGAGCTGGGACCCTTTGTAAGATACCCCCTTCTTGGCCCATGCTAGTCTCATGATTTCTTCTTTTATTTTATAAAAATGGACTCGGCAAATGACGTCTCGGGGTCTCCGCGGGTCTGGGTCCCTGGGGCCCGGGGCCCTGTGAACCCTGTCCAGTTCGATGGCTTCTCCCGGTGGACGGTCCAGCACCTGGTTGAAGATTTGGGTCACGACATCCGGTAAGTTGGCGTTCTCCGGAGATTCGGGGAGCCCCCTAATGCGTATGTTGTTCCTTCTCCCCCTGTTTTCCATGTCGTCTTGATGTAGTAAGATATCAGCTATATGTTGCGTAGTTTCCGCTTGAGCTCTTTCTAAAGTGCTGTGCGCTCTTTCTATGGTGGCCAGCCGTTGCTGGACTGTTTCCTGGACATGTTCTATCGCTGTGACCCTGGTTCCCACCTCTAGGACATTTTTCGATACTTCGTCTACCTCCCTTCTCAGGGCAGACTCCATTCTATTAATGAAGGTCTCAAAATCTTTTCTGGTGGGGAGCGAAGAAATAAGAGCTTTAATACTGTGCCGATCAAAGTCCATCAAAACTGCATCTGAATGGGCGGAAATCTCTGAGCTTTGTGAGGGGGAGTTCGGGGGCCATTTTGGGGAGGTGGACAACGCCGCCGGCGAGCCAGCCCCGCCGCCTAGGCCTTCAAACGGCAGATATTGCCCCGCTGCTGGGTTAGGGGAGCGCGCAGTACGCATTTCAGGGCTCTGACCCCCTTGTGGTTCTCTGCTTGTGCGGGGGAGTGGGTCTCTTTACTCTGGGTTCAGACTCTCCAGCGTCGCCATGGGGGTCTCCCCTCGCCGAGGGTGCTCAGCCTCCCAGATTTGTGGTTTTCCACTGACCCCTGGCTGTTCCCAGCCCCCACCGGGAAACCCGCCAGTGATCCCATTGCCCAGTCCGCCCCCCGCATGGTCGCTCACCTCCTTCAAAGCTGTCAGGCTCGTTTCTGTGGTCCCCTGCTGCTCGGGAGGGCTGAGGGGTCCCGGTGCAGGCCCTCCTCTCTGGGGCCGTGGATGAGGAGCAGCCCCTGCAGCAACAACCTCCGGGGCGAGGCGTCTCCTCCTCCGCCCACCGCTCCGCTCCGTCAGTTGCGCCGGGGGAAGGCAGCAGCCACACCGCCCTCCTCTCTCCTTCCGTGTGTAAGTGCCGTGAGGGGGGGCCGAGCCTCCACCTCTCCCGCCGCCGGCGCCTCCGTCTCCCCGCTCACCAGCGCCAGTCCCGGATGACGGCTCTCCACACTCCTGTGGCCGCGTCTCCCGCCGCACCTCTCCCGCCACCGGCTCCAGGCACAAGGCGGCTGCCGGGTCCGGGGCCATATTGCTCTGACCGTCTCCTTGGGTCGACGCCTGCTCGGGCAGACATGACGGGCCCGCAGTCTGCTGTCCTCCTGCAACCACGGCGTCTCTCAGGGGGCCGTCCGCCATCTTGCGCCCTTTTCCTCCGCCTGATCCTTGAAAAAAAGTGGATATGCGGCCCGTTTTGCTCCCGCCGGTCGCCGCACGGGATCTCCTCCCTTTGGACATCAGGTTAGTCCGGTCGGTGTCGGGTTTAGGGCACTTTCTAAGGTTGTTAAGGGCTTCTTTACACATAGGCTGGACGGAGCTCCGGAATGAGCGTCCTCACACGGCCATCGCCAAGCCACGCCGCCCCCAGAACATTATATTTTGTATAGAAAATAGCCCTCACAATGTATTTGATAGAATTGTTCAAATCGCTAAAACAATACTACTTTGGCAAACACATGATCAAGCCACGTAATCTTTTAAAGTAGGGGTACACCAGAAGATAGGCTACTGTGATAGAGGCCACATGGCCACTTCACAACCATATCAGGTTTCATATATTCCTAAAATGATAGAAAACATAAAACACTATTTGCATATACTTTATTATTCAAACTAAAGCAATTCTTACCTCGACTATGCTCGAGTACCACATCCGCACATATGTGGAGGAGGTGCTGGCTCTATGATACCCTGAAAAACATTTAGAAATGGAAAGAAAAATTGTAATAACAACAATGTAACAATGGAAATACCAAGCCAAACTAAGAAGTCCACTCACCAGGGGATGAGCTGCTGCTTGGATCCCAGGGAGGGCTATGAGGTGGAGACAAGGTGCCTCCACTCCTCACAATGGGCCCAGCAGAGGCCAAACCCTAGGGGCACCCTCCTTCCTCTCACTCCCTGATCCTTCAGGGAGTGTGGTGGAGCCCCTTGCCTCCTCCCCACTGGGACTCCCCACTTGAGAGTGGCCACAGGGGTTTTGGGACTGAGTCTGATTGCGAGGAGCTGAGGCTCCACACTGCCCTCACCCCAGCAGCACACTCCACTGGGGCATCATCCCCTTCCTCCCCTGGGTCCTCTATGTGGGATCGGCGAGAGGGACCCTCCCCACGCAGACTCATCCGACCCAACGTCTGCGGGGAAGTATACTCTTCCCGTGTGTACCCAGGGGAGAACGCTTATCTGAGTGAATAAAAAACAAAGGAAAAATGGTAAGACATCAGCAGATTAATGTGGACATATGTAAAAATAGTGTCTGTGTATGTGTGTTAAACTTACTAGATGCGTAGGCATCATAGAGCCGGTACACACCCTCATTGTCCCGGCGCATAAAATCCGACCACTTTTGTATTATGGCTCGGGGGGTCAGTTTTGTGTAGAAGCGCCGGGACACGGTGGTCCTCACCTCCTCCACTATGCTGCTCTTAGCACTCAGGGCATAGTCATATTCTTTTACGCAGAAATCCTAGCAGTATAAAAAAAATATAGATATGTATTTTATACAATAATATTTTACATTACATTAACATATTCAGTATTCAAATGTATATATTAGGGGACAATGTATAAATTATTTTTTAATACATTAACCTGCCATAAAGGGCTTGTGAATTTCACATAGAAACATAGAGGCCGATTCGTTAATAGCGCCAGGTAGTGACAAATGAGCGCCAGTAGCGTGATTTTCACAGTGCCAGCTAGTATTCGCTGTGCTTGGCCGGGGTTTGCTTGTTGACAGCGACTCAGTCGGTGTGCGGTAATGTTGAATACGGGGTTAGGGGTCGCTGTTTCACAGGTTCCGCGTTGTATGGGTGCGCCTGACAGCGAATGGCCAGAGCGAACGGCTTGCTGCAGATTCATTAACAAATCACGCTCAAAAATTTCTCGCGCTGTGAATTCCTTGTTTAAACCCCAGAGCGCTGGCGGCAATGTGTGTAAAGTAGTTTTTAACCCCCAAACAACCTTTTTTTTTATGTAAAAATTATACAAGTTTTTCTAAACATTTTGTAATATGAATACCTGAATATCAGACCTGTAATATCAATTCTGCACAATTTTTATTTATTTATTTTTTTTACTTCAAAAAAAATCCTAACATTGCAGAAGTGGTCACAGAATTTTTGACATTAAAAAAAAAAAAAACATCAATAGCAATTAATTATGATTAATTAAAGATTGCTCCATTGAAATGCATTGGACAACTCCAGGAAGCACAAGGTCATACCTGTCGCTGTGATGGGATTAGCAGCGGCGCTGTTCGTTGCAGTCGGCTACATGATGAATCCCGCGCTAGCTGACGCTCTCGCCGGCGCTAGCCTCATTTAGCGTGATAAATGCGTCATTGTGACCGCCGCCGGGCGTACTTGATTCGGTAGCCGCCGTTAGCTGGCGGTACCTGGCACTCGTCAGACACTACCTGGAGCTAGCCCTTGATAAATAAGGCCGATAGAAACATAGAAGGTTGACGGCAGAAGGAGACCATACGGCCCATCTAGTCTGCCCTTATGTGTATACTGTATGTTCTCTTTATCTTAGGATAGATGTGTGCTTATCCCAGGCATGTTTAAATTCAGTGACCTCTGCTGGAAGTTTGTTCCAAGCATCTAATACTCTTTCTGTAAAGTAATATTTTCTAACATTGCTCCTGATCTTCCCCCCGACTAGCTTCAGGTTGTGCCCCCTTGTTCTATCATTAAGCTTCTTCTTAAAAACACTTCCCTCCTGAACCTTATTCAATCCTTTCACATATTTAAAGGTCTCAATCATGTCCCCCCTCTCCCTTTTTTACTCCAGACTGTACAAATTAAGTTCTTTAAGTCTCTCCTGATAAGTTTTAAGTTTAAGTCCTTCCACCATTTTCGTTGCCCGCCTTTGGACACTTTCTATTTGAATAATGTCTTTTTGCAGGTAAGGTCTCCAGAACTGCACACAGTATTCTAGCTGTGGCCTTACCAGGGCTCTATACAGTGGCATCACAACCTCCCTCTTCCTACTGGTGATGCCTCGAGCTATGCAGCCGAGCACCCTGCTTCCTTTTCCCACTGCCTGGCTACACTGTCCACTCATCTTGCAGCTATCAGTAATCAGTACCCCTAAATCTCTCTCCTCCGAGGTCCTGGCTAACACAGGGCCGCCCATACGATACTCAGAGCGGGGATTCCTTCTACCCAAGTGCATGATTTTACATTTAGAGACAATAAACTCTAGTTTCCACAGTTTTGACCATCTATCCAGTAAAGCTAAATCATTTCCATGTTGCAGACACCTCCGGGAATATCCACCCTATTACTAACCTTTGCATCATCAGCAAACAGACAAACTTTTCCTACCAAGCCTTCTCCTATGTCACTTACAAATATATTAAATCTATGTTTCTATGTTTCTTCTATGAATACAATAGAATAGTTCTCAGTTTCAGGATCTTTATGGAGATTCTGCTCTCCTTCGGACTCCACTATCCCTGTACCGTGGTGATGATCTTCCACTGTACTGGAAAAAAGGATTTGCGGATCTGAAGAGGCTGAGGACTAGGCTAGAGACTGCCTTGCTGACGGTGTCATGCAAAAAGTGATCCAGTGTGTGGGTCTCGATCCCAGATTGGGAGCAATTCCATCTGCAGGGGTCTTGTGAAAACAGTGCAAAATGTAATGACTCAAGCAATATACCATCAGGCTCTACAGGCACATTTCACAATATTGAAAATCTAAAAAGTGGTTATATGTTCCAGAAAATAACTATTGGAATGTCCATGGATATTAATACAATTATTTGAAAAATAATAAAAATAATAAAAATATAGTATATAAATTATTAAAAAAATTAAAAAGTATTAAAGAACAAACAAACATAATTTAAATAAATACTTTTCTATATTGTGAAAGATATGAAAATTAATTTAAAAATATTAAGCGTTAAACATTTAAAACAGCATGAAAAAAACACATTGAAAGAAGGCCACTACAGAGTACATAATGCATTAAAACACCTTTCATGTTAATACTTACTTTCAAAACTTGAACCACAAAACACCTACTGTAATGCACAGCTATCAAGAAATAGTATTAAATGGGTGCAGGCCCCAAAGCACCCGGATACGTGGTATCCCTTAGCACATGAACCACAACAGTGAGTCTGCCAGCACAGGCTCAAATGGGTGCTTTATAAAAATGAGGCCGCACAAACCAGCAATAAAATTAATGCAAAATGTTTAATGTCACAGAAAGTACCAAAAACACATATCCATACACATACAAAGACAAAATTACTTAAAAAACATGAAAAGACAATGCCCTCCGGTGGCCAAACCCTATTACTGACTCTAAGCAACAAGTGTATGAACTGCCTGCCTGCTAGGAATACTTTAGCTGTTTGGGGCTATTTTATAAACAATCAATAGTGAAGTATATAAATATATTGTTTGAACACATGATGACAAGAACAGCGAGTCTACATAATTATATGTGAAACAATTTATATGATAAAATCAACAAAGTGCAAAGTGCTAAATAATTATGTGCAGGGGGGGGCGTGGCCTGGCCATGGAGGAGTAGAGACGCACAGCCCTTAGCTCTGCTGTTCTCCCTTACCTTATAGCGGATCTAGATTCCTGAAATCCCTCCTGTTTGCTGCGATGGGGAGCGGGAAGAAGAGAAGAACCGGGGGGTCGGCGAGGAAGCCCCCAAAGAAGGACATAGGCAGCTACTTCGGCCGCCGAGATCCGATGGGGCAGAGAGCCCAACCTTCCAAGATGGCGTCCGACCGGCACGCGACCTGCGAGGAGCGCATGGGAACCCGTCGTATGGCTGCGGGAGCGGTGTTGGAGTGTGCGGGGCCCGCCGCAAGTGAGGACCTTCTGCCCGCCGAGATGCCTGCTACAGAGCCTGGAGCCGGAGATGCGGCCGTGATTCCCCTTGCACCCGCCGTGACGTCATCGAGCGGCTGTGCTGCGGGGGACAAGCTGAAGAGAGCGGAGCCACACCGCGATCGGAGGGACGCTGCCCTGCTGACTCACCAGACTGAGCACATGCAGGCCCCGCCGGGGCACGCCGTCCCCGAGGCTGAGACCAGCTCACCAGAGGAGCAAATGAAGGTTGGTGCGGGGTTGGGGGAGAGGTCGGAGCTCCATGATCGGGACTGTATACACCCCTTGCCCTCTCCCTCACACATGTCAGCCCCTCCTGCGCCCTCTCCGCTGTGCAGCAATACCCTAGCTCAGGACTTCCCGGGGGACCCGGCCCTGGAGGTTTCAGGGGGGCACACCCGCAGGAACCCACACCCACAGCTTGACCCCTCGGCTCCCGAATGGATGTCGCCGAACCCCTCCCGGCCCATATCCCAGATGTGGGGAGACAGTCCGCCCCGGTCTGTGTCTGCTTCCCCTGCCTGGGGAGGGGGACCTGTACGGAGCCCACAACTGATCAAAGCGGAGATTCATCTGCCCCCTGGGAGTCGGAGAGGTGACCCTGGGTGCCTGAGTGCTTCCGGGGAGTCCTCACCCCTGGGATGGTCGCCGGGCCCCAGGTCTGACACACCAGCCGCTGATCCTCAGCCCTGCAATCCTGTAAATGGGCCGGAGAGCCTGGAGTATACCCTGGGCCCTGCTTCAGCCGTGAGATCGTGCGAATCCCGATTTGGGATGCCCCCGTCCCGGGCCCCGGAGGACCAGCTGTTCCTGCGGTCTCCTGTCGACCCTAGCCTACGGGATCTCCTACAATGTCTTCCAACAAAGGCTGAACTCAAAGCAGATTTAGAGGCCGTGGCTACTAGAATCGAGCGGGCCTTACGCAGAGAAATAGAAGACCTCCAACAGAAATCTTCTGCTCTTGATACTAGAATTGCATCGCTAGAGGAGGCTCGCCCGGATTATGAGGCCCGTTTGGCGGCTCTTGAGAGAAATCAGGGGATGCACCAACAGCAGTTGATCGACATCAGACTGCAGACAGATGACCAAGAGAATAGAAATAGGCGCAACAATTTGAAACTCCGTGGCATACCAGAATCCGTTAGATCAGAAGACCTGTGCACCTGGGCAACGGAACTGTTCAACGACCTGTTGGGCAAGCCACCGAACGCTGAACTGGTTATTGATCGAATACATAGGGTGGCTGGACGCCCGGTGGGGGATCCTCAGGCCCCCAGAGACGTTTTATGCAGAATTCATTTTTTCCTTGTCAAGGAGGAAATCCTGCGACGGGCCTGGGAGAAGGGAAGGATTTCATTTCAAGGCTCTCAAGTTACTATCCTACCCGATGTATCTAGCCGCACCCTCCAGATGAGACGTCTGCTGCGGCCGCTCCTCGACCGGATTCTAGAAGCTGGCGCTTCCTACAAGTGGGGTCACCTCGTGGTACGAAGGGACAACTCCATTTATGCTCTCAGAAGCAAGGCGGACCTTCCAGGTCTGTTTATTTTTCTGGAAACGGACCCCCTCCCGGTCCCGGACTGGTTGGGGCTTGACCCCCCCCCCCCATGCCGCAGCGGGCGCCCAGGAGACCCCGGCTGGCCAGGGGTCGTAGGGGCGATGCTCCTGGGCCAATTCGGGGTTGTTAGCTCGGCCCATCCCTTTTAGTTCCCACGCTCTGATCCAGTATCTCTGGCCCTGGCGCGCCCCCTCTGAGCATTCATGCCCCGATCACATCTTCCACTGTTGTGACTCAAGGTTTACTGTTTAAAGTTCATTATGTTATATTCATTATTGCATGATACCCTACCCCGGCTGCGGTCCCCTCCCCCCCCCCTCCTCGGCCCCTGGGGGGGCTGGCCCCGCTATTCGCCCCCTTGCGGGGTGGTGGTGGGTTGCCGGCCCTCTCGTGGTCCGTGGGGAGGGGGGGGCGGGTACATTTGGGTACATTTTAGTATCATTTTATTGTTATTCTACTGCTATTTTAATGTTTCGCTGATGAGTCTGGGGATGCTCCGGGGGAGCGGGATGATCCAGGGGTGCCCTACCATGGTGGGTGGGCGGAGTCCCCGGGAGCTTGCTTATAATACTGAGATTGCTTTTATTATTGAAAAATTAGCAATGTTTTTATAGGTATTTGATATATGTTTTCAAGTTTTCAGGTTACCCAACCCGGGGGTGTGTGCTGGGCCCTCTCTGGGGGGGAGGGGAGACGCGGGCTTTAGACCCCCCCCTGAGCGTTATGGGGTTTTTGTTAATTGTTACCGCTAGTGGCGAATTTCTCTTTAGCCAACCCGGGGCTTAGGAATCTAATCCTCGTTGACCTATATACATTGGGGAGGCTCCCGAATGGCTAGGCTACCTCCACAACTACTGTTCCGCGACACCCGGTTGAATACCTACCGATAGGTGTACGCGGGTTTGAGGGTTTACCCTCTACACCCCCATTGCCCTCCTCTATAGGGTAGGGGCTCTTTCTTTCTTTTCTTCTGTGCTTCTCTGCTTCCCTAGTGTTTTACCTTTCCCCCCGTCTATCGTATGTGTTTGTCCTTCCGGGGTTCGACTCCAGCATTGGCCTACACGGGGTTGGCCAGCCCGCTGACGCCCCATTGGTTTCTGTGACATTTTATCCCGTGAATCCTGACACGACCGCTGGGCTAGCATGGCGGAGATTAGATTTTGCACTTTTAACGCTAGAGGGCTGAACGTCCCTGAAAAGAGAGCTAAAATATTATATGGGTTCCACAGGGAAAGAGTAGATGTTCTCCTATTGCAGGAGACTCATTTTTGTGTGGGGAAGATTCCTGATATCAGGAACAAATACTACAATAGATGGTTCCACAGCCCCAACCCGGTGAACAAGTCTAAGGGTGTCTCTATTGCAGTACATAGAGGTGTCCCCCTGGAGCCGCTAGACTCCAAGGTGGATCCAGATGGCAGATACATTTTTCTCAAGTTCACGCTCTCCGGGGTCAGGTACACTCTTGCCAATTTATATCTGCCAAACCAGGCCCAGGTGGAGGTTGGACTTGGGATCCTTGAGGTTTTAGAGGGGTTTTCGGAGGGGGTTTTGGTGCTGGGAGGGGACCTCAACCTAGTCCTTAATCCGCGGCTCGATTCCTCCCAGGGCAAATCGGGGATACCCTGCTCCAAATTACAGAAGCTGAGGGGCGCGCTTCGCAACCTCCAGGTAGTTGACACCTGGAGAATTCAACATGGGGGGGCAAGGGACTACACATTTTTCTCCCACCCCCATAATACCTACAGTAGGTTGGATTATATCTTTCTCAGTCATCACGCGCTTTCAAGAAACCCGGACGCCTCCATTGGCCGGATCTTGTGGTCAGACCATGCTCCCGTCTTTCTGAGCCTCCCACATCCAGACGCTGCCCCCAGGCAGTACAACTGGCGACTGAATGATAATTTATTAAAGGATCCCCTGTGTCTAGCTGAAATTAGGTCTTCCATTGCCAACTTCCAACTTGACCACTCGCAGGACCAGACCCCGCTCCCAATCCAGTGGGAGACCCTCAAATGTGTGCTCCGAGGGGTTTTTATCAAGCATGGTTCCAGGCTTAAGAGGGCCAGGGCACAGCAGATTGAAGCTACTCTGAAGCGTATTGGGGAGTTGGAGGAGACCCATAAAAATACCCCCTCACAAACGGTCTTGAGGGAGCTACTGGATTCTAGACACAGACTGAAGAGCCTATATGACCAGTGCTTTCTCAAATACCGAGATAGATTTAGGGCCCGCATCTACGAGCATAGTGACAAGTGTGGCAGGATGCTTGCCAGGTCTCTCCACCCCAGGCAGGGCTCTACATTCATCCCCATGATTAGAGGGGGGGGGGGGTCGGAACTCCACAAGACTACCCAGATAGCGGAGGAGTTCCAGGCCTTCTACTCCAGGCTCTACAACCTGGAGCCTGTGCCCTCTCGGGGCTCCCACCCGTTGGAGAGGGACCGGATAGCGGAATACGTTAGTGACACCGCCCTCCCAGCTATTCCCCAGGAGAGCAGTGACCAGCTCGAGGATCCGTTCACCGTAGGGGAGGTACTTAAGGCTATAGGGGATACCCCTGCAGGTAAGAGTCCGGGCCCTGATGGCTTCACCCCCAGATTTTACAAGACATTGAGGGATTTGATTGCCCCCTTTTTGGTTAAGATGTTTAATTCCATCTCCGGGGACTGTCTCTTCCCGAGGCAGTCCTTGGAGGCTCATATAACAGTTATACCTAAGTCGGGCAGAGATGCCACCCTCCCGGGTAACTATAGACCTATCTCTTTGATAAATGTAGACCTGAAGATCTATGCCAAAATTATTGCACTTAGGCTACAGCCCTTGCTTCCCCCCCCTGATTGACACTGACCAAGTCGGATTTGTCTCGGGGAGAGAAGCGAGAGACAACACTATTAAAACGATCTCCCTCATACAGCACGCGCAGTCGCGGGCTGTCCCCACATGTGTGCTAGCGGTGGACGCTGAGAAAGCGTTTGATCGCGTGCATTGGGGCTTTCTGAGGGCTGTGCTACAGCAGGTGGGCCTGGGTCCGGGTATGCTAGCTAAAATTATGGCTTTATACCAGGATCCTACTGCGAGGGTGAGGGTCAACGGCACCTTGTCCGGATCCTTCCGCATTCGGAACGGGACCCGGCAGGGATGCCCCTTGTCTCCGCTGCTTTACATATTGGTGATGGAACATCTGGCCAACGCTTTGAGGGCGAACCCGTCCATCCGGGGGGTCGTCTGCGGGGGAGAGGAACACAAGCTCTCTCTCTTTGCGGACGACCTACTTATGTACATCACCTCCCCCCATATAACCATGCCCTCTGTTCTAGCGGAGTTTAAGCGCTTTGGGGATGTGAGCAACTTTAAGGTCAACCTATCTAAAACCGAGATCCTGAACGTCTCCCTCCCTGATGAAACTCAACTTCTTCTGCAAGCCAACTTTCCCTTTAGGTGGCAAAAAGAAGCCATTAAGTATCTGGGGGTCCAGATCCCTTCTGACCTGGGGCTGCTGTACAAACTTAACTACGCTCCACTTTTATATTCCACGACCTCAAGACTTAACTCATACAGCAATAAGCAACACTCCTGGCTGGGTCGTATTAACATCCTCAAAATGGACATACTCCCGAGGTTTCTGTACCTGTTTCAGGCGGTCCCCTTACTCCCGGGACGGGGTTACTTCCAGGCCTTGCAGAGAGCCTTTTTTAAATTTGTTTGGGGGAGCGGGCGACCTAGGATCGGGAAGGAAACACTTCTCAGAGCTAAGCCGAGAGGGGGCCTGGGAGTCCCAGATCTCCGGACTTATCACGTCGCCTCGCTATTGGTCAGGCTCTCAGATTGGTTCCACCATAAAGATGACAAGTGTTGGGTCGGTGTGGAACAGGCCATTTCTCCCCTAAATTTGGTGGCATTGCCCTGGATTGAACCTTCCTCCAGACCTGATACACGAGAATTGCCCTACCTGGCGGGCCCCCTGTTACGATTGTGGGATGGATTTCTGAAGCGGGGTAGGCTATCCCACAGACCGGGACCCCTTACCCCCCTGTTTGACAACCCTTTATTCCCCCCTGGGATGCATGCTAGATCCTTCCTCATATGGGAGGAATCCCGGGATGTCCGGCTGGGGGACATAGTGTTGGGGTCGGGCCCTCCCTCCCTCACGGCCTTGCGGACTCATGGAGAGACCAGGAGTATATCTTGGCTCCTACATGCCCAGCTAGCGGCTTATATCAAATCGATTACACCGAGCTCATGCCTCTCCCGCCCGCTTACGCCTTTGGAGGATATATTGCGAAACCCTTCCCCTCCCAAACACGTGATTTCCCTTCTCTATCAGATTATTCGAGGCGAGGAAGAAGACGGGGAGCTGCCTCGGTTCTGCGGGAGATGGGAGGAGGACCTGGGACAGACGTTGAGGCCTGATGACTGGGAAAAATCCTTTACACTTACCCATAGGCTGTCGGTTGCTTCTAGATCTCAGGAACGAAACTATAAAATATTATCGAGATGGTATAAGTGTCCTTCGGACCTTGTGAAATTTGGAGGGTCCGATACTTGGGATTGCTGGAGATGCAGCGGGGCCCCAGGGACTATGCTACATATCTGGTGGGAGTGCCCCCCGATACGGACCTTCTGGGAGAAAGTTCTAGGGATATATGAACACTTAACAATGGAACAAATCCCCCACACCCCACAGGTCGCCCTCCTGTCCATGATCCCTGGACCGGTGTCATCCAGTAAGAAGGGGTTGCTGAGACATCTACTCACAGCCGCGAGGTCGGTGATTCCAAGACACTGGCGCACCCCTGCTGTACCATCTCTGGTGGAGTGGTATGGGGAAGTCGAGAGCATCAAGAGGCTGGAGGAGTTGGCCTTGGAGGGGGTGGAGGGGGGCACCCAGAAATATCTTAAGACATGGACGCTGTGGGAGGTTTCTCGGGTCACCCCTGACTTTCAGAAATTGCTGGGCTGATGGCCTGATCTGATACCTCGCCCTAATGACCTCACCCTGGACATCAGATGAAAACAGAGCCTGGACGAGCTGTGAGTCCAAAATCCTGATATGATGTGGTTGTGGTTGTTGTCCCCACCTTTGTCTAAACATATACCTATAATTACGCTTCTGCCAATGTCTTGGTACCTACCTGGGTCGTTGTCTTTGTCTTGTCCTTGTCTCTCCTCTCCTGGGCTAGTAGTTGCCCGGTGTCTACCCCTCCTTGTCTTTCCCCCCATTCTTTCCCTTCTTTCCCTTAGTGTTTCTATTCTTCCTTCAGCGGTTCAACGGGAGATGACTGGCCTCTGGGGCTTTGATTTTGGGAGAGGGGACGGGGTCGGGTTGGGGGTTACCCTTTACGGGTGCTGTCAGCATCCTGAGGAAGTGGGCGGGGCCACGTAACGCGTAGGTGCTTGCATTCCTCCGGTGGCACCTGGGACTCATCTTTATTACGGTGATACTTAAATTTTTTACCTCATGCCTGCTTTTACTTTTATCTATATTTGCATATACAGTTGATGGGGAATCGAGTAGGCTTGTTTACAATTGGATACGTTTTTTTGCACTTGTCACTATAGACAGTATAGAACATCTCAGTATGGTTTAATATTTTTTCTGGTATCTCTTAGCATACTTTTGCACATAATTATTTAGCACTTTGCACTTTGTTGATTTTATCATATAAATTGTTTCACATATAATTATGTAGACTCGCTGTTCTTGTCATCATGTGTTCAAACAATATATTTATATACTTCACTATTGATTGTTTATAAAATAGCCCCAAACAGCTAAAGTATTCCTAGCAGGCAGGCAGTTCATACACTTGTTGCTTAGAGTCAGTAATAGGGTTTGGCCACCGGAGGGCATTGTCTTTTCATGTTTTTTAAGTAATTTTGTCTTTGTATGTGTATGGATATGTGTTTTTGGTACTTTCTGTGACATTAAACATTTTGCATTAATTTTATTGCTGGTTTGTGCGGCCTCATTTTTATAAAGCACCCATTTGAGCCTGTGCTGGCAGACTCACTGTTGTGGTTCATACTTTCAAAACTTGCCCATTAACCCTGTGGGCCACATGCTGCCTCTTGGGGGGGGGGGGGGCGAGGCAGGGGGGCATCAGATTCTGATGAAGAGGAGCTGGGGAGACGGGGTGGCATGGCTCCGCACAGGTCAAAAACGGGAAGTGCATAAAACGAAAGTGAAAGCAAAACCTTTAACCCCCCTTGCAAGGTACAATGACTATGAAATGCCCAATATCTTATGTTTACGTTATAGAAAGCAACAACTACATAACAGGCTACAGCCTCGAAATATTAAAGTAAAAAATAAACCAGATTTCTAGTGCACTGCTTGGCATATTATATAGATTGTACAACTGTTTATATTTAAAATTGACATTATGTATTTCAGTTACTGTAAGAATAGGCTAAAGAATAGGCTAATATCCAAAAGATTAATAGTGTTTTCCTATTTGCCACAGCGTACGCAAGGCAGTGTTCCGCACAAAAGTGACACATTCCTATCCCAGTATACTGCAATTAGGACCACTCCAGGATGGCACCACTCACCTTTCAATGATCATTCATTGAATATCATCACAAAAATCATCTTTAATCCATCAAAAATGCTAAAAACATGACAAACTTTATATCATGACCACATATATTTAAAAAACAAACAGACCAGCCCCCAACAGGAATATCCTAATTCATATCCAAATCCCATGACAAATCTATGAAAATTTCCTCCATGATGAATCCCATAATAAAGCATAAAAGTGCTATGAGTGCTAATGGTATATAATCTACAGCTTAGTGTGAACAGAGCAACTATCTGGAATGAGATCACAGAAAAAAATCACACCTGCTGGATCCAATCGATACCCTCACTCACGCGTTCTATGACAACCACGTCACTTTCTCAAGGTGCCAGTAACCATGTTGCCACTCTGCTACCTTTATATAGAGTGATGAGTGTGTCCCAGCGCATCCACACCCCGCTCGCGCCCTCCCACCCCTCCCACTGAATGCATCACGTCCGAACGCCGCCTCAGCCCACCCCCGAGACCGCCCATACATCCGTCCCACACACAAACGCCGCACAGCGGGGGAGCCAGAGGCCGACACCAGGGTTTTAAGAGAGCCACTTACGCAATAGCAGGGATGTGGCAGCATGGGGGATATCAATGTCCCCGAAAAATCCCCAACATAAGTAAAACCAATTTGAACAAAATAATACACATACAATCCAGAGAAGCGAACTTATTTACAGACCATCCAACATCTCCTTTACACTTGTAAAAAGTATATATATAACATAAAATCATGTATATACACCCCAGCAGGATCTAGACACCCCACCAAAATCTAAACAAACCAATATACATAAAAATAAAATTAACATTGAAATTAAAAATAAAAATAATTAAAATAATAATAAAAATAAATATATATATTTTTTATATATAAATATGAATTGAATATTCAAATTAATTTCCGATCTTGTCCATCAACAGGTGCCCAAACCTATGAAACATGCAAACCCACCAAAAAACACCAAAAATTGGAAAAAATCATATATTATAAAACACCAAAGAAATATATATATAAATAAATAAATGTAGCCATATGGACATCCAAAGACTGATGATCAGGCTTCCATCAGAATCAAAAGATCTCTATTTCATCCAGAAGTTTGTCAAATGGCGTTCCAATGGTACCAACCAACTGTGATTATCTACAACACCAAAAACACAACAAGTGAGAAATAACCCGAAAAAAAACCCGGGGAGTAGGCTCATGATAATAATGTATTACCACCTTGGATAATATTAAGGTGGAAAGTTACAGATAACTGACAGAGAGAGAGACTCACCTACCCAAAAAGGGCTCAAAGGAGACATCTTCACTGAGCGTCCCTTGTCGCTGTCCCACGCCGCTGTCACTGACAGATGCCGGTAGTGATCGCCACTGGGCGGGTGAGAGGCGAGTAGGCTCCGATCAGAGCCTCCTCGCCTCACACCTGCCATGCTCCGTGCTTTAAAAACCCCTGAGCACTGGGCATCCCATGTTTGCACATTTAACCCTATCTGTTACACAGAAGCAGGTCTTTCAGCTGATTTCATCTAACTAGACCACAGTTTTAAAAGTGTTTTTGTGTCTGCTTTAAAAACCCTTGAGCACTGGGTATCCCATATTGCCAATTTTCATAGTATCTGTTACACAGAAGCAGGTCTTTCAGCTGATTTCATACAACTGGACCACAATTTTAAAAGTGTTTGTGTCTGCTTCAAAAACTGGTGAGCACTGGGCATCCCATATTGCCAATTTTCATACTATCTGTTACAGAGAAGCAGGTCTTCAGCTGATTTCATATAACTAGACCACAGTTTTAAAAGTGTTTTTGTGTCTGCTTTAAAAATCCTTGAGCACTGGGCATCCCATATTGCCAATTTTCATAGTATCTGTTACAGAGAAGCAGTTCTTTCAGCTGATTTCATCTAACTAGACCACAGTTTTAAAAGTGTTTTTGTGTCTGCTTAAAAACCCTTGAGCACTGTGCATCCCATTTTGCCAATTTTCATAGTATCTGTTACAGAGAAGCAGTTCTTCAGCTGATTTCGTATAACTAGACCACAGTTTTAAAAGTGTTTTTGTGTCTGCTTTAAAAACCCTTGAACACTGGGCACCCCATATTGCCAATTTTTTTAGTATCTGAACAGAAGCAGTTCCTCAGTTTATTTACCTTCTGCTTTTTAAAGTAAACACATTTTTTAAAGTGCCTGTTGCGCATTTCAAATACATAAAAATGTCAGGCAAGTGCCAGGATGTACACAGAGGAGTGGCAGAGGCCTAAAATCAGCAGGCAGAGATCGCAGCAGACTAGGGGCGAGTGGCAGCAGGAGTCGCGGTGAGAGACCTGATCTGCCAGTATCTGCTAGCGGTCGTGTCTGCCCCAGTAATGCATCTGCCGTTGTAGATTGGTTAACGCGGTCATCCAGATCATCACAAGTTACATCTGACATCCCCAGTCTACAGTCGTTAGGTTCCTCTGACGCAACCCTGAGTTGGCATGGCCCGGGAGCATTCCCTAGGCTCCCATTGCCTCTGTCCTCTGCCGTTCCCTCCCCCAGCGATGTATCCTATGCTTTGGGTTCAGCTCCACTCTTTAGTGAGGACGATCAGATAGAGGACAGTCAGCAGCTACTGCCCAGCCAAGAAATGGAGGTCGCTTCT
The DNA here is from genome assembly GCA_027917425.1 of Gastrophryne carolinensis. Taxonomy (NCBI): domain Eukaryota; kingdom Metazoa; phylum Chordata; class Amphibia; order Anura; family Microhylidae; genus Gastrophryne; species Gastrophryne carolinensis. Next base: position 320,598,721 of record CM051236.1, on the reverse strand, counting down.
TTTGCTTGGCAGACAAATAGTGATGTGGAGAGTGGCGTGGGAGGTGGTGTGGGGAGCGTTCCAGCTCCTGCACCAGACACTGTTGAGGAAACCGAGAACATCAGTGACGTGCAGACACAACTCGATGATGATGATGAAGCCGATCGCACTTGGGAGCTGAGGGCAGAAGGGGCTTCATCATCATCATCAGGAGAAGAGGGGCGCAGGTTGCCCCGGAGTCAGCAGCTGAGGCAGCAAGGTGTTAGCAGCATGGTTGGCAGTCAGCATGGGGGCATAATGTAGTCTGGAGCCAAACGGGGCCGGGGTAGATCACTTGCTGTGCGGCAGGCTACCTTCTCGGGGGGTAGTGGAGCAGGGATTCCTGGAGTTGGCGGCAGTAGCAGTGAATCAGTGCGGGCTGCTGGTGGGAAAATTAGCTACTCGGCAGTGTGGCAGTTTTTCATCAAGCATCCGCAGGAGGGTAACATGGCCACATGCAAGATGTGTAGGCAGAAGGTGAAGCGTGGCCAGGGCCCCAATGTTGGCACCACTGCCCTGCGTCAACATATGCAGCGTCACCATAAAGCGGCCTGGGAGAACCGAGGCTCTGAAGAGGTGGTCCAACCTGCTTCCTCACCAAGTGGCACGCCGCTCGAAATTTCTGCCAGCCAAGGCTCCAGCACCTCAGCCGAAGGCAGCTGTGCATCATACCCATCCTCTGTCACTCCAGATGCTCCTCCTCCTCCTCCAAGTCAGGCATCCCGCCAGCAATCCATCAGCGAAGCCATGTCCAAGAGACAGCAGTATGCGCCCACTCATCCTATGGCTTAGAAGCTGAATGTGCTCCTGTCCAAGTTGCTGGTGCTGCAGTCGCTCCCTTTCAGAGAACTGATGGCTTGCGCCGAGCCGAGGTGGAGAGTCCCAAGCCGTCATTTCTTTACCAAGAAGGCAGTACCAGCCCTGCACACTTTTGTTGAACAGAAGGTGGGCCAGTCCTTGAGCCTGTCGGTGTGTAGCAAAGTGCATGGCAGCGCCGACGTCTGGAGCTGTAACTACGGTCAGGGACAGTACATATCGTTTATGGCCCACTGGGTGAATGTGGTTCCTGCACAGCAACTTGGACAGGTCACACCGCTTCGGCCTCCACGCTCCCAGGCCGTTTTGCCTGCCACAGTGTGCGACTCTGCCTCTTCATCCTCATCCATCTCCTCACCCTCCACTGTAGGATCAAGTCTCAGTGCCCCTCCAGTCTACCACGTGTGCAGGGCACGGAGGTGTCACGCTGGCGAACGGAGTCACACAGGGCAGGAACTGCTAAAATGAATTCATCAAGAAATCCAAACATGGCTTACTCCAAGAAAACTGAAAATGGGAACCATGGTGACCGACAATGGGAAGAACATTTTGTCTGCGCTGCGACAAGGAAGCCTGAAACATGCGCCCTGCATGGCTCACGTCTTCAATCTGGGTGTCAAGCGGTTTCTGAAGTCTTCCCCCCATCTGCAAGACATCCTAACAATGGGAAGGAAACGTTGCATGCACTTCAACCACTCATACACCGCCAAGCACACCCTTCTTGAGCTACAGCGTCAGAACTGTATCCCCCAACATAGTCTGATTTGCGATGTTTCCACCCGTTGAAATTCCACCCTCCATATGTTGGACCGACTATACGAACAGAGAAAAGCCATCACGGATTTTTTGATGATCCAATCGGATAGGGGCACTCCCCTGTGTAACTTTAATGTAAACCAGTGGCAGCTCATACGTGACACCTGCCGTTTGCTCAGGCCCTTTGAGGAAGCCACTTTATTTGTCAGTGGCCAGGATTACGGGATGAACAACATGATTCCACTGCTTCATGTACTACAACACATGTTAGAAACCATGGCTGGTCAGGGCACTGGAGACATGGCGCCTAAAACATTTACTTTATTAGAGAAAACCATATTGCATGTGAAAGCCCCATTTCTTCCGATTACAACTGTACCACACATGTATCGGTAGCCCCCCCATTCTTGCCCAGGAGACCCCCCAAACGGAAAATAGCACTTTATAACATTTACAAATAAAATACTACTACTATCCACACTATAAACATAAGGGGTTCATTTATTTATAAAAAATTATATAGGGTCCCCCCTCCCAGGGGGGGAGAGCCCCATTTTTGGGGAATTTGTAGAGTTAAAAACCCTTAAAAATCCCCCCCAAAAAATGAAATGGGGTCCCCCTTACCCAGCATTAACCAGCCTGGGACCAGCTATGGGGGTTGTAGGCATGGAGTGGAGGGGCCAGCTTTTGTGGCCCCCCACCCTGCAGCCTACGAGCCCACATAGCCTATGTGGGCCCGGGCTCTTCTGCCCCCCCTGGGCTTTGGGGAGGCAGGTAATTGGGGGTGCCGGGGTTAACGGAAAGTCACGTGCTAGCGGCAGGTGACTTGCCAGCCCCCAGCCTTGTGAACTGGTATAAGGGGTCTCATGGACTCCTTACCAGTTCACAAAGGGTTAAATGTAAAAAAAAACCACAGAGACAGATAGAAAAAATATTTTATTATTTTTTTTTTTTTTATACTTACCTCCCATCCATCCCTGTGTCCCACGCTGATCAATCTGGCTTCTGCTCTCCTGCTGCAGCTGGAAGCCTTTTATAGCTGCTGGGTGACAAAGCATAAGGGGTTCATTAAAAAAAAATGACATAGGGTCCCCCCTCCCGGGGGGGGACCCCATTTTTTGGGGGAATTTATGAGCTTACGAGCCCACATAGCCTATGTGAGCCCGAGCTCTTCTGCCCCCCCCCTGGCTTTGGGGAGGCAGGTAATTGGGGTGCCGGGGGTTAATGGCAGCTGACTTTCAAATCCACTTCAAAACAGTGCTTTCGGTACACCATTATTATGCACAGCATTGCACAAGAACCTGCGCATGCGCTGTGGGAGTGGCGGTAAGGTGAGTTGCATGGGTGATCTGGGGGTTTCACACACTAGGGCATCCCGAATCAGGATGCCCCAGGCCTATCACCAGGATAGTAAAAATCTATTTGGACCGCTTTAAGACTTGTGGGTGTTGGTCTCTTTATGTGGCATTCCAAATTTGGCCTGCACATGGGTCATTGGCTCAGGATAGAATCGGGTTTTACTAGGGATCTGGGAGGGGAGGAATCAAGTGGACCATCAATTTATAGCTGGGCTGGGGGGAGTACCCCGTTACTCAAATCCCCACCAGCCTACAAACAAATCCTACAATCTGTCTAAATGTTAAAAACATTGAGAGTTTCGTTGCATACATTTGCAAATATGAGATGTATGGGGAGTTGCAGGGCCCCGTCAAGGTACCTCTTTTTCCTCTACAATGAGAGCTCCCACATTTTTGGGACACACATAGCAATGAATAACCTGAGAGCTGAACTTACTTGAGGCTGCCCAGGGCTCTAACCCTTTACCTTTGGTGGTGGAGAGTCAACTCCTCAACATGCAACTCAATTCCAGTCGCAGGGAGGCTAGGCATGCGGCGGCCCGTGAGCGACTTTGAGGTTACAGAAAAAAGTTAGTGAATTGGGTGGGGTTCACAAAGCAGGGCATCCTAAATTGAGATGCTCCAAGGTTGCTTGATTGTGTGGCACTGAAGTCTTTCTATAATCCAGAGCCACAAAAACAGGTGGTTGATCCACATAAAAGAGGTTCAACACCCCCTCTAGTTTATGTGACTCCTGAGGGAGTTGCTCTAACTCTCATTGTGATGCCCCACTCTGCGACCTGTTCAAATGCCTCTTCCCTTGCTGCAGCTCAGTGACATGGCTGGATCCCTAGCTTAACACTATCTGAGTTGTATACCCACTCCAGGCCTTTCTGAATGGTCAACACGGACCGCAGTTACAGGTGAGCAGGGATACTGCCAATGCCGATTGCTAGATTCAGAACTCCTTGCAGCTCTGAGCTCAGAATAGCAAAGGACATTTAAATTGAACAAATGCTGCTGATTGTCTGAGCAGACCATGTGGGAGCCAGGAAAAGGTGAGTTTTGGGGGAATGGGGCATTTTAAATTGTTATGCCCTACTATAGAGGAAATCGCTTATTGGATGAGACCCTGTGCATGCATGCACTGTGGGACTGGAAGAAATTTAATTTTTTTGTCGTGTTTTAGGTCCACTTTGAATAGGAGAAACAAACCCTTCAAGTCCATAAGACTTTCGGAGGGTAGTTTACCTGGGACTGAACTGGACACCCTTTAAGCGTGCATTAATATATAAATGGTGAGTTTATATGCGATCCTGAGGAATACACACAGTGGGGCATCCCGAATTAGGATGCCCTGCCAGAGAGGAACAAAACCAAAGGTTGTGTACATCTTTAAAGAGAAAGTTCACTTTTGATGGAATTTATTGCAAGTGTACCATATATTTCGCCCTATAAGACACACCTGCCCATAAGACGCACCTAGGATTTGGAGGAGGAAAATAAGAAAAAAAATTATTTAAACCAAAAACACACCATTAATAACAGTGTGGCATTCCTCATATACCATTCCTCATGGGCAGTGTGGCATGCCCCATCCCATTCCCATAGGCCGTGTGGGATGCCACCATTCCATAGGCAGTGTGGCATCCCCCATCCCATTCCCCATATAGGCAGCTTGGCACCCCCCTCCTATTCCCATAGGCCATGTGGGATACTCCAATGGCATAGGCAGCGTGGCATCCCCCCCATCCCATTCCCCATATAGGCAGTGTGGCATTTTCCCCCCATTCCCACATCCCATTCCCCATATAGGCAGTGTGGCATTTTCCCCCATTCCCCCCACCCATTCCCCATATAGGCAGTGTGGCAACCCCTATCCCATTCCACATATAGGCAGTGTGGCATCCCCCCACCCATTCCCCATATAGACAGTGTGGCATCCCCCCACTCCCCATATAGGCAGTGTGGAACCCCCCCATTCCCCATATGGGTGGTGTGGCATTCCCCCTCCCATTCCCCATATAGGCAGTGTTGCATCCCCCCTCCCATTTTCCATATAGGCATTGTGGCATCCCCTATCCCATATAGGCAGTGTGCCCCCCCCCCATTATTATAGGCAATGTGGCATTCTCCCCTCCCATTCCTCATATAGGCAGTGCGCCCCCCTATTCCCATAGGTAGTGTGGCATTGCCCCCTCCCATCCCCCATATAGGCATTGCGCCCCCCATTCCCATAGGTAGTGTGGTATTCCCCATATAGACAGGGTGCCCCACCCCCATTCCCACAGGTAGTGTGGCATTCCCCCTCCCCCCATTCCCATAGGTACTGTGGCATTCCCCTTGCCCCCCTTTTCATAGGGAGTGTGGCATTCCCCATCCCCCAATTTCCATAGGTAGTGTGGCAATCCCCTCCCCTTATTTCCATAGGTAGTGTGGCATTCCCCCTCCCCCCATTTCCATAGGTAGTGTGGCAATCCCATCCCCTTATTTCCATAGGTAGTGTGGCATTCCCCTTTTGCCCCCATTTCCATAGGTAGTGTGGCAATTCCCTCCCCCCATTTCCATAGGTAGTGTAGCATTCCCCTTCCCCCATTTCCATAGGTAGTGTGGCAATCCCCTCCCCCCATTTCCATAGGTAGTGTGGCAATCCCCTCCCCCTATTTCCATAGGTAGTGTGGCAATCTCCTCCACCCATTTCCATAGGCAGCAGATGGATGAGCGGCGGGCGCTGTCTCTGGCCCTGCCACTGCTATCGCTGCTTCAATAAAACACTGCACAACGTATATATCTTTGCAATTATACAATTTAATTGGCCACAGCTGAACAAAATAAATACAAGACAACATAAATCTCCAACCCCTCAATCGAGTCTGAGTGGCAAGCAACCAAACTAAACCAAAATTGTAGCCATCCTCACAACTATGCTGGCCATCTGGCTGGTTTTTCCATTCGAAAAATGGGGCTAATTTCTGCGCCTCAGTCCTCATCTAACCTGCCAACCCAAAAGGGGGGGGGGGAACCACCATAGCTGCCCTGCGTTGACTTCTTAATGCTGCCCAGCCTGCCAACACTTGAATGCCAACACCCCCTTTTCTCATCAAAACTCCTTCACCAACTCTGGACCCCCTCATTGAGCAAACCCCCTAACCTGCTGTTCAGCTGAAGCCACCAATACATACCCGACAATTCTAATACATCCCCTCTTCCATGAATGCCAGAACTCCGGCATGCCACCCATTCACTTTAGGGGTAACCCACCTGCGCCATACAAACAGGGCAGTTCAACCCTTGCTTAATCTTAACAACCCTCCTGAGGACCTTGACAGCTTATTACCCCCAGCAAGCAGGCTTCGCACCCCCTCAGACGAACTCCCAAACTGCCCCCATACTTGCTTCGCCCTCGATCCTCAGCTCCAATCCAAACCCCCTATACTCCTTCAACCGGTATCCCTGGATCGTGCTGCCCCTCCAGATCACCAATATAAATATTCAATAAACCGCCGAACATGCCGCATCTATAATCTCAAAGGCTCTTGGCCCCTTCATCGTAGGCCACGAACTCCTCCAATATGAATATCCAACAAACTGTTGATTCTAACATCTTCAGGGCTATTGGCCTCTTCTCAGTGGGCCCCGTAATCCCCGCTATAAATATAGGATTAACATGCTGACTTCATCTTATTAAGGGCTCTTGCTCCTTCCCAGTGGGCTATGTGATCCATTCATATGAACGACCGATAATCTGCCTCGACTATCACATAAGTGCTCTCAGCTAACTCCCAGTGGGCCCTGTATTCCACCAATATGAGTATCCGATAGTCCACCCAGACCTGCCGAGTCTATCATACTAAGGGCTCTCAGCCCCTTCCTAGTAGACCGGGTAATCCAACGATGACTATCCCATACTCCACTGATTCCATCCTATTATAGGCTCTCAACCCATTCCCAGTGAGCCACTTAATCCACCAATATGAGTTTCCAATAATCCGCTGGTTCTATAATTTTAAGGACTCTCTGCCCCTTTCTAGTGGGACAGGTACTCTCCCAATATGAGTATTCAATACGCAGCCAAACACGCCGAGTCTATCGTATTAGGGGTTCTCAGGCCTTTCCCAGTAGATCCCATTATCCACCAATGGGTATCCCATCCTCCGCTGGTTCCATCCTATTAAAGGCCCCTTCCCAGTGAGCCACTTAATAGACAAATATGAGTATACTTCACTGACTCTATCATTTTAAGGACTCTGTGCCCCTTCCCAGTGGGCCACGTAATCCACCAATGAGCATCCAATAATCCGCTAAACATGCCAAGTCTATCATGTTAAGGGCTCTTGACCCACTTCTAGTGGGCCCCCATAAACTATTAGTATCCGATAAACTGCTAATTCTAATATATTAAGGAACCTCAACCCATTCCCAGTGGACCCTGTAATCCACCCATGAGTATCCCATGCACCACTGACATCCTATCAAAGGCTCTCGGCCCCTTCCCAGTGAGGCAGTTAATCCACCAATGTGAGTTTTCGATAATCATCTGGTTCAATCCTACTGAGGGCTCTAGACCCTTTCCGAGTAGGCCGCCAATATGGGTAACCGCTAATCCACAGAGCACGACAAGTTTATCCTAGTAAGGGCCCCTTCCCCAGTGGGCCACGAAATCCACCAATTTGAGTCTCTGGTCATCAGCTGATTCTATTGTATGAAGGGCTCTCAGCCCCTTCCCAGTAGACCGGGTAATCCATCGATGACTATCCCATACTCCACTGATTCCATCCTTTTAAAGGCTCTCAACCCATTCCCAGTGAGCCGGTACTCCCCCAATATGAGTATCTGATACGCAGCCGAACACGCCGAGTCTATCATATTAGGGGTTCTCTGGCCTTTCCCAGTAGACCGCGTAATCCACCAATGGGTATCCCATCCTCCGCTGGTCGCATCCTATTAAAGGCTCCCAGACCCTTTCCGAGTAGGCCACATGATCCACCAATATGGGTAACTGCTAACCCGCCAAGCACAACAAGTTTATCCTAGTAAGGGCCCCTTCCCAGTAGGCCACGTAATCCACCCATATACGTATCAGACAATCCGCCGATTCTATCCAATTAATGATTCTTGACCCCTGGAAATGGTTCTAGGCCCTGTACCAAAGTCTATCATCTTAAGGTTTCTCAGCCCCACATCACTGTAGCCCCATAAGCCACATACCTCAAGCTTTGCCCCCTTATTCCTTCCTTACTGTCCTTCAGGACCCGGTACCCTCCTGAAATCATTCCTCTCCTGGACCTCCAGTTATACAAACATCCAGCAACACTAACCCATCCTCTGAATCCATCTCACCCACTCTGACATACCACACCATCTGGTAACCCCAAAACTTGATCTACTCCTCCACAAATACTCTGAATCAAATAATAGGCTCTGACCTCCAACGATCAAACCAAGCAATCCCACACTATCATAATTGTGTGTTCAACGCTCAATTCCCAATAGGTCAGGTATTTCGATTATTTTGGCTCTTCCCTCCTCCAGCGGGTAACTCAATGCCTGATCCTCTCCTTGCAGAGATGCACTTCAGGTCGAACAGTGGGTGCTGACATCAGACGCTCATCACCAAACCATCTAGCCACATCATGAGAATCAACTCACTTCTCCATAGTTGACTCACTCCTTCTGATTCCAACCTTTTCTTTGCCTTAACCCAAGCCCCGAGTGGCTCCTTACTCACACTCTCATGGTCACATGACCCTGCTGAGTGCTCCAATTGTTACTCATCCAGATCTATTGCTGCATATCCAGAAACCACGCCCTGCCTGTAGTCTCACATATGCCCCGTACACCCTCCATTCAAGCCCACCATACCTGACGGTCCTCGCGAGATCCCTCTATCCTGCCGCGCAGCCTAGTAGTGCCACAACTGCCAGACTATTCCTGTTAGGGAATGTGACTTACCACTGCCACTAGGAACGGCACCATCCTACCGCTAGGGACCCTGGTGATGGGGTGGTCCTGCCCCCACACAATGCTGGAACAGTCCTGGTGCCGCTGCTGTCCAGAAGCTGGTCCTGTCCTGGCCATGTGAGCCACTGCCACGACCCCTCCTTCCCTTGGCCACCCACATGGATCTATTAGGCAGCCGGTGGAAGTCAGGACAAGGTTGAGGGGGAGGGTGTGGAGCCCAAGGCGTGGAGATGGTCGCAGACCACCCGCTCAAGGCCCAGGGAGGTCTGACCATGAGGATGGGGGTGGGGGCGGTTCCAAAGGGCACTGGCATGGACATGTGCCAATTGGCGGGCGGGGGGGGCTATGTGCAGGGCCTCGACTCCTCCCAGTGGATTTTTTTTTCACAACTTTTTTGTGGGGGGGGGGGGGGGGACTGCAGCCGTGGAGAGGTGGCAGTCAGGCCACTGTAGCGAGGGGCAGGAGGGCAGGGAGAGCTCCCCCGCCCCTGGCAGTAGGCTAGGGGAACTGATGCTGCCATAGGCAGGGAGGCCTGAGGCGGCGGTAAGCCGTAGTATGAACGGGCAGCAGGGCAGAAAGGATGGGGAGCCGATTCCGCCGCAGGTAGCATTAAGGCAGTGGTAATTAGGGGCAGGAGGGCAGAAAGACCTCACCCACCCCTGACAGTGGTAGTGAGGGACAGGAGACAGGAAGAGCTCCCCCTGCTTCGCCGCTGAGCGGGGGGAGCCGATGCCACAGCAAGTGGGGAAGATCAAGCTGGAGGCCGGCCAGCGCAATGACCGAGGGGCGGGAGGCCTGTCCCAGCAAAGCTGTAGCCGGCCCCACATGTAGACAAGGGGAGAGGGGGAGGTGGTGGAGGGTGCCAACTGCACCATCCTGTTGCCCCTCTGATGCCACAAGCCTGGTGCTGGACGAGCATCGATAATTGCTCCGCCCTCCTCCCCCTAGTCACCTTCGCCCACCCTCCCCTAATGACTGGTCTAGCTCCTGATAGGAGCTCAGGCCAGTCATGTGGCGTCTCTCTTAACGGGACGATGCCCCTCATTTTTTTTCATTCTTATGTTAGTAAATGTGTGTTTTATGAAAGAAGCAGTTTTCTCTACCTGCAACCTGTTGCTATAGGGTGAAAAAGGGGCATCCATGAATGCACCACCATGCCTCAGAACACACACACCCAGTCTTATACAGTGTTGGGGCCACCACTATATCAAGCCAGGTGTTCACTCTGTGTATGCTGACCCCGCAGAGAGGAACCCTGCTGAGAACTGTTATATACTTGGTCTCAGATCTCACCATGGTGGAGGGCGGCATCTGAGGTAAACGGATCTGATCCTTATCAGATAAATTTACCCCATGTCCAGTATGCATGCAGGAGGCACTGGACGGGGGTAGCATAGCAGGGGGTCATTTTTTAAAAAAAAGGTTCCTCTGAGTTTGAAGAGGATATTGTGGCTGTCATAGTCTCCCAGGAAGAGTTATCCGTTGGGGAGGATTCTTCCAGTAGGGACTTGGATTCAGAGTCCTCTACACAAGGGGGCACTCAGTTAGGGAGAAGATGGATGGTTTTGATTTTCTCCATTCTGGAGGTTGTTGCGGTGCATACGCCTTGCTCTAATCTGATTAATAGAGAATGGCAGAAGCCAGATAGTCTTCTGCCTATTCCTAAAGTGATAGATACTATGTATCCCTTTTCTCCAGATCAGATTGAATTATGGTTTCATCCTCCTGTGGTGGATGCTCTGGTGCCAGGTCTTTTAAGACTTCAGTTATGCCATCCTCTGATAGTGCTTCTCCAAAGGATCCAGCAAATAAGTGCATGGATCAGGTGGCACATCATGCTTATTCTATTATGTGGTCGACCTTACGGCTGGCCTATGCTACATCCAAAGCATCTTTGGCGAGCAGGAGGTTGTTAAAACAACTGGACTCTAAGACCCGTACCGGTCGTTCAAGGAAGTCATGCTCCCAGTTGATCAAGACCAGTTTGGATATCAGCAGGTATGTGATCTTGGCTGTGGATGATTTGATCAGGTTAAGTGCCAGAGGCCTAGCTCTGGTGGTAGCCTAAGGCAGGCATTATGGCTTAAGCAATGGCCAGCTGACACAGCCTCTAAAAGGAATCTGACGGGAACTCCCTTTAAGGGGGGGCATCTGTTTGGGGAGTGCTACTGGTGGTAAATCTACTAATCTGCCAAAGAAGCCGAAGTCTAATACTGCTTTCCGCAGGGCCTCTAATCTTCCGGCTTTTCGTGGGGGTTGAGGTTCGGCCTAAATTAAGGCAACAGGTGTCTGGTGGGATAGCTTCTGCATTTTGCACACATTTGGAGGCTCCATGTAACAGATCTTTGGATACAGAAAGTTGTATCCTAAGGTTACAAGATTGAATTAGGAGCCAGACCTCCTTGGAGATTCTCTTGGTCAGGGGTATCCCGAATTCCACAGAAAGCAGAATCAATTAGATCTGTCGTATCTCGCCTTGATCAAGATTGGAGTAGTTTGATCCACAGTGATGTTACTCCAGCCGGGAGATTTTATAACCACAGTGTAGATATATATACACATAAAGATGCATACCTACATTGCAGTAGATGGCCTACATCTTCAGTTTGTGTCGCTACCCTTCATTCTATCGTCAGCACTAAGGGTGTTGGCAGGTCTCATGTTTTTTTTAAAAAGTCAGGATATACATATAATCCCTTACTTAGACAATCTGTTGATATGGGCCCATCATGTCAGGGGGCCCAGAAGGATACACAGACTGTCTGATCAATATTGGATAACTGACTATCTTGTCAAAATGATCTAAGCTTGAATATCATACCTTCAAGAGTTATTTCTTTTCTGGGAATGTCATTAGACACGTCTCAGGCAAAGGTGTTCTTCCAGAACAGAAGAGACTTTTACATAAGGTCAGGGCACAGGGTCTCTTGTCTTGACCTCACCCAATGATTCGACAAGGGCCTGATCGTATCTTGCTTCGAGGCAGTACCTTTTGCACAGTTTTCCCACAAGACCCCTGCAGATGGAATTGCTCATTATCTGGGATCGAGACACACAGACTCTGGATCACTCTCTTTTTGCATGACACATTCAAAAAGGCAGTCTCTAGCCTGGTGGCTGAGTCCTCAGCCTCTACAGATTGGCAAATCCTTTGTTCCAGTACAGGAGGAGGTCATCGCCACAGATGCCAGTCGTCTAACTGGTTGGGGGGTGTAATGGAGTCACAAACGATCCAGGGACAGTGGAGTCTGAAGGAGAGCAGACTCCCCATAAATATCCTGGAACTGAGAGCAATTCTATTGTGTCTCAGAAATTGGACATCCAATCTGAGGGGGAATTCCATCCGGATTCAAACAGTCAATCGGATGGTGGTGGCATACATCATTCACCAGGGGGGCACCAGAGGCAGGAAAGCCTTCATGGAAGTGAGCTGCATTTTACTATGGGCCAAGAAGCAGGTTCCATGCATCTCGGTTGTACACATACCTGGAGTGGACAACTTGCACGCTGATCATCTCAGCAGAGTGGTCCTGCAGGGTCTTATAATCCCTATGCATGTGCTGGGGGATTCCGGAAGTAGATCTCTTTGCATCACGGCACAATCGGAAAGTTCCAACATTTGTGTCCTGGTCCAGGGATCCTCTAGCAATAGCAACAAATGCCCTGACTCTTTAGAGGTAAGCATTCAAGCTTCTTTATGCATTCCCTTCAATTCCACTCCTGGGTCGAGTACTAAAAAAGATTGACTCCTCGGTGGACAAGAAGAAGCTGGTTCTCAGACATAGTATAAGGATGTCAGAGGGCGACCCATGGAAGTTACCCAACGATCAATAATTTCTCATACAGGGGCCTCTAAGGCATCCCATTTCACAAGTTCTGGCTTTGACTGCCTGGCTATTGAATCCTTCATCTTGGCAGAAAGGGGATTTTTCTGTCAGTCATCCAGACTTTGATTCAGGCAAAAGTCTTCATCAATGATCTACTATAGAGTCTGGCGAGCATTTATCCCTTGGTGCGAATCCAGAGTGTTCGCTTGTAGAACTTTTTCTGTTTCAAGAATATTGTATTTTTTGCAGAAAGGTCTTGATGAAGGTCTTCAATTGAATAGTTTAAAGGAACAGATCTCTGCTTTATCAAATTTATCAAAACTTTTGTACAGGGAGTTGCTCATTTGCGGCCTCCTCGTAAGCCACTTCTGCCGGTTTGGGACCTGAACTTAGTTTCATCAGCTCTGCAGTGTCCTCCTTTTGAACCATTGGCAGATACGTCATTAAGTTTATTGACTCTTAAGGTTATCTTTTTAGTGCCAATAACCTAAGTAAGGAGGGTTTCTGAATTGGCAGCTGAAGAAGGAAAATATAATTGAAATTAATATTTGCTGCACATTAATCTCCAATATTTCTGCTAGAGATTATTATTATAAATATCGCAAATTTTTTAACAGCAGCTTTATCGGTTAAGTCTCCTTTAGTGTTGCATAAGGACAAGGCCGTCTTCCGGTTTAAACAGGATTTACCTTTCACCTTTCTTCCTAAGTTGGTTTTCCCTTTACATATTAATGAATTTGCCTTCCTTATATCCTGCTCCAGTTTCTGATAAGGAAAGGATTCTTCAATTGCTGGTTGTAGTGAAAGCACTAAGATATTATCTCACTACTACACAATCCTTCTGAAGGTCAGACTCCTTACTTGTCAGACCAGAATGGTCTTCCACCAGCTAAGTCAACCATCAGCCGATGGATTAGACAGGCAGTGATAAAAATCTATTTCTCCAAAGGTAAGAATCCTCCCTTTAGGATTACTGCTCATTTGACAAGAGCTATTGGATCATCTTGGGCTTTTCAGCATCAAGCTTCAGTAGAACAAGTATGCAAAGCCACTACTTGGGCTTAGTTCATGCATTTACCAAAGTTTAGAGGGTAGATGTTAGAGCCTCGGCGGATGCTGCCTTTGGTAGGAAGGTATTATAGATAGTAGTAAACTAAGTGTTTTGGAATTACTTTTGGGGATCCCACTCGAATTAAGGGTACTGCTTTAGGAGGTACTAGTCATGACTGAATTACTCTGATGGCCTGAAGTAAAATGAAAGAGAAAAGATAATTCTGTGAGTACTTACCTGTAGAATTGATTTCTCTTTCATTATTACTTCAGGATATCAGACTCTCCCTGTCTGCTAGGTTGCTATATCCATTCAAAAGATGCCTAGTCTTAGTGGAGTGTAAATGTGTATATGTAAATAGTTTGATCAACATAGAAAAAAATAAAATAAATAAATGGAGAAAGGAGTCTCCAACAATAGATATAGGTATGCCTCCCTTCTACTGCTTTTCAATTAAACTGGATTGGAGGAAGTCAGCCGTAAGGATATAGGCCTAAGAGGAGGAGCCACACCTTTGTTCTTGCAGTCCACACCCTTCGGCCGAGACGTTAACCCAATTGTGACTTTAATTCTACAGGTGAGTACTCTTTTTTAAAACCAGGCCACCACTGAGCCAGCAGCATTGCCCGGCTGCTTTGGCGGGGGCCCAACTAAATGAGAGGTCCACCCAGAAATGGGTTTTGCTCTACCTTAAGTAATATTTGAAGATACAATCCTGATTGTTCATTTACACTCACATATAGATAAAGGACCAGTAAAGAAAAAGGAAAAAAAGGAGGGAAGGCCTCTTTAACAGATTGTTAAATAACGGTTGTAGAGTACATTGCAATTTGGTTTTAAATTCCTAAAAAAGAGTTAGAGATATAAGTGGACATGCTGTGGTCTCAACATTTAGCATAAGGAGGACTCAACTTTGGTTAACAATAAAACAGGGGTACCCAACATTTTTTCATCAAGTACCACTTTCCATTTACAGTGGTGTAACCAAATGTGATGGTGCCTTGGTGCTGACCCTTTCAAGGCTCATACAGTAAACTTTTTTCTTTTAAATCATTTGGATGCAGCAAGACAGCAGAGACAAATGCTGCTGCCTTTATTTAATGATGCCAAGTGAGCACAAATATGGTAAATAAGGTGGAGGAGACCTCCTGGCCCCCAGTGCAGTAGCACCCCCTATAGTTACACCCCTAGTGCACGCCTAGTGCTGCATAGGCATTGTCAGTCACCTTAAACCATTATTAAAATACACAAAACATATTTAAAGTGAACGAATAACACAAAAATTAGGCATTTTTTTTTATTTATGTGAAAATAGCTGGTGAAGTCTAGATGGCAGCAGATCGCATTTGGGTACAAGAAAGTCTACAGCCTTGTCATGTACCACCTGAGAGAATCTTGAGTACACCTGTTGGGAACACCTGCACTAGAAATCTCTCTCAAGCGAGAGAGCATTCACATTCTTGCTCTGGTCATTTAAAGTGGACCAAAACCGAGGATTTTGACTATCCTGGGTTTTGGTCCTTCCGCCCCCCTACCTGAAGCCCCCCAGATCGCCTAAGGAAATTCACCTCATCCTGGTCGTACGGCACGTGTGTGGCCGCTAGTCCAATCAGCGAGCCATGCACGTCTGAGCGACATCTTAGCAGATCGGCTCCAAGAGCGCTTGCGGACGCATCCCCCACTTCCCTCTAACAGGAAGTATGCCTGCGCTGGCCGTTCACAAATGGCTGACGCAAGCACGTGCCCTGCTAGAGGGATAGCGGGAATGCGCCCGTGGCCCACACATGTGCCGTTGATTCGGGAAGTAAGGTAAGTATAGCGGGCAACCTGGGGGGTTTCACATTCAGATTTGGGAAGCCCCGGGGCCATATTTTCACTTAGGAAAACATAGGCACAGGCCTAGGGCTTGCAGAGGGGGGGCGGGCTGACACTAAATTATGCAGTTTTTATTAAAAAAAAAACAATTAGTTGGCGGCTGCCCACACAGTGTCTCAACGTGTTCGCCCCCAGCACCAACAAGTCAGCCTCCTCGCATCCCCCCCCCCCCCACTTCACTACAGAACATTAGAAATGTATGTTTCCTTAACTTACGTGTGGGGCTGCCACCCCGCCCCTTACTCCTCTACAGGCTGGCAATGGACCAATGAGTGGTCTCAGCCCCGCCCACTGACTCGGCATGGGCAGCTGGGAATTAATGACGTCTATTTACTGAAGAAGCCTGGTGCGCCAGGAGAAGGCACAAGGTAGGAACTGCAGTTCCTGGAGGAGCTGAGGGGCAGGGGAGGCTGGGGAGACAAGTAGGGAATCAGGATAGATATCTGCTGAGCCACCAAGCTAAGCTTTTTAATGTAAATAGAGCCCAGTGTACAACCATGGGGGGGGGGGGCAGAGACAGAGAGAGGATGGCTGCACTGTGTGTAAAGGTCATGTCTGTTACTTTTCTCTGGCTACTTCACTCCACAAGTTTGTCTATCCCTCTGTCCATTTATTTATTAACCTCTCCCTCTGCCTGTCTATCTATCCATCCCCCCTGTATCTGTCTGTCTGTCTATCCCTCTGCCTATCTATCCATCTCTTCTCTCTTATGGCGCATGCATGGGTTCTCATTCAGTCAGAACCCTTTGCTATGTTTGCTTTATTTCGGCAAAGAGCTCTGATTTAACTCAGTGGGGAGTGCATCCTGCCACATCCCCCATATCCGCTGCCAGGGATATAGGGGGTGTAGCAGATCGTGCTCCCTATTGAAAACAATCAGAGTCATTTGTGTTGTCAAGACAAGTGGCTCTGATTAGTCGTAAGTCTGTGCATGCGCCGTTGGACCGGTGAAAGGTGAGTTAATAACGTCCCCTCCCTGGGGGTTTTACACAACGGGGCATCCCAATTCAGGATGCCCCAATAAAGAGCCAGTGGCCTGGCCTGGAATCTGCGCTGATGGCTTTTGTGTTGCTTTAAATGGGACCCCCAATGCAGCATGACACCCTAAAAGAGGTGAATAAGTGGAGAAAGTGCTGCTATGGCTTTTATTCAAATTTCAAATTAAATTCTCAAAAATGTTCAGAGGTTTTCATGGAAAAAACAAACTAGCTTATTAATTCCAATAGTGCCCTACCTCCTACCACATGCAAAGAACTTACTGTCATTCTCCCATGTACTACTGTGTGTACCATGTGTAATGTTTTTAATGTCGTGCTGGACAATAGGTGGACAGGTGTCCAAAGAGTGCTTAGGGCAGCACAAGTCCAAAATACAGCCCTGCCCGGGGAAGGGAATCGATCAGCCCAGGAATCTTATTCCCTTGGGTTTTGGTCCACTTTAAAATCCAGCATCTTAAACCTATCATATATATTTTCTGCACAGAAGAATCTTGCCTGTTATTGACAGTATGTGAGAACATAAGTTTAAATGGAAAGCCCCCATCTATGTTATTCCTATGGATTGGAGAATTTAGAGGTACTCTTTGAAGCCTCTCTTTAAGATAATGCTCTAGGCCAGGGGTACTCAAGAACTTGTAGCAGTATGCCACAAGCTGAAGGTCCGGAACCGGGGGGTAGGTTAAAATCAGCGCACCAGGGAGCTATATATTCCAGAAGCATAATTAAATAAAGGCTGCTTGTCCCCCCTCTGGCATTATATCTATTGGACATTGGGGAGGAAACAAACAGCAACTTTTTTTTTGTTTGACCATGTCGAGCCTACAGCTCTTACCCTTGGTGCACTGATTTTAAATAAACAGAGAGAGATGGGATGGGATGGGACAGAGCTGGGAATAGAGAGATGGGATGGGACAGAGCTGGGAATAGAGAGATGGGATGGGACAGAGCTGGGAAAAGAGAGATGGGATGGGACAGAGCTGGGAATAGAGAGATGGGATGGGACAGAGCTGGGAAAAGAGAGATGGGATGGGGCAGAGCTGGGAATAGAGAGATGGGATGGGACAGAGCTGGGAATAGAGAGATGGGATGGGACAGAGATGGGAAAAGAGAGATGGAATGGGGCAAAGCTGGGAATAGAGAGATGGGATGGGATGGGACAGAGCTGGGAGAAGAGAGATGGGATGGGACAGAGCTGGGAACAGAGAGATGGGATGGGACAGAGAGTGGGGCTCCACATACACTCCACATACATTTTTTAAAAAACTGTAAAGTATAGTAGTTGTATTTCATTTGAAAATCTCATAAAGAGCCCTTTTCAGTTTGAGGTGGCTCCTAGGCAGGAACAGACATCTACTGATACATGTGGTACTGTTGTACCCAGGAGAAATGTCGATTTTACAAGCAATATCATATTCTTGGAAATGTACAATTTTAAAACGCAACAAAATGTAAATATATATATATATACATATTTCACCCAAAAATCTTGTTAAAGCACTTTAATTTTTATTTTAATGGAAGGAGGGACTAAACCTGTCACCCGTGGATTTTATTGTTATCATGACAGAGTAAACCACAAGCTTGGTTTACTCATTAGCATGTGTTTATATGGATTACTACACAATTTTATTCTTATGAGAGAATAAACCACAAGCTTGGCGGGAGTTTTATTCACTTCAGGTTGTATAAGTGATCTCTCCTCTCATTAGCATGTGTTTATATGGATTCTTAAGACTACACCATTTCACTATAGTGCTCTTTTAAAGCCCAAACTCTGCTGAAAAAAGCAAAGTATCATTTTCTTGGAAATTCCTGAAATACATACATAGCACAAAATGGTAAAGAAAAGTCTGTCAACAAAGGGTGACACATTCTCAAGTAGGCCTGGAAATGAAAGGTTAAAAAGTACCTATGCATGTTGGTTATTCTGCTCAGGGAATTTTGTGGGTTCAGATTTAGCTTGTTTTTCTTGTTTGCATATTAATATTTTAGGAAAATGTGTTTTTATTCTTATTTTAGGGACACCATGTGCAACCACGGAATTACTCAAGGGTATGTGTTTGTGGGGGGGTGGAGGGTATTTCATTAGTATTAGTCTCATGGCACTGCATTTGGATTTTGATCTCCCAGTTTGACTTTTAGCACAACCATGTCTCGATGACCCGTGCTTGTTCTTGGAAATCCATCTACGCACCTGTCTCCTTTCTGGCTCAATAGCCCACAGCTCTGCACCCAACTGCCCCCGGGGCTCACCTGCCTTCTGTCTGTCAGATTCCATCCTTTGCTCATGTCCTGGGGGCAGTCTTGTCTGGTGAAGTGTTTCCAGCAGTGGGGGCCTGTCTATAGGCAGAAGTAGCAAAAGAGATTGCAGGTTGTGATCCGACTAGAAGGCATTACAGTATCTCTCCAACAATTGGCATGCCATACTACATGTCCGTTTTTACCACGCATTCCAAAAGTGACATCCAGGTTGCGGCAGTGCTGCTCAATCCTGAACTAGAGATCATAACTGGAGCCAGATGTGGGCCGTGGTTCAGGGGAGCACGGTGGACAGGTACAAGGATGGGATTTTGTCCATCTCTTCATATCATTGGCTTTGACCCTACGGACTTTGTGTGAGTAGTTCATTGGTGAATGAATACAAATGGGCCAGTCATGGCCTATTGGTTATCGAATCTATCTTGTGACATGAACTGAAGTGCTGTTGAGCAAGGCATCTAACCCCCTAACTGCACCTAACTGCACTCCCTGGGTGCCATGGCTAGGGCAGCTTACCGTCCCAGGCACATGTTTGCACTTACTGTGCCTCAGTGTGTTAAGGGAGGGATACCCTAAGATATTCATATTATCTGGAGGATAAATATATGAGCACAATTGAGCCACAGTACTAATGGCCAACAAGTTCTGGTAAACATGTTTTCCGGTGGAGGGAACACCCAAGATTGAATAGGACTATGCCAGGATTGCATAGTGGATTTACCTGTGAAGGATTGGAAATTGACTTTTTAACAGATATTGTACAGATACAATTTAGTTGCTCAGTTTTAATTATTAAATAATTTAATTATATCAGAGCTTGATAATGTTTTACAGTCATGAGCATACCTAATTGTAATACTCTGGTTCTAAGCTCCACACAGTGGTGTATCTTATTCTTGTTTTTTACTATTATATTCAGCAATTCTGTATTCTGTGCATCATCACCAATCCATTCAAATAGGCCTATCACAGGGGCGTACATAAGCCAGATGGAGACTGGTTATGCTACCATGACTGTGCTGTGGATTTGTGTGATCGTAAGTATATAGTACAACTCAGGCCAGGGAAATTCACACAGCAGTGTATCCTAAGTTGACCTTGTAAGGTCTCATATTAGTCTGAAAAGTGTTCTCATAATATTATATCTAACAGTGACTTATTTAAATGCTTTTATGTGCCTGTTGTGCCCAATGCCCCCTATATTTGACTATTTACTGTTATACAGGGAAAAGTATTCATACTTTGAAGTGCTTGCTGAATTGACTTAACAGTCATTAAGTAAGAACAGGTTAACAATTTGTTAAGATTAAGAAGCAGGTTTTTACATTTTGGTGCATTTTGTAAACTGTAAGTAACCACGTGTACATATGTACATTTTTAGTGTAATCCAATTGAGGAAATTTACTTTATTATGTTTCCTAGAGCCCACTCGTATTGTAAAAGGTCCAGAAGGCCAGGTTGCTAGACGGGGCTCAACTGTGAGGCTGGACTGTCGTGTAAGAAGTGATCCATCTCTCAGACTAACAGTTACTTGGCTAAAAGATGATGCTCAGCTATACATAAGCAGCAGGTTTGTGAAAGATCTTGTTCGATCCCATTTTAGATTAAAAAATGTAATAGTGTCTGGTATTTACTATATGATTTACTATATTTACTATATGAGTGTACAGATAATTTAATATATGAGTTGAAGTTTGGTGCCAACAAATGTAGAAACTACACAAAATCATCTAGTAATGTTTCTTAAACCTACAACAAAAGCAGTTTAATTTCCATAAGGCTTGATTAAAAAGGGGTTAGAAACAAGTTTTGCCCTATAAGACACCCCCCCAATAACATGCATTATAGACAGTGTGCAGAATCCCCCCCCCCCAAATCACACCATTACAGGCAGTGTGTGGTATCCCCCATTACAGGCAGTGTGCAGCATACCCACATTACAGGCAGTGTTCGGCTGTGTTGCAGGCAATGTGCGCCCCCCAGTCTTGTGTGTGTGAGAAGGGGGCGTAATGGAGGACTGGTGGGCAGGAAGCAGTTAAACGGGGAGGCCGATTCAGTAATAGCGCCAGGTAGCGACAGATGAGCGCCTGAAGTATGGCGCTATGAGCGCCGCTTGCGTACGCCGCAGCCGGCAGCGATTCGCTATAGCAGGCCTCCTCAGTCGCTACCTGGCGTTGTTGGGAACAATGCCTACATTGGTGAATATGATGTTTCAGATCAGCTTTGTAGGCGCTGTCATTTTGACACACGCTATTCAATACAGCGCCTGCGCTTTGCTTTGCTGTTGGATTGAAATCAATGTTAGTACCTTCAGAAGTAAACACATTGCAACATGTTTCTTTTGTGAATTTGTATTTATTTTTTTTATGTTTTGGTGGTAAAAGAAAAGTTCTAAATCCAATGGATTTTATCTTGGTGCCTGAAAAAGAATAAAAAGTGCAGTTAGTATTTATATATAATTTTGCTTTTTCGCAGATATTGAAATTTACTTTTTTTTTTTTTTGTTACAGTTTGGGCAAACTTGCACAACAACCCTAATTGTTATGTTCATCAAATCCCCCCCCCCTTATAGTGGTTTGGGTTCATCTTTCACCCCCCTTATAGTGGTTTTGGCTCATCTTACACCCCCCTTATAGTGGTTTGGGTCATCTTACACCCCCCTTATAGTGGTTTTGGGTCATCTTACACCCCCCTTATAGTGGTTTAGTTCATCTTACACCCCCCTTATAGTGGTTTTGGGTCATCTTACACCCCCCTTATAGTGGTTTTGGGTCATCTTACACCCCCCTTATAGTGGTTTTGGGTCATCTTACACCCCCCTTATAGTGGTTTGGGTCATCTTACACCCCCCTTATAGTGGTTTTGGGTCATCTTACACCCCCCTTATAGGGGTTTAGTTCATCTTACACCCCCCTTATAGTGGTTTTGGGTCATCTTACACCCCCCTTATAGGGGTTTAGTTCATCTTACACCCCCCTTATAGTGGTTTTGAGTCATCTTACACCCCCCTTATAGTGGTTTTGGGTCATCTTACACCCCCCTTATAGTGGTTTGGGTCATCTTACACCCCCCTTATAGTGGTTTTGGGTCATCTTACACCCCCCTTATAGTGGTTTAGTTCATCTTACACCCCCCTTATAGTGGTTTAGTTCATCTTACACCCCCCTTATATTGGTTTTGGGTCATCTTACACCCCCCTTATAGTGGTTTAGTTCATCTTACACCCCCCTTATAGTGGTTTTGGGTCATCTTACACCCCCCTTATAGTGGTTTAGTTCATCTTACACCCCCCTTATAGTGGTTTAGGTCATCTTACACCCCCCTTATAGTGGGTTTGGGTCATCTTACACCCCCCTTATAGTGCTTTAGTTCATCTTACACCCCCCTTATAGTGGTTTTGGGTCATCTTACACCCCCCTTATAGTGGGTTTGGGTCATCTTACACCCCCCTTATAGTGGTTTAGTTAATCTTACACCCCCCTTATAGTGGTTTTGGGTCATCTTACACCCCCCTTATAGTGGTTTTGGGTCATCTTACACCCCCCTTATAGTGGTTTTGGGTCATCTTACACCCCCCTTATAGTGGTTTGGGTCATCTTACACCCCCCTTATAGTGGTTTTGGGTCATCTTACACCCCCCCCCCCTTATAGTGGTTTAGTTCATCTTACACCCCCCTTATAGTGGGTTTGGGTCATCTTACACCCCCCTTATAGTGGTTTAGTTCATCTTACACCCCCCTTATAGTGGTTTTGGGTCATCTTACACCCCCCTTATAGTGGTTTTGGGTCATCTTACACCCCCCTTATAGTGGTTTGGGTCATCTTACACCCCCCTTATAGTGGTTTGGGTCATCTTACACCCCCCTTATAGTGGTTTTGGTCATCTTACACCCCCCTTATAGTGGTTTAGGTCATCTTACACCCCCCTTATAGTAGTTTGTGAGAAATTTTGAGTGTAGCCAACAACTAGTTCCCCTGTAGTGCAGTACTTGGATTAGAGTGAAGGGTAGTTAGCTTACCGCAAAAAACGAAGAGATCATACTTTCCCTTAGCTCAAAGTCAGTCTGGGTGTCCTCACTCATTTCTGCGGGCAAGTTGGGGATTTCGGGCACCAGTGCTGTTTCTTCAGGGGGTTGGATTCTGTGGCATATGCAGAGATTGTGGAGCACACAGCATGCGAGGATTATCTTGGTGGACTGTACAACATCTCTCCTCCTGGCCGTGCCAAACACAGAAAGCGCGCTTTCAGCAGTCCGATGGTTCGTTCCACAATGCTTCTGGTTTTGCGATGTGCTGCATTGTAGCGTTCTTGGGCAGAGGTCTGTGGGTTTCTGACCGGAGTCATCACCCACGTTCTCTGCCCATATCCCTTATCCGCTGTTGAAAAAACACAAGGAGAGAGACAGCAATTAGTACTAGTAAATGTTTTTGGTTTCATTTGTTAAAATATAGCTTACTAGGCCACATATTTGAGGCTAAAAAATTTGACATGGTTCATTATTTACCCAGTAGCCAGCCAGCTGGCATTTCGTTGTTTTCAAACTTCCTGCACAGGACTGACCGCTGCAGGACGTAAGAATCATGGCATGAGCCGGGGAGCCAGATCTCACGGCCCGCAGCTTCATGTCATGGTCACAGACGACCACGACATTCATGGAGTAGAACTGCTTTCTGTTCCTATAATGCAGCTCCTGTGCACGGGGAGGGCGGAAAGGGATATGTGTACCATCAACGCACCCTAGCACATTCGGGATCCCTCCCATGCGATAGAATGCATGTTTTATTTTGGCAACCTCATCCTCATCCTCAGGAAACTGGATGTAAATAGGGATCAGGTCACAAATAGCCAGTACTACCTGCATAAATATGCGGCTCATTGTAGCCTGGCTGATCCCGCTGAGGAGGGCAGAGGTTGCCTGGTCCCTCGTGCCAAAATATTGAGACTGGCACATAGGCGTACTATGCCTGGAATGGATCTGGTGCATTTGGTGGATGGCTCGATTTTGTGCTTAATCTGATCATATAGGGACTGTAGTGCAGCACGATTCAGACGGAAGCGGCTCCTGATCTGCTCGTCACTTAAATCCCACACTGAAATGCGGATTCCAAAGGATCGGGGTGCCCTAAGCCTCACAGCCCCCTCCTCCCTGGCCTCCTGCTCTTCCAGCATTCTCACACATCCCTGCACCATAACCCATACATCACCCTCTTATCCATCTCACACTCAACAGATATACAAAAGAAGCAAAACTAAAACAAAAACCACAAACACACCACACACACAAGCAAGCACACTACTCACACACTCACTACAATGCAGCTCACCACAAAACCAGAAGTATAGTGGTCTGACCCACCAGACTGCTGAAAGTCAGCTTTCTAAGTTAGGCACAACCAAGAGGGGAGTTGCTGCACAGCCCACAAAAGGCCCCAAAATCAAGCCTCACTTGCTGTATGCTCCACAATATTTGCATATGCCAACAAAATCAATCTCCTAAAGAAACAGTACTGATGTCAGAAATCACCCAACAAGCCACAGAGAGTGAGGACCAAACCCAGCCAGACACTCAAATGAGCTAAGGGACCAAAGCACCACACCACCACACCACAGCCTTTGCCACAGTGTAACAATACCAGAAGGTTTGCAAATCCAGCCATTTATACTTCACTTAGAAAAAGGACAGGTCCTCTTTGCCGCCTTTTGCGTTGCTCTGCTATTTCCTGTCTCCAATTAGCTGACCCAGGTGTGCGTGAAACGGAGTGCGCACGCGCACGCAAGTAGCGCTACTAGCGTACGTGAGCCAAAACTTGCGTGCATTAACGGACATGGCTGAAAATTCTGTGGTGGACCAATGAAAGGTAAGCTGCTCTTTATTTAAATAGCCGTTTGTATAGCCACATGTCACAAGTGTTTAATATACAGGAATACATTGTTGTCTTTGGTTGTGTGTTGTTTGGTTAATGAGCTCTGTAATTAGTTAATTGACTACCACACATGCTTCAATCACTGCAGTGGAGCTTTGGCTACAAGCACCTGGCCAGTATGTGTGAATCAATTAAGTGGACCTGTTTGTGATTGGCTGTTAGAGCACATAAAACCTGCCCAAACCCAAAACATGGTGATACCATTCTGTAGTCTGCATGCGTGCTTGTTGGTTGTGTATTGGTGTGTGTGTGCAGCTACAGGATGGAGCCAAATTCTGGGCATCTGCCGGCCACAGCTGGCTCAAGTAGGAGTGTGGTGGGTGCTGTGCACAGACCTCCCTTAAGGAAAAGGGCCCAGCCTGAAGGTGATGCAGCACCCCAGGCTAAGCGCCCAGTTGCCAAGAGGGAGCCAGAATTTAATTTGGCAGAGAATAATACTCTTGTGCGTCTTACACTTGCTAAATGGGAGCTGATATTTGGCTCCCAAAGCAAGTCTATAGGCAAACAAGAAAGGAGCAAATTGTGGGATTCCATTGGTGTTGAGCTTACTAGCAGTGCTCAACACCCACGTAGTGGCCCATCCTGCAGGAAACGCTTCTACACTTTGAAAAGGGCCCTTATGCAAAAGATGAATCATGATCTTGAGGTCGAGAGTGGGACCATCCAGGGTCCAAAGAGTACCTACAGGCCATATGAGGAGATGCTGAAGGCCAAAATTCCACTTGCTCGGCTGCAGGGTGTGGATGCTGGGGATGACACCACAGGTTGGACTGAAGGTACATATTTTCTGAATATGTTTTTCTGCTAATGTTAATATATGTGATTTGCTTTTTCTCTTTCTGCCCAACTAACAGTAGGACATGTGAAGTAGTACATTATACCTCATAAATGTTTTACTTTCCTGTCTGTTGCTTTCTGCATAGGTGCACATGGTGATGTCCCTGAGTCGGGGGAGGTGGACACCCCAACTCCTGCCCTTCAAACAACCTCCAGCCTAACCCAGTCTGCCATTGAAGGTATTTATCACTAATTTAGGGGCTGGTTATTTTGGTGAAAAATGGGTGTGTGAGCACCTCAAACAATAGATTTGACCAGTGTTGAGGCTTAATAATATGGGCCTGCGGACTATTTACACGTCCACTTTAACCCTCTCTGCAACTAACTAACAAGGCCCTAACATGTGTAGCTATGTTGGAAGCCAGAGATGTGTGGCCATATATCTGCATATACATGTGGAAGCCACACTGGCCGTGATTAGGGAATATTAGTGATTGAGCTGCTCACACACACCTTAATGCATGGTTTATTTTGTGCCGCACATTACCAATGGCGAAATGTTTTCTTTGCTTTTGCCTAGCTGCACCGCCATTGGCACCAGCATCTCCTCAGGAGCCAAGGTACTCTTTGGATGCCGGTAAGTGCATGTGTCAACCTTGCTTTAGCCGCTTTAACACAAGTGCATGTCTTTCATTCCTCTTTTTTCTTTGTAGGCCAAGTGACTGGTTCATCTTTGGACACCACTTCCGATGTTGCAGGTCAACAGGACCCTGTTGATGTGTATTGCCTTAAAAAATGTATCCTTTATGCTGTTTAGGTCACACTGGTTCAATTTGGTTAGTCTAATAATCTACATTTTTGCTATGTCAATTTGAAGATGCCTATTTGGAGTGGATTTGCCATCCCCAGGGTCATTATTATAGTTTTTGGAGTGATTGCAATGCATTTTTGGGGTATATTTAAAGACAAAAATTCACCCGAGTAGTGTTAGGAATATTTAGAGACATTAATTGTGTATTTTAGTTGGCCGGAATCTCGGAAGTGGCTGTCACGTTCACGTTGAGGCTGCCAGAGATGAGGGTAAGTTTGTTTGGCTTGATTATCTAGTAGGGATTTTTGAACAAGTTTTTGTTAAATTTAGTAGGCCAACTTGTGTTTAACTTGTGTTTAAACATGTATTTTCAAGGGCAAAGCTCGAGTGAGGGCCCAACTCCAGACATCTGGGAGATTGTGGGTATGTGTAATTTGAGCAATGTGTCTTTTTTTTTTAACCCCAATTATTGGCTCATCTTCCTCTTACATACATGTTAGCAATCTGAGTTGACCAGATCCCTTTTGGCTAGTGTGTAATCTTCCACTTTGTGGAGGTATGGCCTCGATAGTCTATCCATCTTACATTTGATTTTGGACCACTGACCTACTAACCTGACTTTCCTGTTTAGCATATGCCAACTTGCCCGATCTCTCAGATGTGGATTTGCCCCTCTCTGGCAGCCAGACCCCGGACCTACTTCGGCCGGACGACACGGAGGTAACATGGCTGATTTAGAGGAACAATAACCACATTGACATGTTGGTGGGTAGTCCTTGAACCAACATGTCACATTTTATGTCTTTGTTGTTTTTGCAGGAGGCCGCACCAGAACCCCAACCTGGGACCTCTTCTCAAGTGCCATGTGGCCAAGCTACAGAGGCTCAAGCAAGGGTAAGTTGGATTGTTACACTTTGGGGAAATGATTTGTAGGGGCCTAGCTGCATTGTTTCAGCTTAACTAAAATCTTTGTTTTTTTTTTTAGCCTGAACCCAGAGCAAGAGGAGGTGTGGCACCGACAAGTGCGGACTTTTATGAGCTAGGGGTCCGGATGCTGGAGGACTACAGTCACCAACAGCCGCGTGATGGAAATACTGAGCGCATTGCGGCGTTGGAAAATCAGGTGCTGATGTGTCGGCAACAAATTGAGGGCCTGCAGCGCAAGCTCCAGGACGTGAAACAAGCCCACCAGCAGCAAACCAACCGGGAACTGGATCGGCTGTCCAATCTGATGGAGCGATCTTTACAGCGCCAGGAACAAAGTTTGTTATTGACGCAACAGCTCATACAACAGCAGTCTATTTTTTTTACTGCACTGTTGGCCCCCAACACCACCCCTAGCAATGACTCACAACCTCCCAGGCCCCCAAGCCAAGAATATTAATTTGATTGTTGTTTTGTTTTTGTTTCAAATACATTTGAGCACCCCACCTATAAATTGTGTTTTTCCTAAGACATAGGTAAGAACACAGTCAGGGATGAGTCTCTAGATCTAGATATGTACCTGTAGCCAAAAATGTATGCCACACATTGGTGACCATATCTTCCTATGGTTTAGACATTAAATGGCTACAAAGGTACACCAACATTTTACAAATAATGGGTTTGAAGACACTTAAACTATGCTAGACAAGGCACAACACAGTGTAAGTACAAAAATACAAAAATTTTAATGTTAAAGGCGGGCAACAGGCCCAACATTTGGCCGCACAGCGGCTCAAAACATCCCCCCCACCCTAACGATGCCTCTTCAAGGCCAGCAGCATAAGGCGAAGACGCCGGATCGACCGCCACAGTCTGCGATGCTGGTTTGTACAAGCTGTAGAGAGTAGAAAAAAACCATATTAAAAATATAGAATGTGACCTCTACAGACACAGATGTAGCAATGTAATGTAAGTGGCTAAAATTATCTGAGCCACACAATCACATTGTTGGCCACTGTGCCCTTAGGTGTTACCATTATATGAGTACTAGTGGCTGGCTTAAATGTGGCCACCACATCCCAAGCATACATTTACTCTTAACTCTTGGGACTAAAATAAGGTCTAAGTCCCAGTGTGGACATTTATTTGTTTAGTTACAGCCAAACATCAGGGCCTGAGTCCTAATGAGTAAACTTGTTTGGCCAAGAATCTTAGAGGTCACCACCTTAGCAGCCCAATTTTGTGGGGTAGAAACCACAATTTGCCACTATGTGGCAAAAACAAGAATGTGAGCCAACAATCAAGCATGCAGACATGCATGTAGGATTGTTGGACAAACACATGTAACCTAGATGTGTGTTTATTAAACACATAGGTACATTGTAAATGTCTCCAGAATTTACTATAAGACATAGGGATCCCAAGTCTTTAGGCATATGAAGTGGAATGTACTCACCATCGCAGCTGTGGCTGGGGCCCATGCTGCTGGCCGTCCCGGGAGCTGGGGTGGGGAGGATGGTCACCGGCTCCATCTGTGTGGCCACATCTGTCAGGAGAAAGCAAAAGAGAAAAGCAAAACTAGTGTGACAATGACACCTGACTATTTGACAGCCATCTGGTTAGGGAGTCTGCCAAAACAAATGCTTGCATGGTTACACACATGTTGTCACATTAGCATATTTCCTGGTCCATGAGTTCATGTAAATTATTTATGGTTGCAACATGGACACATAAAGATAATGAGCCAATAACCTTGACAGTGCAATGGTAAGGACAAATTTGCAGTTGATTGTAGAATCTTACTAGTGTGCAACATGTGTTAGCCGGAACAACTTACAAAAATAACACATTTGCTAGCCCCCATCATGGTGTGAGCTGAAACATAGGGGTGGTTGCCAGTTGGATTGCACTGTAGTGGGGTTTGTGATGTTAATGTACATTAGCAAACCAGCTTGTACTATGGACCAGGAAACATGTGTATGTTAAAAGTGGGCCAAGACCCAGGATTTATACTATCCTGTGTTTTGGTCCACTTTGGCAGAGCACAACAATTTGAGCGAGAGACCGTCCGCCACCGATGCCTTCTGCGCGTCACTCCTCCAGTGCGTGCGCATGCGCAGGCCATTCTGAAACGGAGAGCGCAGGCGCACAGACATCTAGAGGAGCACGCAGGAGGCTGCGGCGGTGGCTTCTGCCACCCCCAATGAGGTAAGGAGTTTGTGGGCTTTTGGGGGGGCCCGCGGTGAGGGAGGTGATTGGGCAGGGAAGCTTATAGATTCCAAGCCCAATCAACAATGGGTGTGGGTCCACTTTAAGGAATGTCAGAACACAGGGAATGTGAGGGATAACAACAAACACTTACCATGACTATGCCAGTGGAGAAGGCGTTGCCAAAAGCTCCTGGAGGTGCCGCCTATATGATGCGCTGCAAATTAGAGAGGAATGGCAAGGGCTAAGTACAAATGGCC
The DNA here is from genome assembly GCA_027917425.1 of Gastrophryne carolinensis. Classification (NCBI taxonomy): domain Eukaryota; kingdom Metazoa; phylum Chordata; class Amphibia; order Anura; family Microhylidae; genus Gastrophryne; species Gastrophryne carolinensis. Next base: position 320,568,918 of record CM051236.1, on the reverse strand, counting down.
ATATGTAACCTGTCACAGACTAACACTGACTAAATGTGCTCCTCACACTCTGATCCAAAGATCCCCCAGGCAAAGGGCCACCCTCCTCCCTCTCACTCCCTGCTCCTTCAGGGAGTGTGGGAGAGTCCATTACTTCGACCCCACTTGGACTCCCCACTTGAGAGTGGCCCCTTGTCTGGTGAGACTCCTCAGAGTCAGAGTGTGAGGAGCTGAGGCTTGAGCCTGACAGCCCCCCAGCAGCACACTCCTCTGGGGCGTCATCCCCTTCCTCCCCTGGGTCCTCTAAATAGGACCCGCGAGAGGGACCCTCCCCCGATGACTCCCCCGAGTCCGCCTGTCTCGTTCGGGGGAGGAATCCCTTCCCACGTTTCCCCAGGGGAGGACGCTTATCTGTGTTGAGGGGGTGAATGAAAAAAATTACAATTACTACCAAAAAGGGACACAGCTTACAATATTATTTCCCTAAAAAATTAAACATAGCATAAACTTCCACTTACCTGAAGCGTACGCATCATATAGGCGGTACATGCCTTCAGGGTCCCGGCGCTTAAAGTCTGACCATTTTTGCATGATGGAACGCACACTCAGGCTGGTGTGGAAGCGCCGGGACACTGTGGCCTTCACCTCCAGGGCTATCCGCTTCTTGCCCCCACGGGCATAATCATATTGGTGGATGCAGAAATCCTATGACAAATGAAAAACAAAAAGGTTATCAATACATGACATCAGAACAATGGCATAAACATTTATACTGAGAACAGATTAAACATATAATCCAAGTAAAATATACTCACTTTCACCACCTGGCCGTTTACGCGGCTATCCACCCGCTTTCTCTTTAGCTTTTGGGGCCCAGGGGGGGGGAGGGGGTGGAGGGGGTTCGGTGGGGGAGGTGTGGTAGGTGGGGGAGGGGTGGGGGGGCCAGAGTCAGAGGAGGAGCTGGGGAGGCGCATGACACGTCGGGAAGGCATGATGGTGGAAACGCAAAGGAGGAAACCGGAACTGGATATGACGAAAGCGACAGGAAAAAAAAAAAACGCTCCTCGCACTAGGAAGAAGCTAATATCCGCTACGTGCAAGCTAAGTGGCGGAAATAGGATTTTTACGCATTACAACAAGCTATTGGCCAAGACGCCATTAATTAAACGCAAAGGAGCAAACAGGAACTGGATATGACGAAAGCGAAAAAAATTCACGCTCCGCGCAATAGGAACCAGCTAATGTCCGCTACGTGCAAGCTAAGTGGCGGGAATAGGATATTTATGCATTAAAACAAGCTATTGGCCAAGACGCCATTAATTATTAGCTTGATTTAGCTGGGTGTTCAATATCCTGTAATGCATAGGTCAGAGCAAAAACAGAGCTGTTTGCTTACAAATAACAATGTTATTCCTTAATAAAATAATAACACAATAAAACTATCCAACTACATGATAATGTTGCACATGAGTTATGAGTTGGGTTGTTATGAGCTTGTACGCCTGAACAAATCCAGCAGAATGTGGATATGCACGCTCAGAACTACAGTGTATTCATTAAGAACGACTGGGGTCGCTGCAAGTGAATTCAGGGAAAATGGCAGAAAGGCACATGTATGAACAGCACAGTGCAGCACAGCGCCGCTAGCGCCGCCACATAGCGAATCACAACAGCGACTGCAGAAACTCTGACCACCACAGATTCAACAAGGACAGGGCTGCCGAATAGCTTGGGCGCTGACAATTTCAATGAGCGAACGTGAGCGCCAAACATGACTGACTAAAAAGTAGCTTTACAAGCCATGTGTGTTGTTAAAGCAAGCTAATTTGAGGCTAATGTGTTTTGTGTGAGGAGATGCATTTTATATTTCACTCACAACATTCCAGTGTAAAAATTACATCTTTCATCCAAAAATCATTAAAAACAAAATAGATTAATCAAACATATCCTAAACAACATGTGTTTAATTTTTGGCCAAAGACAAGAACACAAAAACTACTAAAAAAAAACATTGCAGTGTCTGCCATTGAAATGTATTGGAGAGCACCAGGTAGCGGCAGGTAGCGAGAGGTCATACCTGGCGCTGTGATGGGATTAGCAGCGGCGCTGTTCGCTGAAGTCTGCAACATGATGAATCCCGCGCTAGCTGACGCTCTCGCCAGCGCTAGCTTCATTTAGCGTGATAAATGCGTGATTGTGTTCGCAGCCTGGCGTTCTGGAGTCGGTAGCCGCCGATAGCTGGCGCTACCTGGCGCTAGTGAGACACTACCTGGCGGTATCCCTTGATAAATAAGGCCCTTAGACTTGCATCCTGTCTGTCGGTTCTCCAATGCCCCGTGCTCCACAAACAGACTCACACAAACAGGCCCACACATTAACATACACAAACATAGAAAACTCCATAGCTTATTACACTCCTGTGTCTCTGATTGTGCTCCCAACCGGGTTCCTGCATTCCTGCTTCTGGGGGGTGGGCATGGCCTATTTATTGCCACGTTCTCCATAGACTCCAGCTGAGCATAGGCACTACCCACCCGCTAGAGCTGCAGCAGCATGATTGGTAATGAAGGGAGCTCTGTGAGCCCATTTGGGTTATGTGGACTGGTAGCCTTCAGGGCCAGGGGCTGGCTGCTTGGCCTCTGCACCCCAGTCTACCAGCCTGGTGCTTGTATAGGGAGCCCCACACTATTTACAAAAAATTAAGGATTTAACCCTTAACAAATAAAAAAGGCATACCCCCCTTAAATTATTATTTTTTTATTTTTAAAGTGGGACAAAACCTAAAGAATTCCAGGACTGTCCACTGGCTTTTTTCTGGCACCCTGAATTGGGATACCACGCTGTCTGAAACCTCCCAGTTTGCCCATAAAAACTCAAACACCACTGTTGCATGCCCAGACTCTCGTCAAATTTGAGCCACCTGCTGTGACTACATCATTCTGCAGGTGGCTGGTTGTATGCTGCATCCCTGGTTGTGTGCATGCTCCTGTCCCATTCAGTCACAGAGAGACGTCTGCTGAATGATATAGTCCCAGCAGTCAGTTCTCATTGGATAATAGTCATGCATGCGCCATTTGAGCATGGTAAGGAGAGTTTTTAGGGGCGAACTTGGCAGTTACACACAGCTGGCATGGAGCCAATCCCAGGAAAGTCAAATTCCTGGGTTTTGTTCTGCTTTAGGGGTTAAACCCTTAAAACATTTTTTTTAAACTAGTGTTTTATGGAAGCAAAACCAGCCGGCCACTAGCTATGGGGGTTTTGGTAGAGCAGAGCATGGAAGTCAAGTGGACAGCCCCCGGCCCTGCAGGCTTCCAGCCCCCATAGCCTGTATGGACCACAGGATCTTCTGCACCCCCTGGGCTTTGGGGGTGCAGGTAATGGAGCAGGGTTATGGCAAGTCACTTGCTTGCTGACAGGTGACTTGCCAACTCCTTCTGCCCTGTGAACTGGTATAACGGACTCAAGGACCCCTTACCAGTTCACAAGGGGTTAAATGTAAAAGAAAACATATTGATCAAACTGATCGTCAAAAGGATTGGTGTCTCTTATCCTGTGCCCAAGCTCCACCGATTGCTCCGACTTTGCTCCCACAAACACACACTCACAGAAGTAAAAAGTGTCCTGCGCTGTTCGTTGCAACTTCCGATAATCACATTGATCATACTGATCGTCAAAAGGATTGTTGTCCCTTATCCTGTGCCCAAGCTTCACCGATTGCTCCGACTTTGCTCCCACTGGAAATAGGGGCTTTTATACTGGCAGAGTGAACTGACATCAGCTCATTAGGCTCGATTCAGAGAGACAAAAAAAAACCTTCCGTTTTAGTGCCGATCTATTTTTTTTGTGAAATGTTTCCGTTCTCGTATGAGCGTACGAGCGATTCTATGCATGCATTGAAAACCTTCTGTAAAGTTTCCGTCCCGTAAGTTTACGAATATGAGGATGTCATTTTCCATCCAGACTTTTCCGTTTCATTTCCACACGTTACAACGTAGGCTTTCGTTTTTTGCCCTTTTCCCATCGTATCCTCCAACAAATCCTTTACATTTCCCGTTCGATTCTGTTTCCCTTTTTCAATAAATATTCGTCCAGACGGAAATCCTTACGATCTTAGGCCTGCGTACTACAAACTTAACTCATTAAAGTGCTCGCCTACATATTTGCCACCCTCACTTCTACTACAATGTTTAGCTAGATCACTTAACACAATTCTCCATCTTCCCTTTTGGACCCTTAAAGCTCACCCAAACCACTTAGCACTATCCTCCATCTTCCCTTTTGGACCCTTAAAGCTCACCCAAACCACTGAGCACTATCCTCCATCTTCCCTTTTGGACCCTTAAAGCTCACCAAAATCACTTCTCGGTCATGTGAATAATCATTTTTAAATATTTCTGGGCCCATTAGTTTTGTGTTAATGTATTTAGTAAATGAAATGACACTGTTACATTTTTTTGGGATTCCATCATAAAATATAAAATTTATAAAAATGTTGAAAATTTCAAATTTTTACAACTATAAAAAACAAAATACATAGCAATGGCAGGCCATAGAACATTATTCTTCATCTGTGGTCCCCAACGAGTTGCGCAGCTCCTGCATCTCGCCCACCAACTGAAGAACCCTGACACTCAGTTGTGTGGTCCCTGTTAAAAAACGTAAATTAAAATATTGGTATAACCTTGTTGAGATCATACTGCAGTGCCCCCCCCCCCCCCCCGTATGGTCCAAACACCTAAATCTGGACTTCAAAAGCCAGAGGGCCGTCGCCACCACGGGCCAGGTTTTGCATAGTGCCCGATTAAAGATTGCAGGCAAAGAATGGGCATCAGGAGCAAGGGCAGGAGTGGATATCCAGAATCCCCTGAAAGAATTTAAAAATACTAACATAAAATACACATTCTAAGCTACAATATTGTTTAACATGTCATCAAGGGCTAAAAACAGCAATAGGTTAAGTCATAAGTCATAAACTATATACATTGCCATACAGTGAAAATGGATTGATGGAATGTGAGCAAACTTACCCTGGAGCCATCCACCAGATAATTCTCCTGACTCAAACTGAGGAAATAAGCCTGACTCAAACTGCGGAAATAAGCCTGAGCTCTGCAATATATAAGCATCATGGGACGACCCTGGATGCCCTGCAAGAACACTGAGGAATCGCATAGCTGGACCAAACACTGCTTGTATGTTGTGTGAGTGGCACATCTTGCGGTTCCTGCAACCAAATATAAAATAATTACACAAAGCAAAGGTAACCAACTAAAACAATAACTCCTACAACAAATTAAGATTCAAGTTCAACAATCCAAATATTAACGACATAAGTCTAAAAAAATATAGCAATTATATGGATGTGTGGGAAAATAAATGTTTACATATTAAGGACTAATTAAGGTCAGCATTAAAATGCATCTTATAAGGCATACATGAAATGTATTGATTCAGGTATGCATTGCTATACAATTTATGGCCTCGGCCATGCTGATACATGCAATGTCTTGGTGCTAAAGGCGCGCAGACTCCTCCACATAGCCGCAAAACATGTTCAACAATAGCAATCCGAGCCCTCAAAGGTCCCGTAAGTGGATCGGAAATGAAACGGGTTTATAGGGTGGTGATCCGTTGGAAATCAGCTCTCTGAATCAGACAGAAACCCATCTCAACAAGGGAAGTTATCTGAACGAACGGAAAATTTCCGATTTTGTTTGGAAAATGATCCGAACTAACGGAAATGTTCCGATTTGCTTCCGTTCATCGAAAGCGCATTCCCGAACGTTCGTACGAATGAAAAATGAACGAAAAAAAGCAAAAAAATTACTAACACCCACCCAAACTTTCACAGACAGCTACGGAAGTCCGGACGAATGTGTCTTTGAATCAAGGCTATTCACTGGTATAAAAGCCCCTCCCTGTGGCGGGAGAAGAAATGGCCATAGCCCACTGCCAGGGCTAAGATTTGGCAAAGAGTGGTGTGGAACAGTGTGTACTGGACTGACCAGGGGACAGGGAGGGAGCAGGTACGTTTTAACTTTTTCTATTTAATGATTTCAGGGAAAAAACTGTCAGCATGGATATGGCATTAGTATGGCATTTTCCATGTTTGTGTATATGTGTTGGAGGAGTGGCAGGCTGGGAGCAAGTGTAAGTTTAACTGTTTAACTGCTTCCTGTCCTCTGGTCCTCCATTGCACTCCCTCCTCATACACACACACACACACACACACACACACACACACACACACACATTCATGCCCTAAGATGTACCAATATCCCCCCCAACCACGATACGTTTTCTGTGACCTCACTGTGAAGATTAATCTAGGGTTATTGTGTTTGTTTTCATAAAAAAAAAATCCACAAAATGTAAGCAATTGGAAGTGTGGTGACCAATGTAAACTTAGGTTGCTGTGCCAGTTATACCCATTTGTTCATGAGTTTTTTTCTTCTTATTACCTGCCTGTTGACTGCAGACCAGAGGGCTGATTTAGTACTTTTGTCACAGTGCTCCAGTGGCACCAGGTTCACAGCGGTAGGGCCAGATCAAGGGTATCCATGGTACGGAGCACTTGGTTTCTAGGCTCTGCCACCACTCCAACATCATGCTCTCTATGGCTGGTGTGTGTGTGGCCCAGCTCTGGGCGACGGTAGCTCCGCCGCACTGCACCTCGCTCTCACGTCCAGGCTTCACCAGCACCGTCACTCCACAGCTCCGGGCACCGCACCTCGCTCTTACTGACCCCCTCCAGATCACACAGCCTGGCAGCCCCCGGGGCCTCTCGCCGTCCAACGCACCCCACCGACCTCAGGGCTCCACAGCTCCACCACACCTCGCCGACCTGTTGCTGCACAGCCAGCCGTCTCCTTGCAGCCTCCGGCATCCACCTGAAGCTCTGACACACCTCACCAACCTCTCACTGCACAGCCAGCCATCTTCCTGCAGTCCCCGGCGTCCGCCTGAAGCACCACGACACCTCACTGTCACCCGCAGCCACGCGTAATGGTGGTGACCGCTGCCGACAACACAGCACAAAACTCCTGATGGGGGCACAAAAAGGTGAGCCAACCACAACAACGTAGAAAAAGTACAAAAGTAAAAGTAGAAAAAAAGTAGCAAAAAACACAGTGTATTAGACTTTTCAACAGGAGCCTCCCGCTGTGGCTTGTGTCCCAGGCGCCATCTTGGGTGTTTTCAAAAATAGCCTGAGGGGATGTGACATGGTAGAGTGGAGTACAGAAACAGTAATCTAGGGAGAATGGTCATCTTGATGATGCTCATTCTCACCATCCAGGTGAAGGCAGGTAGGTCCCAGTTTTGCTGATTTTATTATAAATCTGTATTTTAAATTATAGATTTCTATGTTTGCAAGATCTTGATTTTCAAATGCTTAAAGTGGACCAACACCCAGGGGGGATTGGCCCGGTATTCTATAAGATTCCCGGGCAGATCAGATGCCTCCCTGCGGGGCATCCGAAATCGGGATGCCTCGTAGGGTGAAACCCCCCAGGAAGCCCAGAAACCTTACCTTAACCCCGTTCCAACGGCGCATGTGCGGGCCGCGACCGGGACGCGCGAGACGCAGCCTCCAGCGCTCAGAGCCGCTGTGGTTGGACGCCGCTTGTACGTGCATACCACAGCGGCTCTGAGTGCTCTGATTGGACGAGCACCCGCATAGGAGCGTGGTGAGGTGAGTGTTTCTGGGCGTTCTGGGGGTTTCACACAGCGGGGCACCCCCGATCGGGGTGCCCCACCGAAGTGGACCAAAACCCAGAATAGTGAAAATCCTGGGTGTTGGTCCACTTTAATGGCTGGGATGGCCCATTAAAAGGCCATTGTGGGTTTGGTTATATAAAATATGCAGTTATGGGGGCTTCCCTGTGGAACTTTGGCGTGCCTTCGGTCTTCTTACGTTTGGTCATCGTATTTGGAGTGCTGCCAACACTTAGTAGTAATTACTTTAAAGGGGTAAAGTGAGGAGTCTTGTGTCCCAGCGTCCCACTCCTCCATGCCCACCTACCTTCTCTCTTTTGTTTCCTTCTTTATTGTCCTTCTCTTCAATGCCGCTTCCTTTCCCCCCATCTCCCACTGGTCTTTGCCCTTTCTTTTTTGTCCCTCCCTTTCCCCCCAATTCCTTTCTCCCTTTCTAGGTTATTTGTTCCTGATTCACCTTTATCTCCCACTGCTCTTTGCCTTTGCTTCAGTTGTCCCTCTCTTTATTGTCCCCCCTTTTCCTTCCTTCTTTCTTTCCTTATTTCTTCTCTCTCTCTCTCTCCATATTATCTGTCCCCTATTCGCTTATATTTACTTCTGTTTCTCCTCCCCCTTTCCCTCTTGTTCCACTCCCTTCTGTTTCTGTTTCGTTTTTTGTCCTTTGCTGTCCCTCTTTTTCCCATCAATTTCCTCCTTTAACCCTTTTCCCTCTTGGGTCCCCCACCTCATTTCTCTCTCCTTTCCCATTATGTCCTTTTTAATGCCCCCCTTTGAAGTCCTTCCTGGGCTTTTTTCCTCCCACTCCCCTCCCTTTTTCAACTACATCCTTCTCTTTACTTTCCCTCCTTTTCTGCTCTATCTCACTGTCATTAATATTATTTGATTAAAATGTTCTTTATTACTGTATCCCTCACATCCTCCTGAGCATTGGCATGCTCCCACTGCTACCCCAGGAGCGATGCCATACGCTGTGTGCTGCCTGTTATCAGCCCCAGGCTGACAGGAGAGCACTGTCTGTCCAGCGTTGTGATGAGTGAGGGGAACTCCACACTCGTCACTTGTTACCAGGCAGTTTTAGACGCCTGGATGACATCTCACTACTCGGTCTCCGTGACAGGCAGGAATTGCACCACGTGCCAACCCGACGTGCGGCTGCTGCCAGTGGGGGGAGGGGGGTTCAGTGACTGGTGGATTCCCCACAAAGGAACCCCCGGAGGACAGGTGAGTAGTTGTTATTCTTTCAAATACAATTGTTTGTTAATCATGTATTCCTGTACATTCCTTACTTCATTTGCATGTCCTGCTGATGTCATTATGACATCAGGTGAGAATTTTAAACTGGGACTCTGTCAGTTGTTATTTGATTGTCTTTTATGATTGCAATGGTGGCAGTTCTTCCCTGAGGAAGGGGGTCTGTTCCCTCTAAACGTTGGATACAAGGAACTGCACTATGTCACCTCATGTTTTCTACATGTTCTTTTGTATATATTTTTCTGCATACAATGATTTGGAGTGCCGGTCTCAGTTATTCTTTACTTGTACAGCGGCGCTGTGTACCTGCTCCTTGGACTGAACGTTCGTACGTTCGGGAAAATGTGTATATGCACTTTCGATGAACGAAAGCAAATCGGATCATTTCCGTTAGTTCGGATCATTTTCCAAACAAAATCTGATATTTTTCATTCGTTCAGATAACTTACGTTGTTGGGATGGGCTTGCGTCTGATTCAGAGAGCTGATTTCCGACGGACCACCACCCTATAAATCCATTTCATTTCCGATCCACTTACGGGACCTTTGAGGGCTCAGATTGCTATTGTTGAACATGTTTTGGGGCTACGTGGAGGAGTCTGCGCGCCTTTAGCACCAAGGTATTGCATGTATCAGCATGGCTGAGGCCATAAATTGTATAGCAATGCATACCTAAATCAATACATTTCATGCATGCCTTATAGAAGCATTTTAATGCTGACCTTAATTAGTCCTTAGCATGTAAACCTTTATTTTCCCACACATCCATATAATTGCTATATTTTTTTAGACTTATGTCCTTTGTGAATTATATTTGGATTGTTGAACTTGAATCTTAATTTGTTGTAGAAGTTCTTGTTTTCTGTAATTATTTTATATTTGGTTGTAGGAACCGCAAGATGTGCCACTCGCACAACATACAAGCATTGTTTGGTCCAGCTATGCGATTCCTCAGTGTTCTTGCAGGGCATCCAGGGTCGTCCCATGATGCTTATATATTGCAGAGCTCCGGCTTATTTTGTCAGTTTGAGTCAGGACAATTATCTAGTGGATGGCTCCTGGGTAAGTTTGCTCACATTCCATCAATCCATTTTCACTGTATGGCAATGAATATAGTTGATGACTTATGTCTTAACCTATGGCTGTTTTTAGCCCTTTATGACATGTTAAACAATATTGTAGCTTAGAATGTGTATTTTATGTTAGTATTTTTAAATTCTTTCAGGGGATTCTGGATATCCATTCCTGCCCTTACTCCTGATGCCCGTTCTTTGCCTGCAGAATGCGGGACAGGGGTTCTCTAATCGGGCACTATGCAAAACCCGGGCCGCGGTGGCGAGGGTCCTCTGGCTTTTGAAGTCCAGATTTAGGTGTTTGGACCATACGGGGGGGGGGGGGGGGCACTGCAGTATGACCCCAACAAGGTTATACCAATAATTTAATTTACATTTTTTAACAGGGACCACACGTGCTAGAGTTGCACAACTGAGTGTCAGGGTCCTTCAGTTGGTAGGCTAGATGCAGGAGCTGCGCGACTTGTTGGGGACCACAGATGAAGAATAATGTTCTGTGGCCTGCCATCGCTATGTATTTTGTTTTTTATACTTGTAAAAATTTGAAATTTTCAAATTTTTTAAAGATTTTATATGTTATGATGGAATAAAAAAAATGTTTCAGTGTCATTTCATTTACAAAATACATTAACACAAAACTAATGGGCCTAGAAATATTTAAAGATGAATATTCACATGACCAAGAATTGATTTGGGTACGTTTTAGGGACCTAAAATGGAAGAAGAACCTATCCACAAAGTGATTTGGGTAAGTTTTAAGGGTCCAAAAGGGAAGATGGAGGATAGTGCTATGTGGTTGGGGTGAGCTTTAAGGGTTCAAAAGGGAAGATGGAGGATAGTGCTAAGTGGTTGGGGTGAGCTTTAAGGGTCCAAAAGGGAAGATGGAGGATAGTGCTAAGTGGTTGGGGTGAGCTTTAAGGGTCCAAAAGGGAAGATGGAGGATAGTGCTAAGTGGTTGGGGTGAGCTTTAAGGGTTCAAAAGGGAAGATGGAGGATAGTGCTAAGTGATTTAGCTAAACATTGTAGTAGAAGTGAGGGTGGCAAATATGTAGGCGAGCACTTTAATGAGTTAAGTTTGTAGTGCGCAGGCGCAAGATCGTAAGGATTTCCGTCTGGACGAATATTTATTGAAAATGGGAAACAGGGGGGGCGGAGCTTGCCATGGAGCGGTGAAGACGTGCTGGCAGTCCGCTCCCGGCAGCTACAGCCTTTACTAGCTATTAGCACAGAGCCCTGCAAGCCTTATCACCTGGGAGCACCTACCCGCAGTCCGTGGGGGCCCACCGACCCACCTTGGTCTGTTTGCGCGATGTGGCGTGGCTGGAGGAGCGGCGGCCTGGGCGGGGGGCGGCGTGGTCCCAGCCTCCATATTCCCTGTATCACCCATCTGCATCAGGCATCAGACAGCGGGACCGAGCGGTGCAGCAGCAGTGGGGGCCTGGGGGCCTCCCGCTGCCTCTCCCCATGACACGAGCAGGAGTCACATCTTTGCAGTGTGCGGAGGTAGCGGCGACCATCTTGGATCCTGTTCTCAGCTGGCGAGGCGGCGGAGAAGACAAGCAGAGCGGAGGTGAGGGGAGGGCTGGGGAGTTAGTTCCTAGACAGCTGGGGGACCCTTCCCTGCTGCCTCTCCTCCCCCCCTCCTGGGCGCATATCGGAGTGGGGCTGGTGGCGGCCCTCAGCGTCCGGCGCCGGCCAGCTCACCCTGCACTGATGAAGTGCGGTTTTAAAGTCCTCAGCAGCAGTCCTGCCCATGCCCAGCTGACGGAGTGAAGAGCCCCCTGCCAGTAAGGGGAAGGCACAAACCGTGGCCGGATCCCGTGGCACTCTTGGAGGAGAGGTATATTTTGAGTTCTCCTGCTCACCCTGGGCTGGAAGCCCCGCGTTGGCCCCTGCAAACACACTGGGACGGACATTCCCCATCAGGGTGTCCCATAACATTTTGACCCGGGCATCCCTCATCCCGGAGCTTTCTGCGCTCGCGCTTTATTAAAACGTCTACAAGCATTCAGGGACGGGCAGCCCTCATTGAGATGTCCCCACCCATTCTGAGTCTGAGGAACCCCAGTTGATCAAGCTTGAAGCACTCAGTCTCTTGCAGCCCTAACTGAAGCCCCCTCAAAGCAGTCTGGTCCAGACACTCTTTATCAGAGCACCATCAAAGCACTCGGCCCCGGGCCTCCCCCATCTAGCCACCCTCCCTGTGATCGGAGTCGGGCATTCTGCACTTTGGGTTGGTTAACCCCCACTTAAGCACCTTCAAAGCAACTAGGCCCTGATAAGTCCCGTGGAAGAGCCCCTATACTCCCGGAGGAAACCCTCGCTAACGCACTTCAAAGCAGTCGGGATCTGCCGGATCTCTTAGAAGTGACCTTAAAGCTTATTGATCCAGCTCCCCCGCAGTAAAGCACCTATAAAGCTCCCTGGCCCAAATTCCCTGTGTCTGGGTGCCCTCACACATCCAAGGCCAGATTCCCCTCCCTTAAGTGCCCTCAAAGCTTTCCGAGACCCTACCCTCAATTTAGGGAATCCGATAATGGGAGGCGGCAGCAAACCTAAGGATAGCAGTGGTCAATCATCAAGAAGTGCAGCGGCAACTACTCAAGGCGATTTGAACCGCTACATATCCAAGCCCATAGAACCCGCTCGTGAATCAAGCTCCGCTGGGGGGGGCCTCCCTGGGGGGGGGCGAATGAGGGAAACAGCGGCTGGGGAGGAGGACCCCGTGAGCCCGGGCCCCTCCACGCCTGACAACACGCTGTCTGATATCTGGGCCTATTTGCGGTCTATGCCGAAGAAGGAAGATCTTACCACGATCACACACTCGCTTGGGGAGAAGCTATCTGAAGAGGTGTGGCGCTTACGTGGAGATCTTAAGCAACTGGACTCTAGGCTTACTGGGGTTGAGCAGCAGCGTGAGGAGGACAAATCCTCCATTCAACAACTCACGCGCCGCTTGCAGGCACAAGAATCAGTTACTGCTACTCTGGCCCTTCATCTCGAGGACTTGGAGAACCGCAATCGGCGGAATAACATACGTATACGAGGGCTCCCCGCGGCGACGCGTGCAGAGGACCTTCTTCCCACCTTGCAGGGGATCTTCTCTATGTTATTGGGGGAGCCGTCCGGCAGCGACTCCAAAATAGAGATAGACCGGGTGCATAGAGCAATCGCCCCCCCTCCTCGTCAGAACGACCCCCCCAAGAGACGTCATCTGTAGAATTCACTTTTTTCAGGAGAAAGAAGCAATCATGGCAGCAGCAAGAAGAAAAGGCCCGCTGAACTTTGACGGTGCAATCCTGCACTGCTATCCAGATCTTTCCCGGTCCACCTTGGCGAGGAGGAGGGTCCTTCGGCCGCTGCTGGATACTCTCAAGCAGAATAATGTCACTTACAGATGGGGGTATCCCTTTGCCTTAATCACCTCAAAACAGGGAAGACCTTCTCGCTCCGCAAGCATGAAGATATTTAACCAGTTTGATCTGTGCCCCGTCCAGGTCCTAGACTGGCTCTCTTATCCCCCGGATCCTTACCCGCCACAAGCAAGAGGAAGGGCAGACCCTCAGCCTGCTAACCCGTAGATAATCCGACCATGTGCTAGTTGGCCTTGTCGTTGGTCTGGGGTTGGGTACCTCTTAGACCCTTCTCCCTGGCTACCTTTAGACCAGGTCGTAACTCTAATGATGCTTCTGTCTATGGTGTTTTGTGACTTAGTGTTGATCTGCTTGGCCTGTGCCACATGTCCGATCAGGACCTCAGCCTCTATCACCGGCATATGGCTGGGCTTGGGGTTTGGGGGCTAGCTCCCCCTTCGAACACCGTTGCCCTTGGCGTGACCAAATGGCGATGGGCTTCCTGGCCGGACGGGTGGCAGGGTGGGGCTCTAACCTGTTGTATGGATCAGCTGGGCTCTAGTTTAATAGTTTATAAATGTTATAAATGTTTAAGAGTTTATACAGTATATTTGTGATTGAATGGCTGCTGGGAGCGGGCGCTGGTCTCGCGCTGGTGGATTGAGTGACCGCTGCCCACATTGCCGGTGTTCCTGGCTGTGGCTTCTCGGTCTCCACATCTGAAGGGCGTCGGGGTGTCGCAAATCGGGGTCTGTACCCTGTTTGTTGCCTCGGCTTGCCGGGTGAACCTCGGTGTCGTTCCCGGTTCGGGTAGCGCCCGCCATGGTGACCAACTTGTTTTAAAAACTTTGAAGTGTTGACTTCTTATTTTTTCTGTACCTTTTTCTCTAGTCTCTCCCTCTCTTTTTCCCGCCCCCTGACCCTCCCCCTTCCTTCCCTTCTAGTCCTCTGACCTGTTCTCCTTGGCCCTTCCCATTCCCTTACGGCCCTTCCTGAACCAGGGCGGTACCTGTTTTTAAATCATCAGCATGTCCAGAAGCAGGGATGGTACACAGGGTACTCGGGTGGCCGACATTCCTGCGCCTCCCTTTGCCCAAAAGCTCAGGGTGATCTCGATAAACGCCAGGGGCTTAAACACCCCTTTGAAGAGATCTAAATTATTCCAGGAACTAACCAGGCACAAAGCAAATATTGCATTCATTCAGGAGATGCACTTTAGGGGTGGGGGTGCTCCTAGGCGGTCCTCCAGGTCCTTCTCCCAGTCCTACACAAGCAACACGCCAGATGTTAAAGAAAAGGGGGTTGCGATATTAATTGCTAGGAACACCCCCTTCCGAGTTTCGGACAGGATAGCGGATGAACAGGGTAGGTACTTAATTCTTAAGGGCTCCTTGTTTAATAAAAATCACACCTTGGCGGCAGCTTATGCTCCCAACTCTGGGAATGTGACTTTTCTTGAGGCTTTCCTGGACAAGCTTATGGCGGTGCAGGATGGCCCTATCATCCTTGGGGGAGATCTAAATGTGGCAATGGATCCATTGCTGGACGGTCGGCTCTGGCCTACGTGGCATTAAAAAGAATCAAGAAAGCCCTCCATAGGGCTCAGCTCTGTGAAACCTGGCGTATCTGCCACCCAACCACTAAAGATTACTCATTTTACTCTGCGGTTCACGCCACATATTCCAGAATTGATTATGTCCTAGTCTCCCATGGCTTACTGCCCCAGGTGGTGGACACCAAAATAGAGACCACGGTCGTGTCCGACCACGCCCCGGTGACTCTCACTATTAGCTTGCCTGGGGGCTCGAGGGGGGAGTGGACGTGGAGGCTGAACGAATCCCTACTGCAGAACGAGCCGTTAGTCCAGGACCTGCAAAGTACTATCAAAAATTATTTTGAAGTTAACAAAAGTGCGGATACTTCTCCGTTCAACAACTGGCAGGCCCATAAAGCGGTTATCAGGGGCTCGCTCATCAGGCACGCCACCGCGAAAAAGAGAGAGCGAGAGCAGAGGCGCCTCGAAAGAGTTCAGGAGCTGGAAAAAACGCACAAAGCCTCTTTGGCAAAAAGTAATTTCCCGGCCCTCATTGAGGCCAGATCTGCTCTGAACTCTCTCCTGTCCTCGAGGGCGGTATATATTATAAAGCGTTGCAAAAGACTATACTTCGATTGGGGTAATAAAAGCAGTGCACTCCTGGTAAGGGCCCTTAGGAAGCAGCAAACATTAAACTTTGTGGAAGCCATCGTTGATGGGCAACAAAAAAAGCTGCATAGCACACCGGACATAGCAAGGACCTTTCAGGCCTTTTATCAGAAACTGTACAACATCCGCCCTCAAGGGTCGGTTTCAGACCAGGAAATGCCTAGCGATGATTAAGAGATACATAGAGCAATCCAGTATGCCTAGGCTTGGGGAGGAGGAGAGGGAGGTGCTGGTGAGTCCAATTTCTCTGGGGGAGTTGAGTGCGGCGGTTAAGGGTTCCCCCAGTGGAAAGTCGCTGGGGCCGGACGGATTTACCTTCGCCTATTATAAGCAATTCCTTCCGCTTCTCGTCCCGCACTTTCTCTCAGCTTTTAATTCGCTTACTGCGTCCCCTGTTCCCGCCGTTATCCCGAGTGATTTGCTATCCGCCTATGTGACGATTATCCATAAGCCTGGGAAGGATCCGCTTTCCTGCGGTAGCTACAGGCCCATATCTCAAGCTATATGCAAAAATTCTGGCAAACAGGCTATCAGGGCTGCTACCGGCGTTAGTGGATGGTGACCAGTCTGGCTTTGTACCGGGTAGAGAAGCCCGGGACACTACGACCAGGGTGCTGAACCTGCTGCATAGGATCGAGCAAACTGGAGACCCGGCCGTCTTGCTGTCCACTGATGCCGAGAAGGCATTTGACCGGGAAAATTGGCTGTACATCAGGGCAGTCTTGGAACACATTGGCCTGGGCCCTAAAGCCCTGCAGATGATCATGGCTCTATATTCGGATCCCTCGGCTAGGATCAAGGTAAATGGTGCTCTCTCAGGACGGGTGGACATTAGAAATGGTACTAGGCAGGGATGCCCCCTCTCCCCGTTGATCTTTGCCCTATCTATGGAACCTTTTTGTGCAGAATCAGGGGGCAGGGGGACATCCGAGGGATGTCGGTGGGCCCGTCTACACATAAGATCTCAGCATATGCCGATGATCTCTTGTTCTTTCTTACAAACCCGGTAGTGGGACTGACGATTTTGTTAAAGGAATTTGGGTGTTTCGGCAGGATGTCTTCCCTGAAAATAAACTATGATAAATCGGAGGCCCTGGGGCTGAACCTCCCTCAGGAGGTGGAGGCCCAGTTAAAAGCGTCCTTCCAGTTTAGGTGGCCCCCCTCAGCCATTACCTACCTAGGCACTAAGATCACGAAAAAGGTAGATGAGATTTATGCAGCAAACTTCGGCCCCCTTCTTACTAAAATCAAAAACGATCTGGGAAACTGGGACCTACCTACCTTTACGTGGCTAGGAAGAATTAGCATCCTTAAAATGTCGGTCCTGCCAAAGATATTATATTTACTCCAGGCCCTCCCGATCTGAATCCCCAGGGCTTACTTTAAATCCCTTAATTCGTTGTTCATCAAATTCATCTGGCAAGGGCGCAAACCGAGACTGAGACTGCAGCTTCTATTTAGAGCAGGTGGGTGGACTTGCTTGTCCGGACCTACTGCGGTATTGGCGCACTATCCATCTCCAGCGCATATTAGATTGGCACCTTCAGGCCACAAAAAAGAAATGGGTGAATCTGGAGGCAACATGGCTTCACACTCCACTAAAGGATGCGGCCTGGGCTGTTAAAGCGGGGAAGACTCTCTGCAGAAATCATCCACTCATTTCCACTACACTCGGAGTCTTTGATAGGCTCAGGGACAGGCAGGAAATATCCTCGTGGCCAACCCCCCTGGTGCCGCTGGCGCACAACCCGTCTCTCCCCATAGGCATTCTCCCTTGCCTTCCGATCCTACCCTCTGGGTGGGCGCGATTAGAGGACCTGAGGGAAAAGTGGGATATGTACCTACTTGACCAGTGGCTCTTGTTCACCTTCCAAAGCTTTCTCCTGAGTCTGGGGCCTAGACAGGCGTTGCTCGGGCCCCTCACCCCCTTTGAGCAGCTGGCAAGAGCAAGGGACCCTCCTGCGCAGCTGATCTCCCAGATGTATTCTCTTTTGGGAGATGGAGGAGACGATGAAACACCCCGATTCTGTGCGGACTGGGAGAGGGACCTGGATAGGCGCCTCACAAAGGATCAGTGGAAATACATCTTTCTGGCAACACACAAAACTTCCGTCTCCTCTAAGATTCAGGAAACTAACTATAAGTGTCTCACAAGGTGGTATTACACCCCGAAGAGGCTGTTTGGTTTCTCCCCGACTAGAGATGAGCGAACTTTTGAAAAATTCGATTCGACTGATTCGCCGAATTTTCCGACAAAAATCGTTTCGACCCGAATTTATTCGCGAAGAATCGCTATTAAAAACGGCTATTTCTGAGCCTCCTAGAGCCTCAATAGGGTTGTAAACCATTCTGCCTTGCTGTAACACGCACAGGATGCGTGCTGGGTTAGTTAAATAATACTTTGAATAAATATCACATGCAGATCAGAGGCATCGCTAATAGAATCGCAGAGCAGCACAATTGCAGAGAGTTGAAGTGGCATCACTATGAGGGGCAGGAGCCCAAACATTGCTTTAAAGAGACACTGGAGTTGGCAGCAGCAGGAGCCCAAAAATTGGATGAATCACACCCTGGAGTTACAAGCAGCAGCAGGAGCCCAAACATTGGCTGAAGAAGACACTGGAGTTGGCAGCAGTAGGAGCCCAAAAATTGACTGACACACCCTGGAGTTTCAAGCAGCAGCAGCAGCAGGAGCCCAAACATTACTTTAAAGAGACCCTGGGGTTGGCTTCAGGAGCCCAAAAATTGGATGAATCACACCCTGGAGTTGGCAGCAGCAGCAGCAGGAGCCCAAACATTACTTTAAAGAGACACTGGAGTTGGCTTCAGGAGCCCAAAAATTGGATGAATCACACCCTGGAGTTGGCAGCAGCAGCAGCAGGAGCCCAAATATTACTTTAAAGAGACACTGGAGTTGGCTTCAGGAGCCCAAAAATTGGATGAATCACACCCTGGAGTTGGCAGCAGCAGCAGGAGCCCAAATATTACTTTAAAGAGACACTGGAGTTGGCTTCAGGAGCCCAAAAATTGGATGAATCACACCCTGGAGTTGGCAGCAGCAGCAGGAGCCCAAACATTATTTTAAAGAGACCCTGGGGTTGGCTTCAGGAGCCCAAAAATTGGATGAATCACACCCTGGAGTTGGCAGCAGCAGCAGCAGGAGCCCAAACATTACTTTAAAGAGACACTGGAGTTGGCTTCAGGAGCCCAAAAATTGGATGAATCACACCCTGGAGTTGGCAGCAGCAGCAGCAGGAGCCCAAATATTACTTTAAAGAGACACTGGGGTTGGCTTCAGGAGCCCAAAACTTGGATGAATCACACCCTGGAGTTGGCAGCAGCAGCAGCAGGAGCCCAAACATTACTTTAAAGAGACCCTGGGTTGGCTTCAGGAGCCCAAAAATTGGATGAATCACACCCTGGAGTTGGCAGCAGCAGCAGCAGGAGCCCAAATATTACTTTAAAGAGACACTGGAGTTGGCTTCAGGAGCCCAAAAATTGGATGAATCACACCCTGGAGTTGGCAGCAGCAGCAGCAGGAGCCCAAACATTACTTTAAAGAGACACTGGAGTTGGCTTCAGGAGCCCAAAAATTGGATGAATCACACCCTGGAGTTGGCAGCAGCAGCAGCAGGAGCCCAAATATTACTTTAAAGAGACCCTGGGGTTGGCTTCAGGAGCCCAAAAATTGGATGAATCACACCCTGGAGTTGGCAGCAGCAGGAGCCCAGACATTACTTTAAAGAGACACTGGAGTTGGCTTCAGGAGCCCAAAAATTGGATGAATCACACCCTGGAGTTGGCAGCAGCAGCAGCAGGAGCCCAAATATTACTTTAAAGAGACACTGGAGTTGGCTTCAGGAGCCCAAAAATTGGATAAATCACACCCTGGAGTTGGCAGCAGAAGCAGCAGCAGGAGCCCAAATATTACTTTAAAGAGACCCTGGGGTTGGCTTCAGGAGCCCAAAAATTGGATGAATCACACCCTGGAGTTGGCAGCAGCAGGAGCCCAAATATTACTTTAAAGAGACACTGGAGTTGGCTTCAGGAGCCCAAAAATTGGATGAATCACACCCTGGAGTTGGCAGCAGGAGCCCAAACATTACCTTAAAGAGACCCTGGGGTTGGCTTCAGGAGCCCAAAAATTGGATGAATCACACCCTGGTGTTGGCAGCAGCAGCAGGAGCCCAAACATTACTTTAAAGAGACCCTGGGGTTGGCTTCAGGAGCCCAAAAATTGGATGAATCACACCCTGGAGTTGGCAGCAGCAGGAGCCCAAACATTACTTTAAAGAGACACTGGGGTTGGCTTCAGGAGCCCAAAAATTGGATGAATCACACCCTGGAGTTGGCAGCAGCAGCAGCAGCAGGAGCCCAAATATTACTTTAAAGAGACACTGGAGTCGGCTTCAGGAGCCCAAAAATTGGATGACTCACGCCCTGGATTTGGCAGCAGTAGCAGCAGGAGCCCAAATATTACTTTAAAGAGACACTGGGGTTGGCTTCAGGAGCCCAAAAATTGGATGAATCACACCCTGGAATTGGCAGCAGTAGCAGCAGGAGCCCAAATATTACTTTAAAGAGACACTGGAGTTGGCTTCAGGAGCCCAAAAATTGGATGAATCACACCCTGGAGTTGGCAGCAGCAGCAGCAGGAGCCCAAACATTACTTTAAAGAGACCCTGGGGTTGGCTTCAGGAGCCCAAAAATTGGATGAATCACACCCTGGAGTTGGCAGCAGCAGCAGCAGGAGCCCAAACATTACTTTAAAAAGACACTGGAGTTGGCTTCAGGAGCCCAAAAATTGGATGAATCACACCCTGGAGTTGGCAGCAGCAGCAGGAGCCCAAACATTACTTTAAAGAGACCCTGGGGTTGGCTTCAGGAGCCCAAAAATTGGATGACTCACACCCTGGAGTTGGCAGCAGCAGCAGCAGGAGCCCAAATTTTACTTTAAAGAGACACTGGAGTTGGCTTCAGGAGCCCAAAAATTGGATGAATCACACCCTGGAGTTGGCAGCAGCAGCAGCAGGAGCCCAAACATTACTTTAAAGAGACACTGGAGTTGGCTTCAGGAGCCCAAAAATTGGATGAATCACACCCTGGAGTTGGCAGCAGCAGCAGCAGGAGCCCAAATATTACTTTAAAGAGACACTGGAGTTGGCTTCAGGAGCCCAAAAATTGGATGAATCACACCCTGGAGTTGGCAGCAGCAGCAGCAGCAGGAGCCCAAATATTACTTTAAAGAGACACTGGAGTTGGCTTCAGGAGCCCAAAAATTGGATGAATCACACCCTGGAGTTGGCAGCAGCAGCAGGAGCCCAAACATTATTTTAAAGAGACCCTGGGGTTGGCTTCAGGAGCCCAAAAATTGGATGAATCACACCCTGGAGTTGGCAGCAGCAGCAGCAGGAGCCCAAACATTACTTTAAAGAGACACTGGAGTTGGCTTCAGGAGCCCAAAAATTGGATGAATCACACCCTGGAGTTGGCAGCAGCAGCAGCAGGAGCCCAAATATTACTTTAAAGAGACACTGGGGTTGGCTTCAGGAGCCCAAAAATTGGATGAATCACACCCTGGAGTTGGCAGCAGCAGGAGCCCAAACATTACTTTAAAGAGACCCTGGGTTGGCTTCAGGAGCCCAAAAATTGGATGAATCACACTCTGGAGTTGGCAGCAGCAGCAGCAGGAGCCCAAATATTACTTTAAAGAGACACTGGAGTTGGCTTCAGGAGCCCCAAAATTGGATGAATCACACCCTGGAGTTGGCAGCAGCAGCAGCAGGAGCCCAAACATTACTTTAAAGAGACACTGGAGTTGGCTTCAGGAGCCCAAAAATTGGATGAATCACACCCTGGAGTTGGCAGCAGCAGCAGCAGGAGCCCAAATATTACTTTAAAGAGACCCTGGGGTTGGCTTCAGGAGCCCAAAAATTGGATGAATCACACCCTGGAGTTGGCAGCAGCAGGAGCCCAGACATTACTTTAAAGAGACACTGGAGTTGGCTTCAGGAGCCCAAAAATTGGATGAATCACACCCTGGAGTTGGCAGCAGCAGCAGCAGGAGCCCAAATATTACTTTAAAGAGACACTGGAGTTGGCTTCAGGAGCCCAAAAATTGGATAAATCACACCCTGGAGTTGGCAGCAGAAGCAGCAGCAGGAGCCCAAATATTACTTTAAAGAGACCCTGGGGTTGGCTTCAGGAGCCCAAAAATTGGATGAATCACACCCTGGAGTTGGCAGCAGCAGGAGCCCAAATATTACTTTAAAGAGACACTGGAGTTGGCTTCAGGAGCCCAAAAATTGGATGAATCACACCCTGGAGTTGGCAGCAGGAGCCCAAACATTACCTTAAAGAGACCCTGGGGTTGGCTTCAGGAGCCCAAAAATTGGATGAATCACACCCTGGTGTTGGCAGCAGCAGCAGGAGCCCAAACATTACTTTAAAGAGACCCTGGGGTTGGCTTCAGGAGCCCAAAAATTGGATGAATCACACCCTGGAGTTGGCAGCAGCAGGAGCCCAAACATTACTTTAAAGAGACACTGGGGTTGGCTTCAGGAGCCCAAAAATTGGATGAATCACACCCTGGAGTTGGCAGCAGCAGCAGCAGCAGGAGCCCAAATATTACTTTAAAGAGACACTGGAGTCGGCTTCAGGAGCCCAAAAATTGGATGACTCACGCCCTGGATTTGGCAGCAGTAGCAGCAGGAGCCCAAATATTACTTTAAAGAGACACTGGGGTTGGCTTCAGGAGCCCAAAAATTGGATGAATCACACCCTGGAATTGGCAGCAGTAGCAGCAGGAGCCCAAATATTACTTTAAAGAGACACTGGAGTTGGCTTCAGGAGCCCAAAAATTGGATGAATCACACCCTGGAGTTGGCAGCAGCAGCAGCAGGAGCCCAAACATTACTTTAAAGAGACCCTGGGGTTGGCTTCAGGAGCCCAAAAATTGGATGAATCACACCCTGGAGTTGGCAGCAGCAGCAGCAGGAGCCCAAACATTACTTTAAAGAGACACTGGAGTTGGCTTCAGGAGCCCAAAAATTGGATGAATCACACCCTGGAGTTGGCAGCAGCAGCAGGAGCCCAAACATTACTTTAAAGAGACCCTGGGGTTGGCTTCAGGAGCCCAAAAAATTGGATGAATCACACCCTGGAGTTGGCAGCAGCAGCAGCAGGAGCCCAAATATTACTTTAAAGAGACACTGGAGTTGGCTTCAGGAGCCCAAAAATTGGATGAATCACACCCTGGAGTTGGCAGCAGCAGCAGCAGCAGGAGCCCAAATATTACTTTAAAGAGACACTGGAGTTGGCTTCAGGAGCCCAAAAATTGGATGAATCACACCCTGGAGTTGGCAGCAGCAGCAGGAGCCCAAACATTATTTTAAAGAGACCCTGGGGTTGGCTTCAGGAGCCCAAAAATTGGATGAATCACACCCTGGAGTTGGCAGCAGCAGCAGCAGGAGCCCAAACATTACTTTAAAGAGACACTGGAGTTGGCTTCAGGAGCCCAAAAATTGGATGAATCACACCCTGGAGTTGGCAGCAGCAGCAGCAGGAGCCCAAATATTACTTTAAAGAGACACTGGGGTTGGCTTCAGGAGCCCAAAACTTGGATGAATCACACCCTGGAGTTGGCAGCAGCAGCAGCAGGAGCCCAAACATTACTTTAAAGAGACCCTGGGTTGGCTTCAGGAGCCCAAAAATTGGATGAATCACACCCTGGAGTTGGCAGCAGCAGCAGCAGGAGCCCAAATATTACTTTAAAGAGACACTGGAGTTGGCTTCAGGAGCCCAAAAATTGGATGAATCACACCCTGGAGTTGGCAGCAGCAGCAGCAGGAGCCCAAACATTACTTTAAAGAGACACTGGAGTTGGCTTCAGGAGCCCAAAAATTGGATGAATCACACCCTGGAGTTGGCAGCAGCAGCAGCAGGAGCCCAAATATTACTTTAAAGAGACCCTGGGGTTGGCTTCAGGAGCCCAAAAATTGGATGAATCACACCCTGGAGTTGGCAGCAGCAGGAGCCCAGACATTACTTTAAAGAGACACTGGAGTTGGCTTCAGGAGCCCAAAAATTGGATGAATCACACCCTGGAGTTGGCAGCAGCAGCAGCAGGAGCCCAAATATTACTTTAAAGAGACACTGGAGTTGGCTTCAGGAGCCCAAAAATTGGATAAATCACACCCTGGAGTTGGCAGCAGAAGCAGCAGCAGGAGCCCAAATATTACTTTAAAGAGACCCTGGGGTTGGCTTCAGGAGCCCAAAAATTGGATGAATCACACCCTGGAGTTGGCAGCAGCAGGAGCCCAAATATTACTTTAAAGAGACACTGGAGTTGGCTTCAGGAGCCCAAAAATTGGATGAATCACACCCTGGAGTTGGCAGCAGGAGCCCAAACATTACCTTAAAGAGACCCTGGGGTTGGCTTCAGGAGCCCAAAAATTGGATGAATCACACCCTGGTGTTGGCAGCAGCAGCAGGAGCCCAAACATTACTTTAAAGAGACACTGGGGTTGGCTTCAGGAGCCCAAAAATTGGATGAATCACACCCTGGAGTTGGCAGCAGCAGCAGCAGCAGGAGCCCAAATATTACTTTAAAGAGACACTGGAGTCGGCTTCAGGAGCCCAAAAATTGGATGACTCACGCCCTGGATTTGGCAGCAGTAGCAGCAGGAGCCCAAATATTACTTTAAAGAGACACTGGGGTTGGCTTCAGGAGCCCAAAAATTGGATGAATCACACCCTGGAATTGGCAGCAGTAGCAGCAGGAGCCCAAATATTACTTTAAAGAGACACTGGAGTTGGCTTCAGGAGCCCAAAAATTGGATGAATCACACCCTGGAGTTGGCAGCAGCAGCAGCAGGAGCCCAAACATTACTTTAAAGAGACCCTGGGGTTGGCTTCAGGAGCCCAAAAATTGGATGAATCACACCCTGGAGTTGGCAGCAGCAGCAGCAGGAGCCCAAACATTACTTTAAAGAGACACTGGAGTTGGCTTCAGGAGCCCAAAAATTGGATGAATCACACCCTGGAGTTGGCAGCAGCAGCAGGAGCCCAAACATTACTTTAAAGAGACCCTGGGGTTGGCTTCAGGAGCCCAAAAATTGGATGAATCACACCCTGGAGTTGGCAGCAGCAGCAGCAGGAGCCCAAATTTTACTTTAAAGAGACACTGGAGTTGGCTTCAGGAGCCCAAAAATTGGATGAATCACACCCTGGAGTTGGCAGCAGCAGCAGCAGGAGCCCAAGCATTACTTTAAAGAGACACTGGAGTTGGCTTCAGGAGCCCAAAAATTGGATGAATCACACCCTGGAGTTGGCAGCAGCAGCAGCAGGAGCCCAAATATTACTTTAAAGAGACACTGGAGTTGGCTTCAGGAGCCCAAAAATTGGACGAATCACACCCTGGAGTTGGCAGCAGCAGCAGCAGCAGGAGCCCAAATATTACTTTAAAGAGACACTGGAGTTGGCTTCAGGAGCCCAAAAATTGGATGAATCACACCCTGGAGTTGGCAGCAGCAGCAGGAGCCCAAACATTATTTTAAAGAGACCCTGGGGTTGGCTTCAGGAGCCCAAAAATTGGATGAATCACACCCTGGAGTTGGCAGCAGCAGCAGCAGGAGCCCAAACATTACTTTAAAGAGACACTGGAGTTGGCTTCAGGAGCCCAAAAATTGGATGAATCACACCCTGGAGTTGGCAGCAGCAGCAGCAGGAGCCCAAATATTACTTTAAAGAGACACTGGGGTTGGCTTCAGGAGCCCAAAAATTGGATGAATCACACCCTGGAGTTGGCAGCAGCAGGAGCCCAAACATTACTTTAAAGAGACCCTGGGTTGGCTTCAGGAGCCCAAAAATTGGATGAATCACACTCTGGAGTTGGCAGCAGCAGCAGCAGGAGCCCAAATATTACTTTAAAGAGACACTGGAGTTGGCTTCAGGAGCCCAAAAATTGGATGAATCACACCCTGGAGTTGGCAGCAGCAGCAGCAGGAGCCCAAACATTACTTTAAAGAGACACTGGAGTTGGCTTCAGGAGCCCAAAAATTGGATGAATCACACCCTGGAGTTGGCAGCAGCAGCAGCAGGAGCCCAAATATTACTTTAAAGAGACCCTGGGGTTGGCTTCAGGAGCCCAAAAATTGGATGAATCACACCCTGGAGTTGGCAGCAGCAGGAGCCCAGACATTACTTTAAAGAGACACTGGAGTTGGCTTCAGGAGCCCAAAAATTGGATGAATCACACCCTGGAGTTGGCAGCAGCAGCAGCAGGAGCCCAAATATTACTTTAAAGAGACACTGGAGTTGGCTTCAGGAGCCCAAAAATTGGATAAATCACACCCTGGAGTTGGCAGCAGAAGCAGCAGCAGGAGCCCAAATATTACTTTAAAGAGACCCTGGGGTTGGCTTCAGGAGCCCAAAAATTGGATGAATCACACCCTGGAGTTGGCAGCAGCAGGAGCCCAAATATTACTTTAAAGAGACACTGGAGTTGGCTTCAGGAGCCCAAAAATTGGATGAATCACACCCTGGAGTTGGCAGCAGGAGCCCAAACATTACCTTAAAGAGACCCTGGGGTTGGCTTCAGGAGCCCAAAAATTGGATGAATCACACCCTGGTGTTGGCAGCAGCAGCAGGAGCCCAAACATTACTTTAAAGAGACCCTGGGGTTGGCTTCAGGAGCCCAAAAATTGGATGAATCACACCCTGGAGTTGGCAGCAGCAGCAGCAGCAGGAGCCCAAATATTACTTTAAAGAGACACTGGAGTCGGCTT
This sequence comes from Gastrophryne carolinensis, assembly GCA_027917425.1. NCBI lineage: Eukaryota > Metazoa > Chordata > Amphibia > Anura > Microhylidae > Gastrophryne > Gastrophryne carolinensis. The sequence continues at coordinate 320,542,557 of CM051236.1, read as the reverse complement.
CAGGAGCCCAAAAATTGGATGACTCACGCCCTGGATTTGGCAGCAGTAGCAGCAGGAGCCCAAATATTACTTTAAAGAGACACTGGGGTTGGCTTCAGGAGCCCAAAAATTGGATGAATCACACCCTGGAATTGGCAGCAGTAGCAGCAGGAGCCCAAATATTACTTTAAAGAGACACTGGAGTTGGCTTCAGGAGCCCAAAAATTGGATGAATCACACCCTGGAGTTGGCAGCAGCAGCAGCAGGAGCCCAAACATTACTTTAAAGAGACCCTGGGGTTGGCTTCAGGAGCCCAAAAATTGGATGAATCACACCCTGGAGTTGGCAGCAGCAGCAGCAGGAGCCCAAACATTACTTTAAAGAGACACTGGAGTTGGCTTCAGGAGCCCAAAAATTGGATGAATCACACCCTGGAGTTGGCAGCAGCAGCAGGAGCCCAAACATTACTTTAAAGAGACCCTGGGGTTGGCTTCAGGAGCCCAAAAATTGGATGAATCACACCCTGGAGTTGGCAGCAGCAGCAGCAGGAGCCCAAATTTTACTTTAAAGAGACACTGGAGTTGGCTTCAGGAGCCCAAAAATTGGATGAATCACACCCTGGAGTTGGCAGCAGCAGCAGCAGGAGCCCAAACATTACTTTAAAGAGACACTGGAGTTGGCTTCAGGAGCCCAAAAATTGGATGAATCACACCCTGGAGTTGGCAGCAGCAGCAGGAGCCCAAATATTACTTTAAAGAGACCCTGGGGTTGGCTTCAGGAGCCCAAAAATTGGATGAATCACACCCTGGAGTTGGCAGCAGCAGGAGCCCAGACATTACTTTAAAGAGACACTGGAGTTGGCTTCAGGAGCCCAAAAAGTGGATGAATCACACCCTGGAGTTGGCAGCAGCAGCAGCAGGAGCCCAAATATTACTTTAAAGAGACACTGGAGTTGGCTTCAGGAGCCCAAAAATTGGATGAATCACACCCTGGAGTTGGCAGCAGCAGCAGCAGGAGCCCAAACATTACTTTAAAGAGACCCTGGGGTTGGCTTCAGGAGCCCAACAATTGGATGAATCACACCCTGGAGTTGGCAGCAGCAGCAGGAGCCCAAACATTACTTTAAAGAGACCCTGGGGTTGGCTTCAGGAGCCCAAAAATTGGATGAATCACACCCTGGAGTTGGCAGCAGCAGCAGCAGCAGGAGCCCAAACATTACTTTAAAGAGACACTGGGGTTGGCTTCAGGAGCCCAAAAATTGGATGAATCACACCCTGGAGTTGGCAGCAGCAGCAGGAGCCCAAACATTACTTTAAAGAGACCCTGGGGTTGGCTTCAGGAGCCCAAAAATTGGATGAATCACACCCTGGAGTTGGCAGCAGCAGCAGCAGGAGCCCAAACATTACTTTAAAGAGACACTGGAGTTGGCTTCAGGAGCCCAAAAATTGGATGAATCACACCCTGGAGTTGGCAGCAGCAGCAGGAGCCCAAGCATTACTTTAAAGAGACCCTGGGGTTGGCTTCAGGAGCCCAAAAATTGGATGAATCACACCCTGGAGTTGGCAGCAGCAGCAGCAGGAGCCCAAATTTTACTTTAAAGAGACACTGGAGTTGGCTTCAGGAGCCCAAAAATTGGATGAATCACACCCTGGAGTTGGCAGCAGCAGCAGCAGGAGCCCAAACATTACTTTAAAGAGACACTGGAGTTGGCTTCAGGAGCCCAAAAATTGGATGAATCACACCCTGGAGTTGGCAGCAGCAGCAGCAGGAGCCCAAATATTACTTTAAAGAGACCCTGGGGTTGGCTTCAGGAGCCCAAAAATTGGATGAATCACACCCTGGAGTTGGCAGCAGCAGGAGCCCAGACATTACTTTAAAGAGACACTGGAGTTGGCTTCAGGAGCCCAAAAATTGGATGAATCACACCCTGGAGTTGGCAGCAGCAGCAGCAGGAGCCCAAATATTACTTTAAAGAGACACTGGAGTTGGCTTCAGGAGCCCAAAAATTGGATGAATCACACCCTGGAGTTGGCAGCAGCAGCAGCAGGAGCCCAAACATTACTTTAAAGAGACCCTGGGGTTGGCTTCAGGAGCCCAACAATTGGATGAATCACACCCTGGAGTTGGCAGCAGCAGCAGGAGCCCAAACATTACTTTAAAGAGACCCTGGGGTTGGCTTCAGGAGCCCAAAAATTGGATGAATCACACCCTGGAGTTGGCAGCAGCAGCAGCAGCAGGAGCCCAAACATTACTTTAAAGAGACACTGGGGTTGGCTTCAGGAGCCCAAAAATTGGATGAATCACACCCTGGAGTTGGCAGCAGCAGCAGGAGCCCAAACATTACTTTAAAGAGACCCTGGGGTTGGCTTCAGGAGCCCAAAAATTGGATGAATCACACCCTGGAGTTGGCAGCAGCAGCAGCAGGAGCCCAAATTTTACTTTAAAGAGACACTGGAGTTGGCTTCATGAGCCCAAAAATTGGATGAATCACACCCTGGAGTTGGCAGCAGCAGCAGCAGGAGCCCAAACATTACTTTAAAGAGACACTGGAGTTAGCTTCAGGAGCCCAAAAATTGGATGAATCACACCCTGGAGTTGGCAGCAGCAGCAGGAGCCCAAACATTACTTTAAAGAGACCCTGGGTTGGCTTCAGGAGCCCAAAAAATGGATGAATCACACCCTGGAGTTGGCAGCAGCAGCAGCAGGAGCCCAAATATTACTTTAAAGAGACACTGGAGTTGGCTTCAGGAGCCCAAAAATTGGATGAATCACACCCTGGAGTTGGCAGCAGCAGCAGCAGGAGCCCAAACATTACTTTAAAGAGACACTGGAGTTGGCTTCAGGAGCCCAAAAATTGGATGAATCACACCCTGGAGTTGGCAGCAGCAGCAGCAGGAGCCCAAATAATACTTTAAAGAGACCCTGGGGTTGGCTTCAGGAGCCCAAAAATTGGATGAATCACACCCTGGAGTTGGCAGCAGCAGGAGCCCAGACATTACTTTAAAGAGACACTGGAGTTGGCTTCAGGAGCCCAAAAATTGGATGAATCACACCCTGGAGTTGGCAGCAGCAGCAGCAAGAGCCCAAATATTACTTTAAAGAGACACTGGAGTTGGTTTCAGGAGCCCAAAAATTGGATGAATCACACGCTGGAGTTGGCAGCAGCAGCAGCAGGAGCCCAAATATTACTTTAAAGAGACCTTGGGGTTGGCTTCAGGAGCCCAAAAATTGGATGAATCACACCCTGGAGTTGGCAGCAGCAGGAGCCCAAATATTAATTTAAAGAGATACTGGAGTTGGCTTCAGGAGCCCAAAAATTGGATGAATCACACCCTGGAGTTGGCAGCAGGAGCCCAAACATTACCGTAAAGAGACCCTGGGGTTGGCTTCAGGAGCCCAAAAATTGGATGAATCACACCCTGGTGTTGGCAGCAGCAGGAGCCCAAACATTACTTTAAAGAGACACTGGGGTTGGCTTCAGGAGCCCAAAAATTGGATGAATCACACCCTGGAGTTGGCAGCAGCAGCAGCAGCAGGAGCCCAAATATTACTTTAAAGAGACACTGGAGTCGGCTTCAGGAGCCCAAAAATTGGATGAATCACGCCCTGGAGTTGGCAGCAGTAGCAGCAGGAGCCCAAATATTACTTTAAAGAGACACTGGGGTTGGCTTCAGGAGCCCAAAACTTGGATGAATCACACCCTGGAATTGGCAGCAGCAGCAGCAGGAGCCCAAATATTACTTTAAAGAGACACTGGAGTTGGCTTCAGGAGCCCAAAAATTGGATGAATCACACCCTGGAGTTGGCAGCAGCAGCAGGAGCCCAAACATTACTTTAAAGAGACCCTGGGGTTGGCTTCAGGAGCCCAAAAATTGGATGAATCACACCCTGGAGTTGGCAGCAGCAGCAGGAGCCCAAACATTACTTTAAAGAGACACTGGAGTTGGCTTCAGGAGCCCAAAAATTGGATGAATCACACCCTGGAGATGGCAGCAGCAGCAGCAGCAGGAGCCCAAATATTACTTTAAAGAGACACTGGAGTTGGCTTCAGGAGCCCAAAAATTGGATGAATCACACCCTGGAGTTGGCAGCAGCAGCAGGAGCCCAAACATTACTTTAAAGAGACCCTGGGGTTGGCTTCAGGAGCCCAAAAATTGGATGAATCACACCCTCGAGTTGGCAGCAGCAGCAGCAGGAGCCCAAATTTTACTTTAAAGAGACACTGGAGTTGGCTTCAGGAGCCCAAAAATTGGATGAATCACACCCTGGAGTTGGCAGCAGCAGCAGCAGGAGCCCGAACATTACTTTAAAGAGACACTGGAGTTGGCTTCAGGAGCCCAAAAATTGGATGAATCACACCCTGGAGTTGGCAGCAGCAGCAGCAGGAGCCTAAATATTACTTTAAAGAGACCCTGGGGTTGGCTTCAGGAGCCCAAAAATTGGATGAATCACACCCTGGAGTTGGCAGCAGCAGGAGCCCAGACATTACTTTAAAGAGACACTGGAGTTGGCTTCAGGAGCCCAAAAATTGGATGAATCACACCCTGGAGTTGGCATCAGCAGCAGCAGGAGCTTAAATATTACTTTAAAGAGACACTGGAGTTGGCTTCAGGAGCCCAAAAATTGGATGAATCACACCCTGGAGTTGGCAGCAGCAGCAGCAGGAGCCCAAACATTACTTTAAAGAGACCCTGGGGTTGGCTTCAGGAGCCCAAAAATTGGATGAATCACACCCTGGAGTTGGCAGCAGCAGCAGCAGCAGGAGCCCAATTATTACTTTAAAGAGACACTGGAGTCGGCTTCAGGAGCCCAAAAATTGGATGAATCACACCCTGGAGTTGGCAGCAGCAGCAGGAGCCCAAACATTACTTTAAAGAGACCCTGGGGTTGGCTTCAGGAGCCCAAAAATTGGATGAATCACACCCTGGAGTTGGCAGCAGCAGCAGCAGCAGGAGCCCAAACATTACTTTAAAGAGACACTGGGGTTGGCTTCAGGAGCCCAAAAATTGGATGAATCACACCCTGGAGTTGGCAGCAGCAGCAGGAGCCCAAACATTACTTTAAAGAGACCCTGGGGTTGGCTTCAGGAGCCCAAAAATTGGATGAATCACACCCTGGAGTTGGCAGCAGCAGCAGCAGGAGCCCAAACATTACTTTAAAGAGACACTGGAGTTGGCTTCAGGAGCCCAAAAATTGGATGAATCACACCCTGGAGTTGGCAGCAGCAGCAGCAGGAGCCCAAACATTACTTTAAAGAGACACTGGAGTTGGCTTCAGGAGCCCAAAAATTGGATGAATCACACCCTGGAGTTGGCAGCAGCAGCAGGAGCCCAAACATTACTTTAAAGAGACCCTGGGGTTGGCTTCAGGAGCCCAAAAATTGGATGAATCACACCCTGGAGTTGGCAGCAGCAGCAGCAGGAGCCCAAATTTTACTTTAAAGAGACACTGAAGTTGGCTTCATGAGCCCAAAATTAGATGAATCACACCCTGGAGTTAGCAGCAGCAGCAGCAGGAGCCCAAACATTACTTTAAAGAGACACTGGAGTTGGCTTTAGGAGCCCAAAAATTGGATGAATCACACCCTGGAGTTGGCAGCAGCAGCAGCAGGAGCCCAAGTATTACTTTAAAGAGACCATGGGATTGGCTTCAGGAGCCCAAAAATTGGATGTATCACACCCTGGAGTTGGCAGCAGCAGGAGCCCAGACATTACTTTAAAGAGACACTGGAGTTGGCTTCAGGAGCCCAAAAATTGGATGAATCACACCCTGGAGTTGGCAGCAGCAGCAGCAGGAGCCCAAACATTACTTTAAAGAGACCCTGGGGTTGGCTTCAGGAGCCCAAAAATTGGATGAATCACACCCTGGAGTTGGCAGCAGCAGCAGCAGGAGCCCAAATATTACTTTAAAGAGACACTGGAGTTGGCTTCAGGAGCCCAAAAATTGGATGAATCACACCCTGGAGTTGGCAGCAGCAGCAGGAGCCCAAACATTACTTTAAAGAGACCCTGGGGTTGGCTTCAGGAGCCCAAAAATTGGATGAATCACACCCTGGAGTTGGCAGCAGCAGCAGGAGCCCAAATTTTACTTTAAAGAGACACTGGAGTTGGCTTCAGGAGCCCAAAAATTGGATGAATCACACCCTGGAGTTGGCAGCAGCAGCAGCAGGAGCCCAAACATTACTTTAAAGAGACACTGGAGTTGGATTAAGGAGCCCAAAAATTGGATGAATCACACCCTGGAGTTGGCAGCAGCAGCAGCAGGAGCCCAAATATTACTTTAAAGAGACCCTGGGGTTGGCTTCAGGAGCCCAAAAATTGGATGAATCACACCCTGGAGTTGGCAGCAGCAGGAGCCCAGACATTACTTTAAAGAGACACTGGAGTTGGCTTCAGGAGCCCAAAAATTGGATGAATCACACCCTGGAGTTGGCAGCAGCAGCAGCAGGAGCCCAAACATTACTTTAAAGAGACACTGGAGTTGGCTTCAGGAGCCCAAAAATTGGATGAATCACACCCTGGAGTTGGCAGCAGCAGCAGCAGGAGCCCAAATATTACTTTAAAGAGACACTGGAGTTGGCTTCAGGAGCCCAAAAATTGGATGAATCACACCCTGGAGTTGGCAGCAGCAGCAGCAGGAGCCCAAACATTACTTTAAAGAGACCCTGGGGTTGGCTTCAGGAGCCCAAAAATTGGATGAATCACACCCTGGAGTTGGCAGCAGCAGTAGCAGGCGCCCAAATATTACTTTAAAGAGACACTGGAGTTGGCTTCAGGAGCCCAAAAATTGGATGAATCACACCCTGGAGTTGGCAGCAGCAGCAGGAGCCCAAACATTACTTTAAAGAGACCCTGGGGTTGGCTTCAGGAGCCCAAAAATTGGATGAATCACACCCTGGAGTTGGCAGCAGCAGCAGCAGGAGCCCAAACATTACTTTAAAGAGACACTGGGGTTGGCTTCAGGAGCCCAAAAATTGGATGAATCACACCCTGGAGTTGGCAGCAGCAGCAGCAGGAGCCCAAATATTACTTTAAAGAGACACTGGAGTCGGCTTCAGGAGCCCAAAAATTGGATGAATCACACCCTGGAGTTGGCAGCAGTAGCAGCAGGAGCCCAAATATTACTTTAAAGAGACACTGGAGTTGGCTTCAGGAGCCCAAAAATTGGATGAATCACACCCTGGAGTTGGCAGCAGCAGCAGCAGGAGCCCAAATATTACTTTAAAGAGACACTGGAGTTGGCTTCAGGAGCCCAAAAATTGGATGAATCACACCCTGGAGTTGGCAGCAGCAGCAGGAGCCCAAACATTACTTTAAAGAGACCCTGGGGTTTGCTTCAGGAGCCCAAAAATTGGATGAATCACACCCTGGAGTTGGCAGCAGCAGCAGCAGGAGCCCAAACATTACTTTAAAGAGACACTGGAGTTGGCTTCAGGAGCCCAAAAATTGGATGAATCACACCCTGGAGTTGGCAGCAGCAGGAGCCCAAATATTACTTTAAAGAGACACTGGAGTTGGCTTCAGGAGCCCAAAACTTGGATGAATCACACCCTGGAGTTTGCAGCAGCAGAAGCAGGAGCCCAAACATTACTTTAAAGAGACACTGGAGTTGGCTTCAGGAGCCCAAAAATTGGATGAATCACTCCCTGGAGTTGACAGCAGCAGCAGCAGGAGCCCAAATATTACTTTAAAGAGACCCTGGGGTTGGCTTCAGGAGCCCAAAAATTGGATGAATCACACCCTGGAGTTGGCAGCAGCAGGAGCCCAGACATTACTTTAAAGAGACACTGGGGTTGGCTTCAGGAGCCCAAAAATTGGATGAATCACACCCTGGAGTTGGCAGCAGCAGGAGCCCAAATATTACTTTAAAGAGACACTGGAGTCGGCTTCAGGAGCCCAAAAATTGGATGAATCACACCCTGGAGTTGGCAGCAGTAGCAGCAGGAGCCCAAATATTACTTTAAAGAGACACTGGAGTTGGCTTCAGGAGCCCAAAAATTGGATGAATCACACCCTGGAGTTGGCAGCAGCAGCAGCAGGAGCCCAAATATTACTTTAAAGAGACACTGGAGTTGGCTTCAGGAGCCCAAAAATTGGATGAATCACACCCTGGAGTTGGCAGCAGCAGCAGGAGCCCAAACATTACTTTAAAGAGACCCTGGGGTTTGCTTCAGGAGCCCAAAAATTGGATGAATCACACCCTGGAGTTGGCAGCAGCAGCAGCAGGAGCCCAAACATTACTTTAAAGAGACACTGGAGTTGGCTTCAGGAGCCCAAAAATTGGATGAATCACACCCTGGAGTTGGCAGCAGCAGGAGCCCAAATATTACTTTAAAGAGACACTGGAGTTGGCTTCAGGAGCCCAAAACTTGGATGAATCACACCCTGGAGTTTGCAGCAGCAGAAGCAGGAGCCCAAACATTACTTTAAAGAGACACTGGAGTTGGCTTCAGGAGCCCAAAAATTGGATGAATCACTCCCTGGAGTTGACAGCAGCAGCAGCAGCAGGAGCCCAAATATTACTTTAAAGAGACACTGGAGTTGGCTTCAGGAGCCCAAAACTTGGATGAATCACACCCTGGAGTTTGCAGCAGCAGCAGCAGGAGCCCAAACATTACTTTAAAGAGACACTGGAGTTGGCTTCAGGAGCCCAAAAATTGGATGAATCACACCCTGGAGTTGGCAGCAGCAGGATCCCAGACATTACTTTAAAGAGACACTGGAGTTGGCTTCAGGAGCCCAAAAATTGGATGAATCACACCCTGGAGTTGGCAGCAGCAGGAGCCCAAATATTACTTTAAAGAGACACTGGAGTTGGCTTCAGGAGCCCAAAAATTGGATGAATCACACCCTGGAGTTGGCAGCAGCAGCAGGAGCCCAAACATTACTTTAAAGAGACCCTGGGGTTGGCTTCAGGAGCCCAAAAATTGGATGAATCACACCCTGGAGTTGGCAGCAGCAGCAGCAGGAGCCCAAACATTACTTTAAAGAGACACTGGAGTTGGCTTCAGGAGCCCAAAAATTGGATGAATCACACCCTGGAGTTGACAGCAGCAGCAGCAGGAGCCCAAATATTACTTTAAAGAGACCCTGGGGTTGGCTTCAGGAGCCCAAAAATTGGATGAATCACACCCTGGAGTTGGCAGCAGCAGCAGCAGGAGCCCAAATATCACTTTAAAGAGACCCTGGGGTTGGCTTCAGGAGCCCAAAAATTGGATGAATCACACCCTGGAGTTGGCAGCAGCAGGATCCCAGACATTACTTTAAAGAGACACTGGAGTTGGCTTCAGGAGCCCAAAAATTGGATGAATCACACCCTGGAGTTGGCAGCAGCAGCAGCAGGAGCCCAAACATTACTTTAAAGAGACACTGGAGTTGGCTTCAGGAGCTCAAAAATTGGATGAATCACACCCTGGAGTTGGCAGCAGCAGCAGGAGCCCAAACTTTACTTTAAAGAGACCCTGGGGTTGGCTTCAGGAGCCCAGAAATTGGATGAATCACACCCTGGAGTTGGCAGCAGCAGCAGCAGGAGCTCAAACATTACTTTAAAGAGACACTGGGGTTGGCTTCAGGAGCCCAAAAATTGGATGAATCACACCCTGGATTTGGCAGCAGCAGCAGGAGCCCAAACATTACTTTAAAGAGACACTGGGGTTGGCTTCAGGAGCCCAAAAATTGGATGAATCACACCCTGGAGTTGGCAGCAGCAGCAGCAGCAGCCCAAATATTACTTTAAAGAGACACTGGAGTTGGCTTCAGGAGCCCAAAAATTGGATGAACCACACCCTGGAGTTGGCAGCAGCAGCAGCAGGAGCCCAAATATTACTTTAAAGAGACACTGGAGTTGGCTTCAGGAGCCCAAAAATTGGATGAATCACACCCTGGAGTTGGCAGCAGCAGGAGCCCAAACATTACTTTAAAGAGACACTGGAGTTGGCTTCAGGAGCCCAAAAATTGGATGAATCACACCCTGGAGTTGGCAGCAGCAGGAGCCCAAATATTACTTTAAAGAGACACTGGAGTTGGCTTCAGGAGCCCAAAAATTGGATGAATCACACCCTGGAGGTGGCAGCAGCAGGAGCCCAAACATTACTTTAAAGAGACCCTGGGGTTGGCTTCAGGAGCCCAAAAATTGGATGATTCACACCCTGGAGTTGGCATCAGCAGGAGCCCAAAAATTGGCCTAAAGACATAAATATGTTTTGCACCATTTGGAAAGTGTAAAACGTGGCACCATGCTGAATCTAGTCGCATGCATCAGGCATTGGTGGGTGGAAATCCTGGCTGATCCATCCCTGATTCATTTTGACAAAGGTGAGTCTCTCCACATTTTTAGTTGACAGACGAGTTCTCCTCGCCGTAACTATGGCCCCCGCCGCACGAAACACCCGCTCAGATGGCACGCTACTTGCCGGGCAGGACAGCTTTTCCAGGGCAAACTCTGCTAGTTGCGGCCACAAATCAAGTTTGGCTGCCCAGAAGTCCAGCGGATCCTCAAGGTGTGTTGGCATGGTCATGTCAAAGTATGACATGACCTGCTGGTTCAGGTCCTGCTCCAGGTCTTCCTGCTGCTCATGAGTAGCCTCACTATGCGGGTGTAGAAAGCTACTCATTAGCGACTGAAGACTGAGGCTGCTGCTGATGGAGCTGCTGCTGCTGCTCTTGCCAACCCCCCCAGCGGCCATGGCAGTGGAAGGTGAGCGCAGAGGTCCCCTCGAGTCAGATCTGCGAGACTATGGACCATGGCGCAGATAGGCATCGGCCAACTGCCTACGTAGAATGTCTTTGTAGTAGTTCAGTTTGTCCTCCCTCTCGGTGGGTTTAAAAAATGCCCCCATTTTGTGCCGGAAGCGAGGGTCCAATAAGGTGGACAGCCAGAAGTCATCCCGCCGACAGAAACAATTCTGGGGTCACTACGCAAGCACGTGAGCATGCTTCCTGCCATTTGCGCAAGTGACTCGGATGGACTACCTGTCTCCATCTCCACTGCATACTGCCACGGTGTGCCCGGGTCCTCTGTCTCGCCTTCCTCAAAAACCTCTAGCTCCTCTGGCTGCTCCTGCTCCTCCTCTCCTGTCCGCTGACTAGATAAACCAGCCATTTCGCCAAGCCTAAACTGTGTTTCGCTGGGCAACTCCTCCTCTTCCTCCTCCAGTTCAGCTCCAACGGGGTTCATGTGGCCGTAAGATGTAAACGCCATGTCTCCAGTGCCCTGACCAGCCATGGTTTCCAACATGTGCTGTAGTACATGAAGCAGTGGAATCACGTCGTTCATCCCGTAATCCTGCCGACTGACAAATAAAGTGGCTTCCTCAAAGGGCCTGAGCAAACGGCAGGTGTCACGTATGAGCTGCCACTGGTTGACATTGAAGTTACACAGGGGCGTCCCTCTATCTGCTTGGATCATCAGGAAATCCGTGATGGCTTTTCTCTGTTCATATAATCGGTCCAACATGTGAAGGGTGGAATTCCATGGGGTGGAAACATTGCAAATCAGACTATGTTGGGGGATACCGTTCTGACGCTGTAGCTCAAGAAGGGTGTGTTTGGCGGTGTATGAGTGGCTGAAGTGCATGCAAAGTTTCCTTGAAGTTGTTAGGATGTCTTGCAGATGGGGGGAACACTTCAGAAACCGCTTGACAACCAGATTGAAGACGTGAGCCATGCAGGGGGCATGGGTCAGGCTTCCTTGGCGCAGCGCAGACAAAATGTTCTTCCCATTGTCGGTAACCATGATTCCCATTTTAAGTTTTCTTGGAGTAAGCCATGTTTGGATTTCCTGATGAATAAATTTAAGCAGTTCCTCCCCTGTGTGACTCCGTTCGCCAAGACAAACCATGTGAAGCACTGCGTGACACCTCCGTGCCCTGCACACATGGTAGACTGGAGGGGCACTGAGACTTGAGCCTACAGTGGAGGGTGAGGAGATGGCGAAGGATGAGGAGGCCGAGTCGCACGGTGTCACAGGCCCAACGGGCAGGGAGCGCGGAGGCCGAAGCGGCGTGACCTGTCCAAGTTGCTGCTGCTGCAAAGGGACCACATTCACCCAGTGGGCCGTAAATGACATGTACTGTCCCTGACCGTAGTTACAGCTCCAGACGTCGGCGCTGCCATGCACTTTGCTACACACCGACAGGCTCAAGGACTGGCCCACCTTCTGTTCAACAAAAGTGTGCAGCGCTGGTACTGCCTTCTTGGCAAAGAAATGACGGCTTGGGACTCTCCACCTCGGCTCGGCACAAGCCATCAGTTCTCTGAAAGGTGCAGAGTCCACCACCTGAAAAGGGATTGACTGCAGCACCAGCAACTTGGACAGGAGCACATTCAGCTTCTGCTCCGTAGGATGAGTGGGCGCATACTGCTGTCTCTTGGACATGGCTTTGCTAATGGATTGCTGGCGGGATGCATGACTTGGAGGAGGAGGAGGAGCAGGAGCGACAGAGGATGGGTATGACGCACAGCTGCCTTCGGCTGAGGTGCTGGAGCCTTGGCTGGAAGCAGACTGGACCACCCCTTGGGAGCCTCGGTTCTCCCAGGTCGCTTTATGGTGACGCATCATATGTTGACGCAGGGCCGTGGTGCTAACATTTGGACCCTGGCCACGCTTCACCTTTTGCCTACATATCTTGCATGTGGCCATGTTACCCTCCTGCGGATGCTTCAGGAAAAACTGCCACACTGCCGAATAGCTACTTTTCCCACCCCCTGGCCTCACTGATTCACTGCTGCTGTTGCCAACTCCCGGAACCCCTGCTCCACTACCTCCCGATAAGGTAGACTGCCGCACAGCAGGTGCTCTACCCCGGCCCCGGCCGGCTCCAGCCTTTGGAATTGTGCCCCCATGCTGACTGCTACCACCTTGCTGCCTCAGCTGCTGACTCCGGGGCAACCTGCTCCCCTCTTCTCCTGATGATGACGATGAAGCCCCTTCATCACCCGGCTCCCAAGTGCGATCGGCTTCATCGTCATCATCATTATCACCGAGTTGTGGCTGTATGTCACTGATGTTCTTGGATTCGTCAACAGTGTCTGGCGCAGGAGCTGGAACGCTCGCAGCACCCACGACACTGTCCACATCACTATTTGTTTGCCTAGCTAAAGAAGCCACCTCCATTTCTTGGCTGGGCAGTAGCTGCTGACTGTCCTCTATCTGATCGTCCTCCTCACTAAAGAGTGGAGCTGAACCCAAAGCATAGGATACGTCGCTGGGGGAGGGAACGGTGTAGGACAGAGGCAATGGGAGGACAGGGATTGCTCTCGGGGCATGCCAACTCAGGGTTGTGTCAGAGGAACCTACCGACCCTAGACTGGGGGTCTCAGACGTAAGTTGTGATGATGTTGTTGATGAGCGCGTCAACCAATCTACCACGGCAGATGCATTACTTGTGGAGACCCGACCACTAGCAGATACTGGCAGATTAGGTCTCTCAGCGTGACTCCTGCTGCTACTGGCCCCCAGTCTGCTGCGAGCTCTGCCTGCGGAATCTTGGCCTCTGCCACTCCTCTTTTCACTTCCAGGCACTTGTCTGCCCGACATAGTCTAACTGGCGTGGTAGTAGGTGATATTTTAAGAACCCCCAGGCAGCGGTGGGTCTATATGAAACAGAATATAATGCACACCAAAAGTGAGCAGTAACACTCAGCCTCCAACAGGCCTGCTTAGTGTAAATAAGAGAGCTGCTTAGTGTAAATAAAGAGGGGTATAGTATGTTACAGAATGGGATGCCCCAACAGCAGAGCACCTGGGAGCAGTACTACTATGCACAGCAAAAGTGTCTTTATCAGGCCAAATTTCTATTAGAATAAGTGCAAATGGTTATGGTATTAAATAGAGGCTGGTGTAGTCACAGAATGGGATGCCCCAACAACCAGAGAGCACCTGGCAGCAGTACTACTATGCACAGCAAAAGTGTCTTTATCAGGTCTAATTTCTATTAGAATAAGTGCAAAGGGTTACAGCACTAAATAGAGGCTGGTGTAGTCACAGAATGGGATGCCCCAACAGGAGTGCACCTGTGAGCAGTAATACTATGCACAGCAAGTGTGTTTATCAGGCCAAATTTCTATTAGAATAAGTGCAAATGGTTATGGTATTAAATAGAGGCTGGTGTAGTCACAGAATGGGATGCCCCAACAGGAGTGCACCTGTGAGCAGTAATACTATGCACAGCAAGTGTGTTTATCAGGCCAAATTTCTATTAGAATAAGTGCAAATGGTTATGGTATTAAATAGAGGCTGGTGTAGTCACAGAATGGGATGCCCCAACAACCAGAGAGCACCTGGCAGCAGTACTACTATGCACAGCAAAAGTGTCTTTATCAGGCCTAATTTCTATTAGAATAAGTGCAAAGGGTTACGGCAGTAAATAGAGGCTGATGTAGTCACAGAATGGGATGCCCCAACAGGAGTGCACCTGTGAGCAGTAATACTATGCACAGCAAGTGTGTTTATCAGGCCAAATTTCTAATAGAATAAGTGCAAATGGTTATGGTATTAAATAGAGGCTGGTGTAGTCACAGAATGGGATGCCCCAACAGGAGTGCACCTGTGAGCAGTACTACTATGCACAGCAAGTGTGTTTATCAGGCCGAATTTCTATTAGAATAAGTGCAAAGGGTTATAGTATTAAATAGAGGCTGGTGTAGTCACAGAATGGGATGCCCCAACAACCAGAGAGCACCTGGCAGCAGTACTACTATGCACAGCAAGTGTGTTTATCAGGCCAAATTTCTATTAGAATAAGTGCAAAGGGTTACAGCAGTAAATAGAGGCTGGTGTAGTCACAGAATGGGATGCCCCAGCAACCAGAGAGCACCTGGCAGCAGTACTACTATGCACAGCAAGTGTGTTTATCAGGCCACATTTCTATTATAATAAGTGCAAAGGGTTACAGCAGTAAATAGAGGCTGGTGTAGTCACAGAATGGGGTGCCCCAACAACCAGAGAGCACCTGGCAGCAGTACTACTATGCACAGCAAGTGTGTTTATCAGGCCAAATTTCTATTAGAATAAGTGCAAAGGTTTACAGCAGTAAATAGAGGCTGGTGTAGTCACAGAATGGGATGCCCCAACAACCAGAGAGCACCTGGCAGCAGTACTACTATGCACAGCAAGTGTGTTTATCAGGCCAAATTTCTATTAGAATAAGTGCAAATGGTTATGGTATTAAATAGAGGCTGGTGTAGTCACAGAATGGGATGCCCCAACAACCAGAGAGCACCTGGCAGCAGTACTACTATGCACAGCAAGTGTGTTTATCAGGCCAAATTTCTATTAGAATAAGTGCAAATGGTTATGGTATTAAATAGAGGCTGGTGTAGTCACAGAATGGGATGCCCCAACAACCAGAGAGCACCTGGCAGCAGTACTACTATGCACAGCAAGTGTGTTTATCAGGCCAAATTTCTATTAGAATAAGTGCAAAGGGTTACAGCAGTAAATAGAGGCTGGTGTAGTCACAGAATGGGATGCCCCAACAACCAGAGAGCACCTGGCAGCAGTACTACTATGCACAGCAAGTGTGTTTATCAGGCCAAATTTCTATTAGAATAAGTGCAAATGGTTATGGTATTAAATAGAGGCTGGTGTAGTCACAGAATGGGATGCCTCAAGAACCAGAGAGCACCTGGCAGCAGTACTACTATGCACAGCAAGTGTGTTTATCAGGCCAAATTTCTATTAGAATAAGTGCAAATGGTTATGGTATTAAATAGAGGCTGGTGTAGTCACAGAATGGGATGCCCCAACAACCAGAGAGCACCTGGCAGCAGTACTACTATGCACAGCAAGTGTGTTTATCAGGCCAAATTTCTATTAGAATAAGTGCAAATGGTTATGGTATTAAATAAAGGCTGGTGTAGTCACAAAATGGGATGCCACAACAACCAGAGAGCACCTGGCAGCAGTACTACTATGCACAGCAAGTGTGTTTATCAGGCCAAATTTCTATTAGAATAAGTGCAAAGGGTTACAGCAGTAAATAGAGGCTGGTGTAGTCACAGAATGGGATGCCCCAACAACCAGAGAGCACCTGGCAGCAGTACTACTATGCACAGCAAGTGTGTTTATCAGGCCAAATTTCTATTAGAATAAGTGCAAATGGTTATGGTATTAAATAGAGGCTGGTGTAGTCACAGAATGGGATGCCCCAACCAGAGAGCACCTGGCAGCAGTACTACTATGCACAGCAAGTGTGTTTATCAGGCCAAATTTCTATTAGAATAAGTGCAAATGGTTATGGTATTAAATAGAGGCTGGTGTAGTCACATAATAGGATGCCCCAACAACCAGAGAGCACCTGGCAGCAGTACTACTATGCACAGCAAGTGTGTTTATCAGGCCAAATTTCTATTAGAATAAGTGCAAATGGTTATGGTATTAAATAGAAGCTAGTGTAGTCACAGAATGGGATGCCCCAACAACCAGAGAGCACCTGGCAGCAGTACTAATATGCACAGCAAGTGTGTTTATCAGGCCACATTTCTATTAGAATAAGTGCAAAGGGTTACAGCAGTAAATAGAGGCTGGTGTAGTCACAGAATGGGATGCCCCAACAACCAGAGAGCACCTGGCAGCAGTACTACTATGCACAGAAAGTGTGTTTATCAGGCCAAATTTCTATTAGAATAAGTGCAAATGGTTATGGTATTAAATAGAGGCTGGTGTAGTCACAGAATGGGATGCCCCAACAACCAGAGAGCACCTGGCAGCAGTACTACT
Source organism: Gastrophryne carolinensis (assembly GCA_027917425.1). Lineage (NCBI taxonomy): Eukaryota > Metazoa > Chordata > Amphibia > Anura > Microhylidae > Gastrophryne > Gastrophryne carolinensis. The sequence goes on along the minus strand of CM051236.1, from coordinate 320,525,859 downwards.
ATGCACAGCAAAAGTGTCTTTATCAGGCCTAATTTCTATTAGAATAAATGCAAAGTGTTACAGCAGTAAATAGAGGCTGGTGTAGTCACAGAATGGGATGCCCCAACAACCAGAGAGCACCTGGCAGCAGTACTACAATGCACAGCAAGTGTGTTTATCAGGCCAAATTTCTATTAGAATAAGTGCAAATGGTTATGGTATTAAATAGAGGCTGGTGTAGTCACATAATGGGATGCCCCAACAACCAGAGAGCACCTGGCAGCAGTACTACTATGCACAGCAAGTGTGTTTATCAGGCCAAATTTCTATTAGAATAAGTGCAAATGGTTATGGTATTGAATAGAGGCTGGTGTAGTCACAGAATGGGATGCCCCAACAACCATAGAGCACCTGGCAGCAGTACTACTATGCACAGCAAGTGTGTTTATCCGGCCAAATTTCTATTAGAATAAGTGCAAAGGGTTACAGCAGTAAATAGAGGCTGGTGTAGTCACAGAATGGGATGCCCCAACAACCAGAGAGCACCTGGCAGCAGTACTGCTATGCACAGCAAGTGTGTTTATCAGGCCAAATTTCTATTAGAATAAGTGCAAATGGTTATGGTATTAAATAGAGGCTGGTGTAGTCACAGAATGGGATGCCCCAACAACCAGAGAGCACCTGGCAGCAGTACTACTATGCACAGCAAGTGTGTTTATCAGGCCAAATTTCTATTAGAATAAGTGCAAATGGTTATGCTATTAAATAGAGGCGGGTGTAGTCACAGAATGGGATGCCCCAACAACCAGAGAGCACCTGGCAGCAGTACTACTATGCACAGCAAGTGTGTTTATCAGGCCAAATTTCTATTAGAATAAGTGCAAATGGTTATGGTATTAAATAGAGGCTGGTGTAGTCACAGAATGGGATGCCCCAACAACCAGAGAGCACCTGGCAGCAGTACTACTATGCACAGCAAGTGTGTTTATCAGGCCAAATTTCTATTAGAATAAGTGCAAATGGTTATGGTATTAAATAGAGGCTGGTGTAGTCACAGAATGGGATGCCCCAACAACCAGAGAGCACCTGGCAGCAGTACTACTATGCATAGCAAGTGTGTTTATCTTGTCAAATTTCTATTAGAATAAGTGCAAATGGTTATGGTATTAAATAGAGGCTGGTGTAGTCACAGAATGGGATGCCCCAACAACCAGAGAGCACCTGGCAGCAGTACTACTATGCACAGCAAGTGTGTTTATCAGGCCAAATTTCTATTAGAATAAGTGCAAATGGTTATGGTATTAAATAGAGGCTGGTGTAGTCACAGAATGGGATGCCCCAACAACCAGAGAGCACCTGGCAGCAGTACTACTATGCACAGCAAGTGTGTTTATCAGGCCAAATTTCTATTAGAATAAGTGCAAAGGGTTACAGCAGTAAATAGAGGCTGGTGTAGTCACAGAATGGGATGCCCCAACAACCAGAGAGCACCTGGCAGCAGTACTACTATGCACAGCAAGTGTGTTTATCAGGCCAAATTTCTATTAGAATAAGTGCAAATGGTTATGGTATTAAATAGAGGCTGGTGTAGTCACAGAATGGGATGCCCCAACAACCAGAGAGCACCTGGCAGCAGTACTACTATGCACAGCAAGTGTGTTTATCAGGCCAAATTTCTATTAGAATAAGTGCAAATGGTTATGGTATTAAATAGAGGCTGGTGTAGTCACAGAATGGGATGCCCCAACAACCAGAGAGCACCTGGCAGCAGTACTACTATGCACAGCAAGTGTGTTTATCAGGCCAAATTTCTATTAGAATAAGTGCAAATGGTTATGGTATTAAATAGAGGCTGGTGTAGTCACAGAATGGGATGCCCCAACAACCAGAGAGCACCTGGCAGCAGTACTACTATGCATAGCAAGTGTGTATCATGTCAAATTTCTATTAGAATAAGTGCAAATGGTTATGGTATTAAATAGAGGCTGGTGTAGTCACAGAATGGGATGCCTCTTAGCAGACTTGAGATCAGTTCAGTATATATGCACAGTTAGTGTATAAGCAGCCTGAAAATGCTAACAAAGCCAGTCAGCCAGCCAGTAACACTCAGGCTGGATGAAAAAAAAAAAAATCTCCCTGTGACTGCCTCCGATTTTTCCTAACTTTCCCTGCTTTTCGCTGACTTTCTGTCTGTCTCCTGCCTGTCTTCTGTCTCTCCCTGTCTGTCCCTGGCTCTCTGTCTCTCCCTCACTACAGCAGCGTCCTGTCTCTCACGAATGCAATAGAGAAATGAGGAAAAGCAAGATGTCCGCCGACTTAAATAGTGCTGTGACGTCTGCTGATAGGCTGCATGTGACTGCCCCAGCTTGCACTGGCGCAGGGTTGATGTCTGGACATGTCCTGTCCGCCATCTTAGAATGCCAGTAATGTAAATGAATGGATGTTAAAGGAAAACTTAGAGCGATCGAATCGCGGGGAAATTCGGATTCGATCCGAATCGAATTTTTCATGAAATTCGGATCGAATCCGGGTTCGTCCGGATCGATTCGCTCATCCCTATCCCCGACCCATTCCGCTGAGTGTTGGAGGTGCCGGGGAGCAGTGGGCAGCTTCTTTCATATCTTCTGGGAATGCCCTAAAATTGTACCCTTTTGGCGCTCAGTGGCCGGTATTTCTGAAGAAATTCTGGGTCGATCGGTGGCCTGGGACCCCTCTCTGCTCCTCCTGCATTTGGCGGACACCCCCCTGAAGACCTAAAAGAGATCGCTTTTGAGGCATCTCATTAATGCAGCAAAGGTGATGATACCCAGGTTGTGGAGATCTGAGGCGGTTCCCTCGGTGGCGGGCTTGCTCGGGGAGGTTAATCATATCATGGAAATGGAGGAGCTCACGGCCGCGGTCCATGAGATTGCATGATGCCTGCAGACGTGGATGCCGTGGTTTCTCTTCAGAGAGACAGTAAGGTTTAAGCAGCTTGTGGCCCCCGGCGATCCCCTCCCTCCCTGAGACCCTTGGGCATATCTCGAGACTGATCTTTTCTCGGCTCGGAGACATTACTTCCGGACTATGAGGTGGGAAGCTATAAACGAGATGAGGTATTGTGTAGCAGTGTGACTGTGGGGCTGACCCTCCCCCTGGTTCAACCCCCCCTCCTACCTTCCTCCCCACTCTATTCCCCCCCCCCCCCAACCTGCTCTTTCTTCTCTTTCTCACCTTTTTTGTTCTGGCATAAAATGCTTTCACTGACTGAGTCATCTCATGCTGGATCAGTGTTCTGTGCTGGATCCCAGTGCCGGGTTCTCTCCCCGGGCGGGGGCCCCTTGTGGGGACCAACGTTTGGGTCCCTGTTGGAGGCCACTGCTGGGACGGGTACGGAGCCAAAGGTGAATGTGGATCTTTGAGAAATATCTTTAGTATAATTGTGTATCTAGCGCACCAGTTATATAATAATGTGCTCCTTCTGTACCTATACATGCGAGATGGCTTTGTTACTTATTTTGTAGCTGAACTCTGCGAAGGCTGTACCTTTTTTGTATGTCTTTGTATTAAGATTAAAATAAAGAATTAAAAAAAAAAAAAAAAAAAAAAAGAAAAAGGGAAACAGAATCTAACGGGAAACGTAAAGGATTTGTGGGAGGATACGATGGGAAAAGGGCAAAAACGAAAGCCTACGTTGTAACATGTGATAATGAAACGGAAAAGTCACGCTGGAAAATGACATCCTCGTACGGAAACTTTACAGAAGGATTGCAATGCATGCATAGACGAGAGCGGAAACATTTCCAAAAAAAACAGATCGGCACTAAAACGAAAGTATTTTTTTCTCTCTCTGAATCAAGCCTATTGTTCTGAAAGGAAGTGTTTTACGGCTTTGATACCAGGATCCAGTATTGGTCCAGCCATTGCGCTAGGGGTTGTATGGCTGAATTTGTCCCAGCCACAATGGGTCTGTATTTCAATGGGTTACAACCTTTATGCACTTTGGGCAAACCATACAATAAAGGTGTAATAGGGTGATCAGTGTCACTAAATTTGTCCTCGTCGATCCATACATTTGTGAGGCCCAGTGAGACATATTGTTTCACGGCATTGCACAACCCCCAAATGGGATTGCCCGTGATTTTTTCATAATGGCAGTGTCTGACAGCGTACTAAAAATTCCCTCCTGGTACATGTTATAATCAAGAACCACAATTGCTCCGCCCCTTATCCAAGGGTTTAATGATATTGGAGTCATCCTGCAAAGATCTAAAAGCCACATATTCCCCAGGGGGGAGATTGTAATAATGTCTCTGCTTATTGGCCATATGTATAGTCTCGGCTCTCACAGTTGATCTCTATGGAGCCAAACGGGCCGAAAGGTATAAACTGAGTTTTAAGTTTAAACATGCCATGAACTTTTTGGGTGACACCCCATTTACTTAGTGAGTCGCTGGAGAAAAATTGCTTTAATTTCATATATCTCTCAAGTTTAAATAATTCTATGTCAAATTTAAACAAATCAAATTGTGATGATGGACAGAAATCCTGAGAGTGGTCTGGAAGACAAGTTCATAACTGGGGTCTCTATTTGGCAGATCTTGATATCATTATTCCGCTGTGTGCGGTGCTTCCCGCCCTCCGCCGTGGGCATCCTGAAAATGGGGCTCCCTGGGTTTAGGTCTGCCGCTCCATTTTGGTCTTCTTGTGCTGTTTGTCTCACTATCAGAGTAGAGGTTTTCCTAGATCGGGTCACTGTCAGATGTTTCTTGTATTTGGGGTCTGCTGGTCCCCCATTTTATTGGTGCGCCTCTAAATTGTCACTAGTCTACGTCACTGCCAAAAAGCCAGCGGTAAACCCTATTTTCTGAGTAGTCTAGGCAGGCTTGTTTGAATTTCTCCCTTTTGTATTGTTTCAATCTGTCTATGTAAGCAGTAATCTCTTTATCAAGATTTTGCTAGTCCACATCTGTTTTGGGAGTATCAGCTGTATCCTCCTGTACACGTAGCTCCAGTGTATGGATTTCACAGTTCAGCTGGCATAGCTGTGATCACACCTCCTCAAAGACCAGTATCATATATTTGAGTGAGTTTTGGTTTGAAACCTTACACCAGCGCTCAGAGAATTCTGGTTTGTTCCAACCGGAATTTTCTTGATATGATAATATTCTGACAAAGTTTGTCCTTGTAGTTCAAGGTCAATCCATTTCTTTTTAAACTGCTGTAATTCTTTTTCCAGGTCTACAGATGTATCTTTTCCAAATGCTGCTGTCGGGTTAGGAGGAAAAAGAATTGTCTGTATCTCATCCTGATTAACCCTTTCGCTGCCAGCCTACCTGCAATTTTTGTCACCCTTTGTTGCCAGACCACGTTCCACGTTTCACTATTTTGCGCTACATATGTTCAACCTTGATTTTTGAAGGAATTTCCAGGGATTTTCCAGGGAAATTATATATTGTTTTTTTCAGCAGAGTCTGAGCTTCAACATGCGATGTCTTGTTTGGCCTTTATTTAGTGTATTCTCAATACTTTTGGGTGAAATATGTGCAAAAAAAAAATAAAAAATAATCTATTTTTTGCAATTTGTAGTGTTTTTTGTAATAAAAAATGTAAGTTTGTCAATAAAATCTTATTGCATGCACCCTTTCCTGCCCAGGAGACTCCCCCAAACTGAAACGGCGCTTTAGGAGATTTTCAGAAAAAATACAACTATGCTACGCGCTAAGCGCACCTTGCTGTCTTTCCAGAAAAAGAACCCTTTAAATTTGAAATACCCCCCACAAACTATATATTCTCTGGAAGTACACACCTCAAGCTTTCTAGGCGTACCAGGTTTGTTGACATGGGCACAGTTTTCTGGAAGTAATCCCTCAATCAATTCTTTGGTTGCACAGAGTTTCCCTAAAAAAGAATTAAAAAGAAGAATCAAAGCCACATTTTCCTAAAAAAAACTATATGCGAACAGGAAAAAAACAAGTAAAATCTGAAAAAGCAACATCTCCCGAACAGAACAATACCCAACACGCATAGGTACTGTCAAGGGAAGAGTTGCCAAACAATACAAAGTAAAGCGTGGGCATAACAGTAATTTTACTTGAAAATTAGTGCGCACCTTGTGATTTTTCAACCAAAACAATCCTTTACATTTAGAATATCCCCATAAACCATATATTCCCTGAAAGTACACATGTTAAGCTTTCTAAGAGTACTGAGCTTGTTGTAGAGGGCTCATCTTTCTGGAAGTAATCCATTGAAGAATTCTTAGGTTGCACAGGGTTTCCCTAAAAACAATTATAAAAAAGCAGAATAAAAACCATGTTTTCCTAAAATATCAATATGCAAACAAGAAAAAACAAGCTAAATCTGAAAGCGCAAGGTCCCCCGAGCAGAACAATACCCAACATGCATAGGTACTATTAACCCTTTTAATTGTCAGCCTACTTGAAGTTTTGTCACCCTCTGTTGACAGGTCATTTTTCCCCATTTTGCGGCATGTTTAACTGGAATTTCTGGACTTTAACTGGAGTTTGCTGGAATTTCCAGAAAAATTATATACATTACATTTACATTTTTTGCAGTAGAGTTTAGGCTTTAACATGAAATGTCTTGTTTGTAATTTTTCTACTGTTTTTTTTTTTGAATATTTCTGCTTAAAAAAACAAAAAATATATATTTTTTAGACAATTGTCTATTTAAATAAAACCTTTTTTTTTTTTTAATGAAAACCATATTGCATGTGAGAGCCCCATTTCTCCCGATTACAACGGTACCACATATGTATTGGTAGCCCCCCCATTCTTGCTCTGGAGACCCCCCAAACTGAAAAGAGCACTTTATAACATTTACAAATAAAATACAACTACTATCCACACTATAAACATAAGGGGTTAATTTAAAAAAAATGACATGGGGGGGCCTTTTTTGGGGGAATTTTAAGGGTTAGGGCTAGGCTAACCCTAACCCTTAAAATTCCCCCGAAAAATGGGGAGCCCCCCCCCATATCATTTTTTTTTAAGGGTTAGGGTTAGGGTTAGCCCTTAAAAAAAAATGTTGAATTTTTTTTTGAATTTTAAGGGTTAGGGTTAGGCTAACCCTAACCCGTAAAAATAAAAAAATATGTTTTTTTTTTAATTTTAAGGGTTAGGGTTAGGCTAACCCTAACCCTTAAAAATAAAAAAATGACATAGGGGGGAATCCATTTTTTTTTTTAATTTTAAGGGTTAGGGTTAAGCTAACCCTTAAAAATAAAAAAAAAAATGACGTAGGGTCCCCCTTACCCGTCATAACCAGCCCGGAACCAGCTATGGGGGCTTCTAGGAACAGAGTGGAGGGGCCTACACCCTGCAGCCTACGAACCCATATACCCTGTGTGGGCCCGGGCTCTTCTGCCCCCCCCTGGGCTTTGGGGAGGCAGGTAATTGGGGGTGCGGGGGTTAATGGCAAGTCACCCGCTAGTTGCAGGTGGCTTGCTAGACCCCAGCCTTGTGAACTGGTCTCATGGACCCCTTACCAGTTCACAAAGGGTCAACAGTAAAAAAAAAAGACAGACACAAAAATTTCATTTATTAAAAAAAAAAAAAAAAAATTTACTCACCTCACCCGATTGTCATTTCCTGTGTTCATCAGCTGTCAGATGCCCTGGTGATCGCTGGCCAGAGGAGGGGGGGGCAGGGGATCAGAGCATCCCCTGCCCCTCCACTGCTCTGCCCAGCAATCACCAGGGCATCTGACAGCTGAGCCGAGGAGAGCCAGCAAGACACCCCCCAAAGGGGCGGGGCTTAACAGCAAGATGGCGGCGCCCATCAGGAGAGGAGGGGGAGAGCCCTTTCAGGCTCTCCCCTGAAGCTGAAGAGCCAGGGGGGGGGGGCGATCGAAGCCCCCCCCCCAGTGAAGAGGAGGCCTGGAGGGAGGCAGCGCGACTGCAGGTAAGTAATCGTCATTTTTATTTTATTTTTTTTTACAGTTAGAAGCGGCTGCTGCCAAACCGGGGGGGGGGGGGGCTATTCCGGGGGATCTCCTGGAGCCTTCCGACCTCCCACGGGGGATCGGATGGCACCAAATTAAAGAGGAGACCTGGCCGGATCCAACGAGGGGTCAGGTGAGTATTTTTGATTTTTATTTTTTTTACTAGCAGGGGGGGAATTCAAGCACATAGATTCTACGTGCTTGGCACTTAAGTGGAGTGGAAGCAAGCACGTAGAAACTACGTGCTTGGCACTGAAAGGGTTAAAGGCGTGCTTGTCTGTCTGGGATACCATCAATGTTTTTAAATATCATTATTAATAGCAATATAGCAGAGAAAAGTAAGTCCACAAAATGTAGGTTCTACCAGCCAGTGCCAACAATAGTATCCAAAACAGTCCAAAGAGCAGGTGCACACTTACTATCTATAGAGGTGGGTGCCAGTTCCGTGGTGGTGCCGATGTACAAGTAATGAATAACTGAGACTCACACTCAGATTGTGTTTTCTGATTGCAATGTTGGCAATTGTTCTTCCCTGAGGAAGGAGGTCAGTTCCCCCGAAATGATTTGATGTGCCAGTCTCAGTTATTCATTACTTTTCTGCATCTGTAGACAGGATTAGAAGAGGGTGTTATGACAAACTGTTTAACACTCAGGGTTCTGATAGTGCTGTACTTCACCTCTCTATATAATATGAATCTGATTTGGTCTTTGTCAATGGTTGATGGCAGATACCGAGCTATTCTAATTAACTATATAAGAAATGTTAAATATTCTCGTAACAAATATTATTACATAACACCGCACTAAAAAATACAATGCCAGTACATATAATGAACAATCAAAGTCCACATTAGGGTGCTCAACGTGTGTTGGTTCTTATTCCAAAGAGAACTCCATATGGATAACTCCAGAGTTACACTAGATTCTGTTCTTTTGCTTTCTCTTATGTGCATTGCTGGACTGCTTCTGCCATAAATGTGAGCGAGCGTTTTAAATCAAAATTTATTTTTAATCTATATGCAGATATCTTTGATGCGCTTATGATCATATATAGCTGGTAAGAACCTACACTATTGGTGGTGGATTCACGTTGGTTGCATCAATATTGTCGGAGTGCATGCACTGTGGCAAAAGGATTCCTTCCACAATCAGATATTGCTCTGTGTTCTTTTGTGTATTATTCTAATTAACTGCAGTATTTAGTAGGGAAATTGGTTTGTTGCTTCCACAGCTTTATGTATATTTGTGAGGGGGGCATTTGGGCCTCTTGCGGTAATGTTGCTGGTACCATGTCAGAGGAAAGGACGTTCAAAGCTGCTAGGATGTGAGGATCCAATATGAATTGCTTTTAGTATTGATGGAGAAGCCATCTGGACCTGGTGACTTGCCTGTCAGGAAAGATTAATCACTGCAGACAATTCTTCAGCTGTGATGGGAAATTCCAGTTCTGTGAGAGCACCATCATCCAGGGTAGGCATGTGGATTTGTGTATTCTATTAGGTAAATATAGGATTGTATTTGAGGATTCAGCTAAGCATTTTTTTGTATGCAGTATAATATATTCTGCTATGAATACTGTATATTACTGCTACATTCTTATGTGTTAGAAACATTGTAAATTATTGCTACATTGTTATATTCCTGCCTATAGAAAGTGTCCCCACATTACATTGTTGCAAGACATTGCTGGTATTTTTAGAAAAGGCATGTAATCTCTTATTTTCACCACCAGATGGCACATGAAAAGCATGCCATATACGTTTTCCACCAGCAGGTGTTGATAGTATCAGTGTACTTTTACAATGTTGCTGAATGTAATGTAATCTTACTGCAGCACAAATACTGGCAAGACCTGTGGGTCTTTGCAAACTTCAGTGCCGACATGATTCTTGGGGACATCCTTACATTTGATCAATAATATTATCGAATGGAGATACCTCTGTAACTGGCACAAATAGAAAAGCAATATTTTTCGAACTTTTGTTTACAAATGTTTTTTGTCTTAGTTTCCCGTGCACTTATTCATGATTGCAATGATCTGGGACACCCCACCAAGCTCTCCCCCCCAACAGCTCAACTACTGCTTTACAATACCAACAGTGTCCAGTATTATTCACATGGGCCCCCCTTTCCCCTTCAAACATGTTCTGCAACTGTTTTGCTTTTTGCCGTGGACCTTCATCATAGCATTACATAGTACATGCAGCAGTCTGGAATTATACAGCAATACCTAATGCAGAAATATCACACCCTAGTAACTGGGGTACTAAATACTGTTGGGAACCCATCTGTCCCTTCCAACTTTGTTGACAAGTGTTTTTTGGGGGGTGCTTTTCGTGTGTTTATGCTTTAGCAAGATTGGAATGATCCTTGTCACCAACACCGACAAAGTCCCCCTTTTCCACCAGCTTAGCTGGTGCTTTGCAGATCCCACAGTGTCCAGTATGATTCCCATGTTCCCCCTCTGCCCTGCAAACAGTGGGGTAATTAAATGTGACAGGCCATGGTGCAAACATTAGATGGGGGCCCTGACAAGTCTCATACAGTACATTTTTTTTAATTTAATTGGATGCAACTAGGCGATGAAATAATGACATAGAGACAAATAGTGTGTCCTTTCTGTCAATGATGCCAAATGAGTACAAGTTTGATAAATTAGGCGGAGGAGCAACAATAAGGGGGCCACCTGACCTTCTGTGCCCCAGTGCAGTTGTACACCCTGCACTCCCTGTAGTACCTAATGCAGAAATATTACACCCTAGTAGCCAGGAACAAATGTTTTTGGGGGCTTCCCGTGTGTTTATGCTTTATCATCATATTAAACTTTCCCCCACCAGTAACTGTTGTGGGTGACATTTTTGAAGGAATACAGCATTTATTGTAGAAGATTTGTGCCCTGCCCTAGGAAACATTTACTGTATCTCAAAAAGCATGTATCCTACCCTGACAACTCATTTTCAGTATTTTCATAGCAGCAGGAGGCTAGCTTCTGCTATGCCTCTCATTACTTGAATGCGGGTAGTGGGGGTTAAGAGACCTATGTCTGGACATTTTAATAGCTTTCAGTATACAGACATTAATTTATAGTGGACCCCCCCCCCCAAAAAAAAAACTCAATTTATTTTGAACCCCTTCCCTATTGGATGTTTTTTGCCCTCAGTGCTGCTTGGTATTCATGTTATAGTGATTTTCATTTTCTCCAGGTATGGCATTTGTTTACCATTGTTTCTTGACAGAATGCCATTGTTCTAAACTGGCTGCTTAAGCCCCCTCCTCCCCCTCCTCACAATCTTATGCTGAGTGCTAAAAAATATTTTTCCTTTGAAGCCCAAATTGTTTGTGAGTAGTTTTATCTAATTCATTACCAGGGCGCTGAGGGGAGAGGCCCCCATATATTTTTTTTTTCACATTCATTTACAATTTTTCATCCTTCCCCCCATCTCCCTCTGTTTTCAGCTTCTTTGTTTCCTTCTTTTTTTCCCCTCCATCTCTTTTTTCAATATCGATTTCTCTCATCTTTTTTTTTCTCTCTGTATTTCTCTCTCTCTCTCTATTTCTCCCTTTCTTTCTTACTTTCTTTCTTTCTCTCTTTCTTTCAATCTTTCTTCCTCTCTCTCTCCCGTCTTTATGTTTTGCTCTCTCTCTCTAATTTTTTTCCTTCCTCTTTTTCCCTTTTCCCTTCTCTTTCTTTCCCACTCTTTCTCTTTCCCTGCATTCCTAATTTTGTTATTAAATTTTTAACCCTTTAAGTGCCAGCCTACCTGGAGTTTTTGTCACCCTTTGCTGCCAGACCATTTTGCACTATTTTGCTCTCCCCATGTTCAAATGTGATTTTTGAAGGGATTTCCAGGGATTTCCCAGGAAAATTATATATTGTTTTTTTCAGCATAGTCTGAGCTTTAACATGAAATGTCTTGTTTGTCATTTTTTAGGTGTATTCTCATTATTTTTGAGTGGAATATGTGCAAATTATTAAAATATCTATTTTTTTACAATTTATAGTGTTTTTTTGTAATAAAAAATGTAAGTTTGTCAATAAAATCTTATTGCGTGTGTACCCCCTCCTGTCCCTATGGGTTCCTGAGCCTCCTCGTATGAGAGTTTCAAGATTGGTTGTCGATGGCGGTTAGATTAACCTCCTTGAATGTGCAGGGCCTCAACGCTCCCCAGAAGAGAGTAAAAGCCTTCAGGCAAATGAGGTCACTCCGTGCTAACATTGTATGTTTCCAAGAAACTCATTACACCAAGCAGGGCACCCCTAAATTCCTCAGTGCTGACTACCCCTTGTTTTTCTCAGCCTCCGCACGCACCAAGCAGCGGGGAGTCTTAATTGCCTTTAAGCGTTCGACTCCCTTCTCCCTGGAGCGAATGGTACGTGACCCTCTGGGCCGTTATCTTATTTTAGTGGGCGCGATTCAAGATCAGCCTGTCACGATTGCAACGTATTATGCCCCTAACCAAAACCAAAATGCTTTCCTGGAGGATTTTTTCAAGAAACTTCACTTAGTAGAGAAGGGGTTTCTCATCGTAACTGGAGACTCCAACCAGACCCTACACCCCACTCTGGATAGGCTACCAGATGACGGATTCTCTCCGGCTGCCAGGAGTGGATCCTCCGGGAAAGCATTTCAGGCCTTACTAGGTCGTCACCACTTGGTGGACGCTTGGAGGGAGTCCAATCCGACCAAGCGAGACTATACCCATTACTCGTGTCCTCATCGGGTGTCCACAAGGATAGACCACATTTTCCTGCAGCAATCCTCCCTACCCCAGCTTTCCCGGGCGAACATCGTCCCAATAGCCTGGTCTGACCACGACCTGGTCTCGGTGGACCTTCTGGCTCTCACTCAGAGAGGTCCTCAGAGGTCTTGGAAGCTATATGAACCAATGTTGGCTGATGAGGCTCTTCTGGAGAGGGTTCGCTCGGGGATTCGGGAGTTCTTCCGCCTTAACAAAGGCTCAGTAACCTCAAACGTCACGCTTTGGGAGGCACACAAGGTTGTGATCAGAGGGTTGTTAATGCAGGAATCTGCCAGGCGTAAAGCGTTATACAAAGAGAAACTTATGGTCTTAACCGATGCCTACCAGGTAGCCTCGACTGAGTTCAAAAACCGACCCTCTAAACAGAATAGGATCCGCCTTAACCAGGTAGCTAGTCAGCTAAACCTATGTTTATCTGGCGAAGCGGCTCGCCAACTGAACAAATCTAAGTTTCATTGGTATAGAACGAGTAATAAACCCAATACTCCTCTCGCAAAAAGGATTCGGGGTATCGCACTAAGACCCAAACCGGTACGTATTAGGACAGCAGAGGGTACCCTCTCTAGTAACCCAGCAAAGATTGTGGCTACTTTTTCCAAGCATCTGGAGGGCTTATATAAATCAAAGTCGTGCCTTAATGTAGGTAAAGCTGAGGAACTATTCGGCCAACTCAACATGCCCGCTCTTCCCACAGGTGCTAAGGAGTCCATTGATAGGCCCGTGGAGTCTGCTGAAGTGCAGGAAGCCATAACATCTTTAAAGGTTGGTAAGCAGCCAGGCCCGATGGCTTCACAACGCTCTACTATAAAAAGTTTAGCCAAACTTTGGCCCCGCACTTGACGTCAGCCTTTAACGCTCTAAGAGAGGGAGCCGCTTGGAGTTCTGACTCGCTCACAGCAGCGGTTAGTATGATTCCCAAACCTAACACAGATGACACAGTATGGTCTAATTTTAGGCCTATCTCTCTGCTGGATGTCGATGTTAAAATTCTGGCAAAAATACTGGCGGCACGGTTCAACGGGTTTATCAATCTGCTCATATCCAAGGAGCAGGTGGGTTTCATGCCACAACGTCAAGCTAGAGATAATATTAGGAAGATCGCCAACCTTATTCACCGCTCCAAGGTGGAAGGCTATCATACTATGTTGTTGGCACTAGATGTACGCAAAGCGTTCGATACTATTGCATGGGACTATTTGCATTTTACGCTTAATAAATGGGGGTTGGGCCCGTCTTTTCTGAATTGGATTTCATCCCTTTATGCCAACCCAGGGGCGTTCGTACGATATTCGGGTTACTCCTCGGACCGCTTTATTCTAGGTAGGGGCACTAGACAGGGTTGTCCCCTCTCCCCCCTCCTCTTTGCTTTAGCCATTGAGCCCCTTACTAGACTTATCCAGGCCAATAGTGGTATTGCAGGCATTGAGGTGGGAGGATACGAACATAAGGTATCACTGTTTGCTGATGATATCCTTATGGTGATCAAGGACCCGGTCATATCTCTCCCAAACCTCTTCAAAGATCTTGATTCCTTCTCGAGGCTTTCGGGCCTGCAAATTAATTCCAACAAGTCTCAGGCTCTTAACATCTCCCTACCCGACAGAATCTTGCGTACAGTTAAGGCTTCCTTTGATTTTCATTGGCAGGAAAGGCTTATTAAGTATCTAGGGATACAGCTGACATCCGATTATAACTCCCTATATGGGGCAAACTACCCTCCCATCTTTAAGACCTTGAGATCCCTCCTAGGTAACTGGGCCAAACTAAATCTCTCTTGGCTTGGTAGGATTGCTGCAGTGAAAATGTCGTGGCTCCCCAAATTACTTTATTTCTTTCGGGTGTTGCCGATTTCCGTACCGGCTTTAGCTCTGAAACATCTCCAATCAGACCTGAACAAATTCATCTGGGGGGGGGGGGGTAGGCCGCGTGTCGACTGTGGAACGCTTTATAGAGCAAAACAAAAAGGAGGATTGGGTGTCCCTAACCTCGCACGCTACTACAACGCTTGTCAAATTGCCCAATTGACGGTCCTACATGGGGGAAGTGATAGACCTTTGTGGGTGGATATTGAGGAGTCGTATTGCTCCCCGGTCTCCATACATAATTTGCTGTGGCTCCCCCCCGTGGTCTGTGGGAAAATCTCCAATCCCGTTTTAAATCATTCTCTCAGAATCTGGAGGGCTAACAAGAAGCGGGGGAATCTAACCTCGCCGCATTGCCCACTTCTCTCATTCCTTGGCAATCCAGAATTTCCCCCAGGCTTTTTGGAACCGGCAGCATTTGAGTGGTGGAGGAGCCATAATCTCACCAGAGTCCAGAATCTCTTTTCGCGACAGGGTCTGCTCTCTTTTGCCGAATTGAGATCCTCCTACAACGTGCCGGGAAGGGAGTTCCTTCGCTTCTCGCAAATCAATCATTACGGCCGGTCCAAGTGCAAACTTGGTACTCCACCTCCTCCTCCCACGACATTTGAGAGACTCTGTCTAGAGCAGCCCATGGGTAAAGGGGTGATTGCGTCAGTCTATAAACTACTTTCTGAACCGGAGGAGGCGATACCTCCGAAACACACAGCTTGCTGGAGTGATGATTTGAATTTGACCCTAACAGATGGGGAATGGAGGGCGGTATGGAGACACTCCTTCCTAGGCTACCTTAATGCTGGTGCGCAGGAGGTCAACACCAAGGTCCTCCTTCGGTGGTACCTTGTCCCGCAAAGAATCCACAAATTTTGCCCCTCATACTCGCAAGTGTGCTTCAGAGGCTGCGGGCTCCCTGGTAGTTATTTGCACACTTGGTGGGATTGTAGGGTAGTAAACCAATTTTGGACCAGAGTCCTTTATATCATTAATAAGGTAACAGGGCTGAAACTAACCCTATCCCCTCAGCTGTTCCTTCTTAACCTGAAACCCCCAGACTGCACGAATTCTCAGTTTGGCCTCATAAGGCACATTAACACGGCAGCCAAGTTGATTATAGCTCAATCGTGGAAGAAACCAGCCATTCCCAGGGGAAGTCTCATCACCCGGGTCAACGAAGTTATGATGTTCGAGAAGATGGCGGCCATGATAAGAGGTGATTTTGCCCCCTTTTTATCCACCTGGGAAGGCTGGATCTCTCATTTTCATCCGGGAGGTCTTAATTGTGCTCTCCTCACAATATAAAACCCCGCCATGCTCCTACCTGAGAAATGAACGAAGGCCTGGAACCCACCCCTTACCTTTTACATTCCCTCTCTATTTCTCCATTTCTCCCCTTCTTTCCCTCTACTCTGCGCGTCTTTTATCCATTTTTTCTCGATGGCCCTTCTTTTGATGATGATTGAGAATTGTTCTCTTTATTTTCTTGGACAATTTTTCCTACTGTTTGTTACTATTTTGTTTATAATGGTCATACTCTTTGGATGATTGTTAACCAATGGCGCTCCTTTATGGCCTCTTGCGCAGTTTGGAATACGCTCTGACTGTAAGATTACGCTGCTTTGTTTTCTCCAGAGTTTATTCTAATAAAAACTATGATTAAAAAAAAAAAAAAAAACTATAGTAGTTAATACTAACGCATTAAAGCTGATCTAAACCCTAAAAAAAAACAAAACAAAAAAAAAAAAAAACTTATTGCGTGTGAAGTCCCAATTTCTCCCGGTTACAGCGGTACCACATATGTATAGGTAGACACCGTTTCCTGCCCAGGAGACTCCCCCAAACTAAAACAGAGCTTTAGGGGATTTTCAGAAAAAATACAACTGTGATATGCGCACCTTGCAGTTTTTCCAGAAAAACAACCCTTTACATTTGAAATACCCCCAACAAACTATATATTCTCTGGAAGTACACACCTCAAGCTTTCTAGGTGTACCAGGCTTGTTGATGTGGCCACAGTTTTCTGGAAGTAATCCCTCAATGTATTCTTTGGTTGCAAAGAAAATGAAAAAGCAACATCCCCCGAACAGAACAATACCCAACATGCATAGCTACTGTCAAGGGAAGAGTTGCCAAACACCCCAAAGTAAAGCATGTGCGTAACGGTAATTTTACTTGAAAATTTCAGCTCTGCAGACATTTGGAATATCCCCCATAAACCATATATTCCATGAAAGTACACATGTTAAGATTTCTAAGCGTACCCAGCTTGTTGTAGTGGGCTCATCTTTCTGGAATGAATCTCTCAAATAATTCTTTGGTTGCGCAGGGTTTCCCTAAAAAATTTATAAAAAATCTGAATAAAAAACACCTTTTCCTAAAATATAAATATGCAAACAAGAAAAAACAAGCTAAGTGTGAAAGTGCAAGGTCCCCCGAACAGAACAATGCCCAACATGCATAGCTACTTTTAACCCTTTTAATTGACAGCCTACTTGAGATTTTGTCACCCTCTATTGACAGGTCATTTTCCCCATTTTGCGTCATGTTTTGAGACATTTTTGCTGGAAAAAAATGACATGGGCTCCCCCTTACCCGAAGTAACCAGCCCGGAACCAGCTATGCAGGGCTTGTAGAAACAGGGCGCAGGGGCCAGCTTTTGTGGCCCCTGGCCCTGCAGGCTACAAGCCTGCATAGCCCATGGCTAGGGATGAGCGAATCGATCCGGACGAACCCGGATTCGATCCGAATTTCAGGAAAAATTCGATTCGGATCGAATCCGAATTTCCCCGCGATTCGATCGCTCGAAGTTTTCCTTTAACATCCATTCATTTACATTACAGGCATTCTAAGATGGCGGACGGGACATGTCCAGACATGTAAGCTGGGGCAGTGTATGCTGGGACAGTCACATGCAGCCTATCAGCAGCCAGCAAGCCCGGTGACGTCACAGCTGTATTTAAGGCCGGCCATCTTGCTTTCCAGCCTCATTTCTCTATTGCATTCGTGAGAGACAGAACGCTGTGTAGCTGAGGGAGAGACAGACAGTTAGACAGGCAGGGACAGACAGGGACAGGCTGGAGACAGGCAGGAGACAGACAGGAGACAGACAGAAAGTCAGCGGAAAACAGGGAAAGGAATGGAAAATCGGAGGCTGTCAGTTTTTTTTTTTTTTTTCATCCAGCCTGACAGCCAGGCTTTGTTAGCGTTTTCAGGCTGCTTATACTAACTAACTGTGCATATATACTGAACTGATCTTAAGTCTGCTGTGGGGCATCCCATTCTGTGACTAAAGCAGCCTCTGTTTAAGACCATATAAGCATTTGCTCTTATCATATTTGAAATTAGCCTGATAAAGACACTTTTGCTGGGCATAGTACTACTGGATCTTTTTTGGGGGGCATCCCATTCTGTGACTAAAGCAGCCTCTGTTTAAGACCATATAAGCATTTGCTCTTATCATATTTGAAATTAGCCTGATAAAGACACTTTTGCTGGGCATAGTACTACTGGATCTTTTTTGGGGGGCATCCCATTCTGTGACTAAAGCAGCCTCTGTTTAAGACCATATAAGCATTTGCTCTTATCATATTTGAAATTAGCCTGATAAAGACACTTTTGCTGGGCATAGTACTACTGCATCTTTTTTGGGGGGCATCCCATTCTGTGACTAAAGCAGCCTCTGTTTAAGACCATATAAGCATTTGCTCTTATCATATTTGAAATTAGCCTGATAAAGACACTTTTGCTGGGCATAGTACTACTGCATCTTTTTTGGGGGGCATCCCATTCTGTGACTAAAGCAGCCTCTGTTTAAGACCATATAAGCATTTGCTCTTATCATATTTGAAATTAGCCTGATAAAGACACTTTTGCTGGGCATAGTACTACTGCATCTTTTTTGGGGGGCATCCCATTCTGTGACTAAAGCAGCCTCTGTTTAAGACCATATAAGCATTTGCTCTTATCATATTTGAAATTAGCCTGATAAAGACACTTTTGCTGGGCATAGTACTACTGCATCTTTTTTGGGGGGCATCCCATTCTGTGACTAAAGCAGCCTCTGTTTAAGACCATATAAGCATTTGCTCTTATCATATTTGAAATTAGCCTGATAAAGACACTTTTGCTGGGCATAGTACTACTGCATCTTTTTTGGGGGGCATCCCATTCTGTGACTAAAGCAGCCTCTGTTTAAGACCATATAAGCATTTGCTCTTATCATATTTGAAATTAGCCTGATAAAGACACTTTTGCTGGGCATAGTACTACTGCATCTTTTTTGGGGGGCATCCCATTCTGTGACTAAAGCAGCCTCTGTTTAAGACCATATAAGCATTTGCTCTTATCATATTTGAAATTAGCCTGATAAAGACACTTTTGCTGGGCATAGTACTACTGCATCTTTTTTGGGGGGCATCCCATTCTGTGACTAAAGCAGCCTCTGTTTAAGACCATATAAGCATTTGCTCTTATCATATTTGAAATTAGCCTGATAAAGACACTTTTGCTGGGCATAGTACTACTGCATCTTTTTTGGGGGGCATCCCATTCTGTGACTAAAGCAGCCTCTGTTTAAGACCATATAAGCATTTGCTCTTATCATATTTGAAATTAGCCTGATAAAGACACTTTTGCTGGGCATAGTACTACTGCATCTTTTTTGGGGGGCATCCCATTCTGTGACTAAAGCAGCCTCTGTTTAAGACCATATAAGCATTTGCTCTTATCATATTTGAAATTAGCCTGATAAAGACACTTTTGCTGGGCATAGTACTACTGCATCTTTTTTGGGGGGCATCCCATTCTGTGACTAAAGCAGCCTCTGTTTAAGACCATATAAGCATTTGCTCTTATCATATTTGAAATTAGCCTGATAAAGACACTTTTGCTGGGCATAGTACTACTGCATCTTTTTTGGGGGGCATCCCATTCTGTGACTAAAGCAGCCTCTGTTTAAGACCATATAAGCATTTGCTCTTATCATATTTGAAATTAGCCTGATAAAGACACTTTTGCTGGGCATAGTACTACTGCATCTTTTTTGGGGGGCATCCCATTCTGTGACTAAAGCAGCCTCTGTTTAAGACCATATAAGCATTTGCTCTTATCATATTTGAAATTAGCCTGATAAAGACACTTTTGCTGGGCATAGTACTACTGCATCTTTTTTGGGGGGCATCCCATTCTGTGACTAAAGCAGCCTCTGTTTAAGACCATATAACCATTTTCACTTATCATATTTGAAATTAGGCCTGATAAAGACACTTTTGCTGGGCAAAGCACTACTGGACCCTGCCAGGTCCATTCCTGTTGGGGCATCCCATTCTGTGACTAAAGCAGCCTCTGTTTAAGACCATATAACCATTTGCTCTTATCATATTTGAAATTAGGCCTGATAAAGACACTTTTGCTGGGCATAGCACTACTGGACCCTGCCAGGTCCACTTCTGTTGGGGCATCCCATTCTGTGACTAAAGCAGCCTCTGTTTAAGACCATATAAGCATTTGCTCTTATCATATTTGAAATGAGGCCTGATAAAGACACTTTTGCTGGGCATAGCACTACTGGACCCTGCCAGGTCCACTTCTGTTGGGGCATCCCATTCTGTGACTACAGCAGCCTCTGTTTAAGACCGTATAAGCATTTGCTCTTATCATATTTGAAATTAGCCTGATAAAGACACTTTTGCTGGGCATAGCACTACTTGTCCCTGCCAGGGCATCCCATTCTGTGACTAAAGCAGCCTCTGTTTAAGACCATATAAGCATTTGCTCTTATCATATTTGAAATTAGCCTGATAAAGACACTTTTGCTGGGCATAGTACTACTGGATCTTTTTTGGGGGCATCCCATTCTGTGACTAAAGCAGCCTCTGTTTAAGACCATATAAGCATTTGCTCTTATTATATTTATATTATAAGACACTTTTGCTGGGCATAGGCTTACTGCTGCCTGCCAGGTGCACTTCTGTTGAGGCATCCCATTCTGTAACATAGCATACCCCTCTTTATTTACACTAAGCAGCTCTCTTATTTACACTAAGCAGGCCTGTTGGAGGCTGAGTGTTACTGCTCACTTTTGGTGTGCATTATATTCTGTTTCATATAGACCCACCGCTGCCCGGGGGATCTTAAAATATCACCTACTCCCACGCCAGTTAGACTATGTCGGGCAGACAAGTGCCTGGAAGTGAAAAGAGGAGTGGCAGAGGCCAAGATTCCGCAGGCAGAGCTCGCATCAGACTGGGGGCCAGTAGCAGCAGGTGTCACGCTGAGAGACCTAATCTGCCAGTATCTGCTAGCGGTCGGGTCTCCACCAGTAACGCATCTGCCGTGGTAGATTGGTTGACGCGCTCATCAACAACATCATCACAACTTACGTCTGAGACCCCCAGTCTAGGGTCGGTAGGTTCCTCTGACACAACCCTGAGTTGGCATGCCCCGAGAGCAGTCCCTGTCCTCCCATTGCCTCTGTCCTACGCCGTTCCCTCCCCCAGCGACGTATCCTATGCTTTGGGTTCAGCTCCACTCTTTAGTGAGGAGGACCATCAGATAGAGGACAGTCAGCAGCTACTGCCCAGCCAAGAAATGGAGGTGGCTTCTCTAGCTAGGCAGACAGATAGTGATGTGGACAGTGTCGTGGGTGCTGCGAGCGTTCCAGCTCCTGCGCCAGACACTGTTGACGAATCCACGAACATCAGTGACGTACAGCCACAACTCGGTGATGATGATGATGACGATGAAGCCGATCGCACTTGGGAGCCGGGTGATGAAGGGGCTTCATCGCCATCATCAGGAGAAGAGGGGCGCAGGTTGCCCCGGAGTCAGCAGCTGAGGCAGCAAGGTGGTAGCAGTCAGCATGGGGGCACAATTCCAAAGGCTGGAGCCGGCCGGGGCCGGGGCCGGGGTAGAGCACCTGCTGTGCGGCAGTCTACCTTATCGGGAGGTAGTGGAGCAGGGGTTCCTGGAGTTGGCAACAGCAGCAGTGAATCAGTGAGGCCAGGGGGT
This sequence comes from Gastrophryne carolinensis, assembly GCA_027917425.1. Classification (NCBI taxonomy): domain Eukaryota; kingdom Metazoa; phylum Chordata; class Amphibia; order Anura; family Microhylidae; genus Gastrophryne; species Gastrophryne carolinensis. The sequence goes on along the minus strand of CM051236.1, from coordinate 320,504,308 downwards.
GGGAAAAGTAGCTACTCGGCAGTGTGGCAGTTTTTCCTGAGGCATCCGCAGGAGGGTAACATGGCCACATGCAAGATATGTAGGCAAAAGGTGAAGCGTGGCCAGGGTCCAAATGTTGGCACCACGGCCCTGCGTCAACATATGATGCGTCACCATAAAACGACCTGGGAGAACCGAGGCTCCCAAGGGGTGGTCCAGTCTGCTTCCTCACCAAGTGAGCTCCCAATTTCTGCCAGCCAAGGCTCCAGCACCTCAGCCGAAGGCAGCTGTGCGTCATACCCATCCTCTGTCGCTCCTGCTCCTCCTCCTCCTCCAAGTCATGCATCCCGCCAGCAATCCATCAGCGAAGCCATGTCCAAGAGACAGCAGTATGCGCCCACTCATCCTACGGCGCAGAAGCTGAATGTGCTCCTGTCCAAGTTGCTGGTGCTGCAGTCGCTCCCTTTTCAGGTGGTGGAATCTGCACCTTTCAGAGAACTGATGGCTTGTGCCGAGCCGAGGTGGAGAGTCCCAAGCCGTCATTTCTTTGCCAAGAAGGCAGTACCAGCGCTGCACACTTTTGTTGAACAGAAGGTGGGCCAGTCCTTGAGCCTGTCGGTGTGTAGCAAAATACATGGCAGCGCCGACATCTGGAGCTGTAACTACGGTCAGGGGCAGTACATGTCGTTTACGGCCCACTGGGTGAATGTGGTCCCTTTGCAGCAGCAACTTGGACAGGTCACGCCGCTTCGGCCTCCGCGCTCTCTGCCCATTGGGCCTGTGACACCGTGCGACTCGGCCTCCTCATCCTCCGCTATCTCCTCACCCTCCACTGTAGGCTCAAGTCTCAGTGCCCCTCCAGTCTACCATGTGTGCAGGGCACGGAGGTGTCACGCAGTGCTTCACATGGTTTGTCTTGGCGAACGGAGTCACACAGGGGAGGAACTGCTTAAATGTATTCATCAGGAAATCCAAACATGGCTTACTCCGAGAAAACTTAAAATGGGAATCATGGTTACCAACAATGGGAAGAACATTTTGTCTGCGCTGCGCCAAGGAAGCCTGACCCATGCCCCCTGCATGGCTCACGTCTTCAATCTGGTTGTCAAGCGGTTTCTGAAGTGTTCCCCCCATCTGCAGGACATCCTAACAACTTCACGGAAACTTTGCATGCACTTCAGCCACTCCTACACCGCCAAACACACCCTTCTTGAGCTACAGCGTCAGAATGGTATCCCCCAACATAGTCTGATTTGCGATGTTTCCACCCGTTGGAATTCCACCCTTCACATGTTGGACCGATTATATGAACAGAGAAAAGCCATCACGGATTTCCTGATGATCCAAGCAGATAGAGGGACTCCCCTGTGTAACTTCAATGTCAACCAGTGGCAGCTCATACGTGACACCTGCCGTTTGCTCAGGCCCTTTGAGGAAGCCACTTTATTTGTCAGTCGGCAGGATTACGGGATGAACGACGTGATTCCACTGCTTCATGTACTACAGCACATGTTGGAAACCATGGCTGGTCAGGGCACTGGAGACATGGCGTTTACATCTTACGGCCACATGAACCCCGTTGGAGCTGAACTGGAGGAGGAGGAGGAGGAAGAGGAGGAGCAGGAGTTGCCCAGCGAAACACAGTTTAGGCTTGGCGAAATGGCTGGTTTATCTAGTCAGCGGACAGGAGAGGAGGAGCAGGAGCAGCCAGAGGAGCTAGAGGTTTTTGAGGAAGGAGAGACAGAGGACCCGGGCACACCGTGGCAGTATGCAGTGGAGATGGAGACAGGTAGTCCATCCGAGTCACTTGCGCAAATGGCACGAAGCATGCTCACATGCTTGCGTAGTGACCCCAGAATTGTTTCCATCTGTCGGCGGGATGACTTCTGGCTGTCCACCTTATTGGACCCTCGCTTCCGGCACAAAATGGGGGCATTTTTTAAACCCACCGAGAGGGAGGACAAACTCAACTACTACAAAGACATTCTACGTAGGCAGTTGGCCGATGCCTATCTGCGCCATGGTCCATACTCTCGCAGGTCTGACTCGAGGGGACCTCTGCGCTCACCTTCCACTGCCATGGCCGCTGGGGGGGTTGGCAGCAGCAGCAGCAGAAGCTCCATCAGCAGCAGCAGCCTCAGTCTTCAGTCGCTAATGAGTAGCTTTCTACACCCGCATAGTGAGGCTACTCATGAGCAGCAGGAAGACCTGGAGCAGGACCTGAACCAGCAGGTCATGTCATACTTTGACATGACCATGCCAACACACCTTGAGGATCCGCTGGACTTCTGGGCAGCCAAACTTGATTTGTGGCCGCAACTAGCAGAGTTTGCCCTGGAAAAGCTGTCCTGCCCGGCAAGTAGCGTGCCATCTGAGCGGGTGTTTAGTGCGGCGGGGGCCATAGTTACGGCGAGGAGAACTCGTCTGTCAACTAAAAATGTGGAGAGATTCACCTTTGTCAAAATGAATCAGGGATGGATCAGCCAGGATTTCCACCCACCAATGCCTGATGCATGCGACTAGATTCAGCATGGTGCCACGTTTTACACTTTCCAAATGGTGCAAAACATATTTATGTCTTTAGGCCATTTTTTGGGCTCCTGCTGCTGCTACTGTCAACTCCTGCCAACTCCAGGGTGTGATTCATCCAATTTTTGGGCTCCTGAAGCCAACTCCAGTGTATATTTGGGCTCCTGCTGCTGCTGCTGCCAACTTCTGCCAACTCCAGGGTGTGATTCATCCAATTTTTGGGCTCCTGAGGCCAACTCCAGTGTATATTTGGGCTCCTGCTGCTGCTGCTGCCAACTTCTGCCAACTCCAGGGTGTGATTCATCCAATTTTTGGGCTCCTGAAGCCAACTCTAGTGTATATTTGGGCTCCTGCTGCTGCTACTGTCAACTCCTGCCAACTCCAGGGTGTGATTCATCCAATTTTTGGGCTCCTGAAGCCAACTCCAGTGTATATTTGGGCTCCTGCTGCTGCTGCTGCCAACTTCTGCCAACTCCAGGGTGTGATTCATCCAATTTTTGGGCTCCTGGGGCCAACTCCAGTGTATATTTGGGCTCCTGCTGCTGCTGCTGTCAACTCCTGCCAACTCCAGGGTGTGATTCATCCAATTTTTGGGCTCCTGAAGCCAACTCTAGTGTATATTTGGGCTCCTGCTGCTGCTACTGTCAACTCCTGCCAACTCCAGGGTGTGATTCATCCAATTTTTGGGCTCCTGAAGCCAACCCCAGGGTCTCTTTAAAGTAATGTTTGGGCTCCTGCTGCTGCTGCCAACTCCAGGGTGTGATTCATCCAATTTTTGGGCTCCTGAGGCCAACTCCAGTGTATATTTGGGCTCCTGCTGCTGCTGCTGTCAACTCCTGCCAACTCCAGGGTGTGATTCATCCAATTTTTGGGCTCCTGAGGCCAACTCCAGTGTATATTTGGGCTCCTGCTGCTGCTACTGTCAACTCCTGCCAACTCCAGGGTGTGATTCATCCAATTTTTGGGCTCCTGAAGCCAACTCCAGTGTATATTTGGGCTCCTGCTGCTGCTGCTGTCAACTCCTGCCAACTCCAGGGTGTGATTCATCCAATTTTTGGGCTCCTGAAGCCAACTCCAGTGTATATTTGGGCTCCTGCTGCTGCTACTGTCAACTCCTGCCAACTCCAGGGTGTGATTCATCCAATTTTTGGGCTCCTGAAGCCAACTCCAGTGTATATTTGGGCTCCTGCTGCTGCTACTGTCAACTCCTGCCAACTCCAGGGTGTGATTCATCCAATTTTTGGGCTCCTGAAGCCAACTCCAGTGTATATTTGGGCTCCTGCTGCTGCTGCTGCCAACTTCTGCCAACTCCAGGGTGTGATTCATCCAATTTTTGGGCTCCTGAAGCCAACCCCAGGGTCTCTTTAAAGTAATGTTTGGGCTCCTGCTGCTGCTGCCAACTCCAGGGTGTGATTCATCCAATTTTTGGGCTCCTGAGGCCAACTCCAGTGTATATTTGGGCTCCTGCTGCTGCTGCTGCCAACTTCTGCCAACTCCAGGGTGTGATTCATCCAATTTTTGGGCTCCTGAGGCCAACTCCAGTGTATATTTGGGCTCCTGCTGCTGCTGCTGCCAACTTCTGCCAACTCCAGGGTGTGATTCATCCAATTTTTGGGCTCCTGAGGCCAACTCCAGTGTATATTTGGGCTCCTGCTGCTGCCAACTTCTGCCAACTCCAGGGTGTGATTCATCCAATTTTTGGGCTCCTGAAGCCAACTCCAGTGTATATTTGGGCTCCTGTTGCTGCTGCTGCCAACTTCTGCCAACTCCAGGGTGTGATTCATCCAATTTTTGGGCTCCTGAAGCCAACTCTAGTGTATATTTGGGCTCCTGCTGCTGCTACTGTCAACTCCTGCCAACTCCAGGGTGTGATTCATCCAACTTTTGGGCTCCTGAAGCCAACTCCAGTGTATATTTGGGCTCCTGCTGCTGCTGCTGTCAACTCCTGCCAACTCCAGGGTGTGATTCATCCAATTTTTGGGCTCCTGAAGCCAACTCCAGTGTATATTTGGGCTCCTGCTGCTGCTGCTGTCAACTCCTGCCAACTCCAGGGTGTGATTCATCCAATTTTTGGGCTCCTGAAGCCAACTCCAGTGTATATTTGGGCTCCTGCTGCTGCTACTGTCAACTCCTGCCAACTCCAGGGTGTGATTCGTCCAATTTTTGGGCTCCTGAAGCCAACTCCAGTGTATATTTGGGCTCCTGCTGCTGCTGCTGCCAACTTCTGCCAACTCCAGGGTGTGATTCATCCAATTTTTGGGCTCCTGAAGCCAACCCCAGGGTCTCTTTAAAGTAATGTTTGGGCTCCTGCTGCTGCTGCCAACTCCAGGGTGTGATTCATCCAATTTTTGGGCTCCTGAGGCCAACTCCAGTGTATATTTGGGCTCCTGCTGCTGCTGCTGCCAACTTCTGCCAACTCCAGGGTGTGATTCATCCAATTTTTGGGCTCCTGAAGCCAACTCCAGTGTATATTTGGGCTCCTGCTGCTGCTGCTGTCAACTCCTGCCAACTCCAGGGTGTGATTCATCCAATTTTTGGGCTCCTGAGGCCAACTCCAGTGTATATTTGGGCTCCTGCTGCTGCTGCTGTCAACTCCTGCCAACTCCAGGGTGTGATTCATCCAATTTTTGGGCTCCTGAGGCCAACTCCAGTGTATATTTGGGCTCCTGCTGCTGCTACTGTCAACTCCTGCCAACTCCAGGGTGTGATTCATCCAATTTTTGGGCTCCTGAAGCCAACTCCAGTGTATATTTGGGCTCCTGCTGCTGCTGCCAACCTTTGCCAACTCCAGGGTGTGATTCATCCAATTTTTGGGCTCCTGAAGCCAACTCTAGTGTATATTTGGGCTCCTGCTGCTGCTACTGTCAACTCCTGCCAACTCCAGGGTGTGATTCATCCAACTTTTGGGCTCCTGAAGCCAACTCCAGTGTATATTTGGGCTCCTGCTGCTGCTGCTGTCAACTCCTGCCAACTCCAGGGTGTGATTCATCCAATTTTGGGCTCCTGAAGCCAACTCCAGTGTATATTTGGGCTCCTGCTGCTGCTGCTGTCAACTCCTGCCAACTCCAGGGTGTGATTCATCCAATTTTTGGGCTCCTGAAGCCAACTCCAGTGTATATTTGGGCTCCTGCTGCTGCTACTGTCAACTCCTGCCAACTCCAGGGTGTGATTCATCCAATTTTTGGGCTCCTGAAGCCAACTCCAGTGTATATTTGGGCTCCTGCTGCTGCTGCTGCCAACTTCTGCCAACTCCAAGGTGTGATTCATCCAATTTTTGGGCTCCTGAAGCCAACCCCAGGGTCTCTTTAAAGTAATGTTTGGGCTCCTGCTGCTGCTGCCAACTCCAGGGTGTGATTCATCCAATTTTTGGGCTCCTGAGGCCAACTCCAGTGTATATTTGGGCTCCTGCTGCTGCTGCTGCCAACTCCTGCCAACTCCAGGGTGTGATTCATCCAATTTTTGGGCTCCTGAAGCCAACTCCAGTGTATATTTGGGCTCCTGCTGCTGCTGCTGTCAACTCCTGCCAACTCCAGGGTGTGATTCATCCAATTTTTGGGCTCCTGAGGCCAACTCCAGTGTATATTTGGGCTCCTGCTGCTGCTGCTGTCAACTCCTGCCAACTCCAGGGTGTGATTCATCCAATTTTTGGGCTCCTGAGGCCAACTCCAGTGTATATTTGGGCTCCTGCTGCTGCTACTGTCAACTCCTGCCAACTCCAGGGTGTGATTCATCCAATTTTTGGGCTCCTGAAGCCAACTCCAGTGTATATTTGGGCTCCTGCTGCTGCTGCTGTCAACTCCTGCCAACTCCAGGGTGTGATTCATCCAATTTTTGGGCTCCTGAAGCCAACTCCAGTGTATATTTGGGCTCCTGCTGCTGCTACTGTCAACTCCTGCCAACTCCAGGGTGTGATTCATCCAATTTTTGGGCTCCTGAAGCCAACTCCAGTGTATATTTTGGCTCCTGCTGCTGCTGCTGCCAACTTCTGCCAACTCCAGGGTGTGATTCATCCAATTTTTGGGCTCCTGAAGCCAACCCCAGGGTCTCTTTAAAGTAATGTTTGGGCTCCTGCTGCTGCTGCCAACTCCAGGGTGTGATTCATCCAATTTTTGGGCTCCTGAGGCCAACTCCAGTGTATATTTGGGCTCCTGCTGCTGCTGCTGCCAACTTCTGCCAACTCCAGGGTGTGATTCATCCAATTTTTGGGCTCCTGAGGCCAACTCCAGTGTATATTTGGGCTCCTGCTGCTGCTGCTGCCAACTTCTGCCAACTCCAGGGTGTGATTCATCCAATTTTTGGGCTCCTGAGGCCAACTCCAGTGTATATTTGGGCTCCTGCTGCTGCTGCTGCCAACTTCTGCCAACTCCAGGGTGTGATTCATCCAATTTTTGGGCTCCTGAAGCCAACTCCAGTGTATATTTGGGCTCCTGCTGCTGCTACTGTCAACTCCTGCCAACTCCAGGGTGTGATTCATCCAATTTTTGGGCTCCTGAAGCCAACTCCAGTGTATATTTGGGCTCCTGCTGCTGCTGCTGCCAACTTCTGCCAACTCCAGGGTGTGATTCATCCAATTTTTGGGCTCCTGAGGCCAACTCCAGTGTATATTTGGGCTCCTTCTGCCCCTCATAGTGATGCCACTTCAACTCTCTGCAATTGTGCCGCTCTGCGATTCTATTAGCGATGCCTCTGATCTGCATGTGATATTTCTTCAAAGTATTATTTAACTAACCCAGCACGCATCCTGTGCGTGTTACAGCAAGGCTGAATGGTTTACAACCCTATTGAGGCTCTAGGAGGCTCAGAAATAGCCGTTTTTAATAGCGATTCGTCGCGAATTTATTCGGGTCGAAACGATTTTTGTCGGAAAATTCGGCGAATCAGTCGAATCGAATTTTTCAAAAGTTCGCTCATCTCTACCCATGGCCATGGGCTCTTCTGCCCCCCCGGGTGCCGGGGGTTAATGGCAAGTCACCCGCTAGCCGCAATGCGATCCCCCAGCCTTGTGAACTGGTATAGGGATCTCATGGACATGTTACATTTTTAATTTAATCTGCTCACCTGCTGGAAGCCTTTTATAGCTGCTGGATGACAGAACATAAGGGGTTAATTTAAAAAAAAAATCGACATAGGGTCTCCCAGGGGGGACCCCATTTTTTGGGGATTTGTAAGGGTTAAAAACCCTTAAAAATCCCCCCAAAAAATGACATGGGGTCCCCCTTACCCAAAGTAACCAGCCCGGGACCAGCTATGCAGAGCTTGTAGAATCAGGGATCAGGGGCCAGCTTTTGTGGCCCCTGGCCCTGCAGGTTACAAGCCCGCATAGCCCGTGACCACGGGCTCTTCTGCCCCCCCTTGGCCTTTGGGGAGGCAGGTAATGGGGGTGCCGGGGGTTAATGGCAAGTCACCCGCTAGCTGCCATCCCCCAGCCTTGTGAACTGGTATAGGGGTCCGATGGACCCCTTACCAGTTTACAAGGGGTTAAAAGTAAAAAATAAGGACATAGACACAGATATAAAAAAATGACATTTTTTATTTTTTATTTTTTACTGTACTCACCTCCGATCTTTGGTCCCTCGTCGCTGTCCCGTGCCGCTCACCCAGCTCCTGCATCTGTCAGATGCCGGTCGGAGCCTTCTTGCCTCACAAAAGATGCCGGTGCTCGGTAAGGGTATAGAAGGAGCGGGATGAACTCCCGCCCCCCCGGTGAAGAGAAGACGCAGTGGAGGGATCGGGCGAGGAGGTGAGTGACTGTCATTGGTTTTTTTTGTTTTTTTATACAGACTGTCAGCGCTGGAAGATACCGGGGGAGGGATCGGATGCCCCCCCGGAGGAAGAGGGGAGCCCCATCCTTACATTAATACCGGAAGTTTTATTTTATCTATTTTTTAACTAGTAAGGGGAAATGCCAGGCACGTAGTTTCTACGTGCTTGGCACTTAACTGTAGGAGAAGCAACCAAGTAGAAACTACGTGCTTGGCATTTAAAGGGTTAAAGAGACCCGTGACTTAATTTTTGAAGAGCTTTCAGTATACAGACATTCAACAGATCATGCTATGCCATTCTTTATTTTTTATTTTGTAAAGCGGTAATTCAGGCACAGTCAAAGTCTCATCCCACGCAAGGGAGACGCAAACTAGTTAACAATCCATACTTTGTAAACAGAGTTCTAAATTAAGCCTCATGACATTTGTACAGGAATAATGTACAGGAAGAATAAAAGTATAATGAATACAATCGGAGGCATGTCTTCTGTTTCGCTTCCTGTTATGCACAAAAGATGCATTTCAGTGATGCACTTACTCAGGCAGGCCGCTCGGACTCCACGTCCTGGTCTTCCAGTCCCCATAGCTTGTGTCTGGACTGGTTTTGCTGAAGAGGGGAGAAAAGGAGAAGCGGCTGGGGAGTGAGTGGAGCAGCAGAGGCGTGGGCGCCATCTTGGCCGGTGACTCAGATCGAGGCAGGAAAGCAGGCAGAATCCTTAGGTGAGGTGGGTGGCAGCGGGTCCTGCGCCCCCCAGAGACACCAGCTCAATGTCCCCCCCCCCCCCCCGCCCTGTCAGTTGCTGATATGGGCGCACAGAGGGAGATCTCGCGCCTGGCCTCCATAGTGTGTGCCTCTCCCCCCCGCTGAACCCGGAGGAGCTTGCAAGCAGGCTCCCGCGCCGGACCAGAGTGTGTGAGCGGCAGCAGCCAGAAGGGCAACACCCTAAAGCCCCAGCATCAATACTTACCTCACCAGGCTACAACCCGTGCATCCGGGGCAGGATACCCCTGCTGCAGTTACAGTCCTCAGTGCCCACGTGCATGAGCCTGCATACGTGAGTGGCACCAGTTGGAAGGTCTCCATAAAAACGATAAGACTCGCCTCACCCCCCCGTTCCATGTGAAGCTGAGACGGGATACCCCGGATCACTCCTACGGTCCTCAGCACCCGCAGCAAGTAGGCCTGATCTGAAGCCCCCCCATGGAAACTACAGCCCTTCACTGGGAGGATCCCCTGTAAGGGTGGCATGACAGCGCAGGCCTCCTACCCCCTGTGATTATTCCTTCTCTCTAGAAGCTGCACCCTATTCATTGAAGGTTTGATACTGTTGGAGTTTGATCTGAGAACAATGGGAGGGGGCACTAAGGCTAAGAACACCAGGGCCCTGTCCAGGGGTTAAGCCATACCTCCCAACTTTTGAAAGCCGTAAAGGGGGACACAAGAAGCCACGCCCAGCCACACCCTCAGCCATGCCCTTAAAGGGAAACACCACCTTAAATAGGGAATTAAATAGGGCATCCCTCATTGCAGCCAGTGAGGGGCATCCCTCAGTACAACCAGTTAGGGGCAACACAGACACACATACAGACACATAGATGGCTATACCCGTGCACGGCTAGAGGTGAACGGGGATGCAGCTGCAACACAGAGACACAGCAAGGGCTCCGGGAGAAGGCGAGGTTTTACACAGCAGGGTATCCCAATTTGGGAGAGCAGCAGTGTGACTTCAGGGCCACGCATAGACACACAGATAGACACAAACACACACAGACACACACACACATAGACACACACACAGACAGACAGAAACACACACATAGACACACCGACACAAACACACACACACACACACACACAGACACAAACACACACACACATAGACACACAGGCACAAACACACACACACATACAAAGACACACACACACACACACATAGACACAAACACACACACCTAGACACACAGACAGACACAAACATACACACATATAGACACAAACACACACACACACACACACACACACACACACACACACACACACACACACATAGACACACATACACAGACACAAACACACACTCACCAGTTCAACAATTTCCCCGCTCCTGCGATCTCCCCTGAGGCTCCTTCTTGTAGCTCCACTCACCTCCAGCTTAGCTGCAGCAATAGGCTCCTTCCTGGAGTCCCGCCCCCACCCACTGAACCACCAATCAAATTAAAGAAGTTTAAAAAAAACCCTGCCTCTCAGACTCCTGGGCTCTCAGACACCCGTTGCCGGCCCAGAGTGTTCAGCTGAGCGCTTATACTCAGAGCCGGCGGTGGGGGGCATCTGAGAGGCCGCAGCAACCCTCCGGGAGATGGCGTGGGACATGACGGCACGGGACAACTGCATGCACCGCGGGACATGGGACCACAGATGAAGAATCGGGACAGTTGGGGGGGTATGGTTAAGCTACTGCATCATAGAGTGACTTGAATCGATTCAAGCCATCGGACGCCGGGGCGGCAGTGGTAGGGGGCAGGAGAGGACCCAGGCACGGGGGTGTCTCAAGGACATCATCCCCTGATCGTACATTAGTCAAAATATGGGCCCATCCACCATGTCTACTAAAGAGGATCTAAATGCGATTACACGCTCCATCAGTGCGAAGTTATCAGAAGAAGACGGGCTGTTGCGAGGCGATCTGAGACACCAGACTTGCCACAGAGGAGCAGAACCAGGCAGAGAATAGATCAGCTTTGCAACCGCTTAAGCAACCGTCTGCAAGCACAGGTAGCGGCAAACGCTACTCTAGCTCTTCATTTGGAGGATTTGGAAATTCATAACCGACAGGATAACATACGCATCCGGGGGCTTCCCGAGGCAACACGGGCGGAGCATTTACTGCCCACTTTACAGGGAACCTTCTTTTCCCTGCTGGGAGACCTGGCGGCAGCGACACCAAAAATGGAAATTCGCGCACACAGTGCAATTGCGCTTCCTCCCCGACAGAATGACCCATCTAGAGATGTCATCTGCAGTGTTCACTTCTTTCAGGAAAAGGCCATGATGGCAGCGGCTAGGAGGAATGGCACCCTGGACTTTGACGGGACAGAGCTACATTTTTATGCTGACCTCTCGAGGTCCACACTGGTGAGAAGAAGAATTCTGCGGCCGCTTCTGGAAGTGCTGAAGCACATCATTACATCATACAGGTTCCCCTACGCCTACCCCTTCTCCTTGATTGCCTCCAAAGGCACCTACACTCTCTGTAAGCATGAGAACTTGCCTCAGATGTTTAACCACTTTGGACTTTGCCCTTTCAAGTCCCGGACTGGCTGGCACATGCTCCGGACCCCTATCCTGTGCAAACCAGGAGAAAAGGGACTCCTCCTGCTGACGCGCACACCCGTCCATGCTGCAAGGGCGCAGGCACGATCACTATGCCGTGACCTATTTTTTCAAGGGATCAGTGACTCTGGACTTCTATCAACTGGTAGGGGGCAGTGCAGAGTGTCTGACCCTTCCCTTAATGACACACAAGATGATCTCGGACAGGTCGTATAACTCATGTTTGGTATTTGTTAACTGGGTGGGTATTGGCCTATTTGGAATATGCGTAGCTCTCCGATGCTGGCTGCTCGGTTGCAGACCTGGTTCCCTCGGGGCGTGGGCAGAGGCTCAAGCCCTGTGCGTGAGCTTGGAGCAAACAAGAAGGCAGTATCCGCACTCTGGTGTTTATAAACAATTAGGGTGCTCGGTCAGGGGTAATCCCAAACCCCATATATGCTGGAAAAAGAAGATTGTAGGTCTGCACTCCTTAAAACTTGAAGCTTTACTGAAAAATCATCTCCATCCAATATGCAATTAGCAGCGCATAAAATCCAAATAGAGACCCAGACTAACAAAAATTGTAAAATCCTCTGACGCGTTTCGGGTAATGGTCAGCCCTTATTCATAGATGATCATATGACTAAGGTCTGACCATTACCCGAAACGCATCAGAGGATTTTACAATTTTTGTCAGTCTGGATCTCTATTTGGATTTTATGCACTGCTAATTGCATATTTGATGAAGATGATTTTAAAGATTTTTCATTAAAGATTCACGTTTTAAGGAGTGCAGACCTACAATATTCTGTTTCCTGTGCGTGAGCTAGCTGGGTAGTACTCTGTGTATGAGGGTTCTGTGAGTCCCGCAGAGGCGGAGTCTGCGGCTGCGCTGGTTGGAATGTTTCTTGAGTGTCCTTCCTTACCAAAATTACGTTCAGCAGGTTAATGGGTTTCTAATATTTTTGCTTATTAAACATTTTCTGGTTCAATGGCTGCCGGAAAGAGGCTCTCACTACATACTGGGGTCTAGTACATATACGATGTACATTAGTGGTGTCGCCGGTGACTGGTCTCGGTGCCCACTTGAGGTTTAGGGGGCTCTGCTGAACCGGCAGCTTTTCCTGGGGGGGGGGTGCCAGCCCACTGGGATAAGATGCCCATGCCCGGTCCCTGGGTAGACTATTAGTCTTCTCTGGAGGTTCACAAGTTCTTGACCACTCCCTGGTCCATACTGATTGGTGTGGTTCTGTGGAGCAGGTCCATATTTTTATCATTTGAGTTTGGAAAAGTTGTTTGTTATTGTTTGTAGGATACTTTTCCCAGGGCTAGGCTCAACCTGGGTTTATTTTGTGATGAGCTTTGTTTATTAAATATGACCATACATTATGGTACTTTAAATTAAAATATCAATTTATTGAATCTAATATTTAAAAGAAGAGTCACATTTCTTTTGTTCAGCGCAAAGCATGCATTAAATGCGTATCAATTAACATGAGTTTGTCATACAAAAAGTGTGTGAGATTCAAGTTTATAAAAAACAGAGATAAATGATGTTGATTATTTCATTCCTTAGATCTATCATATTTTGATATTCAGGCATACATGTTTCACCTTGCTCGGGCTTTCTCAATGCCCTAGATTAAGGAAAATATGTGTACAGTAAATATGCATTGTATGCATCAGTACATTGTATCACAAACATGATTCCATAGTAAAGGCATAGTACCTTAAATCTGCTGCTATGTAGGGAGCGTATTCCTTTTCTAGTTTATCAGTTTGGTATATACATAAAGAATACATCAGAAGACCTGACCGTGTGCTACTCTGTCCCCTGTGAATGTACAATTCACAAGGATATCCATGTCACTAAAAGCCAAGTTTATGGTTTAATACCATCATTCATTGGAGAAAAATTGTTTAGGACATACCTTATTTGTGGGCACTTTGTGGCCCGGTAGGGAGGGACCCAATATTTTTTTGTGTGTGGTCCAGGTTTATTTGGCCTCTTGTGCGGATCTACATGGGAGCAATAATAAAAGTAAAATTGAGCCATATAGGCCTATTTATTAGTATCCATATGAGGGCTAATCGGCATTGCTCAAAGCATACCTGAGTTTCAGAGGCTGCAGCCGTGGCTTGGGAGGTTAGCGGAGACCCTGCGTGTTGTTGCGTGCTGCTGTGTAATCCTCTACTGCTCATGTCAGCGGGGGTGCATCCGTGAGGGAAATCCTGCGTGCTACTGCTCGCTGCTGTATAAAAAAGCTGGAGCGCATATGGCGTCACCCCGGTATTCGCCGGAAGTGACATCGCGCCACTGGTCTGGCCGGTTACACGTTGCCTACGCCATTTTTGTGGAGCCCTCTATTGCAGACACGCTGCTGTAGTATTCGGGCGTGTCTGGAGGTGCATAGGCGCCCCATATACACTAACTCATACCCTATCAAATGCGAACAATGACACCCACATCAAGCCTAGATAGTGTGAGTAATTTGACACAACGTCACTGGGCATGCTTTCCTGATAAGACCAGCAGAAAATCAACTGGCTCTTGGAGGGATAAGATCCATTAAACATGTCTTGTAATATTTGGATATGTGATATGTTACCCTACAGGTAAACGTACATTAAGGTAGTATTCATTACCTGATCTAGGAATGCTCACATAAGGGTGGGCTTATATGTACTATGATATGTATAGGGAGAGAGGTGGGGTTGTAGGCGACGGGGCCGGTCCAGAACTGCAGCCTCAAACTCATTATATTTGTATGCGATTCGCAGTGCCTCGTGGTAAGGGACATCATTCTTGGGGCCTATATTGGTAGGGGTCCAAAGCCTGTCCTGAATGGTTAAAAATTAAGGGATATTTCTTTTTGGTGTTGCACTCTGCCAGGTCTTCTGGTGTTTACAGAGGAGAGATTGGTTGGACTAATGATTCATCTCTGTTGTATTATTAGCAAAGTGCTACCCTATCTATGTTATTTATTTGGGGAGTGGCCTTTAGGGCCTATTATTGTTGGCCCGTGTGATTGTTCAGTTTCATAGAAATGGGGCGAAGCTTAAGGTTTCATTCAACCCCAGATAGCGGAATGCCTCCAAACGATAGATCCAACGGGTTTCGAGTTGGAGTGTCTTTTTCTCCAAGTCACCCCCCTTGGTAAGTCGTGAATCCTATCCAACCCTTGTACTCTAATGGAGCTGGGATCCTGGTTGTGGTGCTGTGCAAAGTGCCGGCCTACTGGGGTCTTTAAATTGCCTACCCCAGTAGGCCGGCACAGTGCACAGTACCATAATGTATGGTCATATTTAATAAACAATGCTCATCACAAAATAAACCCAGGTTGAGCATAGCCCTGGGAAAAGTATCCTATGATTAGAGCTTAAATATGTACCAACTTTGGTAATAGAGGTGGGTCCCCACAAAAAATTAGGAATACCATTCATGGTTTTTCAGTACAGTATTGTTATTGTTTGTAGTCTCTAATTTCGGTTATCCTCTAACCCCCAAGTTTCCCCCTTTTCCTGCCCCCCCCCCCCTCCGTGGGTAACCGGGTGGACGGGCTGCCTCCAACTCAATCGCTACTTAAAGGTGTGCTCATAGGCCTGGCCTTTTTGGGGTTGTGCTTGTACCCTTCCTGACCACTCCGGGTTCAGGGGCTCTGGGGAACACTCCTTACTACACTAGGTCCCAATACTGCCCCTATGGATCCTCTTCTATCTCCCAAAAAGAACAAAATAATAATCTCGCTCAATGCCCGAGGGTTGAATACCCCCTTAAAAGGATCTAAGCTCCATCAAGAATTAACTAGGCTCAAAGCTGGCATTGCATTCATTCAAGAAGGGCATTTCAGAGGTGGGCAGGCCCCCAAGCTGACCTCTAGGTCCTTCTCCCAATCCTACACAAGCAATGTGCTAGATGTTAAGGCAAGGGGAATGGCAATTATGTTTGCTAGGAACCCCCTATTCAAAGTTTCAGACAGGATAGCCGATGATCAGGGGAGGTACCTGATCCTCAAGGGCTCCCTCTACAATAGGCGGTATACGCTAGCGTCAGTCTATGCCCCTAACTCCAGACACATGTCATTCTTTGAAGGCTTTATAGATAAGCTCCAGGCGGTGCAGGAGGGGCTGATCACCCCAGGGGGGATCTGAATTTAATGCTGGAGCCTTTACTGGATTCCTCCACGGGGCAGTCAGCCCTAGCTTATGCAGCACTGATGAGAGTCAGGAGGACACTTCAGAGGACGCAGTTGTGTGTCCCTTGGTGAATTAGCCACCCCACCACTAACGACTCCTTTTATTTCTCGGCAGTGCATGCATCTTACTCTAGGATTGACTATATACTGGTCTCCCACACGCTTCTTCCCCACACATCAGTCATGAAGATAGAGCCCACAGTCATACTTGTTGCCTATTTAGATAGGGCTCGTGGGGTGTGGAATTGGGGATTCAATGAATCCCTTCTACAAAATGAGCCATTCATGCAAGAACTCCAGAACTCGATTAAAGAGTTCTTCGATCTCAATAAAATAGTGGAAACATCTGCCTTCAATAATTGGCAGGCTCAGAAAGCAGTGATTTAGGGTATATGCATTAGACATGCCACTAAGATAAAAAAGACAGGGAGAGGGAACTGCAAAAGCTGCTGGGTAGGGTTCAGGAGCTGGAGAAGTCACATAAGGCATCACTCGCCAAGATCAGCTTTCCGGCGCTTACAGGAGCTACCACACCCCAGATATTGCGAAGGCCTTCCACACTTACTACCAGAAGCTGAATAATACACACCATGGGGGGTCACGCCGGAGCAGGAGCCGCTAGATCAGGGAGTCAGGGATGCCCACTTTGGGGGAGGAGGAAAGAGAATCACTGGTCCAATCTCTCTGGAGGAACTGGCTTCTGCCATTAAGGAGTCCCCAAACAGAAAGTCACTGAGGCCAGATGGGTTATCCATTGGTTACTACAAAAGGTTTTCTCCTTTTCTTGGCCCCCCACTTTCTCTCGGCCTTTAACTTGCTCATTGCAACATCTGATGCAGCCGTCATACCTAGGGAAGCCCTAGCAGCCTTTGTTACAATCAGACGGGGAAGCAAGCTGTTCTGCTGTCCACCGATGCTGAAAAGGCTTTTGATTGGATATATTGGCTGTTAATCAGGGCAGTTTTGGAGCATATAGGCATGGGCCCAAACGCTCTGCATTTTATCATGTCTCTGTAATATGATCCAACAGCGAGAATTAAAGTCAATTGCTCGCTCTCTGACCAGGTGAACATTAGGAACGGCACTAGAGAAGGCTGCGTCAATATTTGCCCTATCCATTGAACCCTTTCTGTGTAGAATAAGAGCACAGGGGGATATTAAAGGTATCTCAACAGGAACGACCACACATAAGATTCTGACATATGCAAACAAAATACTTTTTTTTCTTATTGAACCCAATGGTAGTTATCCCAGTCCCGATGAAAGAATTTGAGAGATTTGGCGAGCTTTCTTTCTTAAAAATAAATTATAATAAATCGGAGGCTTTGGGAGTGAACCTGCCCTTTTGAAAGCATCCTTTCCCTTTAAGTGGCCCCAAATGGCTATTACATACCTAGGCACTAAGGTTCTGAACACAATTGAGGGGGTATACTCTTTGAACTTTATCCCTCTCCTTGCCAAAGTCTGATCTTGCAAACTTCCTACTTTCTCTTGGCTAGGCAGAATCAGCATTTTTAAGATGACGGTACTGCCCAAGATACTCTACCTGCACCAGACTCTGCCCATTCAAGTTCCAAAGGCCTACTTTGATTCCCTGAACTCATTATTTATCAGATTAATTTGGCAGGGGTGTAAGACTGAACCTGCACCTCCTTTTCCATCCGAAGCATCAGGGCATGTTGGCATGTCCAGATATGCTACAGTACTGGCACGCTGGCGCCACTTACAGCGCAAAGTGGACTGGCGCCAGCAGGGTGCTCCTGGTCCGCAACCCGGCCCTACCAATTAACATACTACCTCAGCTATCTAAGACGTTGAAAAAGGTGTCCCTAGAAGGGTAGACTTTTTACGCACGGACGGATGGGCTTGGGTGGGAGATCTGTGGGAGAAATTGGATACTCAGCTATTCAACCACTGACTTTTATTTACCTTCCAGCACTGAGCATTGGCCGAAAAAACTGGCTGCTCAGGGACCTCACTCTCTTTGAGCAACTCGCTTTGTCACGAACACCGCCTACAAAGTTGTTATCTCACCTGTACGCATTATTTCTGATGGCAGCTTCTGTGCAGATTGGGAGAGGGACCTGGACTGGCACTTTACAGCAATACAGCAATGGAGATACATCTTTGTCACAGTGCACAAAACATGTCTCTTCGAAGGTGCAGGAACTCAATTATAAGTTCCCCACGCAATGGTATTACACTCCAGCAAGGCCACATAATTTCCTTCCATCACATTCCGCCTCATCTTGGAGTTGTCAGGGTGCAGTTGAGATTTTCCTACACATATTTTGGGAGTGCCCCAAGATCTCACCCTTCTGGGAGGCAGTCTCTGTGGAGATTCTGGGGGACCCTGTAGCACTGGACCCATCCCTCCTTCTTCTTCTTCTGGCGGATATGCTCCGGAGAGAAGTCGCTGAGACACCTTATAATTTTCACCTGTGTGGAAGTTGGGTTACCCTCCAGGCAGCAGCCCGGAAAAGTCACTGAGGCCTCTTAGAAACAGATGGCATTGGAAAAGGAGGACTACACCTTCGGTATTTATACGGCTCTGGGGAAAGGCTGGTTCCTGGATGGCGGGTCAAGAAAGATGGGTATGGCACTGCAGCCACTGAAAATATGGGCAGTCATGGGATTAAGCATTGGTGGTAGTGGCTGATGGCGGCTGTCTATACCATAATCTGCACTGTTTCTATCCCATCTGATTTGCAAGTTGTGTGTCCATTGTTTGACTTTGTATGTTTACTATTTTGTATGTTCTTCAGCAAATAAATATAGATTTTAAAAATAGAATATATAATGTAAAGATAGGTAAGCACACTCAAATGTAACAACCACATAAAAGTGTTAATTGAGAAAGATTTGGGTGCAATTATATAATAGGGATAAATATCCCAGTGTTATATAGGACCAGACTAGTTTATAAATGCACACCTACCACTCTGAGTTATAAAGCAAAAAGTTCATTTATTAAAGTACAAACTAAATATCATGTGCCTGCTTAGCATGCAAATTCCTATATAGGATTCAGTGCACAGAATCTAAGACACCTTAGTTCACCAAAACTACAGACAAGGACAATATATATACAGTATATACATTATGTACAGATATTATGCAGGTAAGCCAAGGTACTGTTTGCGTTCATGCTACATGTGGGTATAGTGCTCTCACAGTACTCCAATGGCTGCTGCAGAATTTGTATCAGACGAAATGCAATAGGGTAGAGGTACCTGAAAGTGCAGGAGGCACTTATGGATTTAGAGCTGCTGTGCTGCTGTCTGATAAGCGGTGCACAGAGTGTAGTTCACAAAGTCCATGCAGGAGTTAAATAGACTGAGGCCGCTGCGAAGTGTCCAATGCAAAAAGTGAGTCCAGTATGCAACTTCAGCTGACACGTGTTTCGGTTAGAACCTTCGTCCGAGCTGCTGTATGAAGTGACAGAGATGCAGGATGCTGGAGGAGCGGTGCCTGACAGGTAAGGTTGAACAGCTGTTATTAAATGCGCTAAAGGCGCGAGAATCCCCCCGGGGCCGGCCCTGTGACGCGGTTGGAGACGCGAACGTCGTTCGCGTCACCACGCGTCACTTCCGGTGACGCGCGTCCCGGCCTCGCGCCAACCATCAGACGGTCTGCAATTCTGCCAACCGTAAGATGGTGACGCGCAGGCGCACGGGGCGCGCGTCACTGCGGTGTTCAGCTATAAGATGCTGGATAGAGTATGTAACAACTCTTGGGAGGAAAAATGAATGAAGCAGGGGGATCCATCTGGAAAGAAACAAAGATATGGATAAATATCACATTTGAGAATCACGGATCTTATAGTATACAAAAAGCCTGTTTTAAGAGTGGTAGTCAAAATAGACTTATAAATACATATGTCAGTGGAAATGTCATCCAACTTATACCTATCTTCTGCAGGCCTATATTATTGTCACATGCTGGGGTATATCAAATTAATAGCGTACCACATAGGTAGTAGCATACAAGTGCCGGGCTCATAGTACAATTGTCAGTGTGTTGGCGCCTCATATAGTCCACACGGAACTCCTGCCGCCTAATTGTGATTAGTACAGCAACAATGTTAGAGGCCAGTCCAGTGAGAATAAAGCACCTATTCCCAGGATGCGCCCTTTTAGAGCTATGATATATGTGTGTGGCTATGGGTTATGGTGTAGGTGAGTAGCTACCTGGTGGGGGGTTTGGAGGAATTGGGGGGGTTTATATCTCAAACCCCATATAGTCAACCATATATTTTGGGCATATAGAGGGTCCTAGGAATGGATATATGAGGAGCTGGCTAAGGCAACGGGTACTGGTTTAACCCCTCCATAGGTCCCACCTAAGATTTGTAGAAACAAGAGTACGAGGAAGGTCCCGTGCTAGACGTCTAGATTATGCTAAATAGTAACTAATGTAAGGGTCCTTACCCTCTCAAGGCCGTTGGAGCGGCATGGAGAATAGTATAGAGACATGAGACGTCTAGTATGTGGGTCCGCGCTAGAGGGAGAAAAGAGAGTTGTTATAAATACATGGTCTTGGTGTTCAAAGGAAGGGGGAAAGATCACAGTCCTCGTTCATTCCCCTAGGGGTTTTAGTGTTAAGCTCATATATCCAATAGAGTTCTCTTCTGGATAATTGTATTGCGGGATCACCCCCTCTTTTATGTGGGAATACTTTCTCAATCACCAGGAACCTTAATTGTGACACCTGGTGGTTGGCCTCAGCAAAGTGTTTGGAAACTGGGGAGGTGAAGTCAAACCTACGGATGGCACTCCGGTGTTCACTTATTCGAGTTTTTATGGCTCGTTGTGTTTGTCCCACATATGCCTTACCACAAGGGCATTTCAGTAGATAAATCACGTTATTGGAGTTGCAGTTGAAGAAGCCTTTCAAGGAGTATGTTTTACCAGAGGACGGATGGTTAAAGGAGGTACATTTAATGACCGAGTTGCATTGTGCGCAGCCCCCACATGGGTGCATCCCTAGAGGTTTAGGGAGCATGCTTAACCAGTCACTAGTTTCCGGTTGAAGAAATTTGTGAGTGGTGTCGGCTTGTATAAGTGTGTCTTTAATGTTTTTAGAACGCTTATAAGTAAACATCGGACGGTCCGAAAAAGTATTTTGTAGTTTTTCATCACAGGTGAGTATTGGCCAATGCTTATTGATAATGGACCGTACTGTAGAACTCTGGCTGTTATAAGTCAGGATACAGGGGATACGTTTAGATGTTTTCTTAGGTTTGTATTGCAACAGGGAGGTACGTGACAGACTTGTCGCTTTTTGTAGGGCCCTATCAATAACAGGGGGGGAGTAGCCACGTTCTGCAAAATCTTGGGCCATTTTTTGTGCTCTGGTTTGGAATGTCGCCTCATCGTCTATGATACGTCTAAGACGAACAAACTGGCTATATGGTAGGCCCTTCTTTAGTTTAGGTGGATGGAAACTGGTGGCATGTAAATACGTGTTGCGATCAGTTGGTTTGGTATAGAGGTCAGTATGTATGGAGCCTCCCCTCAACTTAACGTTTACATCCAAGAAGTGTACTTCCTGTTCATCGGCTTCCATACTAAATGTAATGGTGGGCCATGCGTGATCCAGTTCCGCTTTAAATTGTTCTAGGCTAGTCCTGTCCCCTGTCCAAAGGAAGAAAACATCATCTATATATCTATACCACAGCAGTGAATGTCTGAGGTATAGTGGATGCTGATAGACTACTGTGGTCTCAAATTCGGCCATAAATAGATTAGCGTAGGCCGGAGCGACATTGGAACCCATCGCGGTCCCTTGTTTTTGTAGATAAAACTTCTCATTGTAACTAAAGTAATTTTTAGTGAGAATGATTCTAAGCAGTTCTACACATAGTGTCCTGTATGCTGATGTCAGTGGCATGGACTCCAGAGTTTTTGCTACAATGGCAATGCCCTCCTCATGTGGTATTGATGTATAGAGGCTATTTACATCCATACTACATAGCAGGGTACCAGGGGGGATGGTTCCTAAGGCAGAGAGTTTGGATAGGAAGTCTCCTGTGTCTAAAAGGAACGACGGAATTTGTAGGACCTTGGTTTGAAGGATTTTATCAAGGAGTATTGCCAGGGGTTGGAATACTGAGTTGGTTCCAGCCACAATGGGGCGGCCTGGAGGTTTAGTAGCATTTTTGTGGATTTTAGGTAAAATGTAAAAAAGGGGGGTCATTGGGTGGTCAGGTAGGAGAAAGTTTTTTAGCTTCCTGTCAATCAGGGATTTAGAAAAAGCTTCTTCAATCACATCACCAATTTCTTTTTGGATGTCAGGCAGCGGGTCCCTATGTAGGGGCTCATATACCTGTGTGTCGGATAGTTGTTCAAGTACAGTTTCATTGTAGTCATTGGCATTCAGAATGACAGTGGCTCCCCCCTTGTCTGCCGATTTAATCACAATGGATTGATCCTCAGTTAAATTTTTCAGGGCTGCACGTTCAGCTTTAGACAAATTGTTGTAATACCTATGACCTTGGGGGTGCCACTTCAGTCTGGATATATCCCTTTCCACCAACTTAATGAAAGTTTCTACGCTATGTGGGGTAGTGGGTGGTATCCACTTACTCGGCGGGCGACATTGTTTCAGGTCTATTCCCATAGCTGTAAGTTCCGATGTTGCCGGTGGGTAGCTTATAGGTGAGGTGTCGAAATAGGAACGGAGCCTAAGGGAGCGAAAAAACCTTTGTAAGTCGATATCAAGTTCTAACGGATTACCCCAGTGTGTGGGTACAAATCCCAATCCCCTCTGAAGTACCTTGATTTCAATTGGGGAGAGTGCTCGGGAGGAGAGGTTTACTACTAGGAGCGAGGATGTTGGGACTGACTCCGAAGTACCCGTTGGGATTCTACTAGTCCCGGCCCGTTTCTTCCCCCTCCGCGTCTTCTTGAGCTCTGTCCGTGTGAGGTTGGTTGTTGGCCTAAAAAAGGACGTTGGTCTTGTTCGTCAGAGGATCTGCTAGTGTCTGAGTCGCTTTGGCTGCCTCTCTGTGGGTCACGTCTATTCTGATATCTAGGTCGTCTCAGTTCACGCCAGTTATAGACCCTATTTTCTTCATAGTCTAGAGTATCCCTCCTGTATTTATTAAGTTTGGTTGCAAGGGTGTCTTTCCTATATTGTTCCACTGAGGACTCTAGGGATTCTAGATAGGTCTGTAGGTCCTGACTGGTGAGGGTGTTCGTGAGTTTTTCTTTAGTGCAGTTAATTGAGTGCTGTAAGCTACTCAGTTGTTCTTGCAGACCCTGAATGGTCAATGCAATTAAATCCAGACTACATTTATTTAGTATCTGGTTCCATTGAGTACAGAACTTAGGGTCCTCACGGCAGAAGGAAGGCTTTAGATTTATTCTCAAACCCCTCGGGATTCTTTTGTTTCTTAAATATTCTACTAGGGTGACTGAGTGGAGTTGGAACTGTACCTGTTTTTTTCGTTGTGTCTCAAAATGGCGTTTCAAGAGAATATTATCTTTATTCAGGGGACTGGCTGTATCCCCGTATTGGGATACAATGGCATCTAGCTCAGTCTGTGAGAAGGTGAAAGTGTCTGCTCTCTTGGATGTCAAAGAATTTACATCCTCAAATGACATATTTTGTAGTAGACAGGTTAGGAGGTGCTTTAACCTAAAAACAAACAGCAAATTATGTAAAGATAGGTAAGCACACTCAAATGTAACAACCACATAAAAGTGTTAATTGAGAAAGATTTGGGTGCAATTATATAATAGGGATAAATATCCCAGTGTTATATAGGACCAGACTAGTTTATAAATGCACACCTACCACTCTGAGTTATAAAGCAAAAAGTTCATTTATTAAAGTACAAACTAAATATCATGTGCCTGCTTAGCATGCAAATTCCTATATAGGATTCAGTGCACAGAATCTAAGACACCTTAGTTCACCAAAACTACAGACAAGGACAATATATATACAGTATATACATTATGTACAGATATTATGCAGGTAAGCCAAGGTACTGTTTGCGTTCATGCTACATGTGGGTATAGTGCTCTCACAGTACTCCAATGGCTGCTGCAGAATTTGTATCAGACGAAATGCAATAGGGTAGAGGTACCTGAAAGTGCAGGAGGCACTTATGGATTTAGAGCTGCTGTGCTGCTGTCTGATAAGCGGTGCACAGAGTGTAGTTCACAAAGTCCATGCAGGAGTTAAATAGACTGAGGCCGCTGCGAAGTGTCCAATGCAAAAAGTGAGTCCAGTATGCAACTTCAGCTGACACGTGTTTCGGTTAGAACCTTCGTCCGAGCTGCGTCACAGGGCCGGCCCCGGGGGGATTCTCGCGCCTTTAGCGCATTTAATAACAGCTGTTCAACCTTACCTGTCAGGCACCGCTCCTCCAGCATCCTGCATCTCTGTCACTTCATACAGCAGCTCGGACGAAGGTTCTAACCGAAACACGTGTCAGCTGAAGTTGCATACTGGACTCACTTTTTGCATTGGACACTTCGCAGCGGCCTCAGTCTATTTAACTCCTGCATGGACTTTGTGAACTACACTCTGTGCACCGCTTATCAGACAGCAGCACAGCAGCTCTAAATCCATAAGTGCCTCCTGCACTTTCAGGTACCTCTACCCTATTGCATTTCGTCTGATACAAATTCTGCAGCAGCCATTGGAGTACTGTGAGAGCACTATACCCACATGTAGCATGAACGCAAACAGTACCTTGGCTTACCTGCATAATATCTGTACATAATGTATATACTGTATATATATTGTCCTTGTCTGTAGTTTTGGTGAACTAAGGTGTCTTAGATTCTGTGCACTGAATCCTATATAGGAATTTGCATGCTAAGCAGGCACATGATATTTAGTTTGTACTTTAATAAATGAACTTTTTGCTTTATAACTCAGAGTGGTAGGTGTGCATTTATAAACTAGTCTGGTCCTATATAACACTGGGATATTTATCCCTATTATATAATTGCACCCAAATCTTTCTCAATTAACACTTTTATGTGGTTGTTACATTTGAGTGTGCTTACCTATCTTTACATAATTTGCTGTTTGTTTTTAGGTTAAAGCACCTCCTAACCTGTCTACTACAAAATATGTCATTTGAGGATGTAAATTCTTTGACATCCAAGAGAGCAGACACTTTCACCTTCTCACAGACTGAGCTAGATGCCATTGTATCCCAATACGGGGATACAGCCAGTCCCCTGAATAAAGATAATATTCTCTTGAAACGCCATTTTGAGACACAACGAAAAAAACAGGTACAGTTCCAACTCCACTCAGTCACCCTAGTAGAATATTTAAGAAACAAAAGAATCCCGAGGGGTTTGAGAATAAATCTAAAGCCTTCCTTCTGCCGTGAGGACCCTAAGTTCTGTACTCAATGGAACCAGATACTAAATAAATGTAGTCTGGATTTAATTGCATTGACCATTCAGGGTCTGCAAGAACAACTGAGTAGCTTACAGCACTCAATTAACTGCACTAAAGAAAAACTCACGAACACCCTCACCAGTCAGGACCTACAGACCTATCTAGAATCCCTAGAGTCCTCAGTGGAACAATATAGGAAAGACACCCTTGCAACCAAACTTAATAAATACAGGAGGGATACTCTAGACTATGAAGAAAATAGGGTCTATAACTGGCGTGAACTGAGACGACCTAGATATCAGAATAGACGTGACCCACAGAGAGGCAGCCAAAGCGACTCAGACACTAGCAGATCCTCTGACGAACAAGACCAACGTCCTTTTTTAGGCCAACAACCAACCTCACACGGACAGAGCTCAAGAAGACGCGGAGGGGGAAGAAACGGGCCGGGACTAGTAGAATCCCAACGGGTACTTCGGAGTCAGTCCCAACATCCTCGCTCCTAGTAGTAAACCTCTCCTCCCGAGCACTCTCCCCAATTGAAATCAAGGTACTTCAGAGGGGATTGGGATTTGTACCCACACACTGGGGTAATCCGTTAGAACTTGATATCGACTTACAAAGGTTTTTTCGCTCCCTTAGGCTCCGTTCCTATTTCGACACCTCACCTATAAGCTACCCACCGGCAACATCGGAACTTACAGCTATGGGAATAGACCTGAAACAATGTCGCCCGCCGAGTAAGTGGATACCACCCACTACCCCACATAGCGTAGAAACTTTCATTAAGTTGGTGGAAAGGGATATATCCAGACTGAAGTGGCACCCCCAAGGTCATAGGTATTACAACAATTTGTCTAAAGCTGAACGTGCAGCCCTGAAAAATTTAACTGAGGATCAATCCATTGTGATTAAATCGGCAGACAAGGGGGGAGCCACTGTCATTCTGAATGCCAATGACTACAATGAAACTGTACTTGAACAACTATCCGACACACAGGTATATGAGCCCCTACATAGGGACCCGCTGCCTGACATCCAAAAAGAAATTGGTGATGTGATTGAAGAAGCTTTTTCTAAATCCCTGATTGACAGGAAGCTAAAAAACTTTCTCCTACCTGACCACCCAATGACCCCCCTTTTTTACATTTTACCTAAAATCCACAAAAATGCTACTAAACCTCCAGGCCGCCCCATTGTGGCTGGAACCAACTCAGTATTCCAACCCCTGGCAATACTCCTTGATAAAATCCTTCAAACCAAGGTCCTACAAATTCCGTCGTTCCTTTTAGACACAGGAGACTTCCTATCCAAACTCTCTGCCTTAGGAACCATCCCCCCTGGTACCCTGCTATGTAGTATGGATGTAAATAGCCTCTATACATCAATACCACATGAGGAGGGCATTGCCATTGTAGCAAAAACTCTGGAGTCCATGCCACTGACATCAGCATACAGGACACTATGTGTAGAACTGCTTAGAATCATTCTCACTAAAAATTACTTTAGTTACAATGAGAAGTTTTATCTACAAAAACAAGGGACCGCGATGGGTTCCAATGTCGCTCCGGCCTACGCTAATCTATTTATGGCCGAATTTGAGACCACAGTAGTCTATCAGCATCCACTATACCTCAGACATTCACTGCTGTGGTATAGATATATAGATGATGTTTTCTTCCTTTGGACAGGGGACAGGACTAGCCTAGAACAATTTAAAGCGGAACTGGATCACGCATGGCCCACCATTACATTTAGTATGGAAGCCGATGAACAGGAAGTACACTTCTTGGATGTAAACGTTAAGTTGAGGGGAGGCTCCATACATACTGACCTCTATACCAAACCAACTGATCGCAACACGTATTTACATGCCACCAGTTTCCATCCACCTAAACTAAAGAAGGGCCTACCATATAGCCAGTTTGTTCGTCTTAGACGTATCATAGACGATGAGGCGACATTCCAAACCAGAGCACAAAAAATGGCCCAAGATTTTGCAGAACGTGGCTACTCCCCCCCTGTTATTGATAGGGCCCTACAAAAAGCGACAAGTCTGTCACGTACCTCCCTGTTGCAATACAAACCTAAGAAAACATCTAAACGTATCCCCTGTATCCTGACTTATAACAGCCAGAGTTCTACAGTACGGTCCATTATCAATAAGCATTGGCCAATACTCACCTGTGATGAAAAACTACAAAATACTTTTTCGGACCGTCCGATGTTTACTTATAAGCGTTCTAAAAACATTAAAGACACACTTATACAAGCCGACACCACTCACAAATTTCTTCAACCGGAAACTAGTGACTGGTTAAGCATGCTCCCTAAACCTCTAGGGATGCACCCATGTGGGGGCTGCGCACAATGCAACTCGGTCATTAAATGTACCTCCTTTAACCATCCGTCCTCTGGTAAAACATACTCCTTGAAAGGCTTCTTCAACTGCAACTCCAATAACGTGATTTATCTACTGAAATGCCCTTGTGGTAAGGCATATGTGGGACAAACACAACGAGCCATAAAAACTCGAATAAGTGAACACCGGAGTGCCATCCGTAGGTTTGACTTCACCTCCCCAGTTTCCAAACACTTTGCTGAGGCCAACCACCAGGTGTCACAATTAAGGTTCCTGGTGATTGAGAAAGTATTCCCACATAAAAGAGGGGGTGATCCCGCAATACAATTATCCAGAAGAGAACTCTATTGGATATATGAGCTTAACACTAAAACCCCTAGGGGAATGAACGAGGACTGTGATCTTTCCCCCTTCCTTTGAACACCAAGACCATGTATTTATAACAACTCTCTTTTCTCCCTCTAGCGCGGACCCACATACTAGACGTCTCATGTCTCTATACTATTCTCCATGCCGCTCCAACGGCCTTGAGAGGGTAAGGACCCTTACATTAGTTACTATTTAGCATAATCTAGACGTCTAGCACGGGACCTTCCTCGTACTCTTGTTTCTACAAATCTTAGGTGGGACCTATGGAGGGGTTAAACCAGTACCCGTTGCCTTAGCCAGCTCCTCATATATCCATTCCTAGGACCCTCTATATGCCCAAAATATATGGTTGACTATATGGGGTTTGAGATATAAACCCCCCCAATTCCTCCAAACCCCCCACCAGGTAGCTACTCACCTACACCATAACCCATAGCCACACACATATATCATAGCTCTAAAAGGGCGCATCCTGGGAATAGGTGCTTTATTCTCACTGGACTGGCCTCTAACATTGTTGCTGTACTAATCACAATTAGGCGGCAGGAGTTCCGTGTGGACTATATGAGGCGCCAACACACTGACAATTGTACTATGAGCCCGGCACTTGTATGCTACTACCTATGTGGTACGCTATTAATTTGATATACCCCAGCATGTGACAATAATATAGGCCTGCAGAAGATAGGTATAAGCTGGATGACATTTCCACTGACATATGTATTTATAAGTCTATTTTGACTACCACTCTTAAAACAGGCTTTTTGTATACTATAAGATCCGTGATTCTCAAATGTGATATTTATCCATATCTTTGTTTCTTTCCAGATGGATCCCCCTGCTTCATTCATTTTTCCTCCCAAGAGTTGTTACATACTCTATCCAGCATCTTATAGCTGAACACCGCAGTGACGCGCGCCCCGTGCGCCTGCGCGTCACCATCTTACGGTTGGCAGAATTGCAGACCGTCTGATGGTTGGCGCGAGGCCGGGACGCGCGTCACCGGAAGTGACGCGTGGTGACGCGAACGACGTTCGCGTCTCCAACCGCGTCACAGGGCCGGCCCCGGGGGGATTCTCGCGCCTTTAGCGCATTTAATAACAGCTGTTCAACCTTACCTGTCAGGCACCGCTCCTCCAGCATCCTGCATCTCTGTCACTTCATACAGCAGCTCGGACGAAGGTTCTAACCGAAACACGTGTCAGCTGAAGTTGCATACTGGACTCACTTTTTGCATTGGACACTTCGCAGCGGCCTCAGTCTATTTAACTCCTGCATGGACTTTGTGAACTACACTCTGTGCACCGCTTATCAGACAGCAGCACAGCAGCTCTAAATCCATAAGTGCCTCCTGCACTTTCAGGTACCTCTACCCTATTGCATTTCGTCTGATACAAATTCTGCAGCAGCCATTGGAGTACTGTGAGAGCACTATACCCACATGTAGCATGAACGCAAACAGTACCTTGGCTTACCTGCATAATATCTGTACATAATGTATATACTGTATATATATTGTCCTTGTCTGTAGTTTTGGTGAACTAAGGTGTCTTAGATTCTGTGCACTGAATCCTATATAGGAATTTGCATGCTAAGCAGGCACATGATATTTAGTTTGTACTTTAATAAATGAACTTTTTGCTTTATAACTCAGAGTGGTAGGTGTGCATTTATAAACTAGTCTGGTCAAAAATAGAATATATAAAAAGGGGACCCCCTTTTGGGAAAGAGCACCCTAGTTTTTTTCTTATTATTTAACGTTTTTAACCCTGTCCGGGTTCCCCATTGATGTTTACTGCTGTAGGGTAGCCAACGCTGCAATATACATTTTTTGGAAGTGGCAGATAGCACACTCTGCTAAATTATTGATGGGAAGGTTCTGATAGCCTACTGTAAATTAAAAATATATATATTGCCCCCCCCAACCCACCTGATTTCACCAGCTATGATGAGGAATCAATTAATATTTCTATACAGTTTACAGGTACAGTTTACAGGTACTGTAAGTGATCATCCCCTTGGGCGTACTTGGTTGGAACTTCACTAGGGGCTACATTGCGTAAAAAGCTTGAGAACCACTGGGTTAGGCAATGGAAATTGGTTAGACTGCTACATAGTGCTGCAGACTCCAGGTGGCGTATGAACTACAGTAGACACGCTGTCTTAGTTTCATAGATTTTATTCACTGTTTCATTAATAGGCTGTGTATTTTTTCTTATGTTAGACAATGTATGTTTTATGGTACAATTGTACAATTGTATACCAAATCTGATGAACGTTATTCAATAAGTGGGAATTGTATAACACATTTGATCTACATTTTTCAGTTAGTGGGAAATGTATACTGTCACAAAATCGATTGTTCCACGCCTGTTTGATCGAGCGATGTGTGACGTGGGTGTGGGTTTCTTCCAGCACAGAGAACAATTGCACCAGAAACACCCACACACCAATAACAACAAGCTGCCACCACCACCGCAACTACACTTTAAACTACTAAATCAGGCCGGTGGAACCCTCCTCAATCACCATCCGATCAAACTCTGCTGGTGAGTAATCGGGACAGTCACCACACACCTACACACCCCCTCCACATACAAGCAGGGCACAGGCAATCCACACTAATTCCATCCCACACTCATCCTGTGGAGAGTCTGATCAGTTCTGCTGTCGGCTTCAATCTGCTGTCACCATGCAGCAAGTTAATTGTGAGTCACTCAACCTTATAACACTATATGCTTAGTTACACTTTCCCAATCATACAATGGGTTAGCTACAATCGATCTTACAGTCTATGGGTTAAATACACATTTACGAGCGAGTCATAAACATTTTACGAGCGGTCATACAATCTTCAGAAACCAGGGTAGTTCTTAGAGCTCCAAGGAAACCAGGTTAGAGGATTTCTAATTTCCAAAAATTTGGAAATATTAAAATTTTAATTAAAAAAATAGAAAGACGAAAATATAAATAATGAACAACAAAAAAAGACAATATACAAATGTGCAGAAAACAGTTTGAAAATAAAAGGGGAGAAAACACTGAAAATCCTATACCTCATAAAGGGACAAAGTCTTCAGCTTCCAAGGGCTAGAGGAGCAGTTGGGTCAGACACACCACGATCAAGGATCAGACCCTCTGTATGTGACAAAGAAAACCATTTCTCCCCCTGGATTTATCCTAATTTCCAAGGGGCTGGAAGACAACTGCCATCCCCCATGGGTGGGTGCTGGGACCAGGCGGATATTTTATTAGCTGGGGAGCAAATTTTTCATAGTCACCCTTTTAGTTACTTTTTACTCCAAGTTGCTCCCCCCACCCTTCCTAGATAAGGATTTATTGGCCTTGTGCCTTGTAGTCTTTGAAGAACTCTGTTTTGTTATTTTGTTATAGGATGTCTGTAGAAATGCTGGGGATAAGGCAGAGGGGGAATCATGACATGAATTAGGACATTGGATGTCACATATACCATATATTGGATTTATATTGTACAATGGGGGGAATTGTATACCATATTTAATCTACATTATTCAGTAAGTGGGAATTGTATACCATATTTGCTCTACATTATTCAATTTGTGGAAATTGTATACATGTGATCTACTTTCATTAGTGAGAATAGTAGACCACATTTGATCCACATTCATAAGTTAGTTACAATTGTATACCACATTTGATCTATATTTTTCAGTTAGTGAGTTAGTGGGAATTGTATATCACGTTTGATCTATATTGTAAAATTGGTGTGGATTGTATACCACATTTGATCTTTATTTTCCAGTTTTTGGTAATTGTATACCACATTTGATCTGCATAGGTATTCTATTTTTATAGGATAGGTATTCTATTTTTGATCTACATTCTTCAGTTAGTGTATTCCACATTTGATCTATTTTGTATAATTAGGGGGATTTGTATACCACATTTGGTCTACTACATCCTACAGCTTAATGAGAATTGTATACCACATTTGATTTACATTGTTCAGTTAGTGGAAATTGCATACCACATTTTAACTACATCATTCAGCTTAGTGGAGTTGTATACCAAACTTGATCTACATTTTCCAGTTAGTGGGAATTGTATACCACATTTTACCTACATTCCACAGCTTAGTGGGAACCATATACCAGATTGGATCTACATAGTACAAATAGTGAATATTGTATACCACATTTGATCTACACCCTACACCTTAGTGGAAATTGTATACCATATTTGATATATATGTTCCAGTTAGTGGAAATTGTATGCCACATTTGAACTATATTTTACAATTGTACAATTGTATACCACATCTAATGAACGTTCTTCAGTTAGTGGGAATTGTATACCACATTTGATCTACATTTTTCAGTTAGTGGGAAATTATACCATATTTGATCTATATTGTACAATGGGGGGGTTGTATACCAAATTTAATATTCATTCTTCAGTTAGTGGGAATTGTATACCACGTTTGATTTAATTTGTATAATCAGGGCGTATTGGATACCACATTTGATCTACATCCTTCAGTTAGTGGGAATTGGATATCACATTTGATATACATTCTACAGCTTAGTGGGAATTGTATACCACATTTGATCTACAGAGGCAGCAGTGTTACCAACAATAAGTGGATTTAAATATGCCTGGGATAAGCATACATCTATCCTAAGATAAATAGTACCTACAGTATACACATAAGGGAAGACTAGTACCGTATGGTTTCCGTCTGCCGTCAACCTTCTATGTTTCTATTCTTCAGTTAGTGGGAATTGTATACCACATTATATCTACATCCTACAGTTTAGTGGATATGTACCAAATGTGTATACCACATTTGGTCTTCATTCTTCAGTTAGTGGGAATAATACCTTTTTAGCTTCATTGTTCACGATCATTTGATTGCTTTTTATATGAATTTTGGCATCAATTTTAGCGCTGCTTATTTGTATTGATACTTGTTATAACTATGTGAGATATTTTCTTGTTCAGAGATGAAAGGAATATTGAATGTGATATAAATGTAATATGTATATAAATGTAAATGTAATATACATTTCCCATTAACTGAAGAATGTAGATCAAATGTGGTATACAATTCCCCCTAATTATACAATATAGATCCAATTTGATATACAATGCTCACTAACTGAAGAACGTAGATTATATGTGGTATACAATCCCCACTAAACTGTAGGATGCAGATCAAATGTGGTAAACAATTCCCACTAAAGGAAGAATTTAGATCAAATGTGGTATACAATTCCCGATCATAAAATATAGATCAAATATGATATACAGTTCCTGCTAACTGAAAAACGTAGATCAAATGTGGTATACAATTCCAACTAATTAAAGAATGTAGATCAAATGGGGTATACAATTCCCACTAAGCTGTAGGATGTGGATCAAATATGGTATACGATTCCCCCTATCCTACAGTATAGATAACATGTGACAAATAATTCCTGCTTAATGAAGAATGTAGATCAGATGTGCTATACAATTTCCCCTGATCTTACATTATAGATCAAATGTTGTATACAGTTCACACTAAGCTTTAGGATGTAGATCAAATGTGTAATAGAATTCCCACCTAATTGTACAATATAGATCCAATATTATTATTATTTATTATTATTGTTTATTTATATAGTGCCATCATCTTTCATAGCGCTGTACATACAGAACATAGACTATTTCAGATGCAGTGTTACAGAGTTAACAATGGATATTCTGAATACAAGATACAGTAGGAAAGAGAGCCCTACCCTTGTGAGCTTACAGTCTAAAGGATGAGCGTTGTAGATGGGGGGAAGGATCACAAACAGTCAGTATTGAGCTTTGTGGCATGTTCCCTTCAGAAAATAGGTTAAGCCAGATTATATGCTTGTCTGAATAGGTTAGTTTTTAGGGCACTTTTGAAGGTTTTGAGGGTTGTGGAGTGGCGGGTTGTGTGGGGGAGGGCATTCCAGAAGATTGGAGTTGCACGTGAGAAGTCCTGGAGGCGGGCATGAGAGGAGGTGACCAGGGTGGAGGACAGGAGAAGGTCGGCAGAAGGGCGGAGGCTGCATCTAGGTTGATATTGTTGGATTAGAGATGAGATGTAGGGAAGGGCTTGGTTGGAGAGAGCTTTGTAGGCGAGAGTTAAAGTTTTGAACAGGATTCGCTGTGGGACTGGCAGCCAGTGCAGGGATTGGCAGAGAGGAGCAGAGCTGGATGAGCGGGAGGAGAGATGGATGAGGTGTGCAGCAGAGTTCAGGATAGATTGCCAGTCTATTAGTGTCAGTCTGTTAGTTGGTAAGCCACAAAGAAGTATGTTGCAGTAATCCAGTCGGGATATGACCAGGGCGTGCACTAGCATTTTTGTGGTGTCAGGTGAGAGGAAGGGACGGATGTGTGAGATGTTTTTAAGTTGGAGGCTACAGGAGGTGGCCAGGGAGTGAATATGTGGTTTGAAAGAGAGGGTAGAGTCCAGAATGACTCTCAAGCACCGAGCTTGGGGAGTTGAGGTTATTGTGTAATTGTTCACAGAAATAGACATGTTAGAGAGGGGAGGGGAGTTAGATGGTGGAAAAATGACCAGTTCTGTCTTGTCCATGTTTAGCTTGAGGTAGTGAGATGACATAAATGAAGAAATAGCTACAAGGCAGTTGGGGAGACGAGAGAGGAGAGATTGGGGCCTGAGAGATATATGTCATCCACATCCACTTCTATGTGTCATCCACATAGAAGTGGTATTGAAAGCCTAGTGAAGATAAGTTTGCCAAGGCCATAGGTGTAGACCTAGGACAGAACCTTGCGGCACACTGACAGAAAGTGAACAGGAGGATGAGACCGTGTTAGAATAGGATACTTTGAATGATCTGTCAGAGAGGAAAGAGGTGAGCAAAGAGAGTGCAAGACCTTGAACCCCAAGAGAGGAGAGAATATCAAGAAGCAGTTAGTGGTCAACAGTGTCAAAGGCTAAGGAGAGGTCAAGAAGGATGAGGATGGAGTAGTGACCTTTGGTTTTAGCAGTGAGCAGATCATTAGTAGTGACTTTGGTGAGAGCAGTTTCAGTGGAGTGGTTAAGGTGGAATCCTGATTGTAGGGGGTCAAGTAAGTTGTTCGTGGATAAGTATTGTGCCAGTTGACATGTTGTTCAAGAAGTTTGGAGGAGAAGGGGAGTAGTGAGGGCGGTAGCTGGAGAGGGCAGAGGGGTCGAGAGAGGGTTTCTTGATTATCGGAACAATAACTGCATGTTTTTAGGTGGAAGGAAAGGTGCCAGTGGAGAGAGAAAGGTTGAATATAGAGGTTAAGGCTGGAGTGAGGGATGGAGACAGTTGAGGAATAAGTTGGGATGGAATAGGGTTAAGGGAGCAGGTAGTCAGGTGGGCCCTAGAAATGAGAGAGGTTAGTCCAAGTTCAGTTATTGGAGTGAAGAAAGTAAGAGAGTAAGGCAGGGGGTTATTTGAAGTGGTGAGGGGTTCTGAGGGGCAAATCCAAGTCGAATGTTGTTGATTTTTTCTTTGAAGAATGTAGAAAATTCTTCTGCTGTTATATGAGAGGTTGAAGGAGGGGGTGCTGGGCGGAGTAGGGAAATGAAAGTGTTGAAGAGTTGTTTGAGATTCCGGGCTTGTGCAGAAATCGGTGAAGAGAAATATGCTTGCTTAGCAGATGAAAGGGCCGTCCTAAATTCCTGAAGGGCTTGCTTATAGAACAGAAAGTCGTGACTGGCTTTGGTTTTTCTACATTGCCGTTCAGCAATATGATATACAATTCTCCCTAACGCAAGAATTTAGGTCAAATGTGGTATACAATCCCCACTAACCTGTAGTATGTAGATGAAATGTGGTATACAATTTCCACTAAATGAAGGATGTAGATAAAATGTGGTATACAATTCCCAGTAAGCTGTAGGATGTAGATCAAAAGTGGTATTGAATTCCCACTAACTGAAGAATGTAGATCAAATGTGGTTATCAATTCTCCTACAATGTAGATCAGATATTAAATACACTTTCCGCTAACTGAAACATGTAGCTCATGTGTGGTATACAACCCCGACTAAAATGTAGGATGTAGATCAAATGTTGTATACAATTCCCACTAAATGAAGAATGTAGATCAAATGTGGTATACCATCCCTCCCCCAGTTGTACAATATATATGTAGATCAAATATCAAATGTGGTATACAATTCCCACTAACAGAAGAATGCAGATCCAATGTGGTATACAATTCCCATTAAGCTGTAGGATGTAGTAAAAATGTGCCACACAATTCCCACTAACTGAAGAATGTTGATCAAATGTAGTATACAATTTCCTGCTAACTGAAGAATGTAGATCAAATATGGTATGCAATTCCCAGTAAACTGAAGTATGTAGATTAAATGTGGTATACCATTCGCCCCAGTTGTACAATATAGATCAAATGTGGAATACAGT
Source organism: Gastrophryne carolinensis (assembly GCA_027917425.1). Classification (NCBI taxonomy): domain Eukaryota; kingdom Metazoa; phylum Chordata; class Amphibia; order Anura; family Microhylidae; genus Gastrophryne; species Gastrophryne carolinensis. The sequence goes on along the minus strand of CM051236.1, from coordinate 320,468,009 downwards.
TGTTACTAACTAAATAATTTAGATCAAATGTTTTATACAATCCCCCCCCCCCCCCCCATGGTTATGCGATATAGATAAATTGTGGTATACAATTGTTACTAAATGAAGAATGTAGATCAAATGTGGTATACAATTTCTACAATTTCTAATAAACTGTAGGATGTAGATAAAATGGGGTGTACAATTCCCACTAATTGAAGAATGTAGATAAATGTGGTATACAGTTCCCCCTGAGTGTACAATATAGATAAAATGTGGTATACACTTTCCACTAAGCTATAGTTTGTAGAATAACCCTTTAAGTGCCAGCCTACCTAGATTATTTTTACAATTTGTAGTGTTTTTGTAATAAAACATGTAAGTTTATTAATAAAATCTTATTGAGTGTGAAATTGCCTTTTCTCCCAATTACAATGGTATCACATATGTATTGTTAGACACCCTCTTTCTGGCCAGGAGACTCCCACAGACTGAAACAGTGCTTCATGAGGTTTTTTAGATAAAAATTCAACTATGCTGTGCGCCCCTTGCAGTTTTTATATATATATGCAAATAAGAAAAAAAGTTAAACCTGAAAAAGCAATGTCCCTAGAACAGAACAACTTCAAACATGCATAGGTACTACCAAGAGACAATGTGCACACCTTGCACTTTTTCTACCAAAACAACCCTTTACATTTGGAATATGCCCCACAAACTATTTATTCCCTAAAGTACAGATGTTAAGCTTTCTAAGCTTGTTATAGTGGGCTCATCTTTCTGGAAGTTGTCCCTCAAAGAATTTTTAAGTTGCACAGGGTTCCTCTAAAAAAATGTATAAAAAAGCAAAATAACGGTGCGCATGCGTGCGGGGAGCGGATGACACCTCTGATCCGCGCTCCGTGATTACCTGGCTTCCCGGCCCCTCACAGCCTCCTGCGACCAGCGGTTTTGGCCTCCGCCGGCTGGGGCACCCCCCAGGAACCCACACACCAACTTGCAGCCAGATCCGAGGTGGGTCCCAAATCGCTCCTGCCAGACAGGCACAGAGGAGCGACCGCCGCCATTTTCAATCAGGCAGCTGCCTGGCTCCCTGCCCCCCCTAGTCCTCAAATTCCGGCGATATTGGGCTCCTCCAACTGTCCCCACGACCCCATCTACTTACCCTCAGCTCGATCTGAGGGGGGTCCCGGATTTCTATAGGACGGCAGGCAAGGAGGAACGGCCGCCGCCATCTTGATTCCAGTAGCTGCCAGGCTCCCAGGCTCCTCACAGCCCCCACGGACAGGCGGTTTTGTATCCTGATGATTGGGGCAGTCCCCGGGACCCCACACATGTGATCCCATTCATAATAGAGGAGACCCCCTAAATGTGTTGGGCAGCATACTGAAGAGAGCAGCCCCTGACATCTTGGACTCTGCCCTTATTTAAACAGCCAGAATCATTCATGGTCCAGATACCATATTAAGAGAGCAGGCACCTTCTAATTGAGGGCTCATATGAATGCACCTGAGACGTCCTCCTGCAATAAGTTTTATAATGTGCCTCACTATTCCCAAGGGATGCCATACTAGTCATAAGATTGGTTCCATACCTCTGGACAGGTGCACAAGGTAAACGCACAAGCTTACAGCTAACTTGTCAGTCCTGACATACTTCTGGGACATTACGCCTGGCTAAATTTATTACTCACTTCAGCATTGAAGGGGCGATATTTCTTGGCTGACTACAACGCAGCCCCCAGTAAACGCAGCAAGTATCATCTGTTTCTCCCCCGCGTGTCTATTGCTATCGCTCACTATAGAAGTGACTTTAAACTAGTCTCTGAAGAAGAAAAGTTCTCATATGTATCCTGATGAATGCGGGTCTTCCTTTGGCTCTCTTTTAAGGTCTGCCGCACCTCTTCAACTTACCCACCTATTTAAGCTATTTGCATAATCTGACGGCATTGCAAGTCTTTTTTTCCGTGACCTTGCTACGTGGCCCCAATCTTCCTCGGCATCAAATCTACCCGCGTCCTCTTTCTAAGATGGAAGCGTCTACGCCTTCCCAGGACGACCCTCAAGTCCCAGCTGATATTTTGCCAGAAGATGAGTCCTGGATGGACGACTCCCTGCAAGGGTCGCCTTCTAAACCGCAATCGCCGCCACTGGATAGATATGAGGCCATGCTTGAGAAAGCCCTTGAACGTTGGGCCCTGAACATTACAACTCAGATCTCTGCCAATCTTTCAGCGGAAATCAAAGAACTGGGCCAAAGAGTTGATGATCTTGAACAGCAACAGTCAGCACATAACTCTGAGCTCTCTTCCTTTGGAACAGAATTAGAGGCCCTGAAAAACGAAAACCTCACCCTCCACCACAAGATGGAGAATCGTTCCCGCAGAGCAAACATTAGAATCAGGGGTATACCAGAATCAGTTATTGATTTACAATCCACGGCAACGGCCCTCTTCCAGGAACTTGCCCCGTCCATCCCGATTGAGAGATTGGAAATTGACAGGATACATCGAGCCTTGCAAAAGAAAAGAGCAGATGGTCTTCCGTGGTCTTCAATTTTTTCTGCACAAAAGAACTGCGAGGGATCAAGCCTCATTTAAGTTTCAGAACTTTGACTACCAACTGTTTGCCGACATCTCTCCACAAACCATCAGTAGGAGGCGGGCTATGAAACCATCTCTTGAAATTTTGCAGACCAAAGGAATCCGATACAAATGGGGGTTTCCTTTCAAAATCTCATTTTTATACTCCGACCAGAGGTATGAGGCATCCACGCCACAAGAGTTGGAGAAGCACTTTCTCGCCAGTGCACTTTCTCGCCAGTGCCGAAGGACAAACACGGCCCAAGGAGAAATACCTCGGGAAAGGCATTTTGCTCCCTACTTAACTATTATCATTTAGCTGATGCATGGCGGGAACTTCACCCCACTAAGAGAGACTAGACTCACTATTCTAGTCCGCATAAGGTGTTCACTAGAATTGACCACATTTTACTACAACTTTCCTCCTTACCTCTCTTGACTCATTCTTCTATAGTACCAATTGTTTGGTCTGATCACGATTTAGTTTTGGTCGAATTAAACTCGCTTACGCAGAGATCCCCACAAAAATCATGGAAGTTGTATGATCCTATGCTATCGGATGAGATCCTGCTTGAACGCACACGAAAGGTGATTGAGGATTTCTACTCGGATAACATAGGGTCTGTAAACTCAGATGTACTGCTTTGGGAAGCCCATAAGGCTGTCCTCCGCGGTCATTTTATTCAAGAATCAGCTAGAAGAAAAGCTTTGTATAAGAAGCAGCTCAATACATTACTTGATGCATACCACTTAGCCTCTTCTGACTATAAGACCCGCCCAACCAGGCGAAATAGGGTCGCCCTCAATCAGGCCAGCGACCGGCTCAATATGTACCTCTCAAATGAGGCCGAACGTCAAATTAATAGATCAAGGTTCAAGTGGTATCGTCTGAGTAATAAACCTAATACCCCCCTGGCTAGAAGGCTCAGAGGAGTTTCTCAGAGGGTTAAACCTCTCCGTATCAAGACCCTGGACGGCTCAATTTCAAGCAACCCTGCCAAGGTGGTAGCGACATTTAGTAAGCACCTTGAGGATCTCTACAAGCCTAAGGCAGCACTGGATGAGCGCCTTGCCGAGAAAATCTTGGACCAACTACAGCTACCCTCCCTTTCCGAAGCAGACAGAGCATCATTAGAGATGCCGGTTCAGCTCTCTGAGGTCCACGATGCAATTAGTTCTTTAAAAATTGGGAAGCAGCCGGGACCGGATGGTTTCACCGCCCTCTATTATAAAAAATTATCCCAAATACTTTCCCCACGTCTGGTTCGTACTTTTAACTCACTTAGGGAAGGTAAATCGTGGAGTACGGATGCGCTTACCACAGCCGTCTGTATGATACCCAAACCTAACGCTGATTCGACCCTTTGGTCCAATCATAGACCCATTTCTCTACTAAATATTGATGTGAAGCTTCTCGCCAAAGTTCTGGCGACAAGACTTAACAAGTTCATAGGGACTCTAATCTCCAAAGAGCAGGCAGGATTTATTCCCCACCGTCCATTTTATGCTTTAAGGTGTTTTAACTCTGAAGTGCAAGTTCAGTCCTGATTATACCTATATCCATTACTGGCCATAGTGGACTGGGGGAAGGAGAACTACTCTTCGGTTTTTATTCCATGTGTATATTCGTTGGATGTTTGTAAGTGCAATATTTTTTTATTATTAAACTTGTGGTACCTAAACCAGATGGGGTTGCACTATTATTTCTCTGTTCTCTTCTATGCGACCACTGAATATATGGAGTGACACAAGAAACCTCATTGAATGTGGAATTATTTCATGGAGCACGTTTATTTCAAATTATTGCTGTAAGGAGTTGTCTTTTATGAGTTTCTGGTAAGCGCACACGAGTGAAGGGTGTTTACTGTTAATTGGTGCATGTGCTCGGGACACTCACTGGATTCACCAATATTCCAAAATTTTTTGTTTTGCATCACTTCAAGAAATTTGTGCATGCACTTTGGGACATTTACTATGGACTTTTTTTATTGTTTTTTATGTCTGGATTTATATTGAATTAATCACACTTAATCATTGTAGGTGTAAGCTGTTCACTTTAGGTGTTTGCTTTATTTAATTTTTGCTCTGTACCTTAATATACAAATATTTTTTCTGAGGCCGGTTAGGGATAAATGGTCTGGTACGTTGTAGCATTCTATCATAATTTTCTTTCAATATTTAGGAGCGCGGTGTTTATTTAATTTATTTCAAAATAACAAACATGTTTTCCTAAAATATCAATATGCAAACAAGAGAAAACAAGCTAAATCTGAAAGCTTAAGGTCCCCAGAACAGAACATACCCAACATGGATATCTGCTTTTAACCCAGAGTTTAGACTTTAACATGAAATGTCTTGTTTGTAATTTTTGTACTTTCTTTTATTATATAAAACATTTCTTTAGAGAATGGTCTCCTTTATTAAAAAAAAAAAAAACATTTATTTTATTAAAGAAAACCATATTGCCTGTGAAAGCCCTATTTCTCCAGATTACAACAGTAGCACATATGTATCGGTAGCCCACAATTCTTACCCAGAAGATCCCCCAAACTTAAAAGAGCACTTTATAACATTTACAAATAAATATCCACACTACAAAGGATTAAACCAAAAATAAGTTGGTGTGGGGTCCCCCATCCCGGGGAGGGGAAACCCCATTCTTTGGGAATTTTAAGGGTTAAATATCCACAAAAAATGATATGGGGTGCCCCCTACTCAGCATACCCATCCCAGGGACCAGCTATTCATGGCTTGTAGAACAGGGTGCAAGGGCCAGCCGTGGTGTCAACATAGCTTGAAAGAGACAAAGGAGTTGGCAGCAGGAGCCCAAAAATTGGATGAATCACACCCTGGAGTTGCAAGCAGGAGCCCAAACATTGATTTAAATAGACACTGGAATTGGCAGCAGGAGCCCAAAAATTGGATGAATCACACCCTGAAGCTGCAAGCAGCAGCAGCAGCAGCAACAGCAGCATCCCAAACATAGCTTGAAAGAGGCACTGGAGTTGGCAGCAGGAGCCCAAAAATTGGATGAATCACACCCTGGAGCTGCAAGCAGCAGCAGCAGGAGCCCATACACAGCTTGAAAGAGACACTGGAGTTGGCAGCAGGAGCCCAAAAAGCTGGATGAATCGCACCCTGGAGTTGCAAGTATTAGCAGCAGCCCAAACATAGCTTGAAAGAGACACTGGAGTTGGCTGCAGGAGCCCAAAAATTGGATGAATCACACCCTGGAGTTGCAAGCAGCAGCAGGAGCCCGAACATAGCTTAAAAGCGACACTGGAGTTGGCAGCAGGAACCCAAATATTGGATGAATCACACCCTGGAGTTGCAAGCAGCAACAGGAGCCCAAACATAGATTGAAAGAGACACTGGAGTTGGCAGCAGGAGCCCAAAAATTGGATGAATCACACCCTGGAGTTGCAAGCAGCAGCAGCCCAAACATAGCTTGAAAGAGACACTAGAGTTGGCAGCAGGAGCACAAAAATTGGATGAATCACACCCTGGAGTTGCAAGCAGCAGCAGCAGGAGCCCTAGCATAGCTTGAAAGAGACACTGTAGTTGGCAGCAGGAGCCCAAAAATTGGATTAATCACACCCTGGAGTTGCAAGCAGCAGCAGCCCAAACATAGCTTGAAAGAGACACTAGAGTTGGCAGCAGGAGCCCAAAAATTGGATGAATCACACCCTGGAGTTGCAAGCAGCAGCAGCAGGAGCCCTAACATAGCTTGAAAGAGACACTGTAGTTGGCAGCAGGAGCCCAAAAATTGGATTAATCACACCCTGGAGTCGCAAGCAGCAGCAGGAGCCCAGACATAGCTTGAAAGAGACACTGGAGTTGGCAGCAGGAGCCCAAAAATTGGATGAATCACACCCTCGAGTTGCAAGCAGCAGCAGCAGGAGCCCTAACATAGCTTGAAAGAGACACTGTAGTTGGCAGCAGGAGCCCAAAAATTGGATTAATCACACCCTGGAGTTGCAAGCAGCAGCAGCCCAAACATAGCTTGAAAGAGACACTAGAGTTGGCAGCAGGAGCCCATAAATTGGATGAATCACACCCTGGAGTTGCAAGCAGCAGCAGCAGGAGCCCTAACATAGCTTGAAAGAGACACTGTAGTTGGCAGCAGGAGCCCAAAAATTGGATTAATCACACCCTGGAGTCGCAAGCAGCAGCAGGAGCCCAGACATAGCTTGAAAGAGACACTGGAGTTGGCAGCAGGAGCCCAAAAATTGGCTGAATCACACCCTGGAGTTGCAAGCAGCAGCAGAAGCAGCCTAGCACATAGCTTGAAAGAGACACTGGATTTGGCTGCAGGGGCCCAAAAATTGGATGAATCACACCCTGGAATGCAAGCAGCAGCAGCAGGAGCTCAAACATAGCTTGAAAGAGACAATGGAGTTGGCAGCAGGAGCCCAAAAATTGGATGATTCACACCCTGGAGTTGCAAGCAGTAACAGGGGCCCAAACATTGATTTAAATAGACACTGTAGTTGGCAGCAGGAGCCCAAAAATTGGATGAATCACACCCTGGAGTTGCAAGCAGCAGCAGCAGGAGCCCAAACACAGCTTGAAAGAGACACTGGAGTTGGCAGCAGGAGCCCAGAAATTGGATGAATCACACCCCTGGAGTTGCAAGCAGCAGCCGCCCAAACATAGCTTGAAAGAGACACTGGAGTTGGCATCAGGAGCCCAAAAATTCGATGAATCAAACCCTGGAGTTGCAAGCAGCAGCAGCCCAAACTTAGATTGAAAGAGACACTGGAGTTGGCAGCAGGAGCCCAAAAATGGGATGAATCACACCCTGGAGTTGCCAGCAGCAGCAGGAGCCCAAACATTGCTTTAAAGAGACACTGTAGTTGGCAGCAGGAGCCCAAAAATTGGATGAATCACACCCTGGAGTTGCAAGCAGCAGCAGCAAGAGCCCTAACAAAGCTTGAAAGAGACACTGTAGTTGGCAGCAGGAGCCCAAAAATTGGATAAATCACACCCTGGAGTCGCAAGCAGCAGCAGGAGCCCAAACATAGCTTGAAAGAGACACTGGAGTTGGCAGCAGGAGCCCAAAAATTGGCTGAATCACACCCTGGAGTTGCAAGCAGCAGCAGAAGCAGCCCAGCACATAGATTGAAAGAGACACTGGATTTGGCTGCAGGAGCCCAAAAATTGGATGAATCACACCCTGGAGTTGCAAGCAGCAGCAGGAGCCCAAACATTGATTTAAATAGACACTGGAATTGGCAGCAGGAGCCCAAAAATTGGATGAATCACACCCTGAAGCTGCAAGCAGCAGCAGCAGCAGCAGCAACAGCAGCATCCCAAAGATAGCTTGAAAGAGGCACTGGAGTTGGCAGCAGGAGCCCAAAAATTGGATGAATCACACCCTGGAACTGCAAGCAGCAGCAGCAGGAGCCCATACACAGCTTGAAAGAGACACTGGAGTTGGCAGCAGGAGCCCAAAAATTGGATGAATCGCACCCTGGAGTTGCAAGTATTAGCAGCAGCCCAAACATAGCTTGAAAGAGACACTAGAGTTGGCTGCAGGAGCCCAAAAATTGGATGAATCACACCCTGGAGTTGCAAGCAGCAGCAGGAGCCCGAACATAGCTTAAAAGCGACACTGGAGTTGGCAGCAGGAACCCAAATATTGGATGAATCACACCCTGGAGTTGCAAGCAGCAACAGGAGCCCAAATATAGCTTGAAAGAGACACTGGAGTTGGCAGCAGGAGCCCAAAAATTGGATGAATCACACCCTGGAGTTGCAAGTAGCAGCAGCAGCCCAAACATAGCTTGAAAGAGACACTGGAGTTGGCAGCAGGAGCCCAAAAATTGGATGAATCACACCCTGGAGTTGCAAGCAGCAGCAGCAGGAGCCCTAACATAGCTTGAAAGAGACACTGTAGTTGGCAGCAGGAGCCCAAAAATTGGATTAATCACACCCTGGAGTCGCAAGCAGCAGCAGGAGCCCAGACATAGCTTGAAAGAGACACTGGAGTTGGCAGCAGGAGCCCAAAAATTGGCTGAATCACACCCTGGAGTTGCAAGCAGCAGCAGAAGCAGCCCAGCACATAGCTTGAAAGAGACACTGGATTTGGTTGCAGGGGCCCAAAAATTGGATGAATCACACCCTGGAGTTGCAAGCAGCAGCAGCAGGAGCTCAAACATAGCTTGAAAGAGACAATGGAGTTGGCAGCAGGAGCCCAAAAATTGGATGAATCACACCCTGGAGTTGCAAGCAGCAGCAGGAGCCCATACACAGCTTGAAAGAGACACTGGAGTTGGCAGCAGGAGCCCAAAAATTGGATGAATCACACCCTGGAGTTGCAAGCAGCAGCAGGAGCCCGAACATAGCTTAAAAGCGACACTGGAGTTGGCAGCAGGAACCCAAATATTGGATGAATCACACCCTGGAGTTGCAAGCAGCAACAGGAGCCCAAACATAGATTGAAAGAGACACTGGAGTTGGCAGCAGGAGCCCAAAAATTGGATGAATCACACCCTGGAGTTGCAAGCAGCAGCAGCCCAAATATAGCTTGAAAGAGACACTAGAGTTGGCAGCAGGAGCCCAAAAATTGGATGAATCACACCCTGGAGTTGCAAGCAGCAGCAGCAGGAGCCCTAACATAGCTTGAAAGAGACACTGTAGTTGGCAGCAGGAGCCCAAAAATTGGATTAATCACACCCCGGAGTTGCAAGCAGCAGCAGGAGCCCAGACATAGCTTGAAAGAGACACTGGAGTTGGCAGCAGTAGCCCAAAAATTGGCTGAATCACACCCTGGAGTTGCAAGCAGCAGCAGAAGCAGCCTAGCACATAGCTTGAAAGAGACACTGGATTAGGCTGCAGGGGCCCAAAAATTGGATGAATCACACCCTGGAATGCAAGCAGCAGCAGCAGGAGCTCAAACATAGCTTGAAAGAGACAATGGAGTTGGCAGCAGGAGCCCAAAAATTGGATGATTCACACCCTGGAGTTGCAAGCAGTAACAGGGGCCCAAACATTGATTTAAATAGACACTGTAGTTGGCAGCAGGAGCCCAAAAATTGGATGAATCACACCCTGGAGTTGCAAGCAGCAGCAGCAGGAGCCCAAACACAGCTTGAAAGAGACACTGGAGTTGGCAGCAGGAGCCCAAAAATTGGATGAATCACACCCCTGGAGTTGCAAGCAGCAGCCGCCCAAACATAGCTTGAAAGAGACACTGGAGTTGGCATCAGGAGCCCAAAAATTGGATGAATCAAACCCTGGAGTTGCACGCAGCAGCAGCCCAAACATAGATTGAAAGAGACACTGGAGTTGGCAGCAGGAGCCCAAAAATGGGATGAATCACACCCTGGAGTTGCCAGCAGCAGCAGGAGCCCAAACATTGCTTTAAAGAGACACTGTAGTTGGCAGCAGGAGCCCAAAAATTGGATGAATCACACCCTGGAGTCGCAAGCAGCAGCAGGAGCCCAAACAAAGCTTGAAAGAGACACTGGAGTTGGCAGCAGGAGCCCAAAAATTGGCTGAATCACACCCTGGAGTTGCAAGCAGCAGCAGAAGCAGCCCAGCACATAGATTGAAAGAGACACTGGATTTGGCTGCAGGAGCCCAAAAATTGGATGAATCACACCCTGGAGTTGCAAGCAGCAGCAGGAGCCCAAACATTGATTTAAATAGACACTGGAATTGGCAGCAGGAGCCCAAAAATTGGATGAATCACACCCTGAAGCTGCAAGCAGCAGCAGCAACAGCAGCATCCCAAACATAGCTTGAAAGAGGCACTGGAGTTGGCAGCAGGAGCCCAAAAATTGGATGAATCACACCCTGGAGCTGCAAGCAGCAGCAGCAGGAGCCCATACACAGCTTGAAAGAGACACTGGAGTTGGCAGCAGGAGCCCAAAAATTGGATGAATCGCACCCTGGAGTTGCAAGTATTAGCAGCAGCCCAAACATAGCTTGAAAGAGACACTGGAGTTGGCTGCAGGAGCCCAAAAATTGGATGAATCACACCCTGGAGTTGCAAGCAGCAGCAGGAGCCCGAACATAGCTTAAAAGCGACACTGGAGTTGGCAGCAGGAACCCAAATATTGGATGAATCACACCCTGGAGTTGCAAGCATCAACAGGAGCCCAAATATAGCTTGAAAGAGACACTGGATTTGGTTGCAGGGGCCCAAAAATTGGATGAATCACACCCTGGAGTTGCAAGCAGCAGCAGCAGGAGCTCAAACATAGCTTGAAAGAGACAATGGAGTTGGCAGCAGGAGCCCAAAAATTGGATGAATCACACCCTGGAGTTGCAAGCAGCAGCAGGAGCCCATACACAGCTTAAAAGAGACACTGGAGTTGGCAGCAGGAGCCCAAAAATTGGATGAATCACACCCTGGAGTTGCAAGCAGCAGCAGGAGCCCGAACATAGCTTAAAAGCGACACTGGAGTTGGCAGCAGGAACCCAAATATTGGATGAATCACACCCTGGAGTTGCAAGCAGCAACAGGAGCCCAAACATAGATTGAAAGAGACACTGGAGTTGGCAGCAGGAGCCCAAAAATTGGATGAATCACACCCTGGAGTTGCAAGCAGCAGCAGCCCAAATATAGCTTGAAAGAGACACTAGAGTTGGCAGCAGGAGCCCAAAAATTGGATGAATCACACCCTGGAGTTGCAAGCAGCAGCAGCAGGAGCCCTAACATAGCTTGAAAGAGACACTGTAGTTGGCAGCAGGAGCCCAAAAATTGGATTAATCACACCCCGGAGTTGCAAGCAGCAGCAGGAGCCCAGACATAGCTTGAAAGAGACACTGGAGTTGGCAGCAGTAGCCCAAAAATTGGCTGAATCACACCCTGGAGTTGCAAGCAGCAGCAGAAGCAGCCTAGCACATAGCTTGAAAGAGACACTGGATTAGGCTGCAGGGGCCCAAAAATTGGATGAATCACACCCTGGAATGCAAGCAGCAGCAGCAGGAGCTCAAACATAGCTTGAAAGAGACAATGGAGTTGGCAGCAGGAGCCCAAAAATTGGATGATTCACACCCTGGAGTTGCAAGCAGTAACAGGGGCCCAAACATTGATTTAAATAGACACTGTAGTTGGCAGCAGGAGCCCAAAAATTGGATGAATCACACCCTGGAGTTGCAAGCAGCAGCAGCAGGAGCCCAAACACAGCTTGAAAGAGACACTGGAGTTGGCAGCAGGAGCCCAAAAATTGGATGAATCACACCCCTGGAGTTGCAAGCAGCAGCCGCCCAAACATAGCTTGAAAGAGACACTGGAGTTGGCATCAGGAGCCCAAAAATTGGATGAATCAAACCCTGGAGTTGCACGCAGCAGCAGCCCAAACATAGATTGAAAGAGACACTGGAGTTGGCAGCAGGAGCCCAAAAATGGGATGAATCACACCCTGGAGTTGCCAGCAGCAGCAGGAGCCCAAACATTGCTTTAAAGAGACACTGTAGTTGGCAGCAGGAGCCCAAAAATTGGATGAATCACACCCTGGAGTCGCAAGCAGCAGCAGGAGCCCAAACATAGCTTGAAAGAGACACTGGAGTTGGCAGCAGGAGCCCAAAAATTGGCTGAATCACACCCTGGAGTTGCAAGCAGCAGCAGAAGCAGCCCAGCACATAGATTGAAAGAGACACTGGATTTGGCTGCAGGAGCCCAAAAATTGGATGAATCACACCCTGGAGTTGCAAGCAGCAGCAGGAGCCCAAACATTGATTTAAATAGACACTGGAATTGGCAGCAGGAGCCCAAAAATTGGATGAATCACACCCTGAAGCTGCAAGCAGCAGCAGCAACAGCAGCATCCCAAACATAGCTTGAAAGAGGCACTGGAGTTGGCAGCAGGAGCCCAAAAATTGGATGAATCACACCCTGGAGCTGCAAGCAGCAGCAGCAGGAGCCCATACACAGCTTGAAAGAGACACTGGAGTTGGCAGCAGGAGCCCAAAAATTGGATGAATCGCACCCTGGAGTTGCAAGTATTAGCAGCAGCCCAAACATAGCTTGAAAGAGACACTGGAGTTGGCTGCAGGAGCCCAAAAATTGGATGAATCACACCCTGGAGTTGCAAGCAGCAGCAGGAGCCCGAACATAGCTTAAAAGCGACACTGGAGTTGGCAGCAGGAACCCAAATATTGGATGAATCACACCCTGGAGTTGCAAGCATCAACAGGAGCCCAAATATAGCTTGAAAGAGACACTGGAGTTGGCAGCAGGAACCCAAATATTGGATGAATCACACCCTGGAGTTGCAAGCATCAACAGGAGCCCAAATATAGCTTGAAAGAGACACTGGAGTTGGCAGCAGGAGCCCAAAAATTGGATGAATCACACCCTGGAGTTGCAAGCAGCAGCAGCCCAAACATAGCTTGAAAGAGACACTGGAGTTGGCAGCAGGAGCCCAAAAATTGGATGAATCACACCCTGGAATGCAAGCAGCAGCAGCAGGAGCTCAAACATAGCTTGAAAGAGACAATGGAGTTGGCAGCAGGAGCCCAAAAATTGGATGATTCACACCCTGGAGTTGCAAGCAGTAACAGGGGCCCAAACATTGATTTAAATAGACACTGTAGTTGGCAGCAGGAGCCCAAAAATTGGATGAATCACACCCTGGAGTTGCAAGCAGCAGCAGCAGGAGCCCAAACACAGCTTGAAAGAGACACTGGAGTTGGCAGCAGGAGCCCAAAAATTGGATGAATCACACCCCTGGAGTTGCAAGCAGCAGCAGCCCAAACATAGCTTGAAAGAGACACTGGAGTTGGCATCAGGAGCCCAAAAATTGGATGAATCAAACCCTGGAGTTGCACGCAGCAGCAGCCCAAACATAGATTGAAAGAGACACTGGAGTTGGCAGCAGGAGCCCAAAAATGGGATGAATCACACCCTGGAGTTGCCAGCAGCAGCAGGAGCCCAAACATTGCTTTAAAGAGACACTGTAGTTGGCAGCAGGAGCCCAAAAATTGGATGAATCACACCCTGGAGTCGCAAGCAGCAGCAGGAGCCCAAACATAGCTTGAAAGAGACACTGGAGTTGGCAGCAGGAGCCCAAAAATTGGCTGAATCACACCCTGGAGTTGCAAGCAGCAGCAGAAGCAGCCCAGCACATAGATTGAAAGAGACACTGGATTTGGCTGCAGGAGCCCAAAAATTGGATGAATCACACCCTGGAGTTGCAAGCAGCAGCAGGAGCCCAAACATTGATTTAAATAGACACTGGAATTGGCAGCAGGAGCCCAAAAATTGGATGAATCACACCCTGAAGCTGCAAGCAGCAGCAGCAACAGCAGCATCCCAAACATAGCTTGAAAGAGGCACTGGAGTTGGCAGCAGGAGCCCAAAAATTGGATGAATCACACCCTGGAGCTGCAAGCAGCAGCAGCAGGAGCCCATACACAGCTTGAAAGAGACACTGGAGTTGGCAGCAGGAGCCCAAAAATTGGATGAATCGCACCCTGGAGTTGCAAGTATTAGCAGCAGCCCAAACATAGCTTGAAAGAGACACTGGAGTTGGCTGCAGGAGCCCAAAAATTGGATGAATCACACCCTGGAGTTGCAAGCAGCAGCAGGAGCCCGAACATAGCTTAAAAGCGACACTGGAGTTGGCAGCAGGAACCCAAATATTGGATGAATCACACCCTGGAGTTGCAAGCATCAACAGGAGCCCAAATATAGCTTGAAAGAGACACTGGAGTTGGCAGCAGGAGCCCAAAAATTGGATGAATCACACCCTGGAGTTGCAAGCAGCAGCAGCCCAAACATAGCTTGAAAGAGACACTGGAGTTGGCAGCAGGAGCCCAAAAATTGGATGAATCACACCCTGGAGTTGCAAGCAGCAGCAGCAGGAACCTTAACATAGCTTGAAAGAGACACTGTAGTTGGCAGCAGGAGCCCAAAAATTGGATTAATCACACCCTGGAGTCGCAAGCAGCAGCAGGAGCCCAGACTTAGCTTGAAAGAGACACTGGAGTTGGCAGCAGGAGCCCAAAAAATGGCTGAATCACACCCTGGAGTTGCAAGCAGCAGCAGAAGCAGCCCAGCACATAGCTTGAAAGAGACACTGGATTTGGCTGCAGGGGCCCAAAAATTGGATAAATCACACCCTGGAGTTGCAAGCAGCAGCAGCAGGAGCTCAAACATAGCTTGAAAGAGACAATGGAGTTGGCAGCAGGAGCCCAAAAATTGGATGAATCACACCCTGGAGTTGCAAGCAGCAGCAGGAGCCCAAACATTGATTTAAATAGACACTGGAGTTGGCAGCAGGAGCCCAAAAATTGGATGAATCACACCCTGGAGCTGCAAGCAGCAGCAGCAGCCCAAACATAGCTTGAAAGAGGCACTGGAGTTGGCAGCAGGAGCCCAAAAATTGGATGAATCACACCCTGGAGTTGCAAGCAGCAGCAGGAGCCCATACACAGCTTGAAAGAGATACTGGAGTTGGCAGCAGGAGCCCAAAAATTGGATGAATCACACCCTGGAGTTGCAAGTAGCAGCAGCAGCCCAAACATAGCTTGAAAGAGACACTGGAGTTGGCTGCAGGAGCCCAAAAATTGGATGAATCACACCCTGGAGTTGCAAGCAGCAGCAGGAGCCCGAATATAGCTTGAAAGCGACACTGGAGTTGGCAGCAGGAACCCAAATATTGGATGAATCACACCCTGGAGTTACAAGCAGCAACAGGAGCCCAAATATAGCTTGAAAGAGACACTGGAGTTGGCAGCAGGAGCCCAAAAATTGGATGAATCACACCCTGGAGTTGCAATCAGCAGCAGCAGCCCAAACATAGCTTGAAAGAGACACTGTAGTTGGCAGTAGGAGCCCAAAAATTGGATGAATCACACCCTGGAGTTGCAAGCAGAAGCAGCAGGAGCCCAAACACAGCTTGAAAGAGACACTGGAGTTGGCAGCAGGAGCCCAAAAATTGGTTGAATCACACCCTGAAGTTGCAAGCAGCAGCAGCAGCAGCAGCCCAAACATAGCTTGAAAGAGACACTGGAGTTGGCAGCAGGAGCCCAAAAATTGGATGAATCACACCCTGGAGTTGCAAGCAGCAGCGGGAGCCCAAACATTGATTTAAGGAGACACTGGAGTTGGCAGCAGGAGCCCAAAAATTGGATGAATCACACCCTGGAGTTGCAAGCAGCAGCAGCAACAGCAGCAGCCCAAACATAGCTTGAAAGAGACACTGGAGTTGGCAGCAGGAGCCCAAAAATTGGATGAATTACACCCTGGAGTTGCAAGCAGCAGCAGGAGCCCAAGCATTGCTTTAAGGAGACACTGGAGTTGGCTGCAGGAGGCCAAAATGTGGATGAATCACACCCTGGAGTTGCAAGCAGCAGCAGCCCAAACATAGCTTGAAAGAGACACTAGAGTTGGCAGCAGGAGCCCAAAAATTGGATGAATCACACCCTGGAGTTGCAAGCAGCAGCAGCAGGAGCCCTAACATAGCTTGAAAGAGACACTGTAGTTGGCAGCAGGAGCCCAAAAATTGGATTAATCACACCCTGGAGTCGCAAGCAGCAGCAGGAGCCCAGACATAGCTTGAAAGAGACACTGGAGTTGGCAGCAGGAGCCCAAAAATTGGATGAATCACACCCTCGAGTTGCAAGCAGCAGCAGCAGGAGCCCTAACATAGCTTGAAAGAGACACTGTAGTTGGCAGCAGGAGCCCAAAAATTGGATTAATCACACCCTGGAGTTGCAAGCAGCAGCAGCCCAAACATAGCTTGAAAGAGACACTAGAGTTGGCAGCAGGAGCCCAAAAATTGGATGAATCACACCCTGGAGTTGCAAGCAGCAGCAGCAGGAGCCCTAACATAGCTTGAAAGAGACACTGTAGTTGGCAGCAGGAGCCCAAAAATTGGATTAATCACACCCTGGAGTCGCAAGCAGCAGCAGGAGCCCAGACATAGCTTGAAAGAGACACTGGAGTTGGCAGCAGGAGCCCAAAAATTGGCTGAATCACACCCTGGAGTTGCAAGCAGCAGCAGAAGCAGCCTAGCACATAGCTTGAAAGAGACACTGGATTTGGCTGCAGGGGCCCAAAAATTGGATGAATCACACCCTGGAATGCAAGCAGCAGCAGCAGGAGCTCAAACATAGCTTGAAAGAGACAATGGAGTTGGCAGCAGGAGCCCAAAAATTGGATGATTCACACCCTGGAGTTGCAAGCAGTAACAGGGGCCCAAACATTGATTTAAATAGACACTGTAGTTGGCAGCAGGAGCCCAAAAATTGGATGAATCACACCCTGGAGTTGCAAGCAGCAGCAGCAGGAGCCCAAACACAGCTTGAAAGAGACACTGGAGTTGGCAGCAGGAGCCCAGAAATTGGATGAATCACACCCCTGGAGTTGCAAGCAGCAGCCGCCCAAACATAGCTTGAAAGAGACACTGGAGTTGGCATCAGGAGCCCAAAAATTCGATGAATCAAACCCTGGAGTTGCAAGCAGCAGCAGCCCAAACTTAGATTGAAAGAGACACTGGAGTTGGCAGCAGGAGCCCAAAAATGGGATGAATCACACCCTGGAGTTGCCAGCAGCAGCAGGAGCCCAAACATTGCTTTAAAGAGACACTGTAGTTGGCAGCAGGAGCCCAAAAATTGGATGAATCACACCCTGGAGTTGCAAGCAGCAGCAGCAAGAGCCCTAACAAAGCTTGAAAGAGACACTGTAGTTGGCAGCAGGAGCCCAAAAATTGGATAAATCACACCCTGGAGTCGCAAGCAGCAGCAGGAGCCCAAACATAGCTTGAAAGAGACACTGGAGTTGGCAGCAGGAGCCCAAAAATTGGCTGAATCACACCCTGGAGTTGCAAGCAGCAGCAGAAGCAGCCCAGCACATAGATTGAAAGAGACACTGGATTTGGCTGCAGGAGCCCAAAAATTGGATGAATCACACCCTGGAGTTGCAAGCAGCAGCAGGAGCCCAAACATTGATTTAAATAGACACTGGAATTGGCAGCAGGAGCCCAAAAATTGGATGAATCACACCCTGAAGCTGCAAGCAGCAGCAGCAGCAGCAGCAACAGCAGCATCCCAAAGATAGCTTGAAAGAGGCACTGGAGTTGGCAGCAGGAGCCCAAAAATTGGATGAATCACACCCTGGAACTGCAAGCAGCAGCAGCAGGAGCCCATACACAGCTTGAAAGAGACACTGGAGTTGGCAGCAGGAGCCCAAAAATTGGATGAATCGCACCCTGGAGTTGCAAGTATTAGCAGCAGCCCAAACATAGCTTGAAAGAGACACTAGAGTTGGCTGCAGGAGCCCAAAAATTGGATGAATCACACCCTGGAGTTGCAAGCAGCAGCAGGAGCCCGAACATAGCTTAAAAGCGACACTGGAGTTGGCAGCAGGAACCCAAATATTGGATGAATCACACCCTGGAGTTGCAAGCAGCAACAGGAGCCCAAATATAGCTTGAAAGAGACACTGGAGTTGGCAGCAGGAGCCCAAAAATTGGATGAATCACACCCTGGAGTTGCAAGTAGCAGCAGCAGCCCAAACATAGCTTGAAAGAGACACTGGAGTTGGCAGCAGGAGCCCAAAAATTGGATGAATCACACCCTGGAGTTGCAAGCAGCAGCAGCAGGAGCCCTAACATAGCTTGAAAGAGACACTGTAGTTGGCAGCAGGAGCCCAAAAATTGGATTAATCACACCCTGGAGTCGCAAGCAGCAGCAGGAGCCCAGACATAGCTTGAAAGAGACACTGGAGTTGGCAGCAGGAGCCCAAAAATTGGCTGAATCACACCCTGGAGTTGCAAGCAGCAGCAGAAGCAGCCCAGCACATAGCTTGAAAGAGACACTGGATTTGGTTGCAGGGGCCCAAAAATTGGATGAATCACACCCTGGAGTTGCAAGCAGCAGCAGCAGGAGCTCAAACATAGCTTGAAAGAGACAATGGAGTTGGCAGCAGGAGCCCAAAAATTGGATGAATCACACCCTGGAGTTGCAAGCAGCAGCAGGAGCCCATACACAGCTTGAAAGAGACACTGGAGTTGGCAGCAGGAGCCCAAAAATTGGATGAATCACACCCTGGAGTTGCAAGCAGCAGCAGGAGCCCGAACATAGCTTAAAAGCGACACTGGAGTTGGCAGCAGGAACCCAAATATTGGATGAATCACACCCTGGAGTTGCAAGCAGCAACAGGAGCCCAAACATAGATTGAAAGAGACACTGGAGTTGGCAGCAGGAGCCCAAAAATTGGATGAATCACACCCTGGAGTTGCAAGCAGCAGCAGCCCAAATATAGCTTGAAAGAGACACTAGAGTTGGCAGCAGGAGCCCAAAAATTGGATGAATCACACCCTGGAGTTGCAAGCAGCAGCAGCAGGAGCCCTAACATAGCTTGAAAGAGACACTGTAGTTGGCAGCAGGAGCCCAAAAATTGGATTAATCACACCCCGGAGTTGCAAGCAGCAGCAGGAGCCCAGACATAGCTTGAAAGAGACACTGGAGTTGGCAGCAGTAGCCCAAAAATTGGCTGAATCACACCCTGGAGTTGCAAGCAGCAGCAGAAGCAGCCTAGCACATAGCTTGAAAGAGACACTGGATTAGGCTGCAGGGGCCCAAAAATTGGATGAATCACACCCTGGAATGCAAGCAGCAGCAGCAGGAGCTCAAACATAGCTTGAAAGAGACAATGGAGTTGGCAGCAGGAGCCCAAAAATTGGATGATTCACACCCTGGAGTTGCAAGCAGTAACAGGGGCCCAAACATTGATTTAAATAGACACTGTAGTTGGCAGCAGGAGCCCAAAAATTGGATGAATCACACCCTGGAGTTGCAAGCAGCAGCAGCAGGAGCCCAAACACAGCTTGAAAGAGACACTGGAGTTGGCAGCAGGAGCCCAAAAATTGGATGAATCACACCCCTGGAGTTGCAAGCAGCAGCCGCCCAAACATAGCTTGAAAGAGACACTGGAGTTGGCATCAGGAGCCCAAAAATTGGATGAATCAAACCCTGGAGTTGCACGCAGCAGCAGCCCAAACATAGATTGAAAGAGACACTGGAGTTGGCAGCAGGAGCCCAAAAATGGGATGAATCACACCCTGGAGTTGCCAGCAGCAGCAGGAGCCCAAACATTGCTTTAAAGAGACACTGTAGTTGGCAGCAGGAGCCCAAAAATTGGATGAATCACACCCTGGAGTTGCAAGCAGCAGCAGGAGCCCAAACATAGCTTGAAAGAGACACTGGAGTTGGCAGCAGGAGCCCAAAAATTGGCTGAATCACACCCTGGAGTTGCAAGCAGCAGCAGAAGCAGCCCAGCACATAGATTGAAAGAGACACTGGATTTGGCTGCAGGAGCCCAAAAATTGGATGAATCACACCCTGGAGTTGCAAGCAGCAGCAGGAGCCCAAACATTGATTTAAATAGACACTGGAATTGGCAGCAGGAGCCCAAAAATTGGATGAATCACACCCTGAAGCTGCAAGCAGCAGCAGCAACAGCAGCATCCCAAACATAGCTTGAAAGAGGCACTGGAGTTGGCAGCAGGAGCCCAAAAATTGGATGAATCACACCCTGGAGCTGCAAGCAGCAGCAGCAGGAGCCCATACACAGCTTGAAAGAGACACTGGAGTTGGCAGCAGGAGCCCAAAAATTGGATGAATCGCACCCTGGAGTTGCAAGTATTAGCAGCAGCCCAAACATAGCTTGAAAGAGACACTGGAGTTGGCTGCAGGAGCCCAAAAATTGGATGAATCACACCCTGGAGTTGCAAGCAGCAGCAGGAGCCCGAACATAGCTTAAAAGCGACACTGGAGTTGGCAGCAGGAACCCAAATATTGGATGAATCACACCCTGGAGTTGCAAGCATCAACAGGAGCCCAAATATAGCTTGAAAGAGACACTGGAGTTGGCAGCAGGAACCCAAATATTGGATGAATCACACCCTGGAGTTGCAAGCATCAACAGGAGCCCAAATATAGCTTGAAAGAGACACTGGAGTTGGCAGCAGGAGCCCAAAAATTGGATGAATCACACCCTGGAGTTGCAAGCAGCAGCAGCCCAAACATAGCTTGAAAGAGACACTGGAGTTGGCAGCAGGAGCCCAAAAATTGGATGAATCACACCCTGGAATGCAAGCAGCAGCAGCAGGAGCTCAAACATAGCTTGAAAGAGACAATGGAGTTGGCAGCAGGAGCCCAAAAATTGGATGATTCACACCCTGGAGTTGCAAGCAGTAACAGGGGCCCAAACATTGATTTAAATAGACACTGTAGTTGGCAGCAGGAGCCCAAAAATTGGATGAATCACACCCTGGAGTTGCAAGCAGCAGCAGCAGGAGCCCAAACACAGCTTGAAAGAGACACTGGAGTTGGCAGCAGGAGCCCAAAAATTGGATGAATCACACCCCTGGAGTTGCAAGCAGCAGCAGCCCAAACATAGCTTGAAAGAGACACTGGAGTTGGCATCAGGAGCCCAAAAATTGGATGAATCAAACCCTGGAGTTGCACGCAGCAGCAGCCCAAACATAGATTGAAAGAGACACTGGAGTTGGCAGCAGGAGCCCAAAAATGGGATGAATCACACCCTGGAGTTGCCAGCAGCAGCAGGAGCCCAAACATTGCTTTAAAGAGACACTGTAGTTGGCAGCAGGAGCCCAAAAATTGGATGAATCACACCCTGGAGTCGCAAGCAGCAGCAGGAGCCCAAACATAGCTTGAAAGAGACACTGGAGTTGGCAGCAGGAGCCCAAAAATTGGCTGAATCACACCCTGGAGTTGCAAGCAGCAGCAGAAGCAGCCCAGCACATAGATTGAAAGAGACACTGGATTTGGCTGCAGGAGCCCAAAAATTGGATGAATCACACCCTGGAGTTGCAAGCAGCAGCAGGAGCCCAAACATTGATTTAAATAGACACTGGAATTGGCAGCAGGAGCCCAAAAATTGGATGAATCACACCCTGAAGCTGCAAGCAGCAGCAGCAACAGCAGCATCCCAAACATAGCTTGAAAGAGGCACTGGAGTTGGCAGCAGGAGCCCAAAAATTGGATGAATCACACCCTGGAGCTGCAAGCAGCAGTAGCAGGAGCCCATACACAGCTTGAAAGAGACACTGGAGTTGGCAGCAGGAGCCCAAAAATTGGATGAATCGCACCCTGGAGTTGCAAGTATTAGCAGCAGCCCAAACATAGCTTGAAAGAGACACTGGAGTTGGCTGCAGGAGCCCAAAAATTGGATGAATCACACCCTGGAGTTGCAAGCAGCAGCAGGAGCCCGAACATAGCTTAAAAGCGACACTGGAGTTGGCAGCAGGAACCCAAATATTGGATGAATCACACCCTGGAGTTGCAAGCATCAACAGGAGCCCAAATATAGCTTGAAAGAGACACTGGAGTTGGCAGCAGGAGCCCAAAAATTGGATGAATCACACCCTGGAGTTGCAAGCAGCAGCAGCCCAAACATAGCTTGAAAGAGACACTGGAGTTGGCAGCAGGAGCCCAAAAATTGGATGAATCACACCCTGGAGTTGCAAGCAGCAGCAGCAGGAACCTTAACATAGCTTGAAAGAGACACTGTAGTTGGCAGCAGGAGCCCAAAAATTGGATTAATCACACCCTGGAGTCGCAAGCAGCAGCAGGAGCCCAGACTTAGCTTGAAAGAGACACTGGAGTTGGCAGCAGGAGCCCAAAAAATGGCTGAATCACACCCTGGAGTTGCAAGCAGCAGCAGAAGCAGCCCAGCACATAGCTTGAAAGAGACACTGGATTTGGCTGCAGGGGCCCAAAAATTGGATAAATCACACCCTGGAGTTGCAAGCAGCAGCAGCAGGAGCTCAAACATAGCTTGAAAGAGACAATGGAGTTGGCAGCAGGAGCCCAAAAATTGGATGAATCACACCCTGGAGTTGCAAGCAGCAGCAGGAGCCCAAACATTGATTTAAATAGACACTGGAGTTGGCAGCAGGAGCCCAAAAATTGGATGAATCACACCCTGGAGCTGCAAGCAGCAGCAGCAGCAACAGCAGCAGCCCAAACATAGCTTGAAAGAGGCACTGGAGTTGGCAGCAGGAGCCCAAAAATTGGATGAATCACACCCTGGAGTTGCAAGCAGCAGCAGGAGCCCATACACAGCTTGAAAGAGATACTGGAGTTGGCAGCAGGAGCCCAAAAATTGGATGAATCACACCCTGGAGTTGCAAGTAGCAGCAGCAGCCCAAACATAGCTTGAAAGAGACACTGGAGTTGGCTGCAGGAGCCCAAAAATTGGATGAATCACACCCTGGAGTTGCAAGCAGCAGCAGGAGCCCGAATATAGCTTGAAAGCGACACTGGAGTTGGCAGCAGGAACCCAAATATTGGATGAATCACACCCTGGAGTTACAAGCAGCAACAGGAGCCCAAATATAGCTTGAAAGAGACACTGGAGTTGGCAGCAGGAGCCCAAAAATTGGATGAATCACACCCTGGAGTTGCAATCAGCAGCAGCAGCCCAAACATAGCTTGAAAGAGACACTGTAGTTGGCAGTAGGAGCCCAAAAATTGGATGAATCACACCCTGGAGTTGCAAGCAGAAGCAGCAGGAGCCCAAACACAGCTTGAAAGAGACACTGGAGTTGGCAGCAGGAGCCCAAAAATTGGTTGAATCACACCCTGAAGTTGCAAGCAGCAGCAGCAGCAGCAGCCCAAACATAGCTTGAAAGAGACACTGGAGTTGGCAGCAGGAGCCCAAAAATTGGATGAATCACACCCTGGAGTTGCAAGCAGCAGCGGGAGCCCAAACATTGATTTAAGGAGACACTGGAGTTGGCAGCAGGAGCCCAAAAATTGGATGAATCACACCCTGGAGTTGCAAGCAGCAGCAGCAACAGCAGCAGCCCAAACATAGCTTGAAAGAGACACTGGAGTTGGCAGCAGGAGCCCAAAAATTGGATGAATTACACCCTGGAGTTGCAAGCAGCAGCAGGAGCCCAAGCATTGCTTTAAGGAGACACTGGAGTTGGCTGCAGGAGGCCAAAATGTGGATGAATCACACCCTGGAGTTGCAAGCAGCAGCAGCAGGAGCCCAAACATAGTTTGAAAGAGACACTGGAGTTGGCAGCAGGAGCACAGAAATTGGCTGAATCACACCCTGGAGTTGCATGCAGCAGCAGCAGCCCATATATAGCTTGAAAGAGACACTGGGGTTGGCAGCAGGAGCCCAAAACTTGGATGAATCACACCCTGGAGTTGCAAGCAGCAGCAGCAGCAGCCCAAACATAGTTTTAAAGAGACACTGGAGTTGGCAGCAGGAGCCCAGAAATTGAGTGAATCACACCCTGGAGTTGCAAGCAGCATCAGCAGGAGCCAAAACATAGTTTGAAAGAAACACTGGAGTTGGTAGCAGGAGCCCAAAAATTGGATGAATCACACCCTGGAGTCGCAAGCAGCAGCAGGAGCCCAAACATTACTTTAAAGAGACACTGGAGTTGGCAGCAGCTGCAGCAGGAGCCCAAAAATTGACTGGAGTTGGCAGCAGCAGGGACCCAGAAATTGGTTGGAAGGCACCCTGAAGTTGGCAGCAGCAGGAGCACAAACATTAGCTGGAAGGCACACCCTGGAGTTGGCAGCAGCATAAGCAGGAGCCCAAACATTGCTTGAAAGACACCCTGGAGTTGTCAGCAGCAGGAGGCCAAAAATTGGCTGAAAGGCACACCCTGAAGTTGCATCAGCAGTAGGCCAAAAATTGGCTTAAAGACACACCCTGAAGTTGGCATTAGCAGGAGCCCAAAAATTGGCCTAAAGACATAAATATATTTTGCACCATTTGGAAAGTGTAAAACGTGGCACCATGCTGAATCTAGTCGCATGCATCAGCCATTGGTGGGTGGAAATCCTGGCTGATCCATCCCTGATTCATTTTGACAAAGGTGAGTTTCTCCACATTTTTAGTTGATAGACGAGTTCTCCTCGCCGTAACTATGTCCCCCGCCACACTAAACACCCACTCAGATGGCTCACTACTGGCCGGGCAGGACAGCTTTTCCAGGGCAAACTCTGCTAGTTGCGGGCAAAAGCCAAGTTCCCAGAAGTCCAGCGGATCCTCAAGGTGTGTTGGCATGGTCATGTCAAGGTATGACATGGCCTGCTGGTTCAGGTCCTGCTCCAGGTCTTCCTGCTGCTCATGATTAGCCTCACTATGCAGGTGTAGAAAGCTACTCATTAGCGACTGAAGACTGAGGCTGCTGCTGATGGAGCTGCTGCTGCTGCTCCTGCCAACCCCCCCAGCAGCCATGGCATTGGAAGGTGAGCGCAGAGCACCCCTCGAGTCAGACCTGCGAGAGTATGGACCATAGCGCAGATAGGCATCGGCCAACTGACTACGCAGAATGTCTTTGTAGTAGTTCACTTTGTCCTCTCTCTCGGCGGGTTTAAAAAATGCCCCCATTTTGTGCTGGAAGCGAGGGTCCAATAAGGTGGACAGCCAGAAGTCATCCCGCCGACAAATGGAAAGAATTCTGGGGTCACTACGCAAGCACGTGAGCATGCTTCCTGCCATTTGCGCAAGTGACTCAGAGGGACTACCTGTCTCCATCTCCACTGCATACTGCCACGGCGTGTCCGGGTCCTCTGTCTCGTCTTACTCAAAACCCTCTAGCTCCCCTGGCTGCTCCTGCTCCTCCTCTCCTTTCCGCTAACTAGATAAACCAGCCATTTCGTCAAGCCTAAACTGTGCTTCACTGGGCAACTCCTCCTCCTCTTCCTCCTCCTCCTCTTCCTCCTCCTCCTCCAGTTCAGCTCCAACGGGGTTCATGTGGCCGTAAGATGTAGACGCCATGTCTCCAGTGCCCTGACCAGCCATGGTTTCCAACATGTGCTGTAGTACATGAAGCAGTGAAATCACGTCGTTCATCCCGTAATCCTGCCAACTGACAAATAAAGTGGCTTCCTCAAAGGGCCTGAGCAAACGGCAGGTGTCACGTATGAGCTGCCACTGGTTGACATTGAAGTTACACAGGGGAGTCCCCCTATCCACTTGGATCCTCAGGAAATCCATGATGGCTTTTCTCTGTTCATATAATCGGTCCAACCTGTGAAGGGTGGAATTCCAACGGGTGGAAACATCGCAAATCAGACTATGATGGGGGCTACCGTTCTGACGCTGTAGCTGTAGCTGATGCTGTTTGGCGGTGTATGAGTGGCTGAAGTGCATGCAAAGTTTCCTTGAAGTTGTTAGGATGTCTTGCAGATGGGGGGAAGACTTCAGAAACCGCTTGGCAACCAGATTGAAGACGTGAGCCATGAAGGGCGCATGGGTCAGGCTTCCTTGGCGCAGCGCAGACAAAATGTTCTTCCCATTGTCGGTAACCATGATTCCCATTTTAAGTTTTCTTGGAGTAAGCCATGTTTGGATTTCCTGATGAATACATTTAAGCAGTTCCTCCCCTGTGTAACTCTGTTCGCCAAGACAAACCATGTGAAACACAGCGTGACACCTCCGTGCCCTGCACACATGGTAGACTGGAGGGGCACTGAGACTTGAGCCTACAGTGGAGGGTGAGGAGATGGCGGAGGATGAGGAGGCCGAGTCGCACGGTGTCACAGGCCCAACGGGCAGGGAGTGCGGAGGCCGAAGCGGCGTGACCTGTCCAAGTTGCTGCTGCAAAGGGACTACATTCACCCAGTGGGCCGTAAACGACATGTACTGTCCCTGACCGTAGTTACAGCTCCAGACGTCGGTGCTGCCATGCACTTTGCTACACACCGACAGGCTCAAGGACTGGCCCACCTTCTGTTCAACAAAAGTGTGCAGCGCTGGTACTGCCTTCTTGGCAAAGGAATGATGGCTTGGGACGCTCCACCTCGGCTCGGCACAAGCCATCAGTTCTCTGAAAGGTGCAGAGTCCATCACCGGAAAAGGGAGCGACTGCAGCACCAGCAACTTGGACAGGAGCACATTCAGCTTCTGCGCCGTAGGATGAGTGGGCGCATACTGCTGTATTTCGGACATGGCTTTGCTGATGGATTGCTGGCGGGATGCATGACTTGGAGGAGGAGGAGGAGGAGCAGGAGCGACAGAGGATGGGTATGACGCACAGAAATTGGGAGCGGCGTGCCACTTGGTGAGGAAGCAGGCTGGACCACCTCTTCGGAGCCTCGGTTCTCCCAGGCCGCTTTATGGTGACGCATCATATGTTGACGCAGGGCCGTGGTGCCAACATTTGTGCCCTGGCCATGCTTCACCTTCTGCCTACATATCTTGCATGTGGCCATGTTACCCTCCTGCGGATGCTTCAGGAAAAACTGCCACACTGGCGAGTAGCTACTTTTCCCACCAACAGCCCGCACTTATTCACTGCTACTGTCGCCAACTCCAGGAACCCCTGCTCCACTACCTCCCGATAAGGTAGCCTGCCGCGCAGCAGGTGCTCTACCCTGGCCCCGGCCCCGTTTGGCTCCAGGCTTTACAGTTGTGCCCCCATGCTGACTGCCAACCATGCTGCTAACACCTTGCTGCCTTAGCTGCTGACTCCGGGGCAACCTGCACCCCTCTTCTGATGATGACGATGAAGCCCCTTCATCACCTGGCTCCCAAGTGCGATCGGCTTCATCATCATCATCATCACCGAGTTGTGGCTGCACGTCACTGATCTTCTTGGTTTCCTCAACAGTGTCTGGCGCAGGAGCTGGAACGCTCGCAACACCCACGACACTGTCCACATCACTATTTGTCTGCCTAGCTAAAGAAGCCACCTCCATTTCTTGGCTGGGCAGTAGTTTCTGACTGTCCTCTATCTGATCATCCTCCTCACTAAAGAGTGGAGCTGAACCCAAAGCATAGGATATGTCGCTGGGGGAGGAAACCGACGTAGGACAGAGGCAATGGGAGGACAGGGACTGCTCTCAGGGCATGCCAACTCAGGGTTGTGTCAGAGGAACCTACCGACTCTAGACTGGGGGTCTCAGATGTAACTTGTGATGATGTTGATGAGCGTGTTAACCAATCTACCACGGCAGATGCGTTACTGGGGGAGACACGACTGCTAGCAGATACTGGCAGTTCAGGTTTCTCACCGTGACTCCTGCTGCCACTAGCTCCTAGGCTGCTGCGACCTCTGCCTGCTGAATCTTGGCCTCTGCTACTCCTCTTTGAACATCCTTGCACTTGTCTGCCTGACATTTTTATGTATTTGAAATGAGCAATAGGTACGATAAAAAATGTGTTTACTTTAAAAAGAAGAAGCTAAATAAAGTGAGGGACTGCTTCTCAGCACCAGATACTATGAAAATTGGCAATATGAGATACCCTGTGGCCTAGTGTTTTGGCAGCAGACCAAAAACCAATTCAAAATGCAATGCTTAGATTCAGCTGAGGAAGGATCAACAAGCGTATTTAGTATAACAGATAGGTTGCCTAATGCAGGTTTGGGATGCCCTGTGGCCTGGTGTTTTCTTTGTTAAAGGCAGACCAAAAACCAATTCAAAGTGCAATGCTTAGATTCAGCTGAGGAAGGATCAACAATCGTATTTAGTATAACAGATATGCTGCCTAATGCAGGTTTGGGATGCCCTGCGGCCTGGTGTTTTTTTTGTTAAAGGCAGACCAAAAACCAATTCAAAATGCAATGCTTAGATTCAGCTGAGGAAGGATCAACAAGCGTATTTAGTATAATAGATAGGCTGCCTAATGCAGGTTTGGGATGCCCTGCGGCCTGGTGTTTTTTTGTTAAAGGCAGACCAAAAACCAATTCAAAATGCAATGCTTAGATTCAGCTGAGGAAGGATCAACAAGTGTATTTAGTATAACAGATAGGCTGCCTAATGCAGGTTTGGGATGCCCTGCGGCCTGGTGTTTTTTTGTTAAAGGCAAAAAATATTTAAACTAATCCAGTTATATATTATGATAAATGTTTGTGTGTAACAGGGTTAAATATGCCACTGCATAGATGGGATGCACAGTGGCAAGGCAGGTTTACAACACAAAGAACTGAAATTGAATTGAAAAATGATCTGGCTAATGAAAATAAAAAAAAAAATGTCCCTGTCACTTCAATGCTGTCCCTGCCTGGATCGTTCCGTTTTTTCCCTATCTTTCACTATCTTTCCCTGGCCCTGTCTACCTCTCTTTCTGCCTCTCTGTCGGTCTCTCTGACTCTCCCTACCTATCTCTAACTCTCTGTCCCTGTCTCTAACTAGCTGTGCTCTGGCCGTAATGCAAGGCTGAAATGCGCACAAGCAAGATGGCCGCCGCTTTATATAGCACGGTGACGTCACCGGGCTTCCTGGCTGCTGATAGGCTGCATGTGACTTACCCATGATGCCTTGCCCCAGGGGGTATGTCTGGACATGTTCATCCACCATTTCAGAATGCCTGTAATTGAAATAAATTGAGTTTAAAGGAAAACTTTGATCGATCGAATCGCGGGGAAATTCGGATTCGTTCACAATCGAATTTTCCATGAAATTCGGAATGAATCCGGGTTCGTCCGGAACGATTTGCTCTTCCCTATTGACTATATTATATATTGCAGATATGTATGTAGAGTTGCAGATACTATGTTTGTGTTTTTTCTTTACTGTAGAATGAAGAAGGAAGACGATGCCCTTACTATATTCGGAGTAGCTGAGAAGGATCAGGGAGCATATACCTGTGTGACTAAAACAGAACTGGATCAAGACTTTGCAAAAGCATACCTCACTGTCTTGGGTAATTATTTTTACCTGTTGTATTAAATGTGTCCATACATGACCCTCTAGTCAAATTAGATCGAAGGTTTCCTTACCCCAGCAGTAGGGCAATCAAAAAGAAGGATGCCCTGCACCACCTTCTGACACCAAGAGTCAGATCCCAGAACCCAGTTCTCTCCTAATTTTACACTGTGGTTTAATGTGAGGGCTGGAAGCCAGTAAGGTTCACAATGTTGTGCATGCCAGCAGCAGGGTATACTGCGAATTGGCAGGAGGAGACAAATATAGGGGCCAGGGATCAGGTGTCCCTGGCCAGTATGTGGGGCTGAGCATAATTTTTTCCAGATGCCCCCTCATTGTCAATTTAAGGGACCTTCAATCTTAAATGACAGGAGGGCTCCTTTACAGCAGAACAAAACCCAATGCTGATTACAGTGCTGTCCGCTGGATTTCCCTGGACTCTAAAACATTCCATGGCTGGCTGGCCTTCCCCTGGGGCATCCCAAATTGGGAATCTTATAGAGAATCATCTGCAACCAGCACCCACATCAGCTAATAGGGACAGGGACCTGGCGTAACAGGGACAGGGACCTGGTGCAAACATTAAATAGGGCCCTTTAAAAGCTCATACATAGTAACATAGCAACATAGTAACATAGTATGTAAGGCTGAATAAAACCATTAGTCCATCCAGTTAAGCCTGAAAGAAGATCTAGGTCTAGTAGAAGGTCTAGTAGACATAACTGGAAATGTTGTTACATGCAAGAGAAGATTCCCCTCCTATGTCAGTGGGGGAAGGGCCTTTCCTCTAAACTTAGTGGATGCCCTTGGGCTATGGTTATACCCCACGGCATACATGGATTGTGGGACAGAGCTTTGTATTGACCACGGAAATATTTATATTTTTTCCAAACTAAATAAACCTAACTATGACAAACTTTCAGGGTACTCCAGTCCTTGTTAAATAGTTACTAACCTTTGAAAGTTCTCCAGTTCTGATATGTCCTTCTTATGCACTGGTGCCTAGAACTGTCAATTCCATATGGGGTCTGAGCAGTGACATATAGAGGGGTAAAATGTTGCTCTGGCCATGGCCATGTTCCTGTTTTCAATGGCAGCTGCTGCCTGGCATTGGGAACTACAGTTAAACCAGACCAACACCCATTTTTTCTTTAATGGGTGTTGGTCCTGCAGACAGCAAATAAGAACAGGTCTGGGGGGGCATTCAGAATGTTGAAGCCCCTGAGCATAACCCCCCCCCCAGAACAGCCATTATCCATACCTTCATCTCGAATCAGCACTGGGAAAGGTGTCCCACGATTGGCTGCTGGGCGGTCACATGAGTCATGTGCACATTCTTGGTGCCGACCACCGGAACACCCCGCCCCCGAATGCACCGCCGCCAATCATGGGACTCCATTGCCAAAGTGAAGGTAAGGATATCAGGAGTTCTGGGGGGATAATGTTCGGAGGCCCCAACATTCTGATGCCCCCCCCCAGGCTTGTTCTTATTCTCTGTCTGAGGGACCAACATCCATAAAAGGAAATAGAGGTGCTGGTCCAGTTTAAGTTTACTAAAACCCTCAGTTGTAGTTGTGCCAAGCATTACCCTATTTAGTATATAATGCTGGCACAAACTACTACTTACCGTGGCCATAAATTTACACTTATCTGTGTTAAACTTCATTTGCCATTTCTCTTACATTTTACTTCAGGCCATCAGTTGATTTAGTAACGCTTTGGTTAACTCCTTGGTTGAAGGGCGTGGACTGTTTTTTTCTTGAAGATGGAACTGGACTGCAAGGGTGTATACGAATTCCTCACTCATTTACTTTTTTGCTTCCAGAGCCGCTGCTGCGGCCACTTGGTCCCAATAGTTAGGTGATATTAACAATAGTATTATAGTTATTATGGGTATTATTATTATTAGTGTTTTTGTTATTGTTGTTTGTATTGTTGTTATTATTATTAGAGATGAGCGAACATTTGAAAAATTCGATTCGACTGATTCGCCGAATTTTCCGACAAAAATCGGTTCGACCCGAATTTATTCGCGACGAATCGCTATTAAAAATGGCTATTTCTGAGCTTCCTAGAGCCTCAATAGGGTTGTAAACCATTCTGCCTTGCTGTAACACGCATAGGATGCGTGCTGGGTTACTGAAATAATACTGTAAATAATTAGCACATGCAGATCAGAGGCATCGCTATTAGAATCGCAGAGCGGCACAATTACAGAGAGTTGAGGTGGCATCACTATGAGGGGCCCTTATATTGCCTGAAAAACACACCCTGGAGCTGGCAGCAGCAGGAGCCCAAATATTGGCTGAAACACATCCTGGAGTTGGCAGCAGGAGCCCAAAAATTGGCTGAATGACACCCTGGAGTTGCAAGCAGCAGCAGGAACCCAAACATAGCTTGAAAGAGACACTGGAGTTGGCAGCAGGAGCCCAAAAATTGGATGAATTACACCCTGGAGTTGCAAGCAGCAGCAGGAGCCCAAACATTACTTTAAAGAGACACTGGAGTTGGCAGCAGGAGCCCAAAAATTGGATGAATCACACCCTGGAGTTGCAAGCAGCAGCAGGAGCCCAACATTGGCTGAAAGAGACACTGGAGTTGGCAGCAGGAGCCCAAAAATTGGATGAATCACACCCTGGAGTTGCAAGCAGCAGCAGCCTAAACATAGCTTGAAAGAGACACTGGAGTTGGCAGCAGGAGCCCAAAAATTGGATGAATCACACCCTGGAGTTGCAAGCAGCAGCAGGAGCCCAAACATTGGCTGAAAGAGACACTGGAGTTGGCAGCAGCAGGAGCCCAAAAATTGACTGACACACCCTGGAGTTCGCAGCATCAGCAGCAGCCCAAGCATTGCTTTAAAGAGACACTTGAGTTGGCAGCAGGAGCCCAAAAATTGGATGAATCACACCCTGGAGTTGCAAGCAGCAGCAGCCCAAACATAGCTTGAAAGAGACACTGGAGTTGGCAGCAGGAGCCCAACAATTGGATGAATCACACCCTGGAGTTGCAAGCAGCAGCAGGAGCCCAAACATTGGCTGAAAGAGACACTGGAGTTGGCAGCAGGAGCCCAAAAATTGGATGAATCACACCCTGGAGTTGCAAGCAGCAGCAGCCCAATCATAGCTTGAAAGACACGCTGGAGTTGGCAGCAGGAGCCCAAAAATTGGATGAATCACACCCTGGAGTTGCAAGCAGCAGCAGCAGCAGCTCAAACATTGCTTTAAAGAGACACTGGAGTTGGCAGCAGCAGAAGCCCAAAAATTGACTGACACACCCTGGAGTTGGCAGCAGCAGCAGCAGGAACCTAGAAATTGGCTGGAAGGCACCCTGAAGTTGGCAGCAGCAGGAGCACATACATTAGCTGGAAGGCACACCCTGGAGTTGGCAGCAGCATAAGCAGGAGCCCAAGCATTGCTTGAAAGACACCCTGGAGTTGGCAGCAGGAGGCCAAAAATTGGCTGAGAGAGACACTGGAGTTGGTAGCAGGAGCCCAAAAATTGGATGAATCACACCCTGGAGTTGCAAGCAGCAGCAGGAGCCCGAACATTACTTTAAAGAGACACTGGAGTTGGCTTCAGGAGCCCAAAAATTGGATCAATCACACCCTGGAGTTGCAAGCAGCAGCAGCAGCAGGAGCCCAAACATTGGCTGAAAGGCACACCCTGAAGTTGGCATCAGCAGGAGCCCAAAAATTGGCCTAAAGACATAAATATGTTTTGCACCATTTGGAAAGTGTAAAACGTGGAACCATGCTGAATGTAGTCACATGCATCAGGCATTGGTGGGTGGAAAACCTGGCTGATCCATCCCTGATTCATTTTGACAAAGGTGAGTCTCGCCACATTTTTAGTTGATATCCAAAAGGAGTTTTTTTCCCCAATGCACCACTAACTGTTTCTTAACAATGTATAAATGTAGAAATGTAGGTGTGCCTTAAGGGAATCCCCAAAAAGAGTATATCTAAATACAAGTACACAATATATGTGGCCCCAGCTACCACCAGGGGCGTCCCCAGGCACCACCAAATCAAATAGCTTGAATCAAAAGTATATCATAAGTAATCAATATTTATTAATGATTACAGAAATACCATCACAAATATATTTTTAAAAACAAAATACTAATAGCAGGGACACAGACAATCATCCCTCTTCCTCCTTGTGAAAAATAGATCCCTATCACACAATATAAAATGCAACAAGTGAATAAAGTGACTGGTGCAATATTAAAGTGCTAAATGCTGATATATAAAAGTGCTAAGTGCTACAATATAACATTCAAAACCTGTATAAATTTGTCCCATATAGAAATAGAGAACAAATAGCCAATCAACTTGCCCCAAAATAAGATAAATTTGTAAATGATTAAAGTGCATAAGATATCACCAAATCGGAAGTTGAGAGGTGTCCCTGCTAATAACTGGCGTCCTGATCCCCCACGCGTTCCGTGAGACAAGCTCACTTCTTCAAAGGTGCCAGAGAATGATGCCTGCTTCACATACCCTTTTTATATATGTAGATGGCTGGAGAGAGCTCTATTGACAGGTGCTGCTAGTCTCCAATCAGGGCGGCTCTCCAGCACACGGCGGCCCCGGCCGGCGGCCGCACAATGCGCAGGAGACGCCACCAATCAGGGACGGCTATCCAAAATGTGGACGTCATCGCCCTCCCTCCCTCCCCACCGCCCGCCCCCCAAACCGCCCAGCCAGCTGCGCCGATGCACAACATTGCTACGGCAACGGACGCCAAGGCAGGGGGCGGGGGGCGGCCTGGGAGGGAGCGCGAGCACGCTGAAGGAGCTCATTAGTAATTCCCAGCTGGGTGTGAAGTCAGGCAGTTACAATTAAAAACCCCCTGATAAAAACGATTAACCTTTATTTTTGTCTATCTCAATCTATCACTACACTGAAGATATATAAACATATATAAACAGCATACAATATATTTATTGGCTTCCTCAAAGGGCCTGAGCAAACGGCAGGTGTCACGTATGAGCTGCCACTGGTTGACATTGAAGTTACATAGGGGAGTCCCCCTATCCGCTTGAATCATCAGGAAATCCGTGATGGCTTTTCTCTGTTCATATAATTGGTCCAACATGTGAAGGGTGGAATTCCAACGGGTGGAAACATCGCAAATCAGACTATGTTGGGGGATACCGTTCTGACGCTGTAGCTCAAGAAGGGTGTGTTTGGCGGTGTATGAGTGGCTTAAGTGCATGCAAAGTTTCCTTGAAGTTGTTAGGATGTCTTGCATATGGGGGGAACACTTCAGAAACCGCTTGACAACCAGATTGAAGACGTGAGCCATGCAGGAGGCATGGGTCAGCCTTCCTTGGCGCAGCGCAGACAAAATGTTCTTCCCATTGTCGGTAACCATGATTCCCATTTTAAGTTTTCTTGGAGTAAGCCATGTTTGGATTTCCTGATGAATACATTTAAGCAGTTCCTCCCCTGTGTGACTCCGTTCGCCAAGACAAACCATGTGAAGCACTGCTTGACACCTCCGTGCCCTGCACACATGGTAGACTGGAGGGGCACTGAGAGTTGAGCCTACAGTGGAGGGTGAGGAGATGGCGGAGGATGAGGAGGCCGAGTCGCACGGTGTCACAGGCCCAACGGGCAGGGAGCGCGGAGGCCGAAGCGGCGTGACCTGTCCAAGTTGCTGCTGCTGCTGCAAAGGGACCACATTCACCCAGTGGGCCGTAAACGACATGTACTGTCCCTGACCGTAGTTACAGCTCCAGACGTCGGCGCTGCCATGCACTTTGCTACACACCGACAGGCTCAAGGACTGGCCCACCTTCTGTTCAGCAAAAGTGTGCAGCGCTGGTACTGCCTTCTTGGCAAAGAAATGACGGCTTGGGACTCTCCACCTCGGCTCGGCACAAGCCATCAGTTCTCTGAAAGGTGCAGAGTCCACCACCGGAAAAGGGAGCGACTGCAGCACCAGCAACTTGGACAGGAGCACATTCAGCTTCTGCGCCGTAGTATGACTGTTGTCTCTTGGACATGGCTTCGCTGATGGATTGCTGGCGGGATGCATGACTTGGAGGAGGAGGAGCAGGAGTGACAGAGGATGGGGTATGACGCACAGCTGCCTTCGGCTGAGGTGCTGGAGCCTTGGCTGGCAGAAATTGGGAGCGGCGTGCCACTTGGTGAGGAAGCAGACTGGACCACCCCTTGGGAGCCTCGGTTCTCCCAGGTCGCTTTATGGTGACGCATCATATGTTGACGCAGGGCCGTGGTGCCAACATTTGGGCCCTGGCCACACTTCACCTTCTGCCTACATATCTTGCATGTGGCCATGTTACCC
Source organism: Gastrophryne carolinensis (assembly GCA_027917425.1). NCBI lineage: Eukaryota > Metazoa > Chordata > Amphibia > Anura > Microhylidae > Gastrophryne > Gastrophryne carolinensis. The sequence continues at coordinate 320,432,531 of CM051236.1, read as the reverse complement.
TCCTGCGGATGCTTCAGGAAAAACTGCCACACTGCCAAGTAGCTACTTTTCCCACCAACAGGCCTCACTGATTCGCTGCTATTGTCACCAACTCCAGGAACCACTGCTCCACTACCTCCCGATAAGGTAGCCTGCCGCGCAGCAGGTGCTCTACCCCGGCCCCGGCCCCATTTGGCTCCAGGCTTTTCAATTGTGCCCCCATGCTGACTGCCAACCATGCTGCTAACACCTTGCTGCCTGAGCTGCTGACTCCGGGGCAACCTGCACCCCTCTTCTCCTGATGATGACGATGAAGCCCCTTCATCACCCGGCTCCCAAGTGCGATCGGCTTCATCATCATCATCATCACAGAGTTGTGGCTGTACGTCACTGATGTTCTCGGTTTCCTCAACAGTGTCTGGCGCAGAAGCTGGAAATCTCGCAACACCCACGACACTGTCCACATCACTATTTGTCTGCCGAGCTAAAGAAGCCACCTCCATTTCATGGCTGGGCAGTAGCTGCTGACTGTCCTCTATCTGATCGTCCTCCTCACTAAAGAGTGGAGCTGAACCCAAAGCATAGGATACGTCGCTGGGGGAGGGAACGGCGTAGGACAGAGGCAATGGGAGGACAGGGACTGCTCTCGGGGGCATGCCAACTCAGGGTTGTGTCGGAGGAGCCTACCGACCCTAGACTGGGGGTCTCAGATGTAACTTGTGATGATGTTGATGAGCACGTTAACCAATCTACCATGGTGGAGACACGACCGCTAGCAGATACTGGCAGATCAGGTCTCTCACCGTGACTCCTGCTGCCACTCGCCCCTAGTCTGCTGCGACCTCTGTCTGCTGAATCTTGGCCTCTGCCACTCCTCTTTGAACATCCTGGCACTTGTCTGCCTGACATTTTTATGTATTTGCTTATTTACAGATAGGGTGCAAGGTGCAGCTTTGGGGTGCCCTGCGGCCTGGTTTATTGAAAGCAGTCAAAAACAAGTGCAAACTGAAGTAGCTTAATGAAGCTGATGCTGATCAACGCTTATGTTGTATACCAGATAGGGTGCAAGGTGCAGCTTTGGGGTGCCCTGCGGCCTGGTTTATTAAAAGCAGTCAAAAACAAGTGCAAACTGAAGTAGCTTAATAAAGCAGCTGATGCTGATCAACACTTATGTTGTATAACAGATAGGGTGCAAGGTGCAGCTTTGGGGTGCCCTGCGGCCTGGTTTATTGAAAACAGTCAAAAACAAGTGCAAACTGAAGTAGCTTAATAAAGCAGCTGATGCTGATCAACGCTTATGTTGTATAACAGATAGGGTGCAAGGTGCAGCTTTGGGGTGCCCTGCGGCCTGGTTTATTGAAAACAGTCAAAATCAAGTGCAAACTGAAGTAGCTTAATGAAGCTGATGCCGATCAACGCTTATGTTGTATAACAGATAGGGTGCAAGGTGCAGCTTTGGGGTGCCCTGCGGCCTGGTTTATTGAAAACAGTCAAAAACAAGTGCAAACTGAAGTAGCTTAATAAAGCAGCTGATGCTGATCAACGCTTATGTTGTATAACAGATAGGGTGCAAGGTGCAGCTTTGGGGTGCCCTGCGGCCTGGTTTATTAAAAGCAGTCAAAAACAAGTGCAAACTGAAATAGCTTAATGAAGCTGATGCTGATCAACGCTTATGTTGTATAACAGATAGGGTTAAAATAGCATGTTCCTTGGGATGCCAGTGTGGCGTAATGTATTTTAAGCTGAGCAGAGAATATTAACAATAATCCAAGTATGAGAAATGCTTTTGTTTAACAGATAGGGTTAAAATAGCATGTGCATTGGGATGCCCGCGTGGCCTGGTATATTTTAAGCTGAACAGAAACTTTTAATACTAATCCATGTATGAGAAATGCTTTTGTTTAACAGATAGGGTTACATAGCATGTGCCTTGGGATGCCAGTGTGGTGTAATGTATTTTAAGATGAACAAAAAGTAACAATAATCCAAGTATGAGAAATGCTTTTGTTTAACAGATAGGGTTAAATAGCATGTGCCTTGGGATGCCAGTGTGGCGTAATGTATTTTAAGCTGAACAAAAAGTAACAATAATCCAAGTATGAGAAATACTTTTGTTTAACAGATAGGGTTAAAATAGCGTTCAGGCCTAAATAGCAGAAAGGGTTAAATAGCATGTGCATTGCATGCACAGTGTGCAGCTGTATTTAACAGATAGGGTTAAAATAGCGTTCAGGCCTAAATAGCAGAAAGGGTTAAATAGCATGTGCATTGCATGCACAGTGTGCAGCTGTATTTAACAGATAGGGTTAAAATAGCGTTCAGGCCTAAATACCAGAAAGGCTTAAATAGCATGTGCATTCATGCACAGTGTGCAGCTGTATTTAAACCAAACCAAATATATTAACAGTAACCCAGTAATTATGAAATATGAATCATAGCCAGCACTAGGCACCCTGTCAATGTGACTTGTATGCTGCTGGATTGTTCTGGTTTTAAACCTATCTTTCCCTACCTCTGTCTACCACTCTAAATCTCCCTAACTATCTGTCTCTCTCTTTACCTATCTGTAAATCTCCCTACCTATCTGTAAATCTCCCTACCTATCGCTAACTGTCGGTCCCTGTCTGCAGCCAGCCAGCAACCACCGCTGTCTCGCAAATGCAAGTCTGAAATGCGCACAAGCAAGATGGCCGCCGCTTTATATAGCGCTGTGACGTCACCGGGGCTCCTAGCTGCTGATAGGCTGCATGTGACCTTCCCATGATACCTTGCCCCACGGGATATGTCCGGACATGTGCTTCCACCATTTTAGAATGCCTGTAATAGAAATAAATGGAGTTTAAAGGAAAGCTTCGATCGATCGAATCGCGGGGAAATTCGGATTCATTCAGAATCGAATTTTTCATGAAATTCGGAACAATCCGGGTTCGTCCGGATCGATTCGCTCATCCCTAATTATTATTATTAATAATAATAATAATAATAGTTTATTTTTGGGTTTTGTAGATTGTGGCAAAGGGAAAGAAATAATTGGTGTGGTTCACCCCCAAGACCTCTTGTCACTTTTGTCTTACAATGTATTATTTTTACCATGATGGAGGCATCTGGGGTAAGCAGATTTGGTCTTCTAGCAGACAGGTTCACCCCACGTCCAGTATGCATGCAAGTGGCACTGGACGAGGACAGCACTATTAGTAGTTGCTAAATATGGGAGATAGATGTCTCTTCTAGCAAGGATTCTGACTCTTCCAGCAAGGGTTGGACCCCCAGACACTAGCTTCGGTAGCTCAGCCTTGTGAGGATAACCAGTGCAATAGTGTGCTCCAGGAGATTGTGGAAGGTTTGTATCGTCTAGAGAGTCATTGTGATCCACTGGCTACAAAGAAAAGAAAGCATTTAATTTCCTCTGATGTGGAAGAGGATACTTTTGCTGCTGTAGTTTCCCAGAATGTTAAGCCTGAATAACAAGACCATTTTTTTCCAGGAGCAAACTCATTTTTCCAATCTTATTGAAATGAATGACAGGAGCCAGATAGTCTTATGCCTATCCCTAGAGTATTAAATACTAAGTATATTCTCAGTAATACTAAGTAAATACTCAGATCAAATTGATGTATGGCCCCGACATCCAGCATGGCCTAGTGGTTAAGAAAGCGGCATTGTGAGGGTGGCAGTTTGAATACCAGTCGGGACATGACTGAAGTGCTCTTGAGTAAGGTACCTAATCCCCCTAACTGCTCCCTGGATGCTACACTTGCTGCAGCCCATCGCTCCAGACTTGTGTACACTAACAGTTCACTGGTGGATTTGTGTTTTTTTTTAAAAAAAAGAGAAAAAACCCTCCTGTGGTAAACACTTCAGTTTTTGGTCTTTCTAAAGACTTCCTCAGGTGATCCAGTGGATAAGCGCATATATCAGGTGGCACATCATGTTTTTTCTATTGTAGGATCGACCTTACAGCCAGCTTGTGCCACATCCATAGCATCTTTGGCAAGCAGAAATTGTTAAAGCAACTGGATTCCAAAACTCATTCTAGTCGCTCATGGAAGGTATGCTCCCTGTTGATTGGGACCAGTTTGGATATTAACAGGCATGTTATTTTGGATATGGATTATTTAATCAGCTTAAGTGCCAGAGGTTAGCTCTGTTGATAGCTTTAAGGCATGCTTTAACGCTTGGCTGAAGGAATGGTCGGCTGATGATGCCTCTAAGAAGAATCTGATGGGACTCTCTTCTCATGGGGGACGTTTGTTTGGGGAGCGCTTGGATGACATGGTAAAGTGAGGTACTGGAGGTAAGTCTACTAAACTTTCACAGGGAAGAGTTTTTCCTTTTTTCTCGCAGTTCATCTAATCCATGGCTTTTTAGTGGGGGTAGAGTTTCCACCTCTTCAGGATACCGAAAAGAATTTTGAAATAGATCAATGCCCCAGGATAGAGTAAGAGGGTTCTGGCAGAACAAGGGAAATCCACTTCAAAGCTCTCTTAGGCACCTTTAGAGGGAGGGACAGTTTCATCAATGATTTACTATAGAGTTTTGGGTGACTATTATCGCTTAGTGTAAATTAGAGTTTCACTTGTAGAATTTTTTTTTCAGAGATTTTACTTTGCTGAATAGTAAGCTAAAGGCTATATTTTGTTTGGTACAGATTATTCTTCATGTAAGGTTATAGGTTAATACCTGGGATACCATCCTGAAGTAAGGGTACTGCTTTTGAAGTTCCTAATCGTTACTGAATCGTCTGATGGCCTGAACTAAAATAAAAGAGGAAAGATAATTCTGTGATACTCACCGGTAGAATTGATTTCTCTTACATTATTACTTCAGGATGTCAGACCCTCCCTGTCTGCTAGGTTACTATAATCCATTCCTTGGATGCCTAGTGGGGGTTTGTATATATGTAAATAGTTGATCATAATAAAAAATAAAAAAAAATAAAGGGAGAGAGGTAGAGAGGAGTTTGTTTCTTGTCTCACCTTTTGTCTCCAGCAAAAATACAGGAATTTCTTATTCTTCCCGGGCAGCTGAATTTACTGCTTTTCAATTAAACTGGTTTGTGAGAAAACAGCTGGAAGTATATATATATATATATATATATATATATATATATATATATATTGAAGTCCATGGCCTTTGGCTAAGGAGTTAACCAATCGTTAATGAATCGTCTGATGTCCTGAAGTAATATTGGAAGAGAAATCAATTCTACAGACTAGAATCACAGAATCATCTTTTTACTTCCTATGCTTCCATTTTATATAAATCTGTTTGTAGCTGTCTTCTCTCCTCTGTGTTAATTACATTACAGTACCCACAGCAGGTTATAGGGGTCTTTGCAACTAGCATCCACAGCATTGTATAAGTGTCTCAGCAACTAGCACATACAGCAGCTTATAGTGGACTGTGCAACCAGCATTCACAGCATCTGATAAGGTATCTGCAACAGACACCCACAGTAACTTACATTGAATCAGCATTCACAGCAGCACAGGGTCTCTGCAAACAGCACCCACTGCAGCTTATAAAGGGCCCAGAAACAGCACCCACAGCAGCTTATATGGGTCTCTGCAACCCGCACTTTGGAGTATTTTATAGGGGACTCTGAACACAGCAACCCATTACTTCTTAAAGGGGTCTCCAAAACCAGCACTCACAGCATCATATAGGGGTCTCTGCAACCAGCATGCACAGCATCTTATAAGAGTCTCTGCAACCAGCATCCACAGCATCTTATAGGGGTCTCTGTAACGAGCATTCACAGCATCATATATGGGTCTCTGCAACCACCACCCACAGCAACTTATAGGGCTATCTGCAACCAGCACCAACAGCAGGTGGGGTAAGTGCAACCAGCACTTCGCAGTTTTTTAAAGAGGATTATGACCACAGCACTTCACAGTATTTCAAAGGGGACTCTGAACACAGCCCCTCACAATATCTTATAAGGGTCTCTGCAATCAGTACCCTTAGCATCTTATCAGAGTCTCTGCAACCAGCAAGGTTATAGGGTTCTCTGCAACCAGCATCCACAGCATCTTATAGAGGCCTTGCAACCAGCAACTACAGAAGCTTTTAGGGTTCTCTGCAACCGGCATTCACAGCATTTTATAGGGCTCTCTGCAACCAGAACCCTGAGCAGCAATATAGGATACTTTGCAACTGTAAATCCTTATAACCAGTGTAGAGGACTGCTGTGGACAAGGAAGATGCACTGGGTTTTATCAAGCACGCTTTCTTTTTATTCTTGCAATATCTTGTAAAGTCAGGTTCACTACAATTAAGCCGAGCATTCAACAGAGCCACTGAAACCAGTATCTCACATGGGGGCTTTGCTCTCTTGCGCCCCTTTCACTCAGGATCATAATGACAGCACATATTTAAGCCCCTACAGCCATGGTGAAGGATGCCATCCCACTTCAAGCCTACCAGGAGTTTGGAACGTCACTCCACCAGAGCACAGTTGCAGGCTTGGTAAGGCAGTCCATATAGGTGACGGGGGCCCGAGAGTTAATAGAGATTCCCTACTATGTAGAAAGTTCCAAAAGTAGGATAGCGCCCAACACCTGGGGGAACCAGCATCTTGGGGAGCCTAGAGTGACTTCACCAGCCTACCTAGAGTTTATGTCACCCTCTGTTGCCAGACCATGTTTCAATATTTTGCGCTCCACATGTTTAACTGTGATTTATGAAGGGGTTTCCAGGCATTTCCCAGGAAAAGTATATATTGTTTTTTTCAGTAGAGTCTGGGCTTCAACATGAAATTTCTTGTTTGGCCTTTTTCTGTATATTCTTAATACTTTTGGGTGAAAAATCTGCTAAAATAATCTATTCTTTTACAATTTGTAGTTTTTTCGCAATAAAAAATGTAAGTTTATCAATAAAATCTTATTGCGTGTGAAATGCCAATTTCTCCCGGTTACAACGGTACCACATATGTATTGGTGGACACCCTTTCCTGCCCAGAACATGCCCCCAAACTGAAACAGCGCTTTAGGATATTTTCAGATAAAATACAACTATGCTATGCGCTATGCACACCTTGCATCGAGAAAAACAACCTTCTACATTTGAAATACCCCCAAAACTATAAATTCTCTGGAAGTATACACCTCAAGCTTTCTAGGTGTACCAGGCTTGTTGACATGGGCACAGTTTTCTGAAGGTAATACCTCAATTAATTATTTGGTTGCGCAGAGTTTCCATAAAAAAGAAAAAAAAAAGAAGAATCAACACCACATTTTTCTACTATATACAAACAAGAAAAAAAACAAAATACATCTGAATAAGCAAGTTCCCCCGAACAATACCCAAAATGCATAGGTTCTCTTAAGGGAAGAGTTGCCAAATACCCCAAAGTTAAGCATGCGTGTAACGGTAATATTGCTTGAAAATTTCAGCTCTGCAGCCAAAGTGCGCACCTTGCGCTTTTTCAACCAAAACATCCCTTTACATTTGGAATACCCCCACCAAATCATATATTCCCTGAAAGTACACACATTAAGCTTTCTAAGCATATCCAGCTGTTTGTATTGGGCTCATCTTTCTGGAAGTAATCTCCAGGTTGCACAGGGTTTCCCTAAAAAATGTATAAAAAGCAGAATAAAAGACATGTTTACCTAAAATATCAATATGCAAATATGAAAAAACAAGCTAAATCTGAAAGCGCATGGTCCCCCAAACAGAACAATAGCCAACATGCATAGCTACTTTTAACCCTTTTAACACTCCAACCTACTTGAGACTTTGTCACCCCCTGTTGACGGTAACTTTTCACCTTTTTGCGCAATGTTCAACTGTGATTTCTGCAGGAATTTCCAGAAAAAAAAAATAAAATAAATATATATATATATATATATATATATATATATATATATATATTGCAGCAGAGTTTAGGCTTTAACATTAAATGTCTTGTTTGTAATTCTTCAACTTTTTTATAAATATTTTTGCATAAAAAAAAATATATATATATATATATATATATATATATATATATATATATATATTAGAAAATTGGCTCCTTTATTTTAAATTAAACATTGGTTTTATTAAAGAAAGCCATATTGCATGTGAAAGCCCCATTTCTCCCAATTACAATGGTACCACATATGTATCATAGCCCCCCATTCTTGCCCAGGAGACCCCCAAATGAAAAGAGCACTTTATAACATTTACAAATAAAATACAACTACAATCCACACTATAAAGGGTTAAAAAGACTTTTAAAAAATGGCGGTCCCTTTTCCGGGGTGGGGGGATTATTTGAGGAATTTTAAGGGTTAAAAATCCACAAAAATGATGTGGGGTCACCTCTACCCAGCATAACCAGCCCTAGGATCAGCTATGCAGGGCTTGTAAAAGCACAGGGGCCCGCCCACCCTGCTGGCTACAAGCCTGCACTGCCTAAATTGGCCCCGGGCCCTTCTGCCCCCCTGGGCTTTCGGAAGGCAGGTAATAGGGGGGCTGGGGGTTAACAGCAAGTCAACCGCTAGCCCAAGGTGACTTGCCAGTCCCTAAGCCTTGTGAACTGGTATAGGGGTCTCATTGACTCCTTACCAGTTCAGAACGGGTTAAATGTAAAAAAATAAATAAATAAATAACCACACACACAAAGAAAAAAAATATTTTATTTATTTGTTTATTTTTAATACTTACCTTCCATTGCTCTCCTTCCCTCACCAATCACTCTGGCTTCTGCTTTTCTGCTGCTGGATACCAATTATATCTGCTGGGCAACAGAACATAAGGGGTTCATTAAAAAACGGCATAGGGTTCCCCCCTTCCTGGGGGGGGGGACCCCATTTTGGGTGGAATTTAAAGGGTTTAAAATTCTTAAAAATTCCCCCAAACAATGACATTGGGCCCCCCCTACCCAGAATAGCCGGCCCGGGACCAGCTATGCAGGTAGAACAGGGCGCATGAGTCAGCTTTGGTGTCCCCCAGCCCTGGCGGCTACAAGCCCACATAGCTTCTGTGGGGCCCTTCTGCCTCCCCTGGGCTTCGGGAGGCAGGTAATTTGGTGAGGGCTCATCCCCCCCTAATCCTCTCTCCTCCGAACACCCGGAAAGAATCATTTTGGGTGTGGGTGAGAGAAGCCGGCTGCCAGGTCATAGAAGATTTCATCCAGCCCCACCCCTTGGGGGCCCCCACCCCTTGGGAAGGGATTGTGGCTTCAGGTGAGTAAATGTCAATTTTTTATTTACAGATTGAAGTGGCCGCTGACAAAGCCAGGAGGTGCTATTCCGGGCAGTCTTCCGGAGCCATCCGAGCCCCCAGGGGGGGGGCATTTTCCAGGCATTCCATTTAACATGGAAACTGTCTGGGGGTTTATTTTTATTAGATTTTTGGTAATTCTTTTAACTTCATTTTTGATGCAATTTTTATCTATAATAGCCTGACTTTTTACTTTTTAATTGTATTTTTCTGTTTTAGGTGTTCTATTAAATATTGCTTTTAAACATGTCCCATTAAACATCTGAAACTGCCTGCAGATTTGTTTTTTTTTTTTAATTCAAAGAAAACTAATTCAGAACAGAATAATGATAACAGGGAAATGGTCACTGGGGATGAGGAGAAGACGGAGCTGTTAAATGGATTCTTTATTTCTGTGTACACAAGAGAGAAACAAAGCGCCAACACAGGAGATTCCCCTGATAGCAATAGCTCAAATATAATACTGGTATTCAGAAAATATAGTTTGTAACTGGATTGAATACTGGCTGAAGAATTGTGTGCAGAGAGTTGTGGCTAATGATTACTCTGAATGGTTACCGGTTGTAAGTGGTGTACCCCAGGATTCAGTGCTGGGTCCACTATTATTCAATGTGTTTATGAACGACATAGATGATGAAATTAAATGAACTGTTTCTATTTTTGCAGATAATACAAAAATATGTAGCACAGTGCAGTCTATTGAAGATGTTCACAAGCATCACGCTGACCTGGACACATTGAGTGTCTGGACATCCACTTGGCAAATGAAGTTCAGTGTGGAGAAATGTAAAGTCATGCACTTGTAGTTTAATAACCTGAAGGCCACATATGACCTCGGGGGGGAGTCAAACTGGAAGAATCACTTGTTGAGAAGGATCTGGGGGTACTGGTAGACCACAGGCTAAATAGCAGCATGCAATGTCAAGCAGCTGCTTCCAAGGCCGCAAAGATGATATCATGAATTAAAATCATCATGGGAATCATGGGATAGGGATGTAATTTTGCCTCTTTACAAGGCACTGGTATGCCCTTACATGGAATATGCCATCAAGTTAGGGGCACCAGTTCATAGAAAGGACGCTTTGACTGTGGAAAGGGTACAGGGGAAAGCTACCAAACCAATAAGAGGAATAAAGGATCTTAATTCTGAGGAAAGATTGCGAGAATTAAATCTGTTTAGTCTTGAGGGGGGATGACTGAGGGGTGACATGATTAACTTATATAAATGGGCAATTCAAAAATATGGGGATACTCTATTTCAGGTAAAATCCTCTCTAAAGACAAAGGGACACTCCCTTCAACTAGAAAAACAGAAATTTAATCTCTGGAGATGATAATCATTTTTTTTTACCAGAATTACTATAAATCTCTGGAATAGTCCTTCCACAGAAGCTTGCTATGGCACCAACCGCTGACAGCTTAAAAAATGTATTAGATGCTTATTTAGAAGAAAATAACATTAACAGTTACTATGAGCTGTTATCAGTAAAAATAAATAAATGAAATAAAAAATAACTTCCCTTACCCCTACACCCTTGGTTGAATTTGATGGACATGTCTTTTTTTCAACTGCACTAACAATAGCCTGAATTTGTAATTGTATTTTTCAGGTTTTAACTGCTTTACAAAAAAGCATTTTAAAGGCATCCCAATTAATATGGAAACTGCCTGATGGTTTATTTTTGATTAGATACAATTTTTATCTAATGAACAAAAGCCTGGCTTTATATTTTTAATTGTATTTTTTCAGGTTTTAACTGCTTTACGAAATGCATCTTTTTCTAAAGCCTCCCATTTAACATGAAAACTGCCTGTGGGTTTATTGTTTTATATTTTTTGCAACCTTTCTGCCATTTTTCGTTTGATACAATTTGTACCAAAGGAAAGAATATTTGTCCAAATGTTTTTTGTCCCTTTCCCTTGTTTTATTGAATGCCACTTAACCAGTATTCATTAAAGCCAGAAAAGTGACAGTGGGAAATCATATTTTATTTTTAATGTTTCTTACATTAAAAAAAATGTGGGATCCCCCCCCCCCCCCCAAAGGCTACTAGCCCAGGCATCAAGCATAGGGGCTGGTTACCTAGGACTCAGAGGCCTCTCTATTGGCAGCCCTTGTCCCTGCAAGTTACAAGCTCTTATGCCCTTTGGTATGGGTTTGGGGCTCTTCCAGGGATGTCTTCACCAATGGGCACCATTCTGCCCCCCAATGACCCAAATGGGGGTGCAGATAATAGGTTCCTGCTTGAAGGTGTGGCCTCCATGGAATCATCCTGATATCATTGCTGACATCATAGAAGAGTAGGGGCCTAGAGGGGATTTTTCCCATGCCCCACCGCAGGCCCCCGATCAGGAGCCAGGCTGAACAGAGACAAACCTGTGTCCCCCTCCTTGCTAAGTGCTGCCAGAGCATCCTTAGATGTCCTGGGCACATACATTTAAAGGAATCTCCGTAGGAGCCCAGAGGGGGAAGGGAAGTAGAAGTAAATTAAAATGAATAATGTTTTTCATCAAACTTGTTTCCACTTTCAATTTGAACTGGTAAAGGGGTCCCATGGGCCCTTATACGAGTTCTTACTACATTCCCCACTCCACCAATGGGCATGGTGGTGCTGATGAGCCAGACAGCCTATAGAGTGGGTATCTTAAAGGTGTCTCTGCAACCATCAGCCACAGCGGGCTATATGTGGGGGCCTACAAACAGCACCCACAGCAGATTATAAGGGACAGTGCAACCAGCGCCCTCAGCAGCTTATAGGGTTCTCTACAACCATCACCCACAACATCTGATAGGGATCTCAGCAACCTGCACCCACAGCAGCTTACATGGATCTCTGCAAACAGCACCCCACATCAGCTTATAAGGGTCTTTGCAACCAGCACCCACAGCAGCTTTTAGGGGTCTCTGAAGCCAGCATCCACATCAGCTTATTGGGTAATGTTCAATCCGCACCCAAAGCAGCGTATATGGGTCTCTGAACCTAGCATTCCACAGAATTTTAATAAGAATTGTGAACACATCACTTCACAGTATCTTAACCCTTTAAATTCCAAGCATAGAGATTCCATGGTGTTGCCTTTCCCACCGTTAAATGCCAAGCACGTAGAATCGTAAAATGCTCAACTCTAGTTCTAGATCCAGCACAAGGGGTTCCTCCTTCCTCCTGTTAATATAATCAGTATTAATCTCTTAGTTCCTTTATCCACTCTCAAGTCATCCGAGTCTATAGACCCAAATATTGCCCACCTCAGTGTTAGGGGCAGACAATTCTAATGACGACATGCCATAGACAGTGGTAGAGCCTCGACCCATTGGTCTGAGTCTGACAGTCCCATCTGTAGAGATCTGACTGATGATACATAATAATATTACAATCCAAAACGACACCTGCAGAGTCGCCCAGGAGTACTTATACATCCCTAATAGGTCATCGATCTCCAAGTTTGAAAAATGATTGCACCACTTAATCATGCCTGTTATTAGTTCTGTATATTGTTGTAGTTGTAATGTGTTGCTATTGACTTGTTTCAGTGGGGTGGTGTTTAGAAGTGTGCCTAATTCATTGTTCCAGTCCAAAGGAAAGTTTTGTAATGTTTTTTTGACTAATGTTGTTTGGAATTATGCATAAATATTTTTCCTTTAATTCTTGGTAGGTGAGCATTTTTTCTCTATTTGGTGCTAATAATTGTCTGATTTGTGTGATTCCTGATTTTTCCCAGTCCGTATATGGGAGTGTTGTGTACCCATTTGGGAAATCTAAGTTTTCTGTTATTGGTGTTGATCAGTGGGGGTTCAATTTATATGCTTTTCTTAGCTTTTGCCAGATTGACATTAATAATGGGTCCAAGGCAACTTTTCTGGTAGTTATGCTCTGTGCATGTGTATAAGATATATTGAGTTGATATCTGGGATCATGCCTTGGTCTGTGGGTTCGTATTAATCTGGGTGTTTTTTATCCAGTATCTCAGCACAACGAGCAATGTCACTGCTTTGTAATTGAATAGGTCTGGGAAATAAAATAAACTCGAGCATTTCCCCTTGTGCGTTCCCTCTTCACACGGCGGAAATAAAATGAGAAGCCTGACGTCATTAATGATGTTAGGCGGGCTGTTTCTAGGGTATTTAGCCCTTTCTTTTGAGCAGATCCTCTGTTTGTTTGTTCAACTCTTATGAAGGGCCACATGCCGTCCGAAATGTCGGATATAGACTATTTGGACTGTATCATTCGCTGGATTAAGATTGCATGGATTATATGACCTTGATTCAATTATACTATTTGCAAATGGAGTGCTGGCTTCTCGTTTGATTTCAGTGTACGCGGTGCCACAGCTGGTCAAGTACCCAATACGATTGTTATGGGTAAGAGTGCTTCCATGATATAAACTTTTCCTTCACACAGCGGGCATCCCAATTTGGGATGCTCCGAGGACTGGAACTTGGGACCCTGGGGTCTTTCAGACTCTGAAGTTCCTCTTTAATGTTGAACTTTACTTCTCTCCAATGAATTATTTATATTTTTTGTTCACTTCTACCATTTCCTTATTTCTTAAGAGTACTGGGAGGGTTTGTAAAATGAATAAGAGTTTTGGAAACAATATCATTTTGATCAGGTAGATTTGGCCTTAATATAATATAGTCAGACTAACCCAGTTTTGAAGGTCTTGATGGATTTCTTTGATAATGGGTTTCACATTGATACTGTATAGTTTTTATGTTTTTTTTGGCAGTGGTACTCCTAAGTATTTGATAAATGGTTTATTCCACTTAATGGAAAGCTAGTTAGGTTTTGTACAGTTGCTCAGATATAGGGCTGCTGACTTTTCTAGGTTAATCAAGTAGCCTGTAACCGAGCCAAATTTCCAGTATGGTTGGAAGGGTGTTCCTTGGGTTGGTAATATATTACAATACAATTTCTCCTTCCAATATGTGAGAGAGTGGGTCATTGGCTAGGTTAAATAGAAGAGGTGTAAGGGGGCACCCTTGTCTAACTCCCTGCCCAGCGTTATAGTTTCTGAAAGTTGCCCATTTATTATTAGTTGGCAGAGGTGGGATATATATATATACTGTATATATCATATTATGGGGTGAATTTTCTGCTAAAGGCTTTTTCTGCTAGGAGTGTGTTCAACCACAATCAAGAGGCATCTAGGCCAGGGGTGGGCAATTATTTTTTCCATGGGGCCACATGAGAACCAAAAAATATTGTGGAGGGCCGGGCCAAAAGGCTGAACTCACTTCTGCATAATATAATTGTATTTCTTTATAAAAAGCAGTAAATAGCATTGTTGTGACAAGCTGCTACGAATATATGTTATAGTTAAACAATTAAAAAGTGAGCTTACCTTACAAAAAAATGTAATTTATTAAATAAAATAAGGTCTCACACAGCAGGGCATCCCAAATTGGAATGCCCCAGAGGCATGATGCCTGTAACCCAGCCCTGGATTCCTTCACACTCCAATGGGCTGGGTTACATGGGTTTTGGTCTGCATTAAAACATCATGACCAAATCAGGTTAGGATGGAATAACCCCCCTCCTTAACATTATTATTAAAGTAACACAGCGCTGCTCACACTTTTCACTCAGTAGCAATGTGAAAATTCCGGATTCCCTCACATAAAGCAGAACAAAACTCAGAGCGGCCACTGGACTCCGTCCTTTACAGTGGAACAAAGCCCCGATCTGGGATGCCCACTCATTCATTCATTTCCACTTTATGGGGGAGTCCACCATTTGTCAAGTTGCTACTAAGTAGCAAGGGTTTCACACAGTGGGGCATCCTGATCTGCCCAGGGGGAAGACCAGTGGCCGCTCTGGGTTTTGTTCTGCTTTCAGAGAAGGAGTCCACCTTTTTTTCACATTGCTACTGAGTAAAAATGGTTTCAAAAAGTGGAGCATCCCGATTTGGGATGCCCAGGGGGGAGACCAGTGGCCGGCCTTGGATAAAAGGCTGTGTGAAACCCTTCCCACCTTGCAGCATCCCCCCCCCCCCCGCCCTTCCAAAGTCAGTGGTCTTGCCAAAAATGTACTACGAGAGCCAGTGCACAGGCGCTCCGTACGGCATGTAACACATTTGGTGTGGACTGCGCCTGCGACGTGAGTCACAGACAAGTGGCTGGAGTACCTCGATCCCTGGCATCAACTCTGCAGCGACTGACACATGTCACACAGTACAGGCCAAAGGCAGGAAGAGAAACTCCGCCCACAGCCAAACCTGCAGGAGGGAGCTGTCCAATAGGACAGCAGGCTCTAATCCACACATGCCCCGCTACATTAGACTCACTACAGAGGGGCAAAAGTGCTGTTACAGGGAACTCTGGTCGTGGGCCGGTCAGAGCCAATCAAAGGGCCATATGTGGCCCTGGGGCCTTGCAATGCCCAGGTCTGATCTAGGCTAAGGAGGAGATTTTTAGAATTTCAATTTCATTTTTTCAATGATTGCTGCTAGTGCAGTTCTAATTCCGACAGTAATCTGTTTACCCTTGATGATCCCCAGATGTTTGGTGTCGGTCCACCATTATTTTAGATTTATATATTATATTATTTAGAATTTTATAGTCTGTATTCAACAAAGAGATTGGTCTGTATGATTGATTTTTTTTAATTGTAGATTTTTATTGAAGAAACACAGGTTACAGGCCATGTTCATTACAATAATAGTTAAAGAACTACAATACAATGGTACAGAGCGGGCAATTCTACAATCAACTTCAGGTCACATAAAGCTGAAAGAGTCCCCTGCTACATAAGCTCTGTACAAGGTCCATGCGAAGCTAGTTAGTTGTGACCAAGGGACCGTCGGACCAGCGGGGCGGATTTTTTGCACCGCCCCCACCTATTGCAAACAATATAGTAAATAAACATGATGCCTGCCAAGCATGCCTCCTCTACACAAAATACGTACAATACAAGGGGGAGGGGATGAGACATACAGACAAACTAATTCGATGGAGGGGAACATAGAGGGGGAAAACAGGGGCAGGAAAGATGGACGGGGAGGGAAAAAAGGGTAAGCGGAGAGGGATGTACTGGGTGGGGGGCGAATCCCCTCAGGTGCTCAATCGACTACTCTTGCAGGAAGTCAAGATATTCCGCTGAAAAAGTGAAGTGATCCCACTCATACCAAGTCTCCCTATGCTTTTCTAAGTTTCCTTTTAAGGAGGCCGTTAGCGCCTCCATCCTGCCAATATCTCTGGGTCGGGTGATTTCCAGCAGGCTGGGATGCAAGTCCTGGCTGCATTCAGAAGTGGGGCCAGTAAAGACTTGCCCCTTCTGCAGATAGAGTTAGGGGAAAGATTGAGATAGCTTGCCAGATCTTCACCCAAATCAATGTCCGTCAAACTCATCACTATTTTCCTGACATTACCCCAGAATCTGGTGAGGACCTCACATGCCCAGAAGTTATGCATCATTGTGCTCCTCCCCACGTGAACATCTCCAACATAGAGGGGAGGAGGAGGGGAATATTCTCGATAATCTGGATGGAACCAAGTACCACCGTGCTAGGATTATATAGTAGGCTTCTTGATATTTGCAGGACATTGAGGTTTTGTGGGCCAGTTAGATCATGGCCTGCTTTTGCTCATCAGAGAATTTCCTATTCATCTCCCACCCCTCCACGAATGGGGGCGTATAGGAATCTGGGGGGCATATCACCAGGAAATATGCGTAAGACAATGCCCCTCTGAAATGACCACATCCCTCACAAGTGCGTTAGAAGGGGGGTCAGGGGCCTGGCGGCCTCAGCCGCCCAGACGATAGAGTTTTAGAAGTGTGATAACTGAAGGGTATGCGAGGAGCTAAGAGATTGCAGGGCATACCTTGAAGCTAGATCCTCCACCTTACACCAGCCAGACCCATTCCGCAAGCGCATGATCCTAAAATGTTTCTGTTTCACCCAAGTCTGAAAAGCTCCATCTGAGAGGCCTGCTGGAAAGTCTGGGTGGGCCGGGACTGGAGTCAACGGCAACAAAGGAGGGGAGATATCCTGTTTCGGGAAAGTCCTACCCACCACCCTCTATGTAGGACCTATTGTTGGGCGTTTGTTCAGTGCAGGGACTCAGTCCAACGGTAACCAAGGGAAAGGGAGGTAGCCGATACCTTCTGCTCAATGAGCGTCCACTGCTTCAGGTTGGAGTGCCTGCACCAATCAATCACCCATGCAAGATGTGCTGCAGCATAATAAGATTTCCAGTTCGGGAGACCCAGTCCACCCCTACCCTGGGAGAGGGGGCCCAAGCCGATGAGACCTACCCGCCCAGACAAATATCGAACAGATCCCTCTTGACAGAATGTTCATTTTAAATATAATTTCCCTGCCGAACCAGGAGAAGGTGCTTTTATTCCATTTTTGCAGGTCCTCCTCCACCTTCTGCAGCATCAGGGGGGAAGTTCAGGTTATAGATCTTTTGGGGGTGGGCTTATATTTGTGTCCCCAGTTAAGTCACTGCCTCCCGCTCCCACTTAAAAATGAAATTCTCTGAAATCAGCTTCAACCGTTTTGTAGGAATGATAATATTCAAGGTGGGGGATTTTTGATAATTTATCTTGTAGTTGGACACTGCTTGGAAGCCAGCAGAATGGGGAGAGTCGTTTCGGTTTTAGTGATGAAAAATATCAGGTCGTCGGCATAGGCCACCACCTTATGCTCCCTCCCCCCCCGCCCAGCCCGGATACCTGCAATATCGGTGGTTCTTCCTCACTGTACGCAAAAAAGTTTCCAATGTAAGGATAAATATCAGTGGAGAGAGGGGGCAACCCTGTCGTGTACCATTCGCTAGGTTGAACGGCTTGGAAGCGAGCCCATTCACCACGATGGACTTCGAGGGGCACAAGTAGGAGGCCATGATCCACTGGGACATATTCTCCCCCATGCCAACATGTCTGAAGGTTGCGAAGATGAAGTCCCAACTGACCCTGTCGAAGGCCTTCTCGGTGTCCATCGAGAGGACAAATGTTCTCAATGTATCAAATTAATGACTCTGGTGGTATTATCCCTACCCTTCCTTGTGGGAACGAAGCCTACCTGATCCCAGTGGATGAGAGAAGGGATTAGGGGGCTAGTCTATCTGCTATTATTTTATTGAAAAGCTTTATGTCGCAATTCAAGAGATAGGTCTGTAATCCCACATTGTGCTGGGTCCTTACCCGCCTTGGGGATAACCGTTATATTTGCTCATAAGGTATCGCTAGTTGGGGGTAGGCGCTCCCTCAGAGAGCTGAAGGATGCGATAAATTGAGGGCTGAGAGTCTCTGTCAACTCTCTGTAATAGTCCAGGCTAAAACCGTCGGGGGCCCGGCGCCCTCCCCGGCTTGGTGTTTTTAATGGCTCTCAAGTACTCATCCATCTCGCTTTCCCCCCTCGAGGGCATCCACCACCTCCTGTTTGAGTCGCGGGAGGCCAGAATATAGGAGTCTATGTTACTCTGATGGGAGGTGGAGCGATCCTGCGGCAGGTTGTAGAGTTTTTCGTAGAACTCTCTAAAGGTCTTTGCTATGTTAGCCGTCAAATAGTGCCTATTATCCGAGTCCTGAATGAGTGGGATATAATTCCTGTTACGCTGTGCATTCAAGGCCCTAGCAAGTGCCTTGCCGCACTTGTTACTGTTCTCATAAAAGAACCTCCAGTACTTGACCGCCAGGTTTTTGGCTTCAGCGAAACAGATGTCTCTGAGGGGACTCCACAGATTAACCAGTTTGGCACCCAGAGCCGCGTCCAGGGCCTGCTAGCGCATGGATTCGATTTTAAATATTTCTTGGGTCAGGAGGTCAATTTGTTTGTTCCTCATGTGCCTCATGTTTGATCAGACGACCCCTAATTACGCATTTGTGGGATTCCCACAGAGACATCTGCGACACCCCATGTTATTTGCCGCAAAAAATTCTGTGATGGCATTTTGGAGGAGGGAGCTATTGAGCCTCTATTGACCTTTAAGGGGTGGCAATTTCGGTGATGGAGATGGTGATCGGAGATAGTTATCTGACCAATGTCCATGCCTACTATAAGGTGCAGGAACTTGTGGGGGACCAGAAACTAGTCAATTCATGAATATGAGTTATGAGCTGCTGAAAAAAAGGTGAAGTCCCTCCCCCTTGGATTAAGTGTCTGCTAGGTGTCCATTAGTTGGTGTTTAAAAAACAGGGTTTTGAGTTTCTTTAGGGAGGAGAAGGGGGTGTAAGAGGACCCGCGGGAAGTTTCCACAGCGGGGTCCAAGACCGTGTTGAAGTCGCCTCCCAGTAGGACAACCCCCTCTGCAAAGGCAGCCAATTTCCCCAGCGTAGAGCGGAGGAATTTATGTTGGTTGGAGTTGAGGCAGTAGCATGTCGCCAACATAATTTTTAAAGAAAAGAGGGTGCCCTTTATGAACAGGAACCTTCCTTCCAGGTCCTGGCAAGTCTCCAGGTGGGTCCTGCTAGGAGTATGGTGACTCCCCTGGATTTTGAGTCCGGGGAGAGGCTATGGTATTGTGTTTTGAAGAATCGATTGGTAAGGTTGTGGGTCCTCCTTCAATTCTCTGAGGACAGTGGACCTCTTAATAGGGGAATTGAGACCCTTGACATTAAGGGATGTGCCTTTCACCCTGGACATGTCGCGCCGACTAGTCACTCGAGCCCAGCATCTGAGAGATATGGGGGCACTGGAGGGAAGGATACAGGAGCAGGAAGGGAGGGGGAAGAGAGAAGGGGATGGAAGCACCGGAAAGAAGGGGTGGAGGGGAAATTGGATAAGAAGGGTTAACCAAGAGTGGGGGGAGACAAGACGGAAAACAAGGGTTAAACACCAAACACTAACACAAAAATCACTTAGCTATAAACGTATACAGATAGAACAAAAACCTAAGCAGGAAATACACTTATGTTTCCCAATTACGAATCCCACCTTACCCTCCCAAAGGGGCAAGGAGGGTTCAGGCCTACTGTGGAAGCAAAGCGAACCAGAGGGCAAGAGAGGTCCCCCAGCCAACCATAAATCACAGTCCTCAGGTGACCACGATGACCATCCCAGGGGTCAGTAGCCCATGGTGCCATCCACCCAAACTATAAAAAACAATACCATGACCCCACTCATCTGACACTGCCCGGGGGCGCCTCGCCCTCCTTCATGAGACTAGCACGGGGATCCCCGAGCTGCACACAGAGGAGCCAATGGAAGGCAAATCCTAAAAAGGCAACAAAGTAAACATGAAAACATAGCGTTTTGATCAGCTGGTAAAAAGGATATCAAGGTATCGGCTGGGACCAAATCAAGTCTCATTGTCAAGGGCCTGAGGAGGTTTTGAGGTTCTTCTGGCATTTCTTCTGCACGCTGTACTCATGACCCTGGTCCGGGGTGTCCCCTGGGTGTATCTTCCCCTCACAGGTGGTGGGGGTGTAAGCAGAGAGGGATCCAGCCAGTCTGGTACCTCCATTGGTGCCGAGTACAGGAAGGCAAACAGCTCAGTAAGGTTGGCCGGGGACTTCAAGGTAAAGACCCACTGATTCCTACGTACCAGCAGGTGTAACGGATATCCCAAATGGTAGGATGCTCCGCATTCCTGGATTCTTCCCAACAGCGGTTTCAAGAGGTGCCTCATGTACCTGGTGCCTGGAGACATCCGGGAAGACCTGCAACATTGCCCCATCGATGTTTATCTGATCTCTTTCCCGTGCCTTCCTGAGAATTTCTTCTTTTACAGAAAAGTAATGAAAGCGGCATAAAACATCTTGAGGTCGGCAGGTCTGGGCCCAAGGGCTGTGTGAAGACAGGCTTTCACAATTTCCGCACTGGGCGGCCCGTTTAAAATCCCATTGAAGATGCCGGTCACCTTGTGCAGTAGTTGGTCTGGGCCTGTCGCTCCTATTTTCAAGATCGTCCAGGTGTAGGACCACAGCTTGAGATATGGAACACTGGAGAGCCATGTTCCTTTCTAGAGCGAGAGAACCAGGGAGAACCATTCCTCGTCCAGACTCGAAGAGGCTTCCACTAACACTCTGGACTTCAGGCTAGGGTTGGATATCCCATGCAGGCTCCGGCTATAGCTCTAAACTAAGAAAGAGGATTTTACCTGCACAGCAACAAGTATCCCACAATAATATAAATATAAAACTGGATGCTGGCTAAGGGGGCCCAAAAGCCCAGAAACTGGGCAATTATCAATGTACCAAAAATGGGCTGCCAGCACAGACCAAAGGACCTCCAAAATCAGCCGCTCAACAGATATACAGATATATTAATATTTCAATATTTTATTGGTAATAGCCAAAACATACACATTAAAATCAGACCTTGGGTCTGCTCATACACATCCCTGGACATACTATTCTGGCGGTAACTTAATATTTATATCCTGTGAATGATGGTTTAGCATGTATTGATGGTTTGATCTGCTGCTCCTTGCTCCCAGTATTGATATTACTCTGTACCCTTTTGCAAACATTAGAGAGCTATTGGCACTTGTCTCTTTGAGATAGGAATTGCAATATTGTGTAATTGAATGTTTGAACAGATAGGCACTATGCACTTTATTTAACTCAATTTTTCTTTAGTTATATTGTGTTTTATATATATTTCTTTCCTCTTTTTTTGCACATATATATATGTCTTGAAATGTATAGCACTATTAGATTTTAAATAGGGGTTTAGAGGAGATATTAATTAGTAAAGGTATTATGGTGGGTGCGATTATAGGTTGTAACCAGCTGGGGCAGGAGCACTCTCTATATTGTAACTCTCATTGATAATAGTATGAATTTGTTAGGAACTTCTTACCGCAGTTATTAGATGTGTATATATTATATATATTTATTGATATCGAAATATTAATTAATCTTTTCCCAGGGTTGTCTTGTTTTTAATTTGTTGTTAGATGTGTGTTATATATGTTTTTTAATTATGGCGCTTGAAATAAATTTTTTGGATTTCTAATGGAGTGCCCAGGTGTGAATTCCATTATTTAGGTTGTGTCTTTGTAAACAGTAGTTGTGGAATTCTGGGAGCACCCATTGTTGGTTGATATTTTTAGGTGGTGCCCTCACACCAGTTTGCGTTACATGTTAAAAGCCTAGACGCGCATGCGTACTGTATCAGGACGGCGCGCCTGCCATGTCAGACCACGCATGCGTGCTGCGCAGGGTGCAGCAACAGTCGTAAGCCCTGCGCACGCATGCGCAATAAGCCAGATGGATCTGTCAGTGATATTTAAACTGCCTGAGACTCTGAGCGCACTCCGGCGTGCCGGCACCTATGGGAGGGACAGCCATGCAGCTCTGCTGCCCGGGGGAGGTGGAAGGGAAAACCAGGACAAGCTATACTAAACAATAGCTGAACACTTAATACAAACAAAACACTACAAACTGCATTAGGCTGATGTCCAATCGGATGTATACCTATGACATATAATACCTAAAGATAACTAAATCTATATACAATTGGAGAACACCATCTCCAAGGCATTTATATTGACAATCAAGGTTCTCACAAGACACTGTGTACTAATGAATTGAAAGCATTAAAGAGGTTGCTCATTCACTCCGAGCTTTGCCCCAGGAACACAGGTCCCTTACTTCATTTGAATATCTGGACACATTGAAATTTTGTATCCAGACCGACCAAATCCAATTTCAGCTGCCCCTTAGCCAGGAATCCTACAGCCATTCGACAAGGAAGAAACGAAATCACAGATGTTATCAGGCAGAGTATTATCTGTAACAAAACCACACAAAATCATGAACAACCATATATCCCAGACATAAAAATAATAATAAAATATGAATAAATGCAATTTCCAAACAAAGCAACTATATAGGACGCTCCAATGTGACACCCATTATTTTGGTACCACATGGGGCATCAAAAATTATATACAAAACATATTGTGCCCATACACCCTACTAGGGATGAGCGAATCGATCCGGACGAACCCGGATTCGATCCGAATTTTATGAAAAATTCGATTCGGATCGAATCCGAATTTCCCCATCCTTCCATCGCTCGAAATTTTTCTTTAACATCCATTCATTTACATTACAGGCATTCTCAGATGGCGGACGGGACATGTCCAGACATCTACCCCGCTCCAGTGCATGCTGGGGCAGTCACATGCAGCCTATCAGCAGCCAGCAAGCCCGGTGACGTCACAGCGCTATTTAAGGCGGCAGACATCTTGCTTTTCCTCATTTCTCTATTGCATTCGTGAGAGACAGGACACTGCTGTAGTCAGGGAGAGACAGTTAGAGAGACAGGGACAGACAGGGACAGGCAGGAGACAGGCAGGAGACAGGCAGGAAGTCAGCGAGAAGCAGGGAAAATTAGGAAAAATCGGAGGCAGTCACAGGGAGATATTTTTTTTTTTCATCCAGCCTGAGTGTTACTGGCTGGCTGACTGGCTTTGTTAGCGTTTTCAGGCTGCTTATACACTTACTGTGCATATATACTGAACTGATCTCAAGTCTGCTGTGGGAACATTACCATTTTGTAAAATCTCATTAGCCTCTGTATTTACTCTAAGCTGCACACTTATTTAAAGTAATTTGGCCTGTATGAGCCTGCTTAGACACTGTTGCTGTGTGCATATATACTGATCTCAAGTCTGCTGTGGGGCCATCCCATTCTGTAACATACCATTAGCCTCTGTATTTAATCTAAGCTGCAAACTTATTTAAAGTAATTTGGCCTGTATGAGCCTGATTATCCACTGTTGCTGTGTGCATATATACTGATCTTAAGTCTGCTGTGGGGCCATCCCATTCTGTAACATACCATTAGCCTCTGTATTTACTCTAAGCTGCACACTTATTTAAAGTAATTTGGCCTGTATGAGCCTGATTATCCACTTTTACTGTGCATATATACTGTTCTAAAGCCTGCTTGGGGGCATCCCATTCTGTAACATCACATTAGCCTCTGTATTTGCTCTAAGCCGCACACTTATTTAAAGTAATTTGGCCTGTATGAGCCTGATTATCCACTTTTACTGTGCATATATACTGTTCTAAAGCCTGCTTGGGGGCATTCCATTCTGTAACATCACATTAGCCTCTGTATTTCCTGTAAGCTGCACACTTATTTAAAGTAATTTGGCCTGTATGAGCCTGATTATCCACTTTTACTGTGCATATATACTGTTCTAAAGCCTGCTTGGGGGCATCCCATTCTGTAACATCACATTAGCCTCTGTATTTACTCTAAGCTGCACACTTATTTAAAGTAATTTGGCCTGTATGAGACTGCTTATCCACTTTTACTGTGCATATATATTGTTCTAAAGCCTGATTGGGGGCATCCCATTCTGTAACATCACATTAGCCTCTGTATTTCCTGTAAGCTGCACACTTATTTAAAGTAATTTGGCCAGTATGAGCCTGATTATCCACTTTTACTGTGCATATATACTGTTCTAAAGCCTGATTGGGGGCATCCCATTCTGTAACATCACATTAGCCTCTGTATTTCCTGTAAGCTGCACACTTATTTAAAGTAATTTGGCCTGTATGAGCCTGATTATCCACTTTTACTGTGCATATATACTGTTCTAAAGCTTGCTTGGGGCATCCCATTCTGTAACATCACATTAGCCTCTGTATTTCCTCTAAGCTGCACACTTATTTAAAGTAATTTGGCCTGTATGAGCCTGATTATCCACTTTTACTGTGCATATATACTGTTCTAAAGCCTGCTTGGGGGCATCCCATTCTATAACATCACATTAGCCTCTGTATTTACTCTAAGCTGCACACTTATTTAAAATAATTTGGCCTGTTGGAGCCTGCTTATCCACTTTTACTGTGCATATATACTGTTCTAAAGCCTGCTTGGGGGCATCCCATTCTGTAACATCACATTAGCCTCTGTATTTACTCTAAGCTGCACACTTATTTAAAGTAAATTGGCCTGTATGAGCCTGATTATCCACTTTTACTGTGCATATATACTGTTCTAAAGCCTGCTGTGGGGGCATCCCATTCTGTAACATCACATTAGCCTCTGTATTTACTCTAAGCTGCAAACTTATTTAAAGTAATTTGGCCTGTATGCCTGATTATCCACTGTTGCTGTGTGCATATATACTGATCTCAAGTCTGCTGTGGGGCCATCCCATTCTGTAACATACCATTAGCCTCTGTATTTATTCTAAGCTGCAAACGTATTTAAAGTAATTTGGCCTGTATGAGCCTGCTTAGACACTGTTGCTGTGTGCATATATACTGATCTCAAGTCTGCTGTGGGGCCATCCCATTCTGTAACATACCATTAGCCTCTGTATTTACTCTAAGCTGCAAACTTATTTAAAGTAATTTGGCCTGTATGAGCCTGATTATCCACTTTTACTGTGCATATATACTGTTCTAAAGCCTGCTTGGGGGCATCCCATTCTGTAACATCACATTAGCCTCTGTATTTACTCTAAGCTGCACACTTATTTAAAGTAATTTGGCCTGTTGGAGCCTGCTTATCCACTTTTACTGTGCATATATACTGTTCGAAAGCCTGCTTGGGGGCATCCCATTCTGTAACATCACATTAGCCTCTGTATTTACTCTAAGCTGCACACTTATTTAAAGTAATTTGGCCTGTTGGAGCCTGCTTAGACACTGTTGCTGTGCATATATACTGATCTCAGGTCTGCTGTGGGGGCATTCCATTTGTTTTTGACTGCTTTTAATAAACCAGGCCGCAGGGCCTGTTTATACTAAATAAGCAAATACATAAAAATGTCAGGCAGACAAGTGCCAGGATGTTCAAAGAGGAGTGGCAGAGGCCAAGATTCAGCAGGCAGAGGTCGCAGCAGACTAGGGGCGAGTGGCAGCAGGAGTCACGGTGAGAGACCTGGTCTGCCAGTATCTGCTAGCGGTCGTGTCTCCACCAGTAACGCATCTGCCGAGGTAGATTGGTTAACGCGCTCATCAACAACATCATCACAAGTTACGTCTGAGACCCCCAGTCTAGGGTCGGTAGGTTCCTCTGACACAACCCTGAGTTGGCATGCCCCAAGAGCAGTCCCTGTCCTCCCATTGCCTCTGTCCTACACCGTTCCCTCCCCCAGCGACGTATCCTATGCTTTGGGTTCAGCTCCACTCTTTAGTGAAGAGGACGATCAGATAGAGGACAGTCAGCAGCTACTGCCCAGCCAAGAAATGGAGGTGGCTTCTTTAGCTAGGCAGACAAATAGTGATGTGGACAGTGTCGTGGGTGCTGCGAGCGTTGCAGCTCCTGCGCCAGACACTGTTGACGAATCCACGAACATCAGTGACGTACAGCCACAACTCGGTGATAATGATGATGACGATGAAGCCGCTCACACTTGGGGGCCGGGTGAGGAAGGGGCTTCATCGTCATCATCAGGAGAAGAGGGGCGCAGGTTGCCCCGGAGTCAGCAGCTCAGGCAGCAAGGTGTTAGCAGCATGGTTGGCAGTCAGCATGGGGGCACAATTGTAAAGCCTGGGGCCAAACGGGCCGGGGCCGGGGTAGAGCACCTGCTGCGCGGCAGGCTACCTTATCGGGAGGTAGTGGAGCAGGGGTTCCTATAGTTGGAAACAGCAGCAGTGAATCAGTGAGGCCAGGGGGTGGGAAAAGTAGCTATTCGGCAGTGTGGCAGTTTTTCCTGAAGCATCCGCAGGAGGGTAACATGGCCACATGCAAGATATGTAGGCAGAAGGTGAAGCGTGGCCAGGGCCCAAATGTTGGCACCACGGCCCTGCGTCAACATATGATGCATCACCATAAAGCGACCTGGGAGAACCGAGGCTTCCAAGGGGTGGTCCAGTCTGCTTCCTCACCAAGTGGCACGCCGCTCCCAATTTCTGCCAGCCAAGACTTCAGCACCTCAGCCGAAGGCAGCTGTGCGTCATACCCATCCTCTGTCGCTCCTGCTCCTCCTCCTCCAAGTCATGCATCCCGCCAGCAGTCCATCAGCGAAGCCATGTCCAAGAGACATCAGTATGCGCCCACTCATCCTATGGCGCAGAAGCTGAATGTGCTCCTGTCCAAGTTGCTGGTGCTGCAGTCGCTCCCTTTTCAGGTGGTGGACTCTGCACCTTTCAGAGAACTGATGGCTTGTGCCGAGCCGAGGTGGAGAGTCCCAAGCCGTCATTTCTTTGCCAAGAAGGCAGTACCAGCGCTGCACACTTTTGTTGAACAGAAGGTGGGCCAGTCCTTGAGCCTGTCAGTGTGTAGCAAAGTGCATGGCAGCGCCGACGTCTGGAGCTGTAACTACGGTCAGGGACAGTACATGTCGTTTACGGCCCACTGGGTGAATGTGGTCCCTTTGCAGCAGCAACTTGGACAGGTCACGCCGCTTCGGCCCCCGCGTTCCCTGCCCGTTGGGCCTGTGACACTGTGCGACTCGGCCTCCTCATCCTCTGCCATCTCCTCACCCTCCACTGTAGGCTCAAGTCTCAGTTCCCCTCCAGTGTGTGCAGGGCACGGAGGTGTCACGCAGTGCTTCACATGGTTTGTCTTGGCGAAAGGAGTCACACAGGGGAGGAACTGCTTAAATTTATTCATCAGGAAATCCAAACATGGCTTACTCCAAGAAAACTTAAAATGGGAATCATGGTTACCGACAATGGGAAGAACATTTTGTCTGCACTGCGCCAAGGAAGCCTGACCTATGCCCCCTGCATGGCTCACGTCTTCAATCTGGTTGTCAAGCGATTTCTGAAGTGTTCCCCCCATATGCAAGACATCCTAACAACTTCAAGGAAACTTTGCATGCACTTCAGCCACTCATACACCGCCAAACACACCCTTCTTGAGCTACAGCGTCAGAACGGTCTTCCCCAACATAGTCTGATTTGCGATGTTTCCACCCATTGGAATTCCACCCTTCACATGTTGGACCGATTATATGAACAGAGAAAAGCCATCACGGATTTCCTGATGATCCAAGCGGATAGGGGGATTCCCCTGTGTAACTTCAATGTCAACCATTGGCAGCTCATACGTGACACCTGCCGTTTGCTCAGGCCCTTTGAGGAAGCCACTTTATTTGTCAGTCGGCAGGATTACGGGATGAACGACGTGATTCCACTTCTTCATGTACTACAGCACATGTTGGAAACCATG
Source organism: Gastrophryne carolinensis (assembly GCA_027917425.1). Classification (NCBI taxonomy): domain Eukaryota; kingdom Metazoa; phylum Chordata; class Amphibia; order Anura; family Microhylidae; genus Gastrophryne; species Gastrophryne carolinensis. The sequence continues at coordinate 320,404,295 of CM051236.1, read as the reverse complement.
GCTGGTCAGGGCACTGGAGACATGGCGTTTACATCTTACGGCCACATGAACCCCGTTGGAGCTGAACTGGAGGAGGAGGAGGAGGAGTTGGCCAGCGAAACACAGTTTAGGCTTGGCGAAATGGCTGGTTTATCTAGTCAGCAGACAGGAGAGGAGGAGCAGGAGCAGCCAGAGGAGCTAGAGGTTTTTGAGGAAGGCGAGACAGAGGACCCGGACACACCGTGGCAGTATGCAGTGGAGATGGAGACAGGTAGTCCATCCGAGTCACTTGCGCAAATGGCAGGAAGCATGCTCACGTGCTTGCGTAGTGACCCCAGAATTGTTTCCATCTGTCGGCGGGATGACTTCTGGCTATCCACCTTATTGGACCCTCGCTTCCGTCACAAAATAGTGTCATTTTTTAAACCCACTGAGAGGGAGGACAAACTGAACTACTGCAAAGACATTCTACGTAGGCAGTTGGCCGATGCCTATCTGCGCCATGGTCCATACTCTCGCAGGTCTGACTCGAGGGGACCTCTGTGCTCACCTTCCACTGCCATGGCTGCTGGGGGGGTTGGCAGGAGCAGCAGCAGCAGCTCCATCAGCAGCAGCCTCAGTCTTCAGTCGCTAATGAGTAGCTTTCTACACCCACATAGTGAGGCTACTCATGAGCAGCAGGAAGACCTGGAGCAGGACCTGAACCAGCAGGTCATGTCATACTTTGACATGACCATGCCAACACACCTTGAGGATCCGCTGGACTTCTGGGCAGCCAAACTTGATTTGTGGCCGCAACTAGCAGAGTTTGCCCTGGAAAAGCTGTCCTGCCCGGCAAGTAGCGTGCCATCTGAACGGGTGTTTAGTGCGGCGGGGGCCATAGTTACGGCAAAGAGAACTCGTCTGTCAACTAAAAATGTGGAGAGACTCACCTTTGTCAAAATGAATCAGGGATGGATCAGCCAGGATTTCCACACACCAATGCCTGATGCATGCGACTAGATTCAGCATGGTGCCACGTTTTACACTTTCCAAATGGTGCAAAACATATTTATGTCTTTAGGCCAATTTTTGGGCTCCTGCTGATGCCAACTTCAGGGTGTGCCTTCCAACCAATTTTTGGCCTCCTGCTGATGCCAACTTCAGGGTGTGCCTTTCAGCCAATGTTTGGCCTCCTGCTGCTGCTGCTTGCAACTCCAGGGTGTGATTCATCCAATTTTTGGGCTCCTGCTGCCAACTCCAGTGTCTCTTTAAAGTAATGTTTCGGCTCCTGCTGCTGCCAACTCCAGGGTGTGATTCATCCAATTTTTGGGCTCCTGAAGCCAACCCCAGTGTCTCTTTAAAGTAATGTTTGGGCTCCTGCTGCTGCTGCTGCCAACTCCAGGGTGTGATTCATCCAATTTTTGGGCTCCTGCTGCCAACTCCAGTGTCTCTTTAAAGTAATGTTTGGGCTCCTGCTGCTGCCAACTCCAGGGTGTGATTCATTCAATTTTTGGGCTCCTGAAGCCAACCCCAGTGTCTCTTTAAAGTAATGTTTGGGCTCCTGCTGCTGCCAACTCCAGGGTGTGATTCATCCAATTTTTGGGCTCCTGCTGCCATCTCCAGTGTCTCTTTAAAGTAATATTTGGGCTCCTGCTGCTGCTGCTTCCAACTCCAGGGTGTGATTCATTCAATTTTTGGGCTCCTGCTGCCAACTCCAGTGTCTCTTTAAAGTAATGTTTGGGCTCCTGCTGCTGCTTGCAACTCCAGGGTGTGATTCATCCAATTTTTGGGCTCCTGCTGCCAACTCCAGTGTCTCTTTAAAGTAATGTTTGGGCTCCTGCTGCTGCTGCTGTTTTAGTGGGTGTTTGTCATTTTTTTGCTTTTTTTCGTTCATTTTTCATTCGTACGAATCCAATCTAATCACTCCATGGCGGACCGGTTACTCGCACCTGCCAACATGAGGTTTGTCATTGGGTGTACTGTGGAGTCCCCAGTTATCCCGATATTTCACCATCTCCCCAAGATCCATAAGCCTGATAATCCACCCAAGGGTCGCCCTATTGTGGCAGGAATTGGGGGGATGAATGTGAGGTTGGCACAACTGGTGGACTCCTACCTGCAACCATTGGTTAGAAGGTTGAAAGGATATTTACAGGACTCATGTGATGTCCTTAGGGTCATGAGGCATTTACAATGGCGCTCTGATTATAAATGGATTACATGCAATGTTGCCTCCTTATATTCAGTAATCCCTCATGATCTAGCCCTTCAGGCATTGTATTTTTATCTACAAAATTATTACAGTTATGATGACAATGTAATTACCTTCTTAATTTTGGCAATGGAATATTTGTTGCAACACTATTTTTTCATGTTCCTGGACGGGTTCTTCCTCCAGAGATGTGGGGCCTCGATGAGAGCCCCTTTTTCTCCCTCCCTTGCCAATCTTTATATGGGTTGGTGGGAGAGGTCTCGCATCTATGGACTGGAGAACCCGTTCAGGAACAATATTGTTTATTTCGGCCGTTATATTGACGAGCTACTGTTGATTTGGCAGGGTGAACACGATTCTATTGATAAATTTGGCTAATATTTAAAGCAGAATAATCATAATCTTGTATTCTAAGTATGTCACACACTCCGCTTCAAGATATTCATAACGTGTGGGTATACTGACCTGAAGAGGGCGATCTGCAGAGATGATTGGAGGAAAGAAAGCCCCTCCCAGTCCATAAACACCTGGGACCTCCCACTCACTACTCAGTCTTCATCTCTGCAGACGGCGAGCAAGCAGCAGATGATGTCTCCTCCTTGCACAGGGGAATTTTAAGGTAGCCGGGTCTACTCCCAGCCAATATTTTTTATTTCCGTTCGGACTCTTTATTTCCCTTATGAATATATATATATATTTGAATGCCTCCCAGTCTTGACTGCTGTCCGAGCGAGGGTATACTAGCACCACAGGTGCTCAGGAGCTATGCTCGGCCGCGAGACCCTATAAAGAGGGTAGGCGGTTATACCGGGTTGGTGACCCCAGTTTGGGATGCCCTGTCCATGAGAATAATTTTTTCCCCTAATTGGCCTATCCCCACATTATTAGCTTGTTCGGGGGCCCTCTCCTCTGATTTTGGTGTTTTCTATGATGTGGGGCGTCTAGAAGTAATCCTTCTATTTAATGTTTGCATTGTTTATTGTTTGTCTGTGGTATAAATGATTCACTTTTCTGTCACTTTTTCTTGCCAGACACCGCGGCCGCCATTGCCGCCGTGGTGCTGGCTTTTACCTCAGAAGAGCTGAAGGGAGGTTTTTCTCCCCTCACGCTCTTCTGTGTGGGGGCGGGGCTGGGCCTTCTGCGTGAGGCCGCGGCCTGCACCCTTTATGCTCTGAGACTATTGTAGCGTGGCTCGAGTGGTGAGCGGCTCCGCATGCCTTGCGGGCCGCTACCGGCTGTTTTTTATTATGCGGCCGGTGCCGCGGGTGCCTGCGGCACCGGCGCGTGCAGCTTCACAATGGAGGGGAGCTTCCCCTCACAACTTAGCTGTGGGGGCGGGACCGGACTCGCTGCGCATCGCCGCGGTCCGCCCCCTCTAGTTCCCGGCACTGCTGAGGAACTTGTTCCTCATGCCCGTTTGCGAGGGGGGGCGGAGCCTTTCAGCGCGCGGTACGCGCTGGCCACGCCCCCCTGCTTCGTCTCCCGCTCTGCTCTGATTTACCTCAGGCAGAGGACGCAGCGCTTCTGGCACCTGGAGGCTCCGTGAGTGGCCCTGCGGGTCATTTTTTTTCATTACACACTTGAATATATATATATATATATATCCCTTTCGCTACTCCAGCCTACCTGGAGTTTTTGTCACCCTTGGTGCCAGACCATTTTGAACTATTTTGCGCTCCCCATGTTCAAATGTGATTTTTCAAAAAAAATCAAAAATGATATATTGTTTTTTTCAGAAGAGTCTGGGCTTCAACATGCGATGTCTTGTTTGGCCTTTCTTTTGTGTATTCTCAATACTTTTGGGTGAAATATGTGCAAAAAAATAAAAAAAAATCTATTTTTTGCAATTTGTAGTGTTTTTTTGTAATAAAAAATGTAAGTTTGTCAATAAAATCTTATTGCGTGTGAAACCCCAATTTCTCCCGGTTACAGCGGTTCCACATATTTATAGGTAGACACCCTTTCCTGCCCAGGAGACTCCCCCAAACTGAAACAGCGCTTTAGGGGATTTTTAGAAAAAAATACAACTGTGATATGCACTATGTGCACCTTGCAGTTTTTCCAGAAAAATAACCCTTTACATTTGAAATACCCCCAACAAACTATATATTCTCTGGAAGTACACACCTCAAGCTTTCTAGGTGTACCAGGCTTGTTGATGTGGCCACAGTTTTCTGGAAGTAATCCCTCAATGTATTCTTTGGTTGCAAAGAGTTTCCCTAAAAAAAGGATAAAAAAGCAGAATCAAAGCAACATTTTCCTAAAAAAACTATATACAAACAAGAAAAAACAAGTATAATCTGAAAAAGCAACCTCCCCCGAACAGAACGATACCCAACATGCATAGCTACTGTCAAGGGAAGAGTTGCCAAACACCCCAAAGTAAAGCATGCGCATAACTGTAATTTTTCTTGAAAATTTCAGCTCTGCAGACAAGGTGCACACCTTGCGATTTTTCAACCAAAACAACCCTTTACATTTGGAATATCCCCCATATTCCCTGAAAGTACACATGGTAAGCTTTCTAAGCGTACCCAGCTTGTTGTAGTGGGCTCATCTTTCTGGAATTGATCCCTCAAAGGATTCTTTGGTTGCGCAGGGTTTCCCTAAAAAATGTATAAAAAAGCTGAATAAAAAACACCTTTTCCTAAAATATAAATATGCAAACCAGAAAAAACAAGCTAAGTCTGAAAGCGCAAGGTCCCCCGAACAGAACAATACCCAACATGCATAGGTACTATTAACCCTTTTAATTGCCAGCCTACTTGAGATTTTGTCACCTTCTGTTGACAGGTCATTTTTCCCCATTTTGCGCCATGTTTTGCGACATTTTTGCTGGAATTTTCAGGAAAATTATATATATATATTTTTTGCAGCAGAGTTTAGGCTTTAACATGTAAATGTAAATTTTATTCTGTTTTTTTACAATATTATTGATATTAAAAAAAAGTAAATAAATAAAAATTTTTTTTAGAAAATTGCCTCCTTTATTTTAAATAAAAAATGTATTTTATTAAAGAAAACCGTATTGCATGTGAAAGCCCCATTTCTACAGATTAGAACGGTACCACATATTTATCGGTAGCCCCCCGTTCCTGCCCAGGAGACCCCCCTAACTGAAACAAGTACTTTATAACATTTACAAATAAAATACAACTACCATCCACACTACAAAGGGTTAAATCGGGGAAAAAAATGACATAGGGTCCCCCCTCCCAGGGGGGGGACCCCATTTTTTGGGGGGATTTTTAAGGGTTAAAAACCCTTAAAAATCCAAAAAAAAAACGACATGGGGGCCCCCTTACCCAAAGTAACCAGCCCGGGACCAGCTATGCAGGGCTTGTAGGAACAGGGCACATGGGCCAGCTTTTGTGGCCCCTGGCCCTGCAGGCTACAAAGCCCGCATAGCCCGTGGGCCCGGGCTCTTCTGCCCCCCCCTGGCCTTTGGGGAGGCAGGTAATGGGGGTGCCAAGGGTTAATGGCAAGTCACTCGCTAGTGCAGGTGGCTTGCCATCCCCCAGCCTTGTGAACTGATATAGGGGTCTTGTGGACCCCTTACCAGTTCACAAGGGGTTAAATGTAAAAAAAAAAAAAAACTCCACACAGACGCAGAAAAAAATATTTTATTATTATTATTTTTTTTTTAATACTTACCTCCCATCCATCTTCCCCTCCCAATCACTGGCTTCTGCTCATCTGCTGGAAGCCTTTTATAGCTGCTGGGTGACAGAACATAAGGGGTTAATAAAAAAAAAAAAAAGACATAGGGTCCCCCCTCCCAGGGGGGGCGGACCCCATTTTTTTTTTATTTTTAAGGGTTAAAAACCCTTAAAAATCAAAAAAAAAATGACGTGGGGTCCCCCTTACCCAGCATTACCAGCCCGGGACCAGCTATGGGGGCTTGTAGGCACTGAGTGGGGGGGCCAGCTTATGTGGCCCCCCCACCCTGCAGCCTACGAGCCCACATACCCTATGTGGGCCCGGGCTCTTCTGCCCCCCCTGGCCTTTGGGGAGGCAGGTAATGGGGGTGCCAAGGGTTAATGGCAAGCCACCCGCTAGCGCAGGTGGCTTGCCATCCCCCCAGCCTTGTGAACTGGTATAGGGGTCATGGACCCCTTACCAGTTCACAAGGGGTTAACAGTAATAAAAAAAAAACACCACACAGATTAAAAAATAACTTTATTAAAAAATAAAAACTTTTTTTTACTTTACTCACCTCTGATCCTCAGCTTCTGTGTCCCTCGCAGCTCTGATGACAGTTATTGTCATCGCTGGCCAGTGGAGGAGGGAGGCAGGTGATCAGATCATCACCTGCCTTCCTCCTCCTGTGGCCAGCGATGACAAGTGTGAGAATCGCAGCCCGGAGCCAGGACGACACCCGGAGGTGTGACGTCATAAGCCCCGCCCCCAAAGGGGCGGGGCTTATCGGCAAAATGGCGGCGCCCGTCGAGCAGGACAGGGAGAGGGCCTTTCAGGCCCTCTCCTGAAGCTGGAAACCCCGGGGGGGGGGGCGATCGGAGGCCCCCCTGATGAAGAGGAGACCCAGCGGGAGCAATCGATCACTAAGGTAAGTAAATGTCATTTTTATATATTTTTTTTTTTTTAACATGTATTTCGGCGGCTGCTGAAGGGAGGGGGGCTATTCCGGGCTCTCCCCTGCACCCGGGTGGGCCTGGGTGGGGGATCGAAGCCCCCTGGATGAAGAGGAGACCCGGCCGGATAGAACAAGGGGTCAGGTGAGTGTTTTTTTTTTTTTACTTTTACTGTAGCAGTGGGGAAAGTCAAGCCCGTAGTTTCTACGTGCTTGGCACTTAAGTGGAGTGGAAGCAAGCACGAAGAAACTACGGGCTTGGCACTGAAAGGGATATATAAGGATTTGAGACTCATACTGTCTTTTCTGTGTTTTTTTTTTTAGGTTGAATCTTCAGGGGTTTTTAGGCTTCTCCCGGTCCTAGGGTACCTGGGTACTTTTACTATTCTTTTTACAAATCCTCCCACTTGGACACTATAAGGGCATCCCGGGTTGCTTAATAGCGTAATTCCCTCACTCATAGCGACTTACTCAAGTTCACTTTATGGAGGCATAGCAGGATTCCGGGCTTCCCTCGGGACAATCCCGGAAGTGCATGGGCTGTGGGGTATCCCTAACAGGGGATGATTTTTTCCTATGTATATCATGTGCACAGCAGACTATTACACGGCAGTCCGGACCCCAGGCTTCTGGGTCAGCGCCGCCAGCCTCATCCTCTCCCCCTCCCTTTTTGACCCGTGCCCCGTGTGATGTTGTCACGGGGGGGCAGTCGCAATCTGATGTATGTGCCAGATTGGCCAGTATTGAAAAGTTTATTTCTTCTGCGGTTGCCAAGAAAGCACCGGCTAAGAGGAAGCATTTATCACCGGTTATTCATTTTGAATATGATGATGATGCGGATGGCCTGGATTGGTCAGATTATTCCCCTCTTGAAGAAGGGGAGTTATGTGAGGATTCAGATATTTCTGATGATCAGCAATTTGTTGGCGCTGATTCCGATCGGAGGTCAGGGATTTCCTTGGACACTCCTAATGTTCTGGCTATCTCGCCTCCGGCGGAGGTTCCTCAACAGCAAGGTGAGTTTTATGACGAATCCAGGCCGCGATTGGAATTTCCTAATCAAAAGCATTTTGATAATATTATTTCTAAGGAATGGGATAGGCCTGCCCGGCTCCCAGGCATTCCTCAGAGTTGGGATAAAAGATATCCTTTCCCAGTGGATACGGTTAAGCGCTGGGCGTCTCCCCCCCCCCCGAGGTGGACGCCCCAATTTTAGGGTTATCCAACTCAGCCGTGTTGAATAGCCCTGATTGTTTCTCTCTTAAAGATGGTGAGGATAAACGCATTGACCAGATGGCTTGTCATGGTTTTGCCAGTATTGGGACAGCCATACGACCTTTTTGTGCCTCATCGCTGTTGGCGGTGGCTACCAGAAAGGTGGTCAGGAATTTGTTATCCTCCTCCGGTTTGAATCCGGACAGTGATGAATTTCGTGAACTAAAACAATGTGAGGTATTTTTGTCCTTCATAGTAGCCGCTTTGGATGATTTCTTGATGATGAGTAGTAGAGCCTCTGCTCTAATGGTTACTATCAGGCGTTCAATTTGGTTACGCCAGTGGGCGGCTGATTTTGGGTCAAAAAAGTCACTGACGGCTCTTCCCTTTGTTGGGTTAAGGCTCTTTGGAGACAAATTGGACGCTGTAGCCAAGGGCGGAAGACTACCTCAACGCAAGAAGCAACGACGCCCCTTTCGAGGAGCGCCTTCCTTCACCCCTTCCTTTCGGGGATCTAGAGCGGGAAGAGGTTTCGCCTTCCCTTCTACAAGAGGAGATTCCTGGAATAGGGGCAGAGGACGTGCCCGTTCAGGATACAATTGGGGCTCAAAACCCAAACCCGCGGACAAGCCCGCTCAACAATGAGGGGGCGCCCTCACACGTGCGGGTGGGGGGACGGCTGCAACACTTCTCCCAGGTCTGGAATCGGGAGGTTTCGGACAAATGGATCCGGGAAGTGGTGTCTTCCGGCTACAAGCTGGAGTTCGAGTCCCGCCCCCCCCCCCCCCGCGTTTCTTCAGGACTCGGGTGTCCCCGGATGCACTGGCTGCGCAGCAGCTCCGGGCGGCGGTATCGAGTCTTCTGGAAATGGCAGTCATTTGCCCAGTACCCCCATTAGACCAGGGTCGGGGTTTTTACTCAAATCTGTTCACGGTCCCCAAGAAGGATGGCTCCGTCCGGCCCATACTGGACCTAAAGATTCTCAACAGGTTGGTCAGGCTGCGAAAATTTCGCATGGAAACGTTGCGTTCGGCTATTTAATCTCTTCGTCAGGGGGACTTCATGACGTCCATAGACATCCAGGATGCTTACCTCCATGTTCCAATTTTTCCCGCGCACCAGAGGTTTCTGAGGTTTGCGGTGGAGGATCGGCACTTTCAGTTTGTGGCTCTTCCCTTCGGTCTCACCACAGCTCCAAGAGTTTTCTCCAAGGTGCTTGCTGGGGTGATGGCTCTCCTCAGAGCGCAGGGGATTCGCATAGTGCCGTATCTGGATGACCTTCTCATCATGGCACCGTCATTCAGCCAGGCAGAATTGGACACCAGGATGGTGATATCCACTCTGGAGAGGTTCGGCTGGGTGATCAACTACCCCAAGTCCTCACTCCACCCGTCCAGGACAGTATCCTTTCTGGGAATGTCTCTGGATACAGATCAGGCCAGAGTGTTCCTTCCTCAGTCCAAGGTTCTTCTGATTCAGGAGTTGGTTCGGTCACTCATGTCTATTCCTCGACCGTCCATCCGACTAGGGATGAGACTGGTGGGTTTGATGGTGGCCTCCTTCGAGGCAGTCCCCTTTGCTCAGTTTCACACAAGGACACTACAGCTCCATCTGTTGTCGGTCTGGAACAGGTCTCCTCAATCGCTGGATCAATTCTTTCAGATGTCCCCTCGGGTTCGCCGCTCGCTTCGGTGGTGGTTGAACTCAACCAACCTGCTGAGGGGCAGATCCTTTCGGACTCCTCAGTGGGAGATAGTCACCACGGATGCCAGCCTCTCAGGATGGGGGGGCTTTTGGAAGGATCTGCAAGTTCAGGGCTTGTGGGGTCCCCTGGAAGCTCACGAGCCTATCAATGTTCTGGAATTAAGGGCCATCAGGTTGGTTCTTTGTCATTTGACTCATCAACTGCGAGGCTTGCCGGTCCAGGTCAGGTCGGACAATCGGACGGAGGTGGCCTACATCAATCACCAGGGAGGGACCCGCAGCATGAATGCTTTCAAGGAAGTGTCTCTGATTCTGGACTGGGCGGAGAGCCATGTCCCGTGCATCTCGGCAGTTTACATCCCGGGAGTGGAGAACACGGAGGCGGACTCTCTGAGCAGAATGTCAGTCCGCAAGGGGGAATGGTCTCTCAATCCCAAGGTCTTTCACTCAATTTGTCGCAGATGGGGGTCACCGGCGGTGGACCTATTTGCCCCCCTTCACAATCACAAACTTCCGGCATTTGTGTCTCTGGCGAAGGACCCTCTGGCTCTCACAACGGATTCCATGTCTCTGAACTGGAGGGATCTGGGTTTTCTGTACCTGTTCCCTCCGTTTCCCATGGTGGCCAGAGTAGTGCGCAAGCTTGCTCTGGAGAGAGCACCAGCAATCCTGGTGGCTCCAAGGTGGCCAAGACAGGTCTGGTTCGCAGACGTGGTAAGGTTGGCAGAAGATCAGTTCGTTCTGCCCCTGCTGCCAGATCTACTCACACAGGGTCTTCTTCGTTACCCCAATTTACCAATGCTGGCTTTGACGGCGGGGCTGCTGAAACCTCCATCTTGAAGGAGGAAGGTCTTTCGGATGCTGTGATTTGGACTCTTATTAGTGCTAGGAAAAGGTCCTCATCGTCTGTGTATTATAGGACTTGGAGGTCTTATATTGACTGGTGTGAATCTACAGCTTTTCCTTGTAGGGAATTCTCTATTTCTAGAATTTTGGAGTTTTTGCAACATGGTCTGGACCTGGGGCTCCAACTCAGTACTCTGAAGGGACAGGTGTCTGCCCTGGCGGTGTTTTTCCAAAAGTCTTTTGCGCTTCATCCTTTGGTTAAGACTTTTTTCCAGGGGGTTACACATGTGCGGCCTCCTAGGAAGCCTATGATTCCAGTTTGGGATTTGAATTTGGTTCTTTCTGCTGTCCAGGGTCCCCCCTTTGAGCCTTTGCATGATATTCCTTTGTCTTCCCTTACGCAGAAGGTGGCCTTTTTGGTAGCTATCTCTTCTGTTAGACGTGTTTCTGAGTTGGCGGCTCTATCTATTCATGCTCCGTATTTTGAAAGACATCAGGACAAAGTGGTTTTCCGTTTTAAGACGGATTTCCTTCCTAAGGTGGTTTCGTCCTTTCATTTAAATCAGGATATTGTTCTGCCCTCTCTGTGTCCTAATCCCAGCAATGACAAGGAGAGGGCCCTGCATTCTTTGGACGTGGTTCGTGTTGTGAAGTACTATTTGGTGGTAACGTCTGCTTTTCGCAAGACTGATGCATTTTTCCTGGTGCCATTTGGGCCCAAGAAGGGTCTAGCACCCACAAAGTCTACCATCAGCAGGTGGATTCGTCAGGCCATTGTCGGGGCCTATTCTGCTAAGGGGAGAGGTCCTCCCTTTCGTGTTACAGCTCATTCTACTCGTGCGGTTGGGGCTTCCTGGGGTTTTCAGCACCAGGCCTCGGTTGAGCAAGTTTGCAAGGCTGCTACCTGGTCTTCTGTTCACACTTTTTCAAAGTTTTACAAGGTTGATGTTCGGGCCTCAGCGGATGCTGTTTTTGGCCGCAAAGTTCTGCAGGCTGCAGTAGTTTAAGTTGTGCTTTATGCCTTGTTTTGGATCCCCACCCTTTATGGACACTGCTATTGGATGTCCCACACGTTATGAATATCTTGAAGCGGGGTGTGTGACATACTTAGAATAATACCATTTTGTGAATATTCACCTTGTAAAATGGGTATTATAAGTATGTCACACACCCCGCTTCAACCCGCCCTTTTGTATTCTGGATCCTTCATTTTGTGAACTTTGCGTTGTTATGACTTATTTTTAGCTCTTCCTGGTCCCTTACCTTACTGCTTTCTTTATACTGGGTAATGAGTGGGAGGTCCCAGGTATTTATGGACTGGGAGGGGTTTTCTTTCCTCCAATCATCTCTGCAGATCGCCTGAATTGATTGATTCAGTGCCCAGATCTCATTTGGAGGTATTAGGCCTATACTCCCCACCATTTGCCCATTTACTTGACCACATCAAGAAAATGTATAAAATGTATAATGTATTTGCTTAACATTAAAAAATCATTTTTTGTCTATACATGATTCCTTGCAATACTTCATTTATCATGCAGTGTCAAATTTTTACTTTACAAGTTTTTCATGAGGCATGGTGTTATATTCCATGAAAAAAGATAATTCATGCTTTTTCTCTCATTCTGTGTCTTTTGGGGTAAACGTGTTTTGCTTTAGGCATATATATCGGCATATATATTCACGTCAAAAAAAGATGGTGAGTACAAGAACCATTCAGGGCATCTACATTAATATTTTGTCACAAGGATTATATATGTACCTGTGAGCCTACATAAATATGTGCCAAAAATATGGAATCCACCCTCTGAGAGAATGCAGGTATCTTGTGGCACCATACAAAAGGAAGTCCAAGCACACCAAAATGTATATGCACAAAGATTTTTATATATATATATATATATATATATATATATATATATATATATCACAAAAAAGAGTATTTACACTTCTATATACACAATCCATATGATGACAACATACAAGTATAGACTATGTCCCAAGATTTACATATATACACAGAAAAAAGGATACTGATCCAAGTATGTTGCTTCTGGGGAGGCTGTATGCACCAGGACTCTAAATAATATATGTACATATCTACATATATAATATATCTACATATATTATTTAGAGTCCTGGTGCATACAGCCTCCCCAGAAGTAACATACTTGGATCAGTATCCTTTTTTCTGTGTATATATGTAAATCTTGGGACGGGGAGGCCGATTCAGTAATAGCGCCAGGTAGCGACAGATGAGCGCCTGAAGTGCGGCGCTATGAGTGCCGCTAGCGTACGCCATGAACGCCTGTGATTCGCTATAGCAGGCCTCCTCAGTCGCTATCTGGCGTTGTTGGGAAGAATGCCTACATTGGTGAATATGATGTTTCAGATCTGCTTTATAGGCGCTGTAATTTTTTCACACGCTATTCAAGACAGCGCCTGAGCGTTGGTTTGCTGTTGGATTGAAATCAATGTTATGACCTTCAGTAGTAAACACCTTGCACCATGTTTCTTGGTTTATATTTTTTTTATTTTTTTTGTGTTTTTGGCTTCAAATAAAAAATTAAACAAATGTGGCTTTCTCTTCATGGTGCCTACAAAATAAGAAAAAGTGTAGTTAGTTTTTATTTTTAAATTTGGTTTGTAGCATTTAATGTCATTTTTTGTTTTTTTTTTAGGGTCAATTGTTGTCAACTTGCACAACACCCCTAATTGTTATGTGGGTCAACTTTTACACCTCCCCTTATAGTGGTTTTGGTCAACTTACACCCCCCCCTTATACTGCTTTAGGTCAACTTACACACACCCCCTTATAGTGGTTTTGATCAACTTACACCCCCCCCCCTTATAGTGGTTTTGGTAAACTTACACACCCCCCCTTATACTGCTTTAGGTCAACTTACACCCCCCCCTTATAGTGGTTTTGGTCAACTCCCCCCCCCTTATAGTGGTTTTGGCAAACTTACACCCCCCCCTTATAGTGGTTTGGGTCAACTTACACCCCCCCTTATAGTGGTTTTGGGCAACTTACACCCCCCCCCCTTATAGTGGTTTTGGTCAACTTACACCCCCCCCCCTTATAGTGGTTTGGGCCAACTTACACCCCCCCCCTTATAGTGGTTTTGGTCAACTTACACACACCCCCTTATAGTGGTTTTGGCCAACTTACACCCCCCCTTATAGTGGTTTGGGTCAACTTACACCCCCCCCTTATAGTGGTTTTGGGCAACTTACACACCCCCCTTATACTGCTTTTGGTCAACTTACACCACCCCCTTATAGTGGTTTGGGTCAACTTACACCCCCCCTTATAGTGGTTTTGGCTAACTTACACCCCCCCCTAATACTGCTTTTGGTCAACTTACACCCCCCCCCTTATAGTGGTTTGGATCAACTTTCACACCCCCCCCTTATGATTGGATCCAACAAATAGTTCCCCTGTAGTGCAGTACTTGTATTATAGTGAAGGTGAGGTAGCTTACCGAGAAAAATGAAGTGATCATGCTTTCCCTTAGCTCAAATCCAGTCTGGGTGTCCTCACTCGTTTCTGCGGCCATGTTGGGGACTTCTGGCACCAGTGCTGTTTCTTCAGGGGGTTGTATTCTGTGGCATATGCAAATATTGTGTAGCACACAGCATGCGAGGATAATTTTGGAGACTGTTGTGAACTGTACAACAGTTCTCCTCCTGGGCGTGCCAAACACAGAAAGCGCGCTTTCAGCAGTCCAATGGTTCTTTCCACAATGCTTCTGGTTTTGCGATGTGCTGCATTGTAGCGTAGTTGGGCAGAGGTCTGTGGGTTTCTGACCGGAGTCATGACCCACGTTCTCTGCCCGTATCCCTTATCCGCTGTGGAATAAACACAATGAGAGAGACAGCAATTAGTACTAGTACATGTTATTTTTTGAAACATTTTAAAATTTAGCTTACTAGGCCACATTTTTTTAAACAAATACTTTGTCATGGTTATTTATTTACCCAGTAGCCAGCCAGGTGGCATTTCATTGTTCTCAAACTTCCGGCACAGGACTGACTGCTAGAGTCGTGGCATGAGCCGGGGAAGCCAGATCTCACGGCCCGCAGCTTCATGTCATGGTCACATACCACCATGACATTCATGGAATGGTATTGCTTCCTATTCCTATAATGCAGTTCCTGTGCACGGGGAGGGCGGAAAGGGATATGTGTACCATCCACGCACCCTAGCACATTCGGAATCCCTCCCATGCGATAGAAAGCATGTTTGATTTGGGCAACCTCATCCGCATCCTCAGGAAATTTGATGTAAACAGGGATAAGGTCACAAATAGCCAGTACTACCTGGATAAATATGCGGCTCATTGTAGCCTGGCTGATCCCGCTAAGAAGGGCAGAGGTTGCCTGGAAATTCCCTTGTGCCACAATATTAAGCGTGGCACATAGGCGAACTATGCCTGGAATGGATTGGGTGCGTTTGGTGGATGGATCGATTTTGGTCTTAATCTGATCATATAGGGACTGTAGTGCTGCACGATTCAAACGAAATCGGCTTCTGATCTGCTCGTCACTTAAATCCCACACTGAAAGACGGATGCCAAAGGATCGGGGTGCCCTAAGCCTCACAGCACCCTCCTCCCTGGCCTCCTGTTCTTCCAGCATTCTACCACATCCATACACCCATAACCCATACATACCCTCTTATCCATCTTACACTCACTGACCAGATATCCAAATGAAGGCAAAACAAAATAAATCAACAAACACACCACAGACACAAGCACACTCCTCACACAATCACAACAATGCAGCTCACCACAAAACCAGATCTATAGTGGTCAGAACCACCAGACTGCTGAAAGTGTGCTTTCTAAGTTAGGCACAACCAAGAGGGGATTTGCTGCACAACCCACAAAAGGCCCCAAAATCAATCCTCACGTGCTGTATGCTACACAATATTAGCATATGCCAACAAAATAAATCTCCTAAAGAAACAGCACTGATGTCAGAAATCACCCAACAAGCCACAGAGAGTAAGGCCCAAACCCAGCCAGACAGTAAAATGAACTAAGGGAACAAAGCACCACACCACAGCCTTTGCCACAGTGTAACAATACAAGAAGGTTGTCAAATAAAGCCATTTATACTTAACTTTGGGAAAGGACAGGTCCGCTTTGCCGCCTTTTGCGTTGCTATGCTATTTCCTGTCTGCAATTAGGTGACCCAGGTGTGCTAGAAACGGTTTGCGCATGCGTACACTAAAACATACTAGCGTACGTGAGCAGATACTTGCGTGCTTTAGCGGTCATGTTTGAACATTCCATTTGGGACCAATCAAAGGTAAGCTGCTCTCAAATTAAATAGCCGTTTGTCGAGCCACATTTAACAAGTGTTTAATATACCTGATTACATTGTTGTCTTTGGTTGTGTTGTTTGCATAATGAGGTCTCTAATTAGTTAATTGGCTTCCACACATGCTTCAAACAAACAGCAGCCATTGCAGTGGAGCTGTTGCTACAAGCACCTGGGCAGTATGTGTGAAGCAATTAAGTGGACCTGTTTGTGATTGGTTGTTAGAGCACATAAAACCTGCCACCCCCCAAAAGATCTTGTTGCCATTCTGTAGTTTGTATGCGTGCTTGTGTGTGGGCTAGTGGTGTGTGTGCAGCTACAGGATGGAGCCAAATTCTGGACATCTGCCGGCCACAGCTGGGCCAAGTAGGAGTGTGTTGGGTGCTGTGCGCAGACCTCCCTTAAGGAAAAGGGCCCAGGCCGAAGGTGAGCCTGCACCCAAGGCCAGGCGCCCATTTGCCAAGAGGGAGCCAGAATTTAATTTGGCGTATAACAATACTCTTGTGCGTCTTACCCTGGCAAAATGGGAGCTCATCTTTGGCTCCCAAAGCCAGTCTATAGGCAAGCAAGAAAGGAGCAGATTGTGGGATGCCATTGGTGAGGAGCTTACTAGCAGTGCTCAATACCCACGTAGTGGCCCATCCTGCAAGAAACGCTTCTACACTTTGAAAAGGGCCCTTATGCAAAAGATGAAGCATGATCTTGAGGTCGAGAGTGGGACCATCCAGGGTCCAAAGAGTACCTACAGGTCATATGAGGAGATGCTGAAGTGCAAAATTCCCCTCGTTCGGCTGCAGGGTGTGGATGCTGGGGATGACACCACAGATTGGGCAGAAGGTACATCTTTATATTTTTTCTGGTGATGTTAATGTATGTGATTTGCTTTGTCTCTTTCTGGCCAACTAACAGTAGGACATATGAACTAGTACATTATACCTCATAAATGTTTTACTTTCCTGTCTGTTGCTTTATGCATAGGTGCACATGGTGATGTCCATGAATCGGGGGAGGAGGACACCCCAACTCCTGGCCTTCAACCAACCTCAAGCCTAACCCAGTCTGCTATTGAAGGTATTTATCACAAATTAATGGGATGATTTGTTTAGAATAAATGGGTGTGGGAGCACCTCAAACAATAGTTCTTCACACATTTTAGGTTTATTAATATGGGCCTGGGAACTAATTTCATGCCCAGTTTAACCCTCTCATCTGCCGCACATTACCAATGCCTGAATCCTTACTTTGCTTTTGGATAGCTGCACCCCCACTGGCACCAGCATCTCCTCAGGAGCCAAGCTACTCTTTGGATGCCGGTAAGTGCATGTGTCAACCTTGCTGTAGCCGCTTTAACACAAGTGCATGTCTTTCATTTTGTTTTTTTCTTTGTAGGCCAAGTCACTGCTTCATCTTTGGACACCACTTCCTATGTTGCAGGTCAACAGGACCCTGTTGGTGTGTATTGCCAAAAACACTGTATCCTTTATGCTGGTTATGTTACACTGGGTCTATTTTGTTCCTCTAATAATCTACATGTTTTCAATGTCAACTTGAAGATGGCTATTTAGAGTGGATTTGCCATCCCCATGCTCATTAGTAAACTGTTTTGAGTGATTTCAATGCATTTTGTTGGTATATTAAAAGACAAACGCCAGAGTAGTGTTGTGAATATTTATAGACATTCATTGTGTATTTTAGTTGGCCGGAATCTAGGAAGTGGCTGTCCGGAATGGACCCTTCAATGTGAGGCTGCTAGAGATGAGGGTAAGTTGGGTTTGCTTTATTATCTAGTAAGGATGTTTGTGAACCTTTTATTAGAATTTATTAGTCCAACTTGTGTTTAAACATTGAATTTTCAAGGGCAAAGCTTGAGTGAGGGACTAACTCTGGACATCTGTGAGATGGCGGGTATGTGTAATTTGACATATGTGCCTGTTAGTGTTTGGGCCAATGATTGGCTACTCTTCCTCTTACATACATGTTGGCAATCTGAGTTGGCAAGTTACATTTTGGCTATTGTGCAATCTAGCACTTTGTCGAGGTATGGCCTCGATAGTCTATCCATCTAAAAATTTACAAATCTCAACTGACCTACTAACATGACTTTCCTGTTTAGCATATGCCAGCTTGCCCCATCTCTCAGATGTGGATTTGCCCCTTTCTGGCAGCCAGACCCCAAAAATACTTAGGGCGGACGACACTGAGGTAACATGGATGATTTTTGGGAACACTAACCACATTGACATGTTCGTGGGTAGTCCAGGAACCACCATGTAACCTGTTTTGTTTTTTTGCCAGGAGGCCATATCGGATTCCCAACTGTGCCGTCTGCCCAAGTGCCATGTGGACAAGCTACAGAGGCACAAGCAATGGTAAGTTTGACTTTTACACTTTGGGTAAATGATTGGGAGGGGCATACCTGCATTGTTTAAGCTTCACTACAATCTTTTGTTTGTTTTTTTTAGGCTGAACACCCAAGAAGAGGAGTTGTTGCACCCACAAGTGCTGATTTCTATGAGCTAGGGGTCCGGATGCTGGAGGACTACAGCCACCAACAGCCGCGTGATGGAACTAGTGAGCGCATTGCGGCGTTGGAAAATCAGGGGCTGGTGTATCGGCAACAAATTGAGGACCTGCAGCGTCAGCTCCATGACATGCAAAATCAGCAGCAATCAGAAAACAACAGGGTACTCCAACGAATGGCACATGCCATGGAGCAAGCTGTAGAGTGCCAGGACCAAACTTTGTTGTTGATCCATCAGCTGACACAACAGCAGTCTATATTTTTTACTGCACTGTTGTCCCCCAACACCACCCCTAGCAATGACTCACAACCTCCTCCAAGGCCACCGAGCCAAGAATTTTGATTTATTTTGTTTCTTGGAATATTTTTGTTGAATAAATTTTAGTAACCCACCTCAAAATAGTGTTTTTGAAAAGACATAGCTACTAACACAGTCAGGGATGAGTCTCTAGATCTAGATATGTACATGTAGCCAGAAATGTATGACACACATTGTTGGGCATATATTACTATGGTTTACACATTAAATGGCTACAAAGTTAACCAAAAATTAACCAAATAATGGGTTGCTAGACACTTAAACTATGATTGATAAGGCACAACACACTGTAATTAGAAAAATAGAAAACATTTATTGTGGCTCAAGGCGGCCAACATGGCCAACATTCCGCCGCACTGCGGCAAAAACCATACCCCCCACCCTAACGACGCCTCTTCTTGCCCAGCAGCATAAGGCTTGTCCGACGGACATACTGCCACAGTCTGCGATGCTCCGTTTCACAAGCTGTAGAGAGTATAAAAAAACAATATTAAACACATATAATGTGATCTCAACATACACAGATGTAGCAATGTAATGAAATTGCCTCAAATTATCTGAGCCACACATTCCCATTGCTGTAAACTGTGCCCTTATGTGTTACCATTATATGAGTACTCGTGCCTGCCTTACATGTGGCTACAACATCCCAAGCATACATTTACTCTGAACTCTTGGGAATAAATTAAGGGATAAGTCCCAGTGTGCACATTTATTTGGTTATTTACAGCAAAACATCAGGGCCTAAGTCCTAACGATTAAACTGCTTGGGCCAAGCATATTACAGTTCACCACCTTAGCAGCCCAATTTTTTGGTTCTCCAAACACATTTTAACACTACGTATAAAAAACAAGAATGTGAGCCAACAATCAAGCATGCAGACATGCATTTAGGATTGTAGGACAATCACATGTAACCTAGATGTGTGCTTAGAAAAGACATAGGTACATTGTAAATTTATAAAGAATTTACAATAAGACATAGGTGTCCAAAGTCTTTAGGCATATGAAGTGGGATGTACTCACCACCGCAGCTGTGGCTGGGGCCCATGCTGCTGGACGTCCCGGGAGCTGAGTTTGGTCACCGGCTCCGTCTGCGTGGCAACATCTGTCAGGAGAATTCAAAAGAGCAAAAAAATATTAGTTGTGCAATGACACATGAAGATTTGACATCCATCTGTTTAGGGAGACTGGCAAAAAAAATGCTTGCATGGTTACACACATGTTGTCAGACATTAGCATATTTCCTGGTCCATGAGTTAATGTAAATTATTTATGTGGGCAACATGGACACATCAAGATAATGTGCCAATAACCTTTAAAGTGCAATGCTAAGGCCTAATTTGAAGTTAAGTGTCGATTCTTACTTTGAGAGTGTGCAACATGTGTTAGCCGGACCAACTTACAAAAATAACACATTTGCTAGCCCCCATCATGGTGTGGGCTGAAACATAGGGGTGGTTGGCAGTTGGATTGCACTGTAGTGGGGTTTGTGATAACTTAAATTAGAAAACCATCTTGTACTATGGACCAGGAAACGTGTATGTTTAAGGAATGTCATAACATATGGAATGTGAGGGATAACAACAAACACTTACCACGACTATGCCCGCGGCCAAGGGCTGGCGCATAGCTGCTGGAGGTGGTGGCTCTATGATGCCCTAAAAAACAGATAACAAGGGCACAGGATTAGTGTTAAGTCACCAGGATCACATGTAACAGACAAACAAGAATTAGAAATGCACTCACCAGGGGATGACCTGCCGCTGGTTTCCAAGGGAGGACTCTGAGGAGGAGGCGTGGAGCCTCGACTCCTCACAATTGGCCCTGAAGATCCCAAACCACATGGGCCACCCTCCTCCCTCTCACTCCCAGATCCTCGAGGGAGTGTGGGTGAGTCCACTTCCACCTCCCCACTTGAGAGTGGCCCACAGGGTTTGCGGACTCAGCAGAGTCCAATTGTGAGGAGCTGAGGCTCCACACTGCCCGCCCCCCAGCAGCACGCTCCTCTGGGGCGTCATCCCATTCCTCCCCTGGGTCCTCTAGATTTGACTGGTGAGAGGAAACCCTTCCCACGTTTGCCCAGGGGAGGACGCTTATCTGTGTAAAAGGGGGCGAAAAAAATGACAACTTTAAAACCCAGAATGTTAAAAAAAATTGATTTACATGTTGTGAGCTGACACTTACCTGAAGCATAGGCATCATAGAGCCTATACACGCCCTCTGGGTCCCGGCTCTTGAAGTCCGACCACTTCTGTACAATTGACCGGACGGTGAGGTTGGTGTGGAAGCGCCGGGACACAGTGGCCTTCACCTCCAACGTTATGCGCCTCTTCGCCCCACGGGCATAATCATATTCCCTCAGCAAAAAATCCAAAAAAAAAAACACATTTAAATAAAAATTAAAAATGAAATATATATATATATATATATATATATATATATATATATATATACTAATAAGCATAAATAACAAGCTATATGGTTGCACAGCATAAATACTACATATACTTACTTTGACCACCTGGCCGTTCACCCGAGGATCCACCCTTTTGCGACGTAATTTGGGGGGGGCAGGGGGTGCAGGGGATGTTGAGGGACCAGGGGAGACAGGGGGAGGAGGGGGGGAAGGGATTGGGGAGGAAGAATCGGAGGTGTAGCTGGGGAGGGGGACAGCTCTGCTTCTGGGCCGCATGGCGAATCCTCAGAGGTGGAAACCGGAAGTTGCAAAACGAAAGTAAAAGTATAAAATAAACAAACACGCATCGCTAAAATACTCTGGAATACGCTTAGCAATCGAATACGCTTAGCAATTCGCTAGGGTACGCAACATCACAATAACGTATAGCGCCAAGTCAACGCCGGCCGTGTCTGCTGCGTATTCAGCAACAGCGACTGGGGGGCGTGACGTGTGAAATAGCGAACCAAAACCAAACACACATTTATGAACTTCATAGCGCCGCTACACACAGCGACTCGGCATAGCGACTGGGCTGCGCCGCTATACCACGGATTCATCAAAGACATTACTCTCATAGAGCGTGGGCGCTGTTGTTTGGTGACTGCGGCACAGAGCACCTGTAACGCTTTAACAAAAAAGATAGTTGGGTGTTAGACACCTTCAAAAACGCAAACAATAACTGAAATGACATTGGGAGAGTGCTGTGATTTGGACATCCAAGTGACACAGTCCTAATTTAATCTTTACAAAAAAAAAAAAAAAACAAACCAAAGCATTACAGAAAAATCAAAAATTATGTTTTATGCATGACAGAATTTATTTAAACCCCCCCCCCAAAAAAAAAAAGCCAAAAAACACAAAAACAATGTCTGCCATTGAAGTGTATGGGAGAGCGCCAGGTAGCTGTTTGCTATGGTTGAAAATTTGATGAATCTGCCGCTACATGGCGCTATTCCAGTCGCTACACAGATTTCGGATGATAAATGTGCTATTGTGTGCCGTGTCCGGCGTTGACCAGCGTTCATCCATCGCTAGTTAGCGCTACCTCCCGCTAACCAGGCGCTGCCTGACGCTATCTCTTGTTAAATAAGGGCCATAGTCTATACTTGTATGTTGTCATCATATGGATTGTGTATATAGAAGTGTAAATACTCTTATTTTGTGATATATATATATATATAAAATCTTTTGTGCATATACATTTTGGTGTGCTTGGACTTCCTTATATTTTGTATGGTGTATATTAGTTTGCTTGAGGATCGTATGAGGAAGTGATCCCAAAGGAAGCAGCACCCTCTTACTTATATAGCTTTTTGTTCTATTATATATGGAGTGCCAACCTATTAATTAATTTTCCTAGGTATCTTGTGGCAGACATATATATCTTTCTTATTTAAGCTACATAAATAAATAGAGAAAAGACTATTCTTATTATTGTTCCCCAGTTTTGAACTGCTAAGAATTGGTATTGTCCATGTTAGCTTACCTTAAAGAACTTTTTGGGACCATTGTGGCTAGTTGGCTGGCGTCTCCCAGGTAAAAAGGCAACATTAGCCTATCTAAAATGCTCTGCTGTGGTGCTGGTAGAAGTCCCCTCTTGTACAACTTTTACAAGTTTGTGGTGTTGTGTTGTCAGCTGTCATGGGTCAGATGTATTTTAGGTACCACTGGTACCTAAACATTTAGCTGTAGTTATGTTTTTTGTTTTTTTCAACAAACAAATGAAATCCGCACAGCTGAACAATCAAACTGGATGCTGGCTAAAGAAGCAACAGCCGCCTGTGCTGGGCGATCCACAATGCTAAGAAATAAACGTACTGCCAGTACAGACCGCACTTGCTCCTCTATATAGAATAGCCGCACTACAGTCAATATAATCAATCAAAACTTTATCCCAAAATTATATGTACATAGGCAAGTCCTGAAGTTGGAACATTAAAAACAATTAAAACTCATAACTCATATGCGGATGTGTAGTGGACCCAAGTAGACTTATAACACCATAATTTTTTATATGCAATAAATTATACTGATACCATGTTTGCTGCTAAATGCCTCGGGGTCCCCCATACATAAAGTGCAAATGCAAAATAGAAAAGTGCAATTAAGGAAGTTGCTAAATGTGCAAGGATAGGCTATGTCCAAAGTACGTAAGATAGATAATGGAGGGATAGAGATATCCCAATGGTGTGCTAAAGTGCGCCAAAAAAAGTGCTAAGTGCAAAAAGTGCTATCCTAAATACAGATAAGTGAGTACAGCGAGGCTCCAAGGCATGTAACAGAACACCAATCACAGCAGAAAATTACAATTGTAATAATATGAGTTACTATTTATAGGCGTCTAGATCCACTTTAACAATCCATACCCAGCACCACCGGCGCGTTGCGTGATGGGTACCCTATCGCCACTTCTTCAGGATGTCAGTTCACAGCTAAAGGCTCATAACATGCAGTAGATGCAGGTAGGATGATTTTTAATGTGATCAATCTGTATGTGCAGGGTGTGGGAAACATATAAGATAGACTCTTATTCAGAGTGAAGGACCGCTTTAATGCTTACCTCAATTCCATCGTGGTTTCATTCTTCTTCATGTTGTGCACCTAATGCTTACCTCAATTACATTGTGTTTCATTCTTCTTCATGTTGTGCACCTAATGCTTATCTCAATTCCCTCGTGGTTTCATTCTTCTTCATGTTGCGCACCTAATGCTTACCTCAATTCCATTGCTGTTTCATTCTTCTTAATTTTGCGATCTTTTTTTTTTTTTAGTTCTTCCTACGTTTTCCTGTAACCAACCCTTAATGAATGTTTCTTTTACATAAAATGACACAGAAACATGTTTTAGGTTTTTTTTTTTAATATTATTAACTGCCAAATTGTTTGGCTTTTTTTCTTTTTACTGTGTACTTATTTATATAGTTGAACCTTTTTTTTTTTGTAAAAATACACAAAATCTATAAAAACATAATAAGTCAAAACTTTTAAAATATTAAAAACTATGAATAAAGCCATGGCAGGCCCCAGATAATTATTCTT
Organism: Gastrophryne carolinensis; assembly: GCA_027917425.1. Taxonomy (NCBI): domain Eukaryota; kingdom Metazoa; phylum Chordata; class Amphibia; order Anura; family Microhylidae; genus Gastrophryne; species Gastrophryne carolinensis. The sequence goes on along the minus strand of CM051236.1, from coordinate 320,380,096 downwards.
CATCTGTGGTCCCCATCGAAGCTCTGAGCTCCTGTATATCGCCCACCAGCCGAAACACCGTCAGTTGTGCTAATCTTGCCTGTGCGGTGTCTATAAAAAAAAGAGAAGAAAATTATTGTTCTTCAAATACATGTTTCACAGCTGTGGATGGAATGATTATTAGTCATTATTAGTCATTATGCTAAGGAATTGCTTAAAGGAAGAGCCCATATGTCATTATGCTAAGGAATTTCTTAAAGAAAGAGGCCATATGTCAGTATGCTAAGGAGTTTCTTAAAGGAAGAGCTTATATGTCATGATGCTAAGGAATTTCTTAAAGGAAGACGCCATATGTCATTATGCTAATGACATTGACAATGTATTTAGGTTGATTGGTGATGATGTCATTTTCCACATACTCAAACTATTTACATTACAACTTACTTCTGTGATGGGCGACCTCTGCTTCGGGGACGACCCTACGGTCTGGGGCCTGCCACTGCTGGGAATGTGAGGCTGTAGAGACATTTAAATTAGGCTCACTTTTAATGTCTGATTGAACAGTAACCAACTGACACGGGGAGGCCGATTCATTAATAGCGCCAGGTAGCGACAGATGAGCGCCAGTAGCGTGATTTTCACAGCGCCAGCTAGTATTCGCTGTGCTTGGCCGGGGTTTGCTTGTTGACAGCGACTCAGTCGGTGTGCGGTAATGTTGAATACGGGGTTAGGGGTCGATGTTTCACAGGTTCCGCATTGTATGGGTGCGCCTGACAGCAAATGGCCAGAGCGAACGGCTTGCTGCAGATTCATTAACAAATCACGCTCAAACATTTCTTGCGCTGTGAATTCCTTGTTTAAACCCCAGAGCGCTGGCGGCGATGTGTGTAAAGTAGTTTTTAACCCCCAAACAACCATTTTTTTTTAATGTAAAAATTATACAAGTTTTTCTAAACATTTTGTAATATGAATACATTAATATCAGACCTGTAATATCAATTCTGCACAATTTTTGATTTTTTTTTTACTTAAAAAAAAAACCTAACATTGCAGAAGTGGTCACAGAATTTTTGACATTAAAAAAAAAAAAAAACATTAATACCAATTAATTATGATTATTTAAAGATTGCTCCATTGAAATGCATTGGACAACGCCAGGGAGCGCCAGGTCATACCTGTCGCTGTGATGGGATTAGCAGCTGCGCTGTTCGTTGCAGTCGGCTACATGATGAATCCCGCGCTAGCTGATGCTCTCGCCGGCGCTAGCCTCATTTAGCGTGATAAATGCGTCATTGTGACCGCCGCCGGGCGTACTTGAGTCGGTAGCCGCCGTTAGCTGGCGGTACCTGGCGCTCGTCAGACACTACCTGGCGCAAGCCCTTGATAAATAAACCCCTTAGAGTGTGTGTGTGACATCACCCACCTTCTCCATGTTCCTCCTGGGCATGATCTGCTGCAGTCTCAGCTCCAGATCCTTCACCCGCTACATATACATCTATAAAAAGAGATTAAAGGAATCAGCTTTTGTTTAAATATCATGTATGTGTGTGGGGTTACATTCAGAGTCACATACCGGAGGCTAATGGCGTTTCGTACGACTGCTTGCCCACACTGTGCAGCCCCTCCTCTTTGGATAGGTCCAGGGGCTGCTCTGACGCAGCTACAGAGGAGGAGTAGGAACTTGGCCCTGGAGATCCACCACCTTCACTTGGTGGTGCAGAGCGGCACGAGGACACTTCATCCTCCAGACTGAGCACTCGGTCGCACAAATCTACTACAAAGGTGCCTGAAACGGGGAGCAAAAGTGGCCACCACAAGGCTACATTGGCCACAACTCCAGGCCCATCAAAAACATCAAGCACCCGCAAGGAAGGATCCTCCAAGAAGAAGGCTCCCCCGCGCACCCATATCCAAACAGCAAGGTACCACAACGTTCAAGGGGAAAAGTAAGCAGAAGCCTGAGCCCCCAAGCACACCCTCTCCTGCTCCCTGCCCTACCACATCCAAAGAAAAAGGGAGCACAAGTTCCAAGGGCCAAAAGAAGAAGAGGGCCAGAAGCCCGAGCCGCCCAAGCACACCCTCTCCTACTCCCCGCCCTGCCACATCCAAAGGATGTGACCAATTTCTAGGGGCCAGGACTCTGCCCCAATTTATAGTTATGTTTAAAATGTATGTACATGGAGTCTGCGAGTGTCCTTCAACTAAAAATTGACATATTTCCAGAAAATTTTTGGAATTTGACTTCAGCTGTTCTTGCCTAAGTTGATGAATTAATGTTTGTGTTATTTTGACATTAATGAAGGTTTGTAATCACAAACATGAGAAAATAAACTGCATTACGATCAAATCAGGTGTAAAATGATTTGTAATTAAGGCATTACAACATTGTTATACCAAAAAAAAAGGCCTTCACATAGACAACAAATATAACAAACAGACAAAAACATAAACAAACTAAACAAAAGTTAAGAAAAATAAGATTCAATAACATGGGCACGGACAGATTGCCCAGAGGCACTCGGGGTGCCATCATATATGTCATCTGCCTCCTGCCTGGGTGGAGAGGGGGGCACTCAGAGCAAAACTATGCAGCACACAGCATGCTAGGATAATTTGGATGACCTTGTTGGGGGTCATACTGCAGTGCCCCACCCCTGTATGGTCCAAACATCTGAATCTGGACTTCAGCAGTCCGAAGGCCCTCTTCACTATGGCCCGGGTCTTCCGGTGGGCCCGATTATATGACTCCTGGGCCGCATTCTGTGGGCGAAGAACGGGCTTCAGGAGCCAGGGCATGAGCGGATATCCAGAATCCCCTGAAAGAATAACAAAATACTAACATAAATTACACATTCTAAGCAACATTATTGTTTAACATGTCATCAAGGGCTAAAAACAGCCATAGGTTAAGACATGGGTCATCAACTATATTCATAGCTATACAGTGAAAAGGTAATGATGGAATTTGAGCAAATTTACCCAGGAGCCATCCACCAGATACAGTAATTCTCCAGACTCAAACCGATGAAATAAGCCGGAGCTGCTCAATATGTAAGCATCATGGGATGAGCCTGGATACCCTGCAAGTACACTAAGGAATCGCATGTCCGGGCCAACCACTGCTTGGATATTCAGCGAGTGTCCCATCTTGCGGTTCCTGAAACAAAAAAAAAAATTACAGCAAGCCAAGGTAACCAACTAAAACACTAACTCCTAAAACAAAAAAAAAATGTTCTACAATCCAAAAATAATTAACAAAGGACATAAGTAGTTTAAAAAACAAATATTACATGGATGTGTTAGAAAAGAAAGTTCAACATGCTAATGACTAATTAAGGTCAGCATTAAAATGCTTTTATAAGGCCTACATGAAAAGTATTGATGAAGGTATGCATTGTAAGCTGTTTCAAAGGGACACTTGAGAAGGAGAGATTACGGTATGCATTGTAAACTGTTTCAACGGGACACTTGAGAAGGAGGGATTGCGGTATGCATTGTAAACTGTTTCAACGGGACACTTGAGAAGGAGGGATTGCGGTATGCATTGTAAACTGTTTCAAGGGACACTTGAGAAGGAGGGATTAAGGGATGCATTGTAAACTGTTTCAAAGGGACACTTGATAAGGAGGGATTACGGTATGCATTGTAAACTGCTTCAAAGGGACACTTGAGACGGAGGGATTACGGTATGCATTGTAAAATGTTTTAAAGGGACACTTGAGAAGGAGGGATTGCGGTATGCTTTGGAAAGTGGTTCAAAGGGACACTCGAGAAGGAGGGATAGAAAGTTACAATTAAGTTTGGCTAAACAATATAAAAAAATTACATAATTAACTTACCTATAGATGTGCTCATCGGCTGGGGGAGGGACCAATGCTACATGTGTGCAATTGATCGCACCCAGGACGTTGGTCATGTCGGCGATATTATAAAAACCCAACTTAAGCGCGTTCCAGCCTACCATGTCGTCCGGAAAGGAAATATATTTGGGACTAAGGGTAGCCATGCCATCCAGAAACTTGGATAGCGCGCGGCTCAGCGTAGGCTGGGACATCCCCACGAAGAGGGCACCCCTCTGGAACGAGCCGCTCGCCAAAAATTGCAGGCAGCAAAGCATCTTGGTCATACCTGAAATTGCTTGCCCCTTCCTTGTGGTGCGGGCTAACCATGGCCGCAGCTCGCTATACAATTTATGGAGGGAAACGCGATTAAGTCGGGTCAGCTCAAACAGCTCAACGTCATGCATTTCCATAGGCAGTGTGGCATTCCCTCATCCCATTCCCATAGGCAGTGTGACATTTCCTCATCCTATTCCCATAGACAGTGTGGCATACCCCCATTCCATTCACATAGGCATTGTGGCATTCCCCCTATCCCATTCCCATAGGCAGTGTGGCATACCCCATCCCATCTCCATAGGCAGTGTGGCATTCCCCCATCCCATTCCCTTAGGCAGTGTGGCATTCCCCCTCCCATTCCCATAGGCAGCGTGGCATTCCCCCATCCCATTCCCTTGGGCAGTGTGGCATCCCCCTCCCCTCCCATTCCCATAGGAAGTGTGGCACCCCCATTTCATTCCCCATATGCAGTGTGGCATCCCCCATCCCATAGGCAGTGTGGCAACCCCCATCTCATTCCCATGGGCAGTATGGCATCCCCTCCCATTCCCATAGGCAGTGTGGCACCCCCATCCCATTCCCCATATGCACAGTGGCATCCCTCATTTTATTCCCATGGGCAGTGTGGCTGAATCCCCCCCGATCCCCACCCCACGCTGGAGAAAAAAAAAAGATAATTACAGCCTTACCGATGAAAGAGCGGTGGCCGGGAGAGGCCAGGGTAATCGAACCCCACCCACTGAGCCAGCTCTGGCCCCTGCCGACACCGCCGGTATTTCTGGGGCCAATGTGCGCACACACCCAGTCCATGCAGCCAGTAGGAGTGGCCTGCATCCGCCTGACTTAAATTGTTTTATCGATAGTTCCTAGAAAAGCTAACTGTGTCAAACAAATTGAATGGTTTAGTAATTTTTAAATTGTTTCTATGTAAAGCAGCTCTCACCTACATATGCCTGATTTTTTGGCCTGTTAAGTCTCCGCTTAATTTTATATTCCTATATATATTTTTTATAATTTGTCATAACCTATATTTTATTGTTGTGGATTTTCACCATTGCTTTGCAACTTTATGTGTCCTGTTAGCGGACTGTTATAGGTCTTCCATGTTTTATCACAGGCCTTGGCCTCATTAATTTTTCTTGGGTTCTTATGCTCATTTGAATTTTTAGGTCTTTACTAATCACCAATCATTATTTTTGATTGGGCACATTGCGCATTTTGTATGTGTTTTTGTTGCCCTATACTCTGATCAATGGTTTTACTATTATTGCACATGACCATCAGGGCTCTGTTTGTTTATTTGTGGCTCAATACCGCTTTGGCAATGCTTCGGCAATGCAATTAATATAGGGGCAATGTACAGTGTGTAGTCTACACTTGCCCCTTCGTTCACTAGCATCCTTAACCGAAGCCCGTGGAGCGAAGCTGGCTCCGTCCCTCTATAACATCATATTGCTTTAGTTGCGGGCCATGCCTTTGCCTGAGCCCGGCTAGTTAAATTGGCTCCGCCCCGCGACAGCATAATACTGCCTCTATTGCGGGCTACCCCCCTGCCTGTCATCTTATGCTAATCTTCTGACTTGCGAAGTTTAGAAGCGCGGTCACGCTGATGTGCGTGAGATGCTTCGCATACAGCACTTCCTTGCGTTACACTGGCCGGATATAGATGCGAGGTCTCGCGTTACAACTTCCGGATGCCCTTGTTCTGGCCGGAAATGGCCGTCCGTGCTTTCTTCTTTGCTGGCATAAATACCGGTAAGATCCATTAGCTGACTATCCTAGCCAAAGTCCCAAGGGAGGGACGAAACGCGCTGGAACGGTCAGCTTTCCCCTTTTTTATACATATGAGGTTTTATTATTGGAATCGCTGGAGCACTAATGCTGAGTCTGGACGTCTGTGTGGTGAGAGCTGCTAGTGGCGATCTGAAGCTTTGCTGTATTAATGCCTATCTACTTTGATTGTTTGTGAGTGCATTTTTTACTTATTAAATCAGCTTTTTATTCAGCAGTCTGCACTAGATCTGTATTTATTTCTTTTCCACATGGCTTATCATCTTTGATTGCTGCTGTGATTCAATTTGAACCTGTGAATCTGGATTGGAGTTTTCTATCTGAATTTTTTATGGGAGATCAAGCACAGACCTATTATATTGCAACATTACCACATATGGCATCCAGCTCAGAAGACCTCCCAAACTGAAAAGAGTGCTTTAGGAGAAAATACAACTATTATGCACACCTTGCATTTGAAATACCACCAAACTATTTTCTGAAGGTACACACCTCAAGCGTTCTAGGTCCGTACCAGGCTTGTTGTTGTGGGCCCAGTTTTCGTAATACAGTCACTTGAAGATTACTCTGGATTACTCATTATCCCATAATTTAAAGATTCAAACAAGTAAAACAAGCTAAATGTGAAACTTCGATGTCCCCTGAACAGAACAATACCAATATGCATAGATACTTTCAAGGGTAGAGTTGCCAAATACCCCAAAGTAAAGCATGTGCATAAGGATAATTCTACTTGAAAGTTTGAGTTGCGTAAGGTGCGCACCTTACAGTTTTTTAACCCATTATTTTTTAAATAGCCCCACAAACTATATATTTTTGAAAGTACACACCGAGGCATACCAGGCTTTTTGCCTTTCTAAGCTTTCTAGGAATACCAGGCGTGTTCCCATGGGTACACTTTTTTGGACTCAACCCCTCGAGGAGTTTTCTGGTTGCACAGGTTTTCTCTGAAAAAAATAATAAAAGAGCAGAATCAAAACCACATTTTTCTTAAATATTAATATGAAAACAAAAATAACAAGAAAAATCTGAAACCCCAAGTTCCCCTGAGCAGAACAATAACCGACATGCTTAGCTGCTTTCAAGAGTAGCCAAACAGCTCAAGTAAAGCAAGTAAAGTAAATGGGTGCTATTGTTGTGGACACAGAAATCACAAAACTTTCCTAAAGATCTGAAAAGACAATGTCAAACTTCACCTTAATAATGGTACAATGAGGTAACATTAACATCAGCAAACACCAAAAATCCTAAAAAAGGTCCCCACATTTTCATCATGCATAACAAGTATCCAGCTGCTCCTCCTTCAGCACTTCACTTTGCATCAACAAGTACCAAAAGAAAACTAAAGGAAATACATGGACCGCATCCGATGTATAAATTCAAGCAGAGCAAGACCTAAACCTTAAAGATTCCAGGTCTGGCTACTGTGAAACCCCCAGATTGGCAGTAACAGCTCACCTCTTCCTGGTTCAGCTGTGCATGTGTATGCTCTTGTCCAATCAGATTAAATGGCAAAAGCACAGCAAAGGCTCTGACTATTTGCAATGGAGAGCAAGAGTGGCCACATCCCATGCATTTTCTGTCTGTGTGTGCACTTTTGCTCTAGCTATTCAATTAGGCTGGAGCAGGAGGGCACTCGCTGCTAGGGATGTGACCACTTCCACTCCCATTTACTGAATAACCTAGGCATAGCTGATGGCTCAGATTGGATGCATGCACCAGATCTGGGGGTTTCATACAGCAAGTGGCATGGAACAAAACCCATGATAGTCTAAATCCCTGGTTTTGTTCTAAAAATGTGACCGTCTACCTACAGTCTGAAATGAAAATAAAAATAATCCAGAACAAAACAATACAATCAATAAACAACAAGCCAATAATTTAACTGGGTATGATTCGCCTCAAACACACAAACCAGGTTGGCTGGAACAATTCTGGCAGTAGTACAGCTCATCACTGCTAATGCTACACTTCCTACACACATCTGGGGATACTTCTTAAGAGGAATAGAGGAAGCCACTTTATAAAGTGCTTTCCAACTAGCATGGCCTTGTTGTCATTGCCTGTCACCTCTGGTGCCTCCCCAGCATGCACCAGCATGCACCAGATTTGCAATTCAGCACAATTTTTATATATTTGTATGCGAAAATGTTACTGCATGCAAAAACATGTAAGCAAAATTCAGCTGACCTTTCCCTTGAAATAAATAGGCGCCAAAGTATGCAAAAATTGCTCTCCACCAAATGTGACCTTCTCTAATGTGAAAATATTCCACTCCAGGGCATCAGAAACATACTAAAACTCGCACCCGAAGGGCGAGGACTGCAAGACCAAAGGTGTGGTTCCTCCTGACTGCGAAGGCGTGCCTGGATTTATTTTCTATTTAAGTTCATTTATTTTTTCTTTTTTTCATAGGATTTATTGTGCCTTTTTTTTAGAGGCGGGGACTCTCAGGGAGGGGGGCAAATTGGGGCGGCAGAAGAAGGCAGACGCTTCCTTCTGACGGAGCTAGGGGAGGTCGATGTCTGGTCCGCTGCTTCAACGCTTGTGGCTGCTTCTAGTCAGCGCCTTTGGCTGCCGCCGATGCTGTGGCCCTGCATTGCCCCCTTCATCCCACAGGCCATGTCTTTGCCTTTGCCGGGCTTGCGCTCCCCTCGCTTCACCAGTCGTGGCTCTGCCTCTATTAGGCCAGGCCACCTCTCTCTGCGGTCGCTGCTGCTGTGCCTTCCGCTGCCGCTTGCGGCCCATTCACCACTGCTGCGGTCTTTTCCACGGTCTGTTGCCCCATGTCACGGGGGGTTTCTCTATTCCTCTAGCAAATAAGTATATATATATATATATATATATATATATATATATATATCTTACTTGCTCAGGGAGCGTTTGAATGATATGGTAAAGAAGGCTATTGGGGGTAGGTCTACTAGACTCCCACATAAGAGAAAGTCTAACCCCTTCTTTTTGCAGATCTTCCAATTCTCGTCCATCTCATGGGAGTAGAGGCTCCACCTCCTCAAACCCCAAAATAGGGCAAGACCTTTTGGCAAAATAAGTCAAAACCCCCTTCAGAGCCCCATTAGGCATGAGGGGACATCCCCACCCCTGCGGGTGGGGGGCGGCTTCTGCATTTTGCTCACATTTAAAGACTTCATGTAACATTGGAGACTTCATATAACAGATCTTTGGATAAATTAGATTGTTTCCTCAGGTTAAAAGATCGAATTAGGGGCCATATATCCTCGCAGGTTACTTTGGTCAGGGGTATCCCAAAATACGGAGAAGGCAGAAACATTGAGATCTGCTGTAGTCCTTCTATTGGAGATTCGAGTAGTCCATTACATTCCCCTTTTAGAGAAAGGTCACAGGTTTTATTCCAATTTGTTCATAATTCCCAATGATGGTTCCGTGCACGCAACATTATATCTTAAGGGCCTCAACAGGTTAGTCCATCTGAGGAAATTTCGCATGGAATCGTTACACAGTGATGAGCCGAGCTGGGAGAATTTTTGGCCACAGTGGATATAAAGGATGCGTACCTACATATCTCTATATTACCAGTTCATCAAAAATATTTGCGCTTTCCAGTAGACGGCCTGCACCTTCAGTTTGTGGCTTTGCCCTTCAGCCCCAAGTGTTTACCAAGGTCTTTTGTCTGGGTAGTCAACTATCCAAAGTCACATATTATTCCCTCAGCATTTATCTCTTTACTAGGAATGACATTAGACACAACTCAGGCCGAGATGTTTCATCAGTACAAAAGAGATTCTCACTTCAAGCCAGAGTATGGGCTCTCTTGATCTGCCCTCACCCGACAAGTCGTCAGGGAATGAGCCTTTTGGACCTGATGGTGTCTTGTTTTTAGGCAGTGACATTTGCACAGTTTCACACAAGACCACTGCAGATAGAATTGCTCTCGATCTGGGATTGGACCACAGAAACTCTGGATCACCCCTTTTTCTTGACAGTCCCTAACCTGCAGGCTGAATCCTCAGCATCTCCAGATGGGCAGGTCTTTTCTTCTGGTTCAATGGAAAAAAGTCACCACAGATGCCAGCCTAACAGGTTGGGTGGGTCACAGACGATCCAGGGACAGTGGGGAACGGGGGAGAGCAAACTACCTATAAATATTCTGGAGCTGAGAGTGATTCACACATCGGTCCCTGAACTGAGAGGTCATCCTTTCAGGATTTAGACCGACAACCTGGCTGCATATATCAACCACCAGGAGCAAGAGAGCTCTCAAGGAGGTAAAACGGATATTTCTTTGGGCCGAGAAGCATGTTCTATGCATCTAGGCGATTAACATACCAGGAGTGGACAACTTGCAGGCCGATTGTCTATGCAGAGCAGTCCTGCATCAGGGACAGTGGCCACCTTAGTCAGAGGGGTTTTCAGTCCCTGCATGTGCTGGAAGCAACAGATGCCCTGACCCTACTTTGGTCAGCATTCAGGCTTTCCACTCTAGGTTGAGTACTAAAAAGTTAGCCTGCTGTTTTTCAGACATAGTAAAGATGTCGGAATGCAACCATTGGCAGTTGCCCAATGATCCAGACCTTCTTACACTGTGGCCCCTACATTACTCCAATTTATGAGTTTTGGCTTTGATGACCTGGCTATTGAAACCTCCATCCTGGAAAAAGTCATTAGACTATGATTTTGCCCGAAAGCAGACTTCATCAAGGATACTCTGGCAAGTATTTATCGCTTGGTGTGAATCAAGGAGTTTCGCCTTTAGAACTGACCCTCCGGCACATTTACTCATAATCCCAGCCCATCTTCCCGCAACCCTAGCCCAACTGGCTCATACATACCTAAACCCCTGACAAACAGAAGGTGCATTCTTCCCCAGAGGGCTCTCCATTTCCAATATGACCACTGCTGATTTAAGTGAGACTCATGTAGCCTCTGCAGCCCCAGCCCATGTCCAGGTCTCTCAGAATTCACAGCATACAGCCAATAATGCCTCTACTCAGACATGGCAGAGCAAAGACTGGGTTCATGACACAGATGCACACCCTGCCCTAGATTTTAAAAAACGGAACCTCAAATTAAATTCAGCAGAGCATTTTATGTTCTCCCCATCAAAGCCATGGCCTGATATTAGGAGACCCCACATCTAAGCGGGACAGCCAGGCAACAAACAGCTCACCATTCTTACCTATAGAACACACCAGGCTCAATCCCATGGTGTCCCCATCTAGCCCTGATTCCCTTGCCTTTACTGAAGAACAATAAAGCCCTGGCATCACCATGTTCTCCCTAGTTACTGAACCCCCATACCCCACCAAACTCCCTGGAAATCCAGGGCTTTGGGAAATATACACGGGCCATACTCCCCTCCCTTTGGGAAATGCAGACCTCCCACCCCATTTATTCCAACCACCATTACAAAGGGGTGAAGAAGGGTGGAATACAATGGCTTACAACTAGCCTTTTCCTCACAAGTCTCTAAAAATATAATCAACAAGCAATGATTGGACACTCTGGAATAGAACCTTTTAGTCCTCAACCTTCTAAGAAGACCTCATTACAACATAGCAGACCAAATCCTTGTGCTACTCCACGAATATATGCTTCAACAGATCTTGCTGATATAGAAGCTGAGATTAAAGCTCTCCCATCTAAAGCAGACATGGAGTCATTCATCTTAAGAGTAGAACACACATTAAACAAGATATATCAGACCTACAGAACTTGGTTGAATTTCTTAACATCAGGATATCTGGTTTCAAGCAGAAACCAGAATCTGCACTGCAGATAATTGAAGTTCAGAAAAGAGAATTATCTTCACCAAACAATCTCTTACCCAAACAGCTCTCACACTGATAAATGATTTGGAAAATAGAAAATCACTGAAACAATATTTGCCTCAGAGCTCTGAGGCAACGTGCTAAGATAATTTGCAATAAACAGTTACAGGTATATTTAAATAAATACTGATGGAAAGCAGTTCACACAGAATTGATGTTGTATATCCATTTATCCAAGCAGACCACGTGATGTAATATGCCAAATTCACTGTTACATTCTGAAAAAAGAAATAATCAAAAAGGCCCAGGAGAAAGGTCAATAGAGCTATGATACAAATTTTCCCAGACATCTCTAAAACTACCTTGCAAAGGAGGTGGCTGTTGAAACCCCTGTTAGACAACATTTAACCCTTTAAGTGCCAAGCACGTAACACCTACGTGCTGGCTTGGCTGGGCCTTAAGTGCCAAGCCCGTAGGTGTTATGTGCTCGATTTCCCCGCTGCTAGTTTAAAAAATAAAAGTGAAAAATACTCACCTGACCCCTCGTTGGATCCGGCCGGGTCTCCTCTTTAATTTGGTGCCATCCGATCCCCCGTGGGGGGTCGGATGGCTCCAGGAGAGCCCCTGGAATAGGCCCCCCCCGCTTCGGCAGCAGCAGCTGCTCACTGTAAAAAAAAAAAAAATAATAAAAATGACATTTGCTTACCTGTGGTCGCGCTGCCTCCCTCCGGGTCTTCTCTTCACTGGGGGGGCCTCCGATCGCCCCTCCAGCCTCTTCGGTGGCAAGGAGAGAGCAGAAAATGCCCTCTCCCCGCACTTCCTGCATCGCGACTGCTAGCCCCGCCCCATTGTGATGTCACCAGCAGCCGGCTTCTTCTGTCCAAGCCCCCGAGACTGAATCAGTCTGCTCATTGCTTGGAGCAGAAAGCAGAGGAGGAGGAGAGGGCTGTGATGGCCCCCCTCCTCCCCAGGCTCTCTCTTCCAAACAGCGAGCAGACTGTCAGCGGAGATCGCCGGGGGACACAGGATCGGAGGTCAGGAAATACCGATAAATATGTGGTACCGTTCTAATCGGTAGAAATGGGGCTTTCACATGCAATATGCTTTTCCTTAATAAAATACATTTTTTATCTAAAATAAAGGAGTCACTTTTCTAAAAATGTTTTTATTTATTTATTTATTTTTTTTACTTAATAATATTGTAAAAAACAAAATAAAATTTACAAACAAGACATTTCATGTTAAAGTCTAAACTCTGCTGCAAAAAAATATAAATATAATTTTCCTGAAAATTACAGCAAAAATGGCGCAAAACATGGCGCAAAATGGGGAAAAATTACCTGTCAACAGAGGGTGACAAAATCTCAAGGAGGCTGGCAATTAAAAGGGTTAATAGTACCTCTGCATGTTGGGTATTGTTCTGTTCGGGAGACCTTGCGCTTTCAGACTTAGCTTGTTCTTTCTGGTTTGCATATTTATTTTAGGAAAAGGTGTTTTTTATTCAGCTTTTTTATACATTTTTTAGGGAAACCCTGCGCAACCAAAGAATTCTTTGAGGAATTAATTCCAGAAAGATGAGCCCACTACAACAAGCTGGGTACGCTTAGTAAGCTTAACATGTGTACTTTCAGGGAATATATGGTTTATGGGGAATATTCCAAATGTCAAGGGTTGTTTTGGTTGAAAAATCGCAAGGTGCGCAATTTGTTGCTCCTTTTTTTCTTGTTTGTATATAGGTTTTTTAGGAAAATGTGGCTTTGATTCGGCTTTTTTATCTTTTTTTTTGGGAAACTCTTTGCAACCAAAGAATACATTGAGGAATTACTTCCAGAAAACTATGGGCACATCAACATGCCTGGTGTCACGATCAGCTTACCTGTGCCGCGTTCCAGCGGTGTCCCCGTCGCCCCGCCATCCAGGCGCCGGCCGTGCCGGGCGGCAGCTCGCGTGGCTGCGGGCGCGCCCCCTCCTTCTCCTTCTGCCGGCGTGTCCGGCATCAGCACACGTGCCGACCCTCGCTTGTTTGACCATCCTCGATCTCCACTCCTGTTGCCGACCCTCGCTTGTTTGACCATCCTCGATCTCCACTCCTGTTGCCGACCCTTGCCTGTCCTTGGACTCCCACCTTACGCTCACATACCGGCTACCCGATTCCACTTCCAGCCGCGGGCTCTCCAGTACTCTGTACCGTAAGACCTCAACCTTTGAGCCATAAAGTCCTGGGGGCAACCGATCCCGAGTAGGCGTGTTCTGCGTCTCGGCAAGCGGGGGCTCCTATAGGTGAAGCTGGCTGCGGAGATAGGGGTTGAGGTCCTTACCAAGAGAGCTGGAGTTGTCCAAGTGGTAAATTGTGGTTCCGGGAGCGTGATATTATCACAGGCCCTCATGGATGACCTGGTACAGCAAGTACAGGCTATGGCCACAGCTATAAATCAACTTGCCCAGAGAGTGGCCAATCAAGAAACCAGGCAGATTCCTGCATCCGCTGTACCACCTCACGTGTCGGAGCCGAAGGTCCCGTTACCGGAGAAATTTTTTGGAGACCGAGCCAGATTCTCCAATTTTAAAAATTCCTGCGAGCTGTACTTCAGATTGAGACCTGGATCCTCGGGCACCGAGACCCAACGGGTGGGGTTAGTTATCTCCCTTTTGCAAGGAGATCCCCAATCATGGGCCTTTAGCCTGCCTCCCGATGATGCTGCCCTGCACTCCGTTACTTCCTTTTTTCAGGCTATGGGTGTGTTATATGCCGACCCAGACCAGCAGTCCACAGCCGAAAATAGGCTTCGGGCCTTGAAGCAAGGTCGGAATACTGCCGAAGATTACAGTTCTGAATTCCGGCGGTGGGCAGTAGACTCCAGATGGAATGACCCAGCCCTGTGTAGCCAGTTCCGTATGGGTCTATCAGAGGGTATCAAGGACGCTTTGGTCAATTTCCCTACACCAGCAGATCTAGACCAGCTAATGCAGGTCTCCATCAAAATAGATCGGCGTCTTAGGGAAAGAGCCAGGGAAAGGGTTAGGACTTCCTCGTCCTTTAAGCCATCTCAGTCCCCCAACCCACTCCCTTCCCCTGGGGCAAACACACCCTCTTCCTCACTGGAAGAACCCATGCAGATCGGTAGAGCTCGTCTTACCCAGGACGAGAAGCAGCGTAGACGCTCCATGGGTCTCTGCTTATATTGTGGGAATCCGGGAAATTTAGCTAGGTCCTGTCCTAACAAGGGATACCCGGCGGGAAACTTCCTCGCCTAGATCAGGAGGGGAGTACTGATCTAGGTGAGTCCGTTAATTACTCTCACTTGAATAAAATGTTAATTCCCATAGAGCTTTCTTGGGGTCCCTCCAAACGGGCAGTATCCGCCTTTATCGACAGTGGAGCTGCAGGTAATTTCCTGGACCGGAGCATGATCTCCGTCCTGGGGATTCCGCTGGTACCCCTTGGAAAATCTCTACAGGTTCTAGCCATAAATGGGAAGGCCATCCAGGGAGGTCCGGTTAGTACCAAGACCCCACCTCTCAATTTAATCGTTGGCTCTTCTCACTCTGAATATATCGAGTTCTTGGTTTTTGACTGTCCAGAAACCCCGGTAGTACTGGGATATCCCTGGTTAAAACTCCACAACCCCATTTTTGACTGGCAGACTGGGGATTTAGTGAGGTGGAGTAATCACTGCAAGACACATTGTTTTTCCACTGCCCTCAAAAGTTTTCAGATGCTGCCACAGGGATTGCCTCAGCCTTACGCAGATTGGGCTGATGTTTTTTCCGAACGTTCTGCCGATTCCCTTCTCCCTCATAGGCCCTATGACTGCCCTATTGACCTGCTCCCCGGTACCATCCCTCCTAGAGGGAAAATTTATAATCTCACCCGGCCGGAAGAACTGGCCATGAAGGAGTACATCTCTGAGAATTTAAGCAAGGGGTTCATCCGTCCTTCAACATCACCTGCGGGGGCTGGCTTCTTTTTTGTGGAGAAAAAAGATGGTGGTTTAAGGCCTTGTATAGACTACAGAGCCCTCAATAAGATCACGGTAAAAAACCGGTATCCCCTTCCCTTGATTGGGGATTTATTTAATCAAGTAGTAGGAGCTCGGGTGTTCTCCAAGTTAGACCTAAAGGGGGCCTACAACCTGATTCGTATTCGACAAGGGGATGAGTGGAAAACTGCATTCAATGTTAAAGATGGTCATTACGAATATCTAGTCATGCCCTTTGGCCTTTGTAATGCCCCTGCGGTCTTCCAAGACTTCGTTAATGACGTCTTCCGAGACTATTTGGGCAGATTCATGGTAATTTATTTGGATGATATCCTCATTTTCTCTAAGTCTTTGTCCGAACATAGACTGCATGTGAAAATGGTACTTTAAAGTAATGTTTTGGCTCCTGCTGCTGCCAACTCCAGGGTGTGAATCATCCAATTTTTGGGCTCCTGAAGCCAACCCCAGTGTCTCTTTAAAGTAATGTTTGGGCTCCTGCTGCTGCTGCCAACTCCAGGGTGTGATTCATCCAATTTTTGGGCTCCTGAAGCCAACCCCAGTGTCTCTTTAAAGTAATGTTTGGGCTCCTGCTGCTGCTGCCAACTCCAGGGTGTGATTCATCCAATTTTTGGGCTCCTGAAGCCAACCCCAGTGTCTCTTTAAAGTAATGTTTGGGCTCCTGCTGCTGCTGCCAACTCCAGGGTGTGATTCATCCAATTGTTGGGCTCCTGAAGCCAACCCCAGTGTCTCTTTAAAGTAATGTTTGGGCTCCTGCTGCTGCTGCCAACTCCAGGGTGTGATTCATCCAATTTTTGGGCTCCGGAAGCCAACTCCAGTGTCTTTTTAAAGTAATGTTTTGGCTCCTGCTGCTGCCAACTCCAGGGTGTGAATCATCCAATTTTTGGGCTCCTGAAGCCAACCTCAGTGTCTCTTTAAAGTAATATTTGGGCCCCTGCTGCTGCTGCCAACCCCAGGGTGTGATTCATCCAATTTTTGGGCTCCTGAAGCCAACCCCAGTGTCTCTTTAAAGTAATGTTTGGGCTCCTGCTGCTGCTGCCAACTCCAGGGTGTGATTAATCCAATTTGTGGGCTCCTGAAGCCAACCCCAGTGTCTCTTTAAAGTAATGTTTGGGCTCCTGCTGCTGCTGCTGCCAACTCCAGGGTGTGAATCATCCAATTTTTGGGCTCCTGAAGCCAATCCCAGTGTCTCTTTAAAGTAATATTTGGGCTCCTGCTGCTGCTGCTGCCAACTCCAGGGTGTGATTCATCCAATTTTTGGGCTCCTGCTGCCAACCCCAGTGTCTCTTTAAAGTAATGTTTGGGCTCCTGCTGCTGCTGCTGCTGCTGCCAACTCCAGGGTGTGATTCATCCAATGTTTGGGCTCCTGAAGCCAACCCCAGTGTCTCTTTAAAGTAATGTTTGGGCTCCTGCTGCTGCTGCCAACTCCAGGGTGTGATTTATCCAATTTTTGGGCTCCTGAAGCCAACCCCAGTGTCTCTTTAAAGTAATGTTTGGGCTCCTGCTGCTGCTGCCAACTCCAGGGTATGATTCATCCAATCTTTGGGCTCCTGAAGCCAACCCCAGTGTCTCTTTAAAGTAATGTTTGGGCTCCTGCTGCTGCTGCTGCCAACTCCAGGGTGTGATTCATCCAATGTTTGGGCTCCTGAAGCCAACCCCAGTGTCTCTTTAAAGTAATGTTTGGGCTCCTGCTGCTGTTGCCAACTCCAGGGTGTGATTCATCCAATTTTTGGGCTCCTGAAGCCAACCCCAGTGTCTCTTTAAAGTAATGTTTGGGCTCCTGCTGCTGCTGCCAACTCCAGGGTGTGATTCATCCAATTTTTGGGCTCCTGAAGCCAAACCCAGTGTCTCTTTAAAGTAATGTTTGGGCTCCTGCTGCTGCTGCTGCTGCTGCTGCTGCTGCTGCTAACTCCAGGGTGTGACTCATCCAATCTTTGGGCTCCTGAAGCCAACCCCAGTGTCACTTTTCTAAAAATGTTTTTATTTATTTATTTTTTTTTTTTACTTAATAATATTGTAAAAAACAAAATAAAATTTACAAACAAGACATTTCATGTTAAAGTCTAAACTCTGCTGCAAAAAAATATAAATATAATTTTCCTGAAAATTACAGCAAAAATGGCGCAAAACATGGCGCAAAACATGGCGCAAAATGGGGAAAAATTACCTGTCAACAGAGGGTGACAAAATCTCAAGGAGGCTGGCAATTAAAAGGGTTAATAGTACCTCTGCATGTTGGGTATTGTTCTGTTCGGGAGACCTTGCGCTTTCAGACTTAGCTTGTTCTTTCTGGTTTGCATATTTATTTTAGGAAAAGGTGTTTTTTATTCAGCTTTTTTATACATTTTTTAGGGAAACCCTGCGCAACCAAAGAATTCTTTGAGGAATTAATTCCAGAAAGATGAGCCCACTACAACAAGCTGGGTACGCTTAGTAAGCTTAACATGTGTACTTTCAGGGAATATATGGTTTATGGGGAATATTCCAAATGTCAAGGGTTGTTTTGGTTGAAAAATCGCAAGGTGCGCAATTTGTTGCTCCTTTTTTTCTTGTTTGTATATAGGTTTTTTAGGAAAATGTGGCTTTGATTCGGCTTTTTTATCCTTTTTTTTGGGAAACTCTTTGCAACCAAAGAATACATTGAGGAATTACTTCCAGAAAACTATGGGCACATCAACATGCCTGGTGTCACGATCAGCTTACCTGTGCCGCGTTCCAGCGGTGTCCCCGTCGCCCCGCCATCCAGGCGCCGGCCGTGCCGGGCGGCAGCTCGCGTGGCTGCAGGCGCGCCCCCTCCTTCTCCTTCTGCCGGCGTGTCCGGCATCAGCACACGTGCTCGCGCGGGTGCGCGAGCACGTTCCTTCTATGCCCTCCGGCGGCGCTGCACTCAGCGTGGCCGCCAGAGGAGGTGAATAAATTATAAAAGGGGCACGCCCCCTTTTCAGTTAAAGGGCCTATGAGCCCAGCTGGGCAGCACGCCCTCTATCCTATCAGTGCTGGGTTGTTGAAGGGCCAATGAGCCCTGGGTTCAGTGGGGCTCACGCCCCCCTCCTGTTGTGCACTCCTTGTTCTGGCCAATCATTATTATGATCCTGTGTGCACCAATCACAATACCTTCCCTCCTATGTCTGTCCCTATAAAGCTCTTTTCCCCGCAGTTGGTTGTTGCCTGTGATAGCGCCTAGACCCTAGCCATTGTTAATCCCTGATATTGATCCTGACTCCTGTTGCCGACCCTCGCTTGTTTGACCATCCTTGATCTCCACTCCTGTTGCCGACCCTCGCTTGTTTGACCATCCTCGATCTCCACTCCTGTTGCCGACCCTCGCTTGTTTGACCATCCTCGATCTCCACTCCTGTTGCCGACCCTTGCCTGTCCTTGGACTCCCACCTTACGCTCACATACCGGCTACCCGATTCCACTTCCAGCCGCGGGCTCTCCAGTACTCTGTACCGTAAGACCTCAACCTTTGAGCCATAAAGTCCTGGGGGCAACCGATCCCGAGTAGGCGTGTTCTGCGTCTCGGCAAGCGGGGGCTCCTATAGGTGAAGCTGGCTGCGGAGATAGGGGGTTGAGGTCCTTACCAAGAGAGCTGGAGTTGTCCAAGTGGTAAATTGTGGTTCCGGGAGCGTGATATTATCACAGGCCCTCATGGATGACCTGGTACAGCAAGTACAGGCTATGGCCACAGCTATAAATCAACTTGCCCAGAGAGTGGCCAATCAAGAAACCAGGCAGATTCCTGCATCCGCTGTACCACCTCACGTGTCGGAGCCGAAGGTCCCGTTACCGGAGAAATTTTTTGGAGACCGAGCCAGATTCTCCAATTTTAAAAATTCCTGCGAGCTGTACTTCAGATTGAGACCTGGATCCTCGGGCACCGAGACCCAACGGGTGGGGTTAGTTATCTCCCTTTTGCAAGGAGATCCCCAATCATGGGCCTTTAGCCTGCCTCCCGATGATGCTGCCCTGCACTCCGTTACTTCCTTTTTTCAGGCTATGGGTGTGTTATATGCCGACCCAGACCAGCAGTCCACAGCCGAAAATAGGCTTCGGGCCTTGAAGCAAGGTCGGAATACTGCCGAAGATTACAGTTCTGAATTCCGGCGGTGGGCAGTAGACTCCAGATGGAATGACCCAGCCCTGTGTAGCCAGTTCCGTATGGGTCTATCAGAGGGTATCAAGGACGCTTTGGTCAATTTCCCTACACCAGCAGATCTAGACCAGCTAATGCAGGTCTCCATCAAAATAGATCGGCGTCTTAGGGAAAGAGCCAGGGAAAGGGTTAGGACTTCCTCGTCCTTTAAGCCATCTCAGTCCCCCAACCCACTCCCTTCCCCTGGGGCAAACACACCCTCTTCCTCACTGGAAGAACCCATGCAGATCGGTAGAGCTCGTCTTACCCAGGACGAGAAGCAGCGTAGACGCTCCATGGGTCTCTGCTTATATTGTGGGAATCCGGGAAATTTAGCTAGGTCCTGTCCTAACAAGGGATACCCGGCGGGAAACTTCCTCGCCTAGATCAGGAGGGGAGTACTGATCTAGGTGAGTCCGTTAATTACTCTCACTTGAATAAAATGTTAATCCCCATAGAGCTTTCTTGGGGTCCCTCCAAACGGGCAGTATCCGCCTTTATCGACAGTGGAGCTGCAGGTAATTTCCTGGACCGGAGCATGATCTCCGTCCTGGGGATTCCGCTGGTACCCCTTGGAAAATCTCTACAGGTTCTAGCCATAAATGGGAAGGCCATCCAGGGAGGTCCGGTTAGTACCAAGACCCCACCTCTCAATTTAATCGTTGGCTCTTCTCACTCTGAATATATCGAGTTCTTGGTTTTTGACTGTCCAGAAACCCCGGTAGTACTGGGATATCCCTGGTTAAAACTCCACAACCCCATTTTTGACTGGCAGACTGGGGATTTAGTGAGGTGGAGTAATCACTGCAAGACACATTGTTTTTCCACTGCCCTCAAAAGTTTTCAGATGCTGCCACAGGGATTGCCTCAGCCTTACGCAGATTGGGCTGATGTTTTTTCCGAACGTTCTGCCGATTCCCTTCTCCCTCATAGGCCCTATGACTGCCCTATTGACCTGCTCCCCGGGACCATCCCTCCTAGAGGGAAAATTTATAATCTCACCCGGCCGGAAGAACTGGCCATGAAGGAGTACATCTCTGAGAATTTAAGCAAGGGGTTCATCCGTCCTTCAACATCACCTGCGGGGGCTGGCTTCTTTTTTGTGGAGAAAAAAGATGGTGGTTTAAGGCCTTGTATAGACTACAGAGCCCTCAATAAGATCACGGTAAAAAAACGGTATCCCCTTCCCTTGATTGGGGATTTATTTAATCAAGTAGTAGGAGCTCGGGTGTTCTCCAAGTTAGACCTAAAGGGGGCCTACAACCTGATTCGTATTCGACAAGGGGATGAGTGGAAAACTGCATTCAATGTTAAAGATGGTCATTACGAATATCTAGTCATGCCCTTTGGCCTTTGTAATGCCCCTGCGGTCTTCCAAGACTTCGTTAATGACGTCTTCCGAGACTATTTGGGCAGATTCATGGTAATTTATTTGGATGATATCCTCATTTTCTCTAAGTCTTTGTCCGAACATAGACTGCATGTGAAAATGGTACTTTAAAGTAATGTTTTGGCTCCTGCTGCTGCCAACTCCAGGGTGTGAATCATCCAATTTTTGGGCTCCTGAAGCCAACCCCAGTGTCTCTTTAAAGTAATGTTTGGGCTCCTGCTGCTGCTGCCAACTCCAGGGTGTGATTCATCCAATTTTTGGGCTCCTGAAGCCAACCCCAGTGTCTCTTTAAAGTAATGTTTGGGCTCCTGCTGCTGCTGCCAACTCCAGGGTGTGATTCATCCAATTTTTGGGCTCCTGAAGCCAACCCCAGTGTCTCTTTAAAGTAATGTTTGGGCTCCTGCTGCTACTGCTGCCAACTCCAGAGTGTGAATCATCCAATTTTTGGGCTCCTGAAGCCAACCTCAGTGTCTCTTTAAAGTAATATTTGGGCCCCTGCTGCTGCTGCCAACCCCAGGGTGTGATTCATCCAATTTTTGGGCTCCTGAAGCCAACCCCAGTGTCTCTTTAAAGTAATGTTTGGGCTCCTGCTGCTGCTGCCAACTCCAGGGTATGATTCATCCAATCTTTGGGCTCCTGAAGCCAACCCCAGTGTCTCTTTAAAGTAATGTTTGGGCTCCTGCTGCTGCTGCTGCCAACTCCAGGGTGTGATTCATACTATGTTTGGGCTCCTGAAGCCAACCCCAGTGTCTCTTTAAAGTAATGTTTGGGCTCCTGCTGCTGCTGCCAACTCCAGGGTGTGATTCATCCAATTTTTGGGCTTCTGAAGCCAACCCCAGTATCTCTTTAAAGTAATGTTTGGGCTCCTGCTGCTGCTGCCAACTCCAGGGTGTGATTTATCCAATTTTTGGGCTCCTGAAGCCAACTCCAGTGTCTCTTTAAAGTAATGTTTGGGCTCCTGCTGCTGCTGCTGCTGCCAACTCCATGGTGTGATTCATCCAATCTTTGGGCTCCTGCTGCCAACTCCAGTGTCTCTTTAAAGTAATGTTTGGGCTCCTGCTGCTGCTGCTGCTAACTCCAGGGTGTGACTCATCCAATCTTTGGGCTCCTGAAGCCAACCCCAGTGTCTCTTTAAAGTAATGTTTGGGCTCCTGCTGCTGCTGCTGCCAACTCCAGGGTGTGATTCATCCAATTTTTGGGCTCCTGAAGCCAACCCCAGTGTCTCTTTAAAGTAATGTTTGGGCTCCTGCTGCTGCTGCCAACTCCAGGGTGTGATTCATCCAATTTTGGGCTCCTGAAGCCAACCCCAGTGTCTCTTTAAAGTAATGTTGGGGCTCCTGCTGCTGCTGCCAACTCCAGGGTATGATTCATCCAAGCTTTGGGCTCCTGAAGCCAACCCCAGTGTCTCTTTAAAGTAATGTTTGGGCTCCTGCTGCTGCTGCTGCCAACTCCAGGGTGTGATTCATCCAATGTTTGGGCTCCTGAAGCCAACCCCAGTGTCTCTTTAAAGTAATGTTTGGGCTCCTGCTGCTGCTGCCAACTCCAGGGTGTGATTCATCCAATTTTTGGGCTCCTGAAGCCAACCCCAGTGTCTCTTTAAAGTAATGTTTGGGCTCCTGCTGCTGCTGCTGCCAACTCCAGGGTGTGATTCATCCAATTTTTGGGCTCCTGAAGCCAACCCCAGTGTCTCTTTAAAGTAATGTTTGGGCTCCTGCTGCTGCTGCTGCTGCCAACTCCAGGGTGTGAATCATCCAATTTTTGGGCTCCTGAAGCCAACCCCAGTGTCTCTTTAAAGTAATGTTTGGGTACCTGCTGCTGCTGCCAACTCCAGGGTGTGATTCATCCAATTTTTGGGCTTCTGAAGCCAACCCCAGTATCTCTTTAAAGTAATGTTTGGGCTCCTGCTGCTGCTGCCAACTCCAGGGTGTGATTTATCCAATTCTTGGGCTCCTGAAGCCAACTCCAGTGTCTCTTTAAAGTAATGTTTGGGCTCCTGCTGCTGCTGCTGCTGCCAACTCCATGGTGTGATTCATCTAATCTTTGGGCTCCTGCTGCCAACTCCAGTGTCTCTTTAAAGTAATGTTTGGGCTCCTGCTGCTGCTGCTGCTAACTCCAGGGTGTGAATCATCCAATTTTTGGGCACCTATAGCCAACCCCAGTGTCTCTTTAAAGTAATGTTTGGGCTCCTGCTGCTGCTGCCAACTCCAGGGTGTGATTCATCCAATTTTTGGGCTCCTGAAGCCAACCCCAGTGTCTTTTTAAAGTAATATTTGGGCTCCTGCTGCTGCTACTGCCAACTCCAGGGTGTGATTCATCCAATTTTTGGGCTCCTGAAGCCAACCCCAGTGTCTCTTTAAAGTAATGTTTTGGCTCCTGCTGCTGCTGCTGCCAACTCCATGGTGTGAATCATCCAATTTTTGGGCTCCTGAAGCCAACCCCAGTGTCTCTTTAAAGTAATGTTCGGGCCCCTGCTGCTGCTGCCAACCCCAGGGTGTGATTCATCCCATTTTTGGGCTCCTGAAGCCAACCCCAGTGTCTCTTTAAAGTAATGTTCGGGCCCCTGCTGCTGCTGCCAACCCCAGGGTGTGATTCATCCAATTTTTGGGCTCCTGAAGCCAACCCCAGTGTCTCTTTAAAGTAATGTTTTGGCTCCTGCTGCTGCCAACTCCAGGGTGTGAATCATCCAATTTTTGGGCTCCTGAAGCCAACCCCAGTGTCTCTCTAAAGTAATGTTTGGGCTCCTGCTGCTGCTGCCAACTCCAGGGTGTGATTCATCCAATTGTTGGGCTCCTGAAGCCAACCCCAGTGTCTCTTTAAAGTAATATTTGGGCTCCTGCTGCTGCTGCCAACTCCAGGGTAAGATTCATCCAATTTTTGGGCTCCTGAAGCCAACCCCAGTGTCTCTTTAAAGTAATGTTTTGGCTCCTGCTGCTGCTGCTGCCAACTCCAGGGTGTGAATCATCCAATTTTTTGGCTCCTGAAGCCAACCCGAGTGTCTCTTTAAAGTAATGTTTGGGCTCATGCTGCTGCTGCCAACTCCAGGGTGTGATTCATCCAATTTTTTGGCTCCTGAAGCCAACCCCGGTGTCTCTTTAAATTAATGTTTGGGCTCCTGCTGCTGCTGCCAACTCCAGGGTGTGATTCATCCAATTTTTGGGCTCCTGAAGCCAACCCCAGTGTCTCTTTAAAGTAATGTTTGGGCTCCTGCTGCTGCTGCCAACTCCAGGGTGTGATTCATCCAATTGTTGGGCTCCTGAAGCCAACCCCAGTGTCTCTTTAAAGTAATATTTGGGCTCCTGCTGCTGCTGCTGCCAACTCCAGGGTGTGATTCATCCAATTTTTGGGCTCCTGAAGCCAACCCCAGTGTCTCTTTAAAGTAATGTTTTGGCTCCTGCTGCTGCTGCTGCCAACTCCAGGGTGTGAATCATCCAATTTTTTGGCTCCTGAAGCCAACCCGAGTGTCTCTTTAAAGTAATGTTTGGGCTCATGCTGCTGCCAACTCCAGGGTGTGATTCATCCAATTTTTGGGCTCCTGAAGCCAACCCCGGTGTCTCTTTAAATTAATGTTTGGGCTCCTGCTGCTGCTGCCAACTCCAGGGTGTGATTCATCCAATTTTTGGGCTCCTGAAGCCAACCCCAGTGTCTCTTTAAAGTAATGTTTGGGCTCCTGCTGCTGCTGCCAACTCCAGGGTGTGATTCATCCAATTTTTGGGCTCCTGAAGCCAACCCCAGTGTCTCTTTAAAGTAATATTTGGGCTCCTGCTGCTGCTGCTGCCAACTCCAGGGTGTGATTCATCCAATTTTTTGGGCTCCTGAAGCCAACCCCAGTGTCTCTTTAAAGTAATGTTTGGGCTCCTGCTGCTGCTGCTGCCAACTCCAGGGTGTGAATCATCCAATTTTTGGGCTCCTGAAGCCAACTCCAGTGTCTCTTTAAAGTAATATTTGGGCTCCTGCTGCTGCTGCAAACTCCAGGGTGTGATTCATCCAATTTTTGGGCTCCTGAAGCCAACCCCAGTGTCTCTTTAAAGTAATATTTGGGCTCCTGCTGCTGCTGCTGCCAACTCCAGGGTGTGATTCATCCAATTTTTTGGCTCCTGAAGCCAACCCCAGTGTCTCTTTAAAGTAATGTTTTGGCTCCTGCTGCTGCTGCTGCCAACTCCAGGGTGTGAATCATCCAATTTTTGGGCTCCTGAAGCCAACCCCAGTGTCTCTTTAAAGTAATGTTCGGGCCCCTGCTGCTGCTGCCAACCCCAGGGTGTGATTCATCCAATTTTTGGGCTCCTGAAGCCAACCCCAGTGTCTCTTTAAAGTAATGTTCGGGCCCCTGCTGCTGCCAACCCCAGGGTGTGATTCATCCAATTTTTGGGCTCCTGAAGCCAACCCCAGTGTCTCTTTAAAGTAATGTTTTGGCTCCTGCTGCTGCTGCTGCCAACTCCAGGGTGTGAATCATCCAATTTTTGGGCTCCTGAAGCCAACCCCAGTGTCTCTTTAAAGTAATGTTTGGGCTCCTGCTGCTGCTGCCAACTCCAGGGTGTGATTCATCCAATTTTTGGGCTCCTGAAGCCAACCCCAGTGTCTCTTTAAAGTAATATTTGGGCTCCTGCTGCTGCTGCTGCTAACTCCAGGGTGTGAATCATCCAATTTTTGGGCTCCTGAAGCCAACCCCAGTGTCTTTTTAAAGTAATGTTTTGGCTCCTGCTGCTGCTGCTGCCAACTCCAGGGTGTGAATCATCCAATTTTTGGGCTCCTGAAGCCAACCCCAGTGTCTCTTTAAAGTAATGTTCGGGCCCCTGCTGCTGCTGCCAACCCCAGGGTGTGATTCATCCAATTTTTGGGCTCCTGAAGCCAACCCCAGTGTCTCTTTAAAGTAATATTTGGGCTCCTGCTGCTGCCAACTCCAGGGTGTGATTCATCCAATTTCTGGGCTCCTGAAGCCAACCCCAGTGTCTCTTTAAAGTAATGTTTTGGCTCCTGCTGCTGCTGCTGCCAACTCCAGGGTGTGAATCATCCAATTTTTGGGCTCCTGAAGCCAACCCCAGTGTCTTTTTAAAGTAATGTTTTGGCTCCTGCTGCTGCTGCTGCCAACTCCAGGGTGTGAATCATCCAATTTTTGGGCTCCTGAAGCCAACCCCAGTGTCTCTTTAAAGTAATGTTCGGGCCCCTGCTGCTGCTGCCAACCCCAGGGTGTGATTCATCCAATTTTTGGGCTCCTGAAGCCAACCCCAGTGTCTCTTTAAAGTAATATTTGGGCTCCTGCTGCTGCCAACTCCAGGGTGTGATTCATCCAATTTTTGGGCTCCTGAAGCCAACCCCAGTGTCTTTTTAAAGTAATGTTTTGGCTCCTGCTGCTGCTGCTGCCAACTCCAGGGTGTGAATCATCCAATTTTTGGGCTCCTGAAGCCAACCCCAGTGTCTCTTTAAAGTAATGTTCGGGCCCCTGCTGCTGCTGCCAACCCCAGGGTGTGATTCATCCAATTTTTGGGCTCCTGAAGCCAACCCCAGTGTCTCTTTAAAGTAATGTTTGGGCCCCTGCTGCTGCTGCCAACCCCAGGGTGTGATTCATCCAATTTTTGGGCTCCTGAAGCCAACCCCAGTGTCTCTTTAAAGTAATGTTTTGGCTCCTGCTGCTGCTGCTGCCAACTCCAGGGTGTGAATCATCCAATTTTTGGGCTCCTGAAGCCAACCCCAGTGTCTCTTTAAAGTAATGTTTGGGCTCCTGCTGCTGCTGCCAACTCCAGGGTGTGATTCATCCAATTTTTGGGCTCCTGAAGCCAACCCCAGTGTCTCTTTAAAGTAATATTTGGGCTCCTGCTGCTGCTGCTGCCAACTCCAGGGTGTGATTCATCCAATTTTTGGGCTCCTGAAGCCAACCCCAGTGTCTCTTTAAAGTAATGTTTGGGCTCATGCTGCTGCTGCCAACTCCAGGGTGTGATTCATCCAAATTTTTGGGCTCCTGAAGCCAACCCCAGTGTCTCTTTAAAGTAATGTTTGGGCTCCTGCTGCTGCTGCTGCTGCCAACTCCAGGGTGTGAATCATCCAATTTTTGGGCTCCTGAAGCCAACTCCAGTGTCTCTTTAAAGTAATATTTAAGCTCCTGCTGCTGCTGCCAACTCCAGGGTGTGATTCATCCAATTTTTGGGCTCCTGAAGCCAACCCCAGTGTCTCTTTAAAGTAATGTTTTGGCTCCTGCTGCTGTCAATTCCAGGGTGTAAATCATCCAATTTTTGGGCTCCTGAAGCCAACCCCAGTGTCTCTTTAAAGTAATGTTTGGGCCCCTGCTGCTGCTGCCAACCCCAAGGGGTGATTCATCCAATTTTTGGGCTCCTGAAGCCAACCCCAGTGTCTCTTTAAAATAATGTTTGGGCTCCTGCTGCTGCTGCCAACTCCAGGGTGTGATTCATCCAATTTTTGGGCTCCTGCTGCCAACCCCAGTGTCTCTTTAAAGTAATGTTTTGGCTCCTGCTGCTGCTGCTGCCAACTCCAGGGTGTGAATCATCCAATTTTTGGGCTCCTGAAGCCAACCCCAGTGTCTCTTTAAAGTAATGTTTGGGCTCCTGCTGCTGCTGCCAACTCCAGGGTGTGATTCATCCAATTTTTGGGCTCCTGAAGCCAACCCCAGTGTCTCTTTAAAGTAATGCTTGGGCTCCTGCTGCTGCTGCTGCCAACTCCAGGGTGTGATTCATCCAATTGTTGGGCTCCTGAAGCCAACCCCAGTGTCTCTTTAAAGTAATATTTGGGCTCCTGCTGCTGCTGCTGCCAACTCCAGGGTGTGATTCATCCAATTTTTGGCTCCTGAAGCCAACCCCAGTGTCTCTTTAAAGTAATGTTTGGGCTCCTGCTGCTGATGCTGCTGCCAACTCCAGGGTGTGAATCATCCAATTTTTGGGCTCCTGAAGCCAACTCCAGTGTCTCTTTAAAGTAATATTTGGCTCCTGCTGCTGCTGCCAACTCCAGGGTGTGATTCATCCAATTTTTGGGCTCCTGAAGCCAACCCCAGAGTCTCTTTAAAGTAATGTTTGGGCTCCTGCTGCTGCTGCTGCTGCCAACTCCAGGGTGTGGATCATCCAATTTTTGGGCTCCTGAAGCCAACTCCAGTGTCTCTTTAAAGTAATATTTGGGCTCCTGCTGCTGCTGCCAACCCCAGGGTGTGATTCATCCAATTTTTGGGCTCCTGAAGCCAACCCCAGTGTCTCTTTAAAGTAATGTTTTGGCTCCTGCTGCTGCCAACTCCAGGGTGTGAATCATCCAATTTTTGGGCTCCTGAAGCCAACCCCAGTGTCTCTTTAAAGTAATGTTTGGGCCCCTGCTGCTGCTGCCAACCCCAGGGTGTGATGCATCCAATTTTTGGGCTCCTGAAGCCAACCCCAGTGTCTCTTTAAAGTAATGTTTGGGCTCCTGCTGCTGCCAACTCCAGGGTGTGATTCATCCAATTTTTGGGCTCCTGCTGCCAACCCCAGTGTCTCTTTAAAGTAATGTTTGGGCTCCTGCTGCTGCTGCTGCTGCTGCCAGCTCCAGGGTGTGATTCATCCAATTGTTGGGCTCCTGAAGCCAACCCCAGTGTCTCTTTAAAGTAAAGTTTGGGCTCCTGCTGCTGCTGCCAACTCCAGGGTGTGATTCATCCAATTTTTGGGCTCCTGAAGCCAACCTTAGTGTCTCTTTAAAGTAATATTTGGGCTCCTGCTGCTGCCAACTCCAGGGTGTGATTCATCCAATTTTTGGGCTCCTGAAGCCAACCCCAGTGTCTCTTTAAAGTAATGTTTTGGTTCCTGCTGCTGCTGCTGCCAAATCCAGGGTGTGAATCATCCAAATTTTGGGCTCCTGAAGCCAACCCTAGTGTCTCTTTAAAGTAATGTTTGGCTCCTGCTGCTGCTGCCAACTCCAGGGTGTGATTCATCCAATTTTTGGGCTCCTGAAGCCAACCCCAGTGTCTCTTTAAAGTAATGTTTGGGCTCCTGCTGCTGCTGCTGCCAACTCCAGGGTGTGATTCATCCAATTTTTGGGCTCCTGAAGCCAACCCCAGTGTCTCTTTAAAGTAATGTTTTGGCTCCTGCTGCTGCTGCTGCCAACTCCAGGGTGTGAATCATCCAATTTTTGGGCTCCTGAAGCCAACCCCAGTGTCTCTTTAAAGTAATGTTTGGGCTCCTGCTGCTGCTGCCAACTCCAGGGTGTGATTCATCCAATTTTTGGGCTCCTGAAGCCAACCCCAGTGTCTCTTTAAAGTAATGTTTGGGCTCCTGCTGCTGCTGCCAACTCCAGGGTGTGATTCATCCAATTTTTGGGTTCCTGAAGCCAACCCCAGTGTCTCTTTAAAGTAATGTTTGGGCTCCTGCTGCTGCTGCCAACTCCAGGGTGTGATTCATCCAATTTTTGGGCTCCTGAAGCCAACCCCAGTGTCTCTTAAAAGTAATGTTTGGGCTCCTGCTGCTGCTGCCAACTCCAGGGTGTGATTCATCCAATTTTTGGGCTCCTGAAGCCAACTCCAGTGTTTTTTTAAAGTAATGTTTTGGCTCCTGCTGCTGCTGCTGCCAACTCCAGGGTGTGAATCATCCAATTTTTGGGCTCCTGAAGCCAACCCCAGTGTCTCTTTAACCCTTTTGTTGCCAAGCACGTAACACCTACGTGCTGGCTTGGCTGGGCCTTAAGTGCCAAGCCCGTAGGTGTTACGTGCTTGATTTTCCTCGCTTCTAGTTTAAAAAACAAAAATCAAAAATACTCACCTGACCCCTTGTTGGATCCGGCCGGGTCTCCTCTTTAATTTGGTGCCATCCGATCCCCCGTGGGGGGTCGGATGGCTCCAGGAGAGCCCCCGGAATAGGCCGCCCCCCCCCCGCTTCTGCAGCAGCAGCTGCTAACTGTAAAAAAAAATAAAAAATAAAAATGACATTCACTTACCTGTGTGTGCGCTGGCTCCCGCTGTCCCTCCTCTTCACCTGGGGGGCCTCCGATCCCCCCCCAGGACTTACCGATCTTCAGGAGAGAGCCTGGGAGGCTCTCTCCTCTCTTCTTCACGATGGTGGCCGCCATCTTGCCTCTAAGCCCCGCCCCCTTGGGGGCGGGGCTTATGACGTCATCCCGGTCCCGATCACCGGCTTCAGCTTTCTCAGCTTCTCAGATGCCGGTGATCGGTGCCCTGGAAGGAGGTGACAGGAGATCCTCTGATCTCCTGCCTTCTCCTTCTCTGGATGCCGATCACAGGCATCTGTCAGCTGAGCGGCGAGGGACAAGAGCTTGCAATCGAAGGTAAGTACAGTTAAAAAAATTTTTTTTTTTTTGAATAAAATACTTTTTATTATTGTGTGGTGGTTTTTTTAACAGTTAACCCTTTGTGAGCTGGTAAGGGGTCCATGAGACCCCTTATACCAGTTCACAAGGCTGGGGGGGTGGCAAGTCACCTGCCCTAGCGGGTGGCTTGCCATTAACCCCCGCACCCCCATTACCTGCCTCCCCAAAGGCCAGGGGGGGGCAGAAGAGCCCGGGCCCACATAGGCTATGTGGGCTCGTAGGCTGCAGGGTGGGGGGGCCACCAAAGCTGGCCCCCCCACTCTGTGCCTACAAGCCCCCATAGCTGGTCCCGGGCTGGTTACTTTGGGTAAGGGGGACCCCACGTCATTTTTTTTTTTGGATTTTTAAGGGTTTTTAACCCTTAAAAATCCAAAAAAAAATGGGGTCCCCCTCCCCGGGAAGGGGGACCCTATGTCATTTTTTTTTTTTAATTAACCATTTGTCATCCAGCAGCTATAAAAGGCTTCTGGGCAGGAAAGGGTGTCTACCTATACATATGTGGTATCGCTGTAACCGGGAGAAATTGGGGTTTCTCACGCAATAAGATTTTATTGACAAACTTACATTTTTTATTACAAAAAAACTCTACAAATTGTAAAAAAATATATTTTTTTTTATTTTTTTCACACATTTCACCCAAAAATGTTGAGAATACACCTAAAAAATACAAACAAGACATTTCATGTTAAAGCCCAGACTCTGTTGAAAAAAACAATATATAATTTTCCTGGGAAATCCCTGGAAATCCTTTCAAAAATGACAGTTGAACATGTGTAGCGCGAAACAGTGAAACTCAGTCTGGCAACAGGGAGTGGCAAATGCTGCAGGTAGGCTGGCAGCGAAAGGGTTAAAGTAATGTTTGGGCCCCTGCTGCTGCTGCCAAACCCAGGGTGTGATTCATCCAATTTTTGGGCTCCTGAAGCCAACCCCAGTGTCTCTTTAAAGTAATGTTTGGGCTCCTGCTGCTGCTACCAACTCCAGGGTGTGATTCATCCAATTTTTGGGCTCCTGAAGCCAACCCCAGTGTCTCTTTAAAGTAATGTTTGGGCTCCTGCTGCTGCTGCCAACTCCAGGGTGTGATTCATCCAATTTTTGGGCTCCTGAAGCCAATCCCAGTGTCTCTTTAAAGTAATATTTGGGCTCCTGCTGCTGCTGCTGCCAACTCCAGGGTGTGATTCATCCAATTTTTGGGCTCCTGAAGCCAACCCCAGTGTCTCTTTAAAGTAATGTTTGGGCTCCTGCTGCTGCCAACTCCAGGGTGTGAATCATCCAATTTTTGGGCTCCTGAAGCCAACTCCAGTGTCTCTTTAAAGTAATATTTGGGCTCCTGCTGCTGCTGCCAACTCCAGGGTGTGATTCATCCAATTTTTGGGCTCCTGAAGCCAACCCCAGTGTCTCTTTAAAGTAATGTTTGGGCTCCTGCTGCTGCTGCCAACTCCAGGGTGTGATTCATCCAATTTTTGGGCTCCTGAAGCCAACCCCAGTGTCTCTTTAAAGTAATGTTTTGGCTCCTGCTGCTGCTGCTGCCAACTCCAGGGTGTGAATCATCCAATTTTTGGGCTCCTGAAGCCAACCCCAGTGTCTCTTTAAAGTAATGTTTGGGCTCCTGCTGCTGCTGCCAACTCCAGGGTGTGATTCATCCAATTTTTGGGCTCCTGAAGCCAACCCCAGTGTCTCTTTAAAGTAATGTTTGGGCTCCTGCTGCTGCTGCCAACTCCAGGGTGTGATTCATCCAATTTTTGGGTTCCTGAAGCCAACCCCAGTGTCTCTTTAAAGTAATGTTTGGGCTCCTGCTGCTGCTGCCAACTCCAGGGTGTGATTCATCCAATTGTTGGGCTCCTGAAGCCAACCCCAGTGTCTCTTTAAAGTAATGTTTGGGCTCCTGCTGCTGCTGCCAACTCCAGGGTGTGATTCATCCAATTTTTGGGCTCCTGAAGCCAACTCCAGTGTTTTTTTAAAGTAATGTTTTGGCTCCTGCTGCTGCTGCTACCAACTCCAGGGTGTGAATCATCCAATTTTTGGGCTCCTGAAGCCAACCCCAGTGTCTCTTTAAAGTAATGTTTGGGCCCCTGCTGCTGCTGCCAAACCCAGGGTGTGATTCATCCAATTTTTGGGCTCCTGAAGCCAACCCCAGTGTCTCTTTAAAGTAATGTTTGGGCTCCTGCTGCTGCTACCAACTCCAGGGTGTGATTCATCCAATTTTTGGGCTCCTGAAGCCAACCCCAGTGTCTCTTTAAAGTAATGTTTGGGCTCCTGCTGCTGCTGCCAACTCCAGGGTGTGATTCATCCAATTTTTGGGCTCCTGAAGCCAATCCCAGTGTCTCTTTAAAGTAATATTTGGGCTCCTGCTGCTGCTGCTGCCAACTCCAGGGTGTGATTCATCCAATTTTTGGGCTCCTGAAGCCAACCCCAGTGTCTCTTTAAAGTAATGTTTGGGCTCCTGCTGCTGCTGCTGCCAACTCCAGGGTGTGAATCATCCAATTTTTGGGCTCCTGAAGCCAACTCCAGTGTCTCTTTAAAGTAATATTTGGGCTCCTGCTGCTGCTGCCAACTCCAGGGTGTGATTCATCCAATTTTTGGGCTCCTGAAGCCAACCCCAGTGTCTCTTTAAAGTAATGTTTGGGCTCCTGCTGCTGCTGCCAACTCCAGGGTGTGATTCATCCAATTTTTGGGCTCCTGAAGCCAACCCCAGTGTCTCTTTAAAGTAATGTTTGGGCTCCTGCTGCTGCTGCCAACTCCAGGGTGTGATTCATCCAATTTTGGGCTCCTGCTGCCAAATCCTTTGTCTCTTTAAAGTAATATTTGGGCTCCTGCTGCTGCTGCTTGCAACTGCAGGGTATGATTCATCCAATCTTTGGGCTCCTGCAGCCAACTCCAGTGTCTCTTTCAAGCTATGTTTGGGCTCCTGCTGCTGCTGCTGCTGCTTGAAACTCCAGGGTGTGTCAGTCAATTTTTGGGCTCCTGCTGCTGCCAACTCCAGTGTCTCTTTCAGCCAATGTTTGGGCTCCTGCTGCTGCTTGCAACTCCAGGGTGTGATTCATCCAATTTTTGGGCTCCTGCTGCTGCCAACTCCAGTGTCTCTTTAAAGCAATGTTTGGGCTCCTGCCCCTCATAGTGATGCCACTTCAACTCTCTGCAATTGTGCCGCTCTGCGATTCTATTAGCGATGCCTCTGATCTGCATGTGATATTTATTCAAAGTATTATTTAACTAACCCAGCACGCATCCTGTGCGTGTTACAGCAAGGCAGAATGGTTTACAACCCTATTGAGGCTCTAGGAGGCTCAGAAATAGCCGTTTTTAATAGTGATTCGTCGCGAATAAATTCGGGTCGAACCGATTTTTGACGGAAAATTCGGCGAATCAGTCGAATCGAATTTTTCAAAAGTTCGCTCATCTCTAGTTAACACAGTGAGTGCCATGTTGGACATTTGAAATTCTCTATTATTACTATTATTTTCAAAAAAGGCTTACCCATCCCACTTAACTCGCCATTCAAGCACCAGCCTTCCCCAGAGGCGCACAAGAACTGAGTTGTGTTCTCCTGCATGGAGGTCATAAGCTCTTCCATTTCCATAATTAGGTTATTTTCTTTTATCCAGTCTGCTACCGAAGGAGCAGCTTCAGACTTCCACTACCTTGGAATGGTCACTATGGCTGCATTGATTAGGTGTCTTAACAGCGACTTCTTATAGATTTTTAGGGGCATATCCGCCAGGTGAAGAAAAAGGAGGGACAGGTCTAGTGTGACAGGGTCCCCCAGAATCTCTGCGAAAACTCTGGCGACCACCTCCCAGGAGGGTGCAATCTTGGTACATTCCCCAAAAATGTGTAGGAAACCCCCGGCCGCACTCTGGCATCTCCAGCACATGGTGAAATGCGATGGAAAGAATGTTGGAACTTTGGATGTTGTCTCTATGATGACCACAGCATCGGCCACTCACCCTGGACACAAACTAACAAGGGGCAAGTTGAGTGACCAATTTAATGATGCCCAGCTGGAGGTTCTGTTGGATGATGTTACCAAAAATTATGATCAACTGGCTGGGTCCCAATGCCGCTCAACCCCCAAAGCGTTGTGGGAGCAGTTATGATTGGTGATTGCCCGCAAATGACAGGAGGGGCCAGAACCCAAAGATGGTGCACAGGTCAAGAAAAAGTGGGATGACCTGAAGGTGGTGGTTTGTCCGAAACTCAGCACTAGACGGGCTGAGGGGTAAGTGCTGAACATCCAGAGGGCTGCTTGTACAGGAAACATTGGACAACCCACTAAAGCCACCTTGTTCCTTTGTTTGAACCTAGCTTGACAACTGGTGGGGGGCTTCCCAAAACTCTACAATTTGTCCATGCTGAAGAACAGGGGATTCTCCTCCCTAACACCCACCAGGAGGTGTTGGGCCCCATGGTCAATGATAGGAGGCACGTATTCACCAGTGGTAAGACTTGTTAGCAAATTGTAGCTTGGCACAGGGGGGAGTAGGGCAACCAAATGCGTGACCCAACCAACCTTAGTTCCCACATGCACAGCCAACTTTGATCAACATATGTTGTGCAACTACACACACCAAAGGTATTAGGCAACCTTTATATGTAACCCCAAACATGGTCGTGAGCAGACCAACATTTGGGGGCCCACATTGATGTATCCCTGTGTTGAAGGGGCACATATACTGTTAAGAGAAAACTACCAGTGTATTTACCTTGACTTTGCAGCAACACCCCAGCCAGCAGCACCTTGCCTGCAAGACCTTCCACCTGCAGCCACAGCTGGTTTGGCTACCACCAAGACAACATCAAGGGTGAACCCAGGGTAAAGTTTGGGGCCCTGGAGGCTGTGTAGTAACATTGTGAAAACCTAACCTGACCTAACCTGCTGACGTTTCACCACACAGACGGCACCTCTCCTGGATGAAATTAATGAACTGGAGGAAGGCCACTCTGAACATCTGGATGAGACCCCCAAATATTATCTGGACACTTCCATCAGTTGCTGGCATCACCACTCCTCCCTGCAGCTCCAGCTTCATTCTGCCAGTAGCAGCCCCACAAGCTCCACAGAGCACCCAGGAGGAAGACAGCCATCACCTGTCTGGTAAGGTGGTGCCACTTTTTGGCAAAACGCCAGTAGATATTTTAAAGTTGTGTGACAGACTGTCAGTTTGCTCCATGAAGACCTGGCTGCAGTGGTTGTGGAGCAGCAGTGCCACCACCAGCAGATGGAGACGCTGGTCGGGGCTCTGGTGGAGGCCAATCAGGTTGCCCCTCAAAGGCTATAGAGGCTTGAGGCACAGCAAACTGCAAACACCCAAAGCCGGGCAACATCCCCCTAACCTGCCATGCTGGAATTTGGGTTGTGTGGGGTCCCCAAGCTTATGTTATGCCAGACAAGAACATTTTTATTAATCAATTTTCTGTTGACCTGCATCCACAGTTGCGCCATAAACCAACAACTTGTGACAATTAACATGTTGTTTACCATTAGAGAGTAAATACCAAAAAACAGAAGTTTGTTTGGATGTTATTTAATCAAACCCAGACAAAGGCAAAATATATAGTAAATCACAAATTACATGAGTGGAGAAAAAAATAAAATTCAAGAAATATAGGGGTCTACCAAATGTTGGCGAATGCTTTGGCCCGCACAGTTCTGGGTGCAATATTACAGATGTTCAGTAATCTTTGGAGCAGAAGCAGGGGTTGTCTCCCCTAAATCAAATATGCTGCCACCCTGTCGCTCAAGACGAAGTTATGAAGGCTGATGCACGCCATGATAATTTGCACAACTTTCTTTGCCATGCATTGAACGGCACCCTCTGTGTGGTCCAGACAGCAAAATCTGGCCTTCAACAACCTAAAGGTATGCTCAACAACAGCACATGTGCAACAGTGGGCTGCATTATAAGCCTCCTGGCCAGGTGTCTGGGGCCTTAAGAAGGGCATCAGGAGCCAGGGCAACAAGGGATAACCTGAATCACCTAAAAGACAAATGAAAATGGAGACTAAATTACTAACAGGCAACACTACATCAAAACAGCCTAGACCAAATATTAAAAAAGAGTAGGGCTGAAAAAGCAAATAGTAAGGCAGGATGACTAAGCATTTGTAACTGCAACAGGGAGAAGGGGACATTCAAAGAGGGGCATGAGCACAAAGTGATGGAGCGCAGGAAGAGAAACTGGACACAAAAAACTTGGACCAATTACAAATAAGGGGCACATAACAAAAGAAAAACACATTGCAAATGCAACATAAACAGGCAGAACCACTCCAGAAATAAACAGACTTACCCCAAGCAAGTCAGCTCACCACTCTCAAAATGGGTGTATAAACCGGAACTCCGCAAGACAAATGCATCATGGGGCCAGCCAAAGCACTGAAAGAGTGGCGATCCAGCCTCACAACACATTGGATGTTAAGAGAGTGGCCCATCCAGCGGTTGCTGAAAAGTAGGCACAAATAAAAAAGGG
The DNA here is from genome assembly GCA_027917425.1 of Gastrophryne carolinensis. Taxonomy (NCBI): domain Eukaryota; kingdom Metazoa; phylum Chordata; class Amphibia; order Anura; family Microhylidae; genus Gastrophryne; species Gastrophryne carolinensis. The sequence continues at coordinate 320,343,186 of CM051236.1, read as the reverse complement.
TCACTAGACTGGTAACAGCTAATGAACTTCAAAAATAAAGTAAAAGAAGGGCCAAATGGGACACATGAAATCTGTTTGGGGGGAGGGGAAGCTAGGCTAGGCTTAAGACAGGAGGGTGGGCTACAAGGAGGAGCTATGTGGACCTTAACATACAATCACTGGCGCCAATGACACTTAGCATATTTGCAATGTCAAAAAAAACCCAACCTCACCGTGTTCCAGGCTGCCATGCTACCAGAGAAAGAGATGTTTTTCTCCTGCAGGACACCCAAGCCATCAAGAAATTTAGTGAGGTGGCAGCTGAGCCGACTGGAACATGCCAACTGACAGTTCCCCTAGCCTCTGGAAGAAGCAATTCATTAAAAATTGAAGGCAGCCAAGCAATTTAGTCATACTTTCAATTGCATGCCCCTTTCTTGTGGTGGGGCCAACCATGGTAACTAAAGTGAAGTAAAGCTTCTCAAGAGCAAGATAGTTCAGTCGGGTCACTTTGAACACCTGCTGATCGGTCATGTGATCGATATCCAGGCAACTGCAGGGATACCTAAGCTCAGGAAGGTACAAAGTTAAGAGTCCCCACTGCTGAAGATGCCCGTACCCATCACAGAACTCGTCAAGGGGCTTGATTGCAGGTGCAGAGAGTGTAGGCTGTATTATCACTAGCTGTATCACTAGACAGTTCAAGTTTTCCCACTTGCAAAAAGATGGAGTAATTTTGAACCAGCAAATCTATAGCTTTATAGGTCTGAAAACCCACAAATCAGGGCTCTGAATCCCGCACAAGCGCAGACAAAGCTCATAAAATTACAGCACGGACACCTTGAGATACACCTTGAGATTCAGAGACTTCCTTACTCTAGCTTGCCAATTGGTTGGCTAAGACACAGGTGACAAGTTTAACCAATTCTGCTATAATTTAAATATATCTGATAGGGAAGATCACAATTAGAGATAAGCACATTTTTGAAAAATTCGATTCAGAATTCTGAATTTTTCGAAAATAATTATTTCTTTTAAAATGGATATTTCTGGCCTACCGAGAGCCTCAATAGGGTTGTAGAACATTTAACATTGTTGTAACATGCATAGGATGCATGCTGGGTTAGTGAAATACTGGAAAGAAGAATGGCATGCAGATCAGAGGCATCGCTATTAGAATCGCGGTCACAGAGTGGCACAATGACAGTGCCTTGAGGTGGCATCAGCATGAGGAGCCCATATATTGCCTGAAAGATACACCCTGGAGTTGGCAGCAGCATAAGGAGCCCATATATTGCTTAAAAGACAACCTGGAGTTGGCAGCAGAATGAGGAGACCATATATTGATTGAAACACATACCCTGGAGTTGGCAGCAGCAAGAGGAGCCCATATATTGCCTGAAAGACACACCTTGAAGTTGGCAGCAGCACTAGGAGCTACTTTATTGCCTGAAAGACACACTGGAGTTGGCAGCAGCAAGAGGAGCCCATATATTGCCTTAAAAGACACATCCTGGAGTTGGCAGCAGCACTAAGAGCCCCTATATTGCCTGAAAGACACACTGGAGTTGGCAGTAGCAAGAGCAGCGCATATATTGCCTGAAAGACACACCCTTGAGTTGGCCACAGCACTAGGAGCCCCTATATTGCCTGAAAGACACACTGGAGTTGGCAGCAGCATGAGGAGCCTTTTTATTGCCTGAAAGACACACTGGAGTTGGCAGCAAAATGAGGAGCCCATATATTCTAAGCATACAGCACGTCCTGCTCCAGATGTAGTAATAACATGTGGGTAATCCTCCGCCTCCGGCGCCGTGCACTGCAGACATGTAGAAAACAAGCTCCTCCCGGCCCTACACATACCGAGGGACCTCCCACAAATCCCCAGATTTATCTGCAGTGCTGGAACTGCGAAGACATGAAGTATCACGCTCTCGCAGGCCAGCGGGGCTTTGCAGCCCGAGGCCCTGCGGGACTATTTCCACCCGTCCTCTTTATGAAGAATATGCCTCCCAGCCTGGGCTGCGTTGGTCGGGTGAAGGTAGGCAGCACCTAGTGTGCTTACGGAGCTAGACTCCACCGCAATCCCCCACCATAGGGTAGGCGGTCAAGGCTAATGGTGAGCCCGCATCATTGCCCCACGCCCCGTGTAGCGGTGAACCCCGAGTGCTGGGTCACCTTCTTCCTCAGTTCCCAACGTTAGTGGGGGGGGAAAAAAGGGGGGGTTGTGTGTACATTGGCTGACATTATGTTAATGTTGGCCGCAGCGCCTTTAATGTACGTATGGTTTGGCGCGTACGGCGGCTCCGTTTAGCGACGCTATGGCGTTTAGTACTGTCTCCTCTTTCTGTTTTGTTCTGCGCTTAGAGCTTCGCGCTCTCCGGGGGGGGCGTGGTCTGGTTTGGCGCGTTCCACGTCATCTGAGCTCCGGCCCGCCCTTCGAGGTTCGCTTGGCGCCATTTTGTTGGTCTTCCCGCGAGCGCGTGGTCACGATCCTCCTCTTCCTTGGTTACTGTAAGTGCCCTCACGGGCGTTTTCGGCTATTAGTCTTCCTGTAGCGCATGGCTCTGACACCCTCTTTTCTCCTTATGTCTTTCAGACGCCAAGATTCCAGTGGCTTCTCCCGGCCTGATATATATATCTTAGCGGGTTTATTCCTAAATTCTCCCACATCCCTAGCGGGTCTTGGGGCATCCAGGGTTGCTTATAGCATAAATCCCTACTGGCATATTACTTAGATTAATCACCATATGGAGGCATCTCAGAACTATGTGTCCGGGGTCCCGAGGGGACAAGACCGGCTGTGTACCATGTGTGGACAACCCCACGCTGATGCTGACAGAGCACGGGTCTGCGGACCGTGTGCTGAACAAGTGCTGGCCCTGCAATCAGGTTTACCAGTAGCTGCACCTCGCTTCAATACTCCTGTCTCCCAGTGCTTAGATCTCACTCCAGATGAGTCGCACTCGAGCGGGGATAACCAGCAGGTGGTGCCGCGCAGGTTACCCATGGCGGAGCAGGTGATGTCTGGTTTGGCAGAGCGCTTGGGCGCTGGACAGAAACGGTCCCTAACTCCCCCTGGTTCTAGGTGTCCCACTGAAACTGAGGAGTCTGCTGCTATGCAGGACCTTGATCCTTCTGAAGAGGGTGAACTGTTCTCAGGTTCCAGTTCCTCAGATGAGATGTCTTGGAGCCGTGACAGTTCTGGCCCAGGTTCTTGGGGCCTGTGTGACACTGATGAGTTACTTATAAAGATCTTTGAAGCACTGTCCATCTCTCCTCCGGGAGAGTCTCCCAAGCCCAAGAGGGAGAGTTTCCACACGGCCACGCCGCACCTGGAATTTCTGGAACAGGATCATTTCCAGACTCTTATATCTAAGGAATGGGAATCACCTTGTAAACTTACAGGGGTTCCAGGGGTCTGGGACTGGAAGTACCCTTTTCCCCCTGATTTGGTTGATCAATGGTCAGTACCTCCCGAGGTGGATGCACCTATTATTGGGGTTGCTAACCCTCCCTTCATGGCAGCTTCCACTCATCAGACCCTTCGAGATGCTGAGGACCAGGGGATTGACAGATTGGCTTCCCACGCCTTTTTGTGTGCAGGGATGGCTCTGCGCCCGGTCTGTGCTGCGGCCGTCACCGCAGTGGCTGCCAGGACCCTTCTTAGGAAGATACTTGACCAACAGCCGGAGAATCTCCCTTGGGAGGTCTGTAATGCACTGTCTGATTGTGATGTTTTTGTGAGGTTTATTCTCTCAGCGATGGATGACACCATTAAAATGTGTGCTAGAACCTCGGTTCTTGTGGTGGATATTCGCCGCCTGCTTTGGCTGCGACAGTGGGGGGCTGACAATGATACAAAAAAAGGCACTTACTGGTCTTCCTTTTAGAGGACGACGCTTATTCGGGGCCCGGTTGGACCTTTTTGGAAGAAAGGGTAAGGCACCCTCGCGCAGAAGGCCGTCCCGGCCGCCTAGGAGCAGGGATACCCCTCCCCCTGCCTACGTTAGTGTCAAGCGAGAACCAGAAGTGTGCTTCCAACTTTTTGGAGTGGAGGCCCGCCCCGGGGGGGGGGGGGGGGGGCAGGCAATGCCCTGGGACCTCCGGCAGGGCGAAGTCCAAATCTGCCAAAACCACGCAAGCATGAAGGGACGCCCTCGCCCTGTTGGGCGAGGGGGCTGTTGCAGCACTTGGCTCCCATCACAGGGCGCCATGCTCCGTTAAGGCTGTTATGGGAGATAGTCCCCTTGGATGCAGAATGGAGTTTGCTGGTCGGTCCCTTTCTGAGGTTGTCAGGGTTCTCCTAGTCCCTGCTTTCCCTTCGAGGGTTGAGGCAGGCCGAGCCAGGCGTGCAGGATCCGGGCTCTCTTACAGGTTGGCCCTTGACTTGTGATTGTATCCACATACCTTTTCCCTCTGGGATGAAGCAGTCTGACCCGGGCGGGCATTCTGGACCTAGCATTTACCTTTCACAGGAAGCTCCTACATGGTATTTACCTGTTGGGCCACAGGAGCTCTTGTCCAAGTGGAACTCTTGATGCCTGTGAGGATCTATATTCCTTCTTAGTCCCCTGTGCCCTCAGGACACCTAGGCCATTTCCAGCTCTGCGGATTGGGGTCTTGTTTTGGGTCCCTCTACTGTTCCCAGATGGCTCACCAAGGCGAGTATGGGAGTGTGGTCTTGGACGTGCCCCTGTGACGTCTGCGCTAGGTCCCACTTGATTGTCATTCTTTTCCAATTTTGCGTCAGGCCGTGTTGGCTATTGACTTGGGGCTCCTTGAGAGTCCTTTGGATTGGTGCTCAGGCACACCTCCTTCTTAGTGTAGTTCGGTATCTCCCTACGGGGTGGCTTTTAGATGGGTTCACGTTAAACCTTCCCTTCGGCTATGTGTGACCTTAGTATGGTAGGGGCCTTGCCCTCCGTTTTGTCACGCTACCTTCACCTTGCAGCTGGTGGGCCTATTGGTGGTGGTCCAGATGCTGTCCTTTATTCTCAGAGGCCTTTGGGGCCTGTGACACCTTAGGTTACTTATCCTGGTCGGGGTTCCAACACCCCTGGAACTAGGTCAGTACGCTCCCCCTTGTTACGGGGGTTCCTTTTTGGAGTTGGTAAATTCAAGGGAGGTGTTAGGGACCATCCCTTCCTTTTTGCCTTTCCCTGTAAATGGTCACCACGGGGACCAAGTCTGGCAGGTGTTCTAGGGGGATTTTTATTTCTTCTGAAATCCCCTGTGGCTCCTAAGGGGGTCCCCTTTATGGGGTTCTGTTTTCATACCTTTTTTTTTTTAGGTTATCACATTGAGCCTTGGCGAGCTCTAAATTGCTGGACTACGCCTCTTCAGGACTTGTCTCTTTGGGGACTCTCGGTCAGTCTGATGACAGTGGCCTGTCCTTTTTTATCTGTGAAGGTCTCGGAACAGGTTGACCCTTCAGGAAGGGTCTGGTTCTGATCTAAGTGGGGGTTTACATTCCTTACACTTCATTGGTATTGGCTTGTTGGCTGTCCTACTGTGCTAGGAGGGTCTATTCTAGTGTCTTGCTGAGCCCCTACTGGTGTGGCTCCGTTCCTATTACAGGCACTCTGTCCCGGGTTATTGTCCTGGGTTATTGTCCCAAACCTCGCTAGCCCGGTCATAGGGGCCTAGTATTGCTTGCTGTCAAGACATTATGCTCTATAGGTCTTAACCTTTTTTTACCCTGCTAGGCGGGGTTTTGCAACAGTTGCTGTAGCAAGGGTGAACTGTTACGTTGGGGGCCCTGGGTGGCCCAGTGGGGCGTGGTTCGCTGATTCTGCTGAAGACAGTCGTACTTTATGCCCTCTCTCGAGGGCTGTTCCACCTATTCAGGCTCCTTACTACGTCGCCCCTATCTACAGGCCTTTTTAGGCGATTGGATGGTTTGCTCTTCACCCCATTGGAGATGCTTACCTCGGGGTGTCTTTTCTCTATTGGAGGACTAGGCCTAGCTCCCTCCTTTTCTTCTTCTTCTCCCTTCTCTGCCTGCTAGATTTGCCTTGCTGGGACTGGCTCTCTCTCCTGCGGGATGTTGCCTGATCCCTGGGTCCTAGAGTTATTACAGCACGGTTTGAGTTGGCTCCCCAACTCAGTTCTCCGAGGGTTCGCCTACGGTAGAAGTCTAGTTCAATCGTCTGTGCGGAGCATTCCTCATGGGTTGCTCAGGTGCATTCCCCAGGGAACTTCCAAGCTCCCTTTTGGGGGGGTTACTTATCCTGATGCCCTACTAAGGGTTCCTTGGGTCTTATTCAGGTTCTTGTCTGAACTGTTCCTTCCCTCACATCCTTCTTCTGGGGCGGTTGCTTCAGTCAGAAAAGTGCCATAGGGGATGGCCCTGTTAGCGGTCCTAGTCATTATCTATCTATATATATATGTTTATATATCTGCACACCATTAGGTGAGGGTGTTTTGCCTTACACCGAGTTTGGATCCAGGCGGAGTTTTTATTCTCCTCTATTCCAGACCCTCCGGCCTCTGGGCTAGTGTCTTGCTTACTCTGAGCTTAAGGGATCTGTATCCCTCTACAGGCGTTGAAGATTCCTGGACTGTTCCCTGTCCTTAGTTGGGATTATGCCCCTTGGGGCTTATAGGCGTCTCCATTCTTTTTTAACAGGATTTGATTGCTTCCATGGGTATAGGAGCCCTTTGGATTGGTCTTGCTCAGTTGGTTTGTCCTTCTGAGCCTAAAGTAAACGTTTCGGCTCTTGCTGAGCCTTGTTAGCGTTGTTTTTCAGTATTCCCACCGGTCTCACCTGAGACCAGGGTTCATATTCCCCAACGGGGAGGGTTCTAAGGTTGCCATGGCTACCCTTTCTTTGCAGTAGCATGGTTAGGCGTTAATCCGGCCTACTCGTTTAGGGGAGATTCATTCTTCCCTCTTGGTTTTTGTTCTCTTTTACTTGTGCTTGGCTCGGGCCTTTCAGCATTCAGTTATGTTGAGCAAGCTGACCAGTTCGCTGCTTGTGTTTCACTCAGCCTTGTAAGGTTTCATAAGTTTGAGTTAGAGCATTTGCTCCCGTTGCTCCTGGTAGCAAGGTTGCGGGTGACAGCGCTATTACTGTTGGCTGTGCCTTTTCTCATGGGGATCCCACCCTACTTTATGGACACTGCTATTGGATGTCCCACATGTTATTACTACCTCTGTAGCAGGACGTGCTGTATGCTTAGAATAATACAATTCTGTGAAGTACTCACCTGTAGAATTGGTATTATACGCATACAGCATGTCCTGCTCCACCCCACCCTGGTTTCATGTTGTTCTGGATCCCCTGTATGGTGGTTATTATCTTTGATATTATTGCCAGTCTCTGGGTGGTTGGTTTTCTCCTGGCTTCTCCTTCTCACTGCTTTTCAATGCTGGGGATTTGTGGGAGGTCCCTCGGTATGTGTAGGGCCGGGAGGAGCTTGTTTTCTACATGTCTGCAGTGCACGGCGCCGGAGGCGGAGGATTACCCACATGTTATTACTATATATGGAGCAGGGTGTGCTGTATGCGTATAATACCAATTCTACAGGTGAGTACTTCACAGAATTGTATTATTGCCTGAAGCACACACCCTGGAGTTGGCAGCAGCAATAAGAGACCATAAGTAACTGGAAAGACACACCCTGGAGTTGGCAGCAGCATGAGGAGCCCATATATTGCCTGAAAGACAAACTGGAGTTGGCAGCAGCATGAAGAGCCCATATATTGCCTGAAAGACACACCCTGGAGTTGGCAGCAACATAAGTAGGCCATATATTGCTTAAAAGACACCCTTGAGTTGGCAGCAGCATGTGGAGCCCATATATTGCCTGGAACACACACCCTAGAGTTGGCATCAGCACGAGGAGCCCATATATTGCCTGAAAGACACACCCTGGAGATGACAGCAGCACAAGGAGCCCATATATTGCCTTAAAGACACCCTGGAGTTGGCAGCAGCACAAGGAGCCCATTTATTGCCTGAAACAAACACCCTGGAGTTGGCAGCAGCATTAGGAGAACATAATATCAGCAGCATATATATTTCCTGGAAGACACACCCTGGAGATGGCAGCAGCACAAATAGACCATATATTGCCTGAAAGACACCCTGAGTTGGCAGAATGAGGAGACCATATATTGCCTGAAACACATACCCTGGAGTTGGCAGCAGCAAGAGGAGCCCACATATTGCCTTAAAGACACACCCTGGAGTTGGCAGCCGCACTAAGAGCCCTTATATTGCTTGAAAGACACACTGGAGTTGGCAGCAGCATGAGTAGCCCAGATAAACACACCCCGGAGTTGACAGCGGGAACAAGAGCCCATATATTTCCTGGAAGACCGACCCTGAAGATGGCAGCAGCACAAGGAGCCCATGTATTGCCTGAAACACATACCCTGGAGTTGGCAGTAGCATGAGGAGCCCATATAGACACACCCTGGAGTTGCCAGCAGCAAGAGGAGGCCATATATTGCCTGAAAGACACACCCTGGAGATGGCAGCAGTACGAGGAGCTCATTTATTGCCTGAAAGACACACCCTGGAGATGGCAGCAGCCCGAGGAGCCCATATATTGCCTGTAAGACACACTGGAGTTGGCAGCAGCATGAGGAGCCCATATATTGCTTGAAACACATACCCTGGAGTTAGCAGCAGCATGAGGAGCCCATGTAGACAAACCCTGAAGTTGGCAGCAGCATGAGGAGCCCATACATTGTTTGAAACACATACCCTGGAGTTAGCAGCAGCATGAGGAGCCCATGTAGACAAACCCTGAAGTTGGCAGCAGCAAGAGGAGCCCATATATTGCCTGAAAGACACACTGGAGTTGACAGAAGCATGAGGAGCCCATATATTGCTTGAAAGACATACCCTGGAGTTAGCAATAGCATGAGGAGCCCATATAGACAACCCTTGAAGTTGGCAGCAGCAAGAGCAGCCCATATATTGCCTGAAAGACACACTGGAGTTAGCAGGAGCATGAGGAGCCCATATATTGCCTGAAAGACACACCCTGGAGTTGGCAGCAGCACAAGGAGCCCAAACATTGGCTAAAACACACACCCTGGAGTTGGCAGCAGAATGAGGAGCCCATATATTGCCTGAAACACACACCCTGGAGTTGGCAGCAGCAATAGGAGACCATAAATCACCTTGGAGATGGCAGCAGCATTAGGAGCCCATATAGACACACCCTAGATTTGGCAGCAGCAAGAGCAGCCCATATATTGCTTGAAACACACACCCTGGAGATGGCAGCAGCCTGAGGAGCCCATATCTTGCCTGAAGGACACACTGGAGTTGGCAGGAGCATGAGGAACCCATATATTGCCTGAAAGACACACCCCGGAGTTGGCAGCAGCATGAGGAGCCCATATAGACACACCCTGGAGTTGGCAGCAGCACGAGGAACCCATATAGACACACCCTGGAGTTGGCAGCAGCAGGAGCAGCCCATATATTGCCTGAAACACACACCCTGGAGATGGCAGCAGCGGGCTGACATATCTTGCCTGAAAGACACACTGGAGTTAGCAGGAGCATGAGGAGCCCATATATTGCCTGAAATACACACCCTGGAGTTGGCAGCAGCACAAGGAGCCCAAATATTGGCTAAAACACACACCCTGGAGTTGTCAGCAGACTGAGGAGCCCATATATTGCCTGAAACACACGCACTGGAGTTGGCAGCAGCAATAGGAGACCATAAATCACCTTGGAGATGGCAGCAGCATTAGGAGCCCATATAGACACACCCTAGATTTGGCAGCAGCAAGAGCAGCCCATATATTGCTTGAAACACACACCCTGGAGATGGCAGCAGCCCGAGGAGCCCATATCTTGCCTGAAGGACACACTGGAGTTGGCAGCAGCAAGAGGAACCCATATAATGCCTGAAAGACACACCCTGGAGTTGGCAGCAGTACGAGGAGCCCATATATTGCCTGAAGGACACACTGGGGTTGGCAGGAGCACGAGGAGCCCTTTTATTGCCCAAAAGACACACCCTGGAGTTGGCAGCAGCATGAGGAGCCCATAAATCGCCTGAAAGACATACTGAAGTTGGCAGCAGGATGAGGAGCCCATACATTGCCTGCAAGACACACCCTGGATTTGGCAGCAGCACGGGGAGCCCATAAATTTCCTTGAAGGACACACTGGAGTTGGCAGGAGCATGAGGAACCCTTTTATTGCCTGAAAGACACATCCTGAAGTTGGCAGCAGCATGAGGAGCCCATATATTATAAGGGGGGGAGGGAATAATCCAGCCCTCTCCCACTCCTATTTCCAATATTGTCAGAAAAGGGGGGCAGGGGGCCTGGAGAGATTCCCTACTTGGGGTACCTTTTGGATAGCAGATTAATATTCAAGTATTATTCAACATATCTGTGTATTCTATGTGAATTAGTTATATTCTTTGGGGCGATATGCCATAAACCAAATACAAAACAGATAATACTTTCGATGACAACCACCCTTATACTAAAATACATATATCTCCACTCAAATTGTATACATAACAAGTATTTATTGTTTGTAGCAAGTGGGTTTCTCAGTTTTGTAGCAAGTGTTGATATACCAAACAGTCTGGTGCAGACGCGTTTCGCACTTAGCTTCCTCAGTGCACCATGGGTACTATAACATAAACATAAACATATATATACATTGGCTTAAATTTATAACATTTTTAAATAATCAGTTATAGATGCTATAGCTTAAACATATACAGGTATTTATATGCATTTAGTTTTCACATTACTTTAAGTTTCATTCCAATATTGTCTAGTATGATTTGGTTTATAGTTTTTTATATATACTTGGTATACTCACTTTTTTGCTGTGTGTAGTCGGTTAGAAATAATTCTGTTGAGAGAGCCACATTATAACTTATAGTCTGACCTGCCAATTAGATTGTGCACTTTTTGGCTATTTATAGGTATAATGAGTACTTACAAAGGTTATGCCAGCTGTGACACCTAGAGTCCGGTGGTTCCTGTTTCTAAAATGGACAAACAGGCTGCGCTGCTGGAAAACGTGGGGATCCTACTTGTTTTAGGGTTAATCAAATTGCTTTTTAAGCCGTTTCTGTTGGTATGCTGTGCTGCTGTGCTTCAAGCGTGTTGTTTGTGGAGTCCCTCGCATCAGACGCTGGGGCCGCTGTGTGAGGGGAATTTAATCCCCCTCCAGATGCTCTCTAGCCAATCAGATGGCAGGGCGTCTACGGAGGGCGGGGTCTCAATCAGAGCCGGCTCAGCTGTTGCCTCCGTAATGGCGGAAGGCGGGGTCTTTCGTGAGGACACCGCAACTAGAACTTCCGCTCTCTGAGCGGCCCCTCCCCGGATTTAGAGAAGTGTCTTCAGGCTGGCGGCGGCCATTTTATTGGTTATTTATTGTTCATCTCGGTATCCTCCATTTTTTCGTGGTTCATATGTGCCTTATGGGCGCCATTTTGTTGTGGTCATATACGATCTATTCATGCGCTAATGTGGTATGTTCTAATGTTATGGCCATGACGCTATTCTTGTTAATTCATATAGTCTTATTGGATGGTGGCTCTCTCTAGTCATCATACAAGGAAGTTTGTATATTGTAATTAAACTATGGGAGTACTATAACCAGCGTCAGCTGATATACCAAGCTGTAAGTGCAGACACATGACGGCTACTATTGTTGCTTATTGTTCTTACATATACCTTGATTGTCAGATTGCATTTTATAATAAAATTATTAGTGGTAAAGGTGAGCAATATAAATATAATTATATATATTAGTGAATTTAATTTATAAATATATGTATATATAATTATAAATATATTAGAATTAATACAAAAATTATGATTTAATGTCCTTCTTTACTTCTCGGAGTGCTTTCTAATGGTCGGGTTTGCCTCGAATATTCTTTCTATGGTCCAATAATATTAGCTTATTTTTATACTAGTGCTATAATATCATTATTTTTATCTGTCTCTTCGTTACTTATGTGAACATTGGGAATGGGATTTATTTTATTTTATTGTTTTTATTCTTGTTGGTATTATTTTTATTAATGTTTTTATTTTTATTTTTATTTTTGACTCGGTTATGGTTGTGACTTCTATTGGGTCAGGCTAGTTTCAGCTCTCGAGGTGTCAGAATCATTTCTTTAGGTTGAATTACACTTATTTGAGGTAGGGTGTGAAACTACAGGTTTCATTGAGGCCTGGTGGTCTTGTTGCATGTAGCATAGTGATCCATTTTGTCTCCTTCTGTAACGTCATTTTGGTGATGTCTCCACCTCTGGGGTGTGGGTGGATTCTGTCTAGGATCTGGAAGGTAATCCCTTCTGTTAGGCTCTCATGGTATCTGGCAAAGTGTCTGCCTACTGGTGTAAGCATATTTTTGTTTTTTATGTCTCTGAGATGTTCATATATTCTCGTCTTTAGTCTGCGATTTGTTTTTCCTATATAGAATTTGGGGCAAGTGCATTTCAATATGTACACCACATCTGTTGTGTTGCAGTTGCCAAAGTGTCGTTGTTTGATTATGGTGTCTGGGGGTACCTGGATTTCCTGCCCTTGTTTTATGTATTTGCAATAATTGCAGCTCTGACAGCAGTATGTGCCTTTTATGGTACAGCAGGCTTGTTTCTTATCTTTCACATAATGGCTTTGTACTAAACTGTCCCTGATAGATCTTGATCATCTAAAGGTTAGATTTGGGCGGTCACTGACAAATGGTCCTATCTCTGGGTCTCTTTGTAATATGTGCCAGTACTTTGTGAAGGTCTGTCTGATTTCTTTGTGTTGTCTGTTATATGTGAGAATGACTGGAGTCTGTCTCAGTGTTTGTGCTTTCTTTGTGTTTTTTTGTTTCCAGTTCTGGTTGAGTAGGCTATCTCTGTTTTGTTCGCTTGCGCGTTTGTATGCTCTTTTTAAAATCCTCTGGCTATACCCTCTGGCTAGCAGGCGGGATCTAATTCCATCTGCCGTTTTTTTGAAGTCAATTTCATCTGTGCAGTTCCGCCTTGCTCTTAAATATTCCCCATAGGGTGTACTGTTTTTCAACGGGACTGGATGTGAGCTGGATGCTCTAAGAATATTATTTGCTGCTGTTGCTTTCCTATAGAGGCAGGTGGTTAATTTGCCCTGGCTGTCTGATCTGACCGTGAGGTCCAAGAAGGTGACCTCTGTTGAATCGTAAGTTAGAGTGAATTTGAGGTTAAGGTTATTGGTATTTAGTTTATCCACAAATTTCAATAAGTCTTCCTCTACTCCTTCCCAGATTAGGAAGATATCATCAATATACCTTAACCAAAGGGATACTTTTTCTGTATATTGGTTCATTTCCTCATCTTGCCATATTTGGTTTTCCCACCATCCCAAGTACAGATTAGCAAACGATGGGGCACATGTCGTCCCCATCGCTGTACCTTGTAGTTGATGGTACAGTTGTTTGTTGAATAAGAATATGTTATGTGTTAGTATGAATTCCAATAACTGTAACAGAAACATATTGTGTTCGTGTTGTGTGATCTCGGTTTGGTCTAGATAATACTTAATGGCTTTTAGTCCTAGTGAGTGAGGGATGCTAGAATACAGGGCTTCAACATCTAGTGTCACCAGTAAACTTGAAGTTGGGATGGTCAAGTTCTGAATCATCTGTAGCAAGTGTGGGGTGTCTCGGGTATATGAGGAAAGTGATTGTACAAAAGGTTGTAGGAATGTATCTACATACTCGCTTGCTTTACTTGTGAGTGAGTTTATTCCGGCTACTATGGGGCGTTCTGGCGGGTTTTTTTCTGATTTATGAATTTTTGGAAGTGCATAGAAGGTTTGGGTCACTGGATTGGAAACTGTCAAAAATTCCTTTGTTGATTTATCTATTACCTTATGTACGTATGCATCCTCAATAATTTTTGTGTATTCTTCCATGTCCTTTTTCAACTTCGATGGAGGGGCTTTCTGGTACCAGTGTTTATTGTCTAGTATCTTATGGCACATGTCCTCATATTGTGTGGTGGTCATTATTACAATGTTTCCCCCTTTATCTGCTGGTTTAATTACAACTGAATGATTGGTCTGTAATTGTTTTAGGGCCTGTTTTTGTTGTGGGGTTATGTTTTGGGGGCGTTGTCCCACTGTGTTCATACTTTCTATTTCTTGGGTCACTAAGTTCACAAATGTCTTCACACCTGCGTTCATACTTAGGGGAGGGAAGTATGTGGAGGATTTTTTAAAGATTTTGGTTGGTTTTCTTATTTCTTCTTGTACCTCCTGTGTGTCCTTTGTCTGGAGAGCTTCTAATATCCTCAGACTCTCTATGTCACTTTGTGATAACTGTACCTCTTGCCTCTCTGGTGGTGGGGTTATTTCCTCCCTTTCCAATAGATCCATGTTATGGTCCTTGTCACTGAATTGATACTGTAGTAATAATTTGCGGACAAATAGATTTAGGTCCTTTATAAGCTCAAATTTATTAATGTTGGTCTCTGGACAGTAATTCAGGCCTAGTCTTAGAATTTCCTCCTGTCCCTTTGTCAGTGGGATATTTGCTAGGTTTACTATATCTGTTGTCTGTTTGTGTTCTATTGATTCTGTATCTGTGTCTAGCCTCATGTGGGTTTTGTATAGGTGCTCCGTTTGTGGGCTTGAGTGATATCTCCGGGTATATTTTGGCCCACTTGGCTTAGGCCTAAAAAAGGGTCCTCTATCTCTTTCCTGGTCTCTGGTCGGTAATCTGGGGATGGCAATGTTTTTCTCTTTCCCCTCTGGTGGTAGGTCGTATCCTCCCAGTTACCACCTTTACCTCTCCTCTCTTTGTTCTGGTGTTTCGAGAACAGTGAATAGTGTTTTTGTCTTTGGTCTCTAGAGGATGTACTCTCAGAGGATGAGGATGAATATTCTGTATAGTATGGATCTGTGGTGTCTCTGCTCGGTGTGTTGGTGGTAGGACCTACCTTCGTTTGCCACTTATATGCTCTATGTTCCTTGTAAGCTTGTCTGTCCCTGTATAATTTTCTGTTTTTTAGTTCCCACACTTCCTTTACTAAGATTTCTATGTTCTTTCTAATTTGTGTGTTATGTGATTCAAATTCTGTCCAATCCCTGTGTTGGTTCAGTTCCTCACAATTCTTTTTGAATTCTGCCTCTATTTTGTGCAAGTACGTTTCTTGTTGCTCTATTAGGATTTTTAGCATATTATAAGAACATTGTTGTAAATTCTGTTCCCACTTTTCCTTGAAAATGGGATCTAGATCATCAACTTGTGGGAATATCCTTATCCTCAGACCTAACGGTACTATGTGTTCTTCCAAGTATCTCTTTAAGTAGTGTATATTCCAGTAAATTTTTGTTTTTTTCCTAAGTGTTCTTTCTAGGATGAAGAACTTGTCTTTGACACTTGGTTGAAATTCTGTGCTGCTCCCTTCTGCGTCTTTGTCTATAGTAAATTCTCAAAACATTTGTTCCCATTCCTCTCCTACTAGTTGTATCATATTCTGACTTGAGGTGCTTTTGATGAGGGCTTTTGCCGCCCGGATAATATATTTTTGGGGGGGGAGGGGGGGAGCAAGACTGGTGCGGGGCCGCCCGTAGGCAGAGATGTATGCACCTTTTCTCCCTCACTCCCGCTTTGGCGCACCTTATATGTTTTGAAGGTCCCTATTTTCTAGAGAATTATAAGGGGGGGAGGGAATTATCCAGCCCTCTCCCACTCCTATTTCCAATATTGTCAGAAAAGGGGGGCAGGGGGCCTGGAGAGATTCCCTACTTGGGGTACCTTTTGGATAGCAGATTAATATTCAAGTATTATTCAACATATCTGTGTTTTCTATGTGAATTAGTTATATTCTTTGGGGCGAAATACCATAAACCAAATACAAAACAGATAATACTTTCGATGACAACCACCCTTATACTAAAATACATATATCTTCACTCAAATTGTATACATAACAAGTATTTATTGTTTGTAGCAAGTGGGTTTCTCAGTTTTGTAGCAAGTGTTGATATACCAAACAGTCTGGTGCAGACGCGTTTCGCACTTAGCTTCCTCAGTGCACCATGGGTACTATAACATAAACATAAACATATATATACATTGGCTTAAATTTATAACATTTTTAAAGATTTAAAAATGTTATAAATTTAAGCCAATGTATATATATGTTTATGTTTATGTTATAGTACCCATGGTGCACTGAGGAAGCTAAGTGCGAAACGCGTCTGCACCAGACTGTTTGGTATATCAACACTTGCTACAAAACTGAGAAACCCACTTGCTACAAACAATAAATACTTGTTATGTATACAATTTGAGTGGAGATATATGTATTTTAGTATAAGGGTGGTTGTCATCGAAAGTATTATCTGTTTTGTATTTGGTTTATGGTATATCGCCCCAAAGAATATAACTAATTCACATAGAATACACAGATATGTTGAATAATACTTGAATATTAATCTGCTATCCAAAAGGTACCCCAAGTAGGGAATCTCTCCAGGCCCCCTGCCCCCCTTTTCTGACAATATTGGAAATAGGAGTGGGAGAGGGCTGGATAATTCCCTCCCCCCCTTATAATTCTCTAGAAAATAGGGACCTTCAAAACATATAAGGTGCGCCAAAGCGGGAGTGAGGGAGAAAAGGTGCATACATCTCTGCCTACGGGCGGCCCCGCATGAGCCCATATATTGCCTGAAAGACACACTGGAGTTGGTAGGAGCATGAGGAAACCTTTTATTGCCTGAAAGACACACCCTGGATTTAGCAGAAGTATGAGGATCCCATATATTGCCTGAAAGACACCCTGGAGTTGGCAGCAGAATGAGGAGCCCATATACTGCCTGAAAGACACACCCTGGAGTTGGAAGCAGCAATAGGAGACCATAAATCACCTGAAAGACACACCCTGGAGTTGGCAGCAGCATGAGGAGCCCATATATTGCCTGAAACACACACCCTGGAGTTGAAAGCAGCAATAGGAGACCATAAATCACCTGAAAGACACACCCTGGAGATGACAGCAGCATGAGAAGCCCATATATTGCCTGAACCCCCCATCTAGAGTTGGCAGCAGAATGAGGAGCCCATATATTGCCTGAAAGACACACCCTGGAGATGCCAACAGTATACGAAGCCCATATATTTCCTGAAACACACACCCTGGCGTTGGCAGCAGCTTTAGAATACCATATATCGCCAGAAGGACACACCCTGGAGTTGACAGCAGCATAAGGAGCCCATATATTGCCTGAAACACACACCCTGGAGTTGACAGCAGCAATTGGAGACCATAAATCACCTAAAAGACACACCCTGGAGATGGCAGCAGCCCGAGGAGCCCATATATTGCCTGAAAGACACACTGGCGTTGGCAGCAGCATGAGGAGCCCATATATTGCTTGAAACACACACCCTGGATTTGGCAGCAGCAAGAGAGGACCATATATTGCCTGAAACATACACCCTGGAGATGGCAGCAGCCCGAGGAGCCCATATCTTGCCTGAAAGACACACTGGAGTTGGCAGCAGCACAGGGAGCCCATATATTGCCTGAAGGACACACTGGAGTTGGCAGGAGCATGAGGAACCCTTTTTTTGCCTGAAAGACACACCCTGGAGCTGGCAGCAGCATGAGGAGCCCATATATTGCCTGAAAAACACACCCTGGAGATGGCAGCAGCGGGCTGCCATATCTTGCCATATCTTGCCCGAAAGACACACTGGAGCTGGCAGCAGCATGAGGAGCCCATATATTGCCTGAAACACATACCCTGGAGTTGTCAGCAGCATGAGGAGCCCATATAGACACACCCTGGAGCTGGCAGCAGCAATAGGAGCCCATATATTGCCTGAAAGACACACCCTGGAGTTGGCATCAGCATGAGGAGCCCATATATTGCCTGAAAGACATACCGGAGTTGGCAGCAGGATGAGGAGCCCATACATTGCCTGAAAGACACACCCTGGAGTTGGCAGCAGCAAGAGGAACCCATATATTGCCTGAAAGACACACCCTGGAGTTGGCAGCAGTACGAGGAGCCCATATATTGCCTGAAGGACACACTGGAGTTGGCAGGAGCACGAGGAACCCGTTTATTGCCTGAAAGACACACCCTGAAGTTGGCAGCAGCAAGAAGAACCCATATATTGCCTGAAAGACACACCCTGGAGTTGGCAGCAGTACGAGGAGCCCATATATTGCCTGAAGGACACACTGGAGTTGGCAGGAGCACGAGGAGCCCTTTTATTGCCCGAAAGACACACCCTGGAGTTGGCAGCAGCATGAGGAGCCCATACATTGCCTGAAAGACACACCCTGGAGTTGGCAGCAGGATGGGGAGCCCATACATTGCCTAAAAGACACACCCTGGAGTTGGCAGCAGCACGAGGAGCGCATAAATTTCCTTGAAGGACACACTGGAGTTGGCAGGAGCATGAGGAACCCTTTTATTGCCTGAAAGACACACCCTGAAGTTGGCAGCGGCATGAGGAGCCCATATATTGCCTGAAAGACACACTGGTGAGTTGGCAGCAGCATGAGGAACCCTTTTATCGCCTGAAAGACACACCCTGGTTTTGGCAGCAGTATGAGGATCACATATATTGCCTGAAAGACAGACTGTAGTTGGCAGGAGCATGAGGTGACCATATATTGCCTTAAAGACACCCTGGAGTTGGCAGCAGAATGAGGAGCCCATATATTGCCTGAAACACACACCCTGGAGTTGGAAGCAGCAATAGGAGACCATAAATCACCTGAAAGACACACCCTGGAGATGGCAGCAGCATGAGAAGCCCATATATTGCCTGAACCCCCCATCTGGAGTTGGCAGCAGAACAGGGAGCCCATATATTGCCTGAAAGACACACCCTGGAGATGGCAGCAGTATACGAAGCCCATATATTTTCTGATACACACACACACTGGAGTTGGCAGCAGTATTAGAATACCATATATCGCCAGAAGGACGCACCCTGAAGTTGACAGCAGCATAAGGAGCCCATATATTGCCTGAAACACACACCCTGGAGTTGGCAGCAGCAATAGGAGACCATAAATCACCTGAAAGACACACCCTGGAGATGGCAGCAGCCCGAGGAGCCCATATATTGCCTGAAAGACACACTGGAGTTGGCAGCAGCATGAGGAGCCCATATATTGCTTGAAACACGTACTCTGGAGTTGGCAGCAGCATTTGGAGCCCATAAAGACACACCCTGGATTTGGCAGCAGCAGGAGCAGCCCTATATATTGCCTGAAACACACACTCTGGAGATAGCCCATATCTTGCCTGAAAGACACACTGGAGTTGGCAGCAGCACTTGGAGCCCATATATTGCCTGAAGGACACACTGGAGTTGGCAGGAGCATGTGGAACCCTTTTATTGCCTGAAAGACACACCCTTAAGTTGGCAGCAGCATGGGGAGCCCATATGTTGCCTGAAAGACACACTGGAGTTGGCAGCAGCATGAGGAGCCCATATAGACACACCCTTGAGTTGGCAGCAGCAAGAGCAGCCCATATATTGACTGAAGGACACACTGGAGTTGGCAGGAGCATGAGGAGCCATTTTATTGCCAAAAAGACACACCCTGAAGTTGGCAGCAGCATGAGGAGCCCATATATTGCCTGAAAGACATACTGGAGTTGGCAGTAGGATGAGGAGCCCATACATTGCCTGAAATACACACCCTGGAGTTGGCAGCAGCACGAGGAGCCCATATATTTCCTGAAGGACACACTGGAGTTGGCAGGAGCATGAGGAACCCTTTTATTGCCTGAAAGTCACACCCTGAAGTTGGCAGCAGCAGGAGGAGCCCATATCTTGCCTGAAAGACACTGGAGTTGGCAGCAGCATGAGGAGCCCATATAGACACACCCTGGAGTTGACAGCAGCAAGAGCAGCCCATATATTGCCTGAAACACAGACCCTGGAGATGGCAGCAGCGGCTTGCCATATCTTGCCTGAAAGACACACTGGAGCTGGCAGCAGCATGAGGGGCCCATATATTGCCTGAAACACATACCCTGGAGTTGTCAGCAGCATGAGGAGCCCATATAAACACACCCTGGAGTTGGCATCAGCATGAGGAGCCCATAAATTGCCTGAAGGACATACTGGAGTTGGCAGCAGGATGAGGAGTCCATACATTGCCCGAAAGACACACCCTGGAGTTGGCAGCAGCACGGGGAGCCCATAAATTTCCTTGAAGGACACACTGGAGTTGGCAGGAACTTGAGGAGCCCATATAGACACACCCTGAAATTGGCAGCAGCATGAGCAGCCCATATATTGCCTGAAACACACATCCTGGAGATGGCAGCAGCGGGCTGCCATATCTTGCCATAGCTTACCATATCTTGCCTGAAAGACACACTGGAGCTGGCAGCAGCATGTGGAGCCCATATAGACACACCCTGGAGTTGGCAGCAGCAAGAGGAACCCATATATTACCTGAAAGACACACCCTGGAGTTGGCAGCAGTACGAGGAGCCCATATATTGCCTGAAAGACATACTGGAGTTGGCAGCAGGATGAGGAGCCCATACATTGCCTGAAAGACACATCCTGGAGTTGGCAGCAGCACGGGGAGCCCATATATTGCCTGAGGGACACACTGGAGTTGGCAGGAGCATGAGGAACCCTTTTATTGCCTGAAGGACACACCCTGAAGTTGGCAGCAGCATGAGGAGCCCATATATTGCCTGAAAGACACACTGGAGTTGGCAGCAGCATGAGGAACCCTTATATTGCCTGAAAGACACACCCTGGAGTTGGCAGCAGTATGAGGAGCCCATATATTACCTGAAAGACAGACTGGAGTTGGCAGGAGCACGAGGTGCCCATATATTGCCTGAAAGACACCCTGGAGTTAAAAGCAGAATGAGGAGCCCATATATTGCCTGAAACACACACCCTGGAGTTGGCAGCAGCAATAGGAGACCATAAATCACCTGAAAGACACACCCTGGAGTTGGCAGCAGCATGAGGAGCCCATATTTTGCCTGAAAGACACACCCTAGAGATTGCAGCAGCATGAGAAGCCCATATATTGCTTGAACCCCCCATCTGGAGATGGCAGCAGCACAAGGAGCCCATATATTGCCTGAAAGACACATCCTGGAGTTGGCAGCCGCACGAAGAGCCCAATTATTGCCTGAAACACACAACCTGGAGTTGGCAGCAGCATTAGAAGACCATATATCACCTGAGAGACACACCCTGGAGATTGCAGCAGCCCAAGGAGCCTATATAATCCCTGAAACACATACCCTGGAGTTGGCAGCAGCATGAGGAGCCCATATATTGCCTGAAAGACACACCCTAGAGATGGCAGCAGCATGAGAAGCCCATATATTGCCTGAAACACATACCCTGGAGTTGGCAGCAGCATGTGGAGCCCATATAGACACACCCTGGAGTTGGCAGCAGCAGGAGGAGCCCATATACTGCCTGAAAGACACATTGGAGTTGGCAGGAGCATGAGGAGCCCTTTTATTGCCCCAAAGACACACTCTGGAGTTGCCAGCAACATGAGGAGCCCATATATTGCCTGAAAGACACACTGGCGTTCGCAGCAGAATGAGAAGCACATATATTGCCTGAAAGACACACCCTGGAGTTGGCAGTAGAACAGGGAGCCCATATATTGCCTGAAAGACACACCCTGGAGATGCCAGCAGTATGCCAAGCCCATATATTTACTGAAACACACACCCTGGAGTTGGCAGCAGCATTAGAATACCATATTTTGCCAGAAGGACACACCCTGGAGTTGACAGCAGCATAAGGAGCCCATATATTGCCTGAAATACACCCGGAAGTTGGCAGCAGCACGGGGAGCACATATATTGCCTGAAAGACACATCCTGGAGTTGGCAGAAGCATGAGAAGCCCTTATATTGCCTGAAAGACACAGCCTGGAGTTGGTAGCAGCATGAGGAGCCCTTATATTGCCTGAAAGACACCTTGGAGTTGGCAGCAGCATGAAGAGAACATTTACAAATAGTAACATAGTAACATAATATGTAAGGCTGAATAAAGACTTTAGTCCATCCAGTTCAGCCTATTTATCTCCTTCCAGTGGTCTAGTAGCCACAGCTGAAAATGTTATTACATGCCAGGAAGTCATCAAGGCCACTTTTGAATGTTTTTACTGTATCTATCATTACTACCTCCTCTGGCAGCGAGTTCCATAGTCTCACTGCTCTTACAGAGAAGAATCCCCTCCTATGTCGGTGGAGAAAGCACCTTTCCTCTAACCTTAGTGGATGCCCTCGGGTTTTGGTTACACTCCAGGGTATAAATAGATTATGGGACAGATCTTTGTATTGACCCCGAATATATTTATACATAGTTATTAGATCACCCGTCAGGCGTCTTTTTTCTAAACTAAATAAACCTAACTTTTACAATCTTTCAGGGTACTCTAGCCCCCGCACTCCTTTTATTAACTTTGTTGCCCTTCTTTGAACGTGCTCCAGTTCTGAAATGTCCTTTTTAAGCACAGGTGCCCAGAACTGTACACAGTACTCCATATGGGGTCTGACCAGTGACTTGTACAGGGGTAAAATTATGCTCTGGTCATGAGCACCTATGCCCCTCTTGATGCACCCCATGATTCTATTTGCTTTAGCAGCTGCTGACTGGCATTGATTACTACAGTTGAGCTTATTGTTAACTAAAACCCCTAGATCATTTTCCATTTCTGTTTTACAAAGTGTTTCTTTATTTAGTATGTAATCATGACACAGATTTCTCCTTCCCATGTGCATAACCTTACATTCATCTGTGTTAAACTGCATTTGCCATTTGACTGCCCATGCTTCCAATTTATCTAAATCTGTTTGTAGTGGCCTTCTGTCTTCTTTTGTTTTTAATTGCTTTACACAGCTTAGTATCATCTGCAAAGATTAAGACTTTACTGTTTAATCCGTACCCAATGTCATTTATATATATATTGAAGAGAATCGGTCCCAGAACTGACCCTTGTGGCACTCCACTAGTAACAGTGACCCAATCTGAGTGTGTACCATTTATAACCACTCTCTGCTTCCAATCATTAAGCCAATTTCTCACCCATCTGCACACGCATTCTCATATTTTGTACCAACCTTTTATGTGGCACAGTATCAAATGCTTTAGAAAAGTCAAGATATATGATATCCAATGACTCCCCCTAATCCAATCTTGATTTTACCTCCTCATAAAAGCTGATTAGGTTTGTCTTGCAGGAGCGATTTCTCATAAATCCATGCTGATATGGAGTAATAGGGTCATTTTCCCGAAGATGCTCCAGGATGGTATCACTTAAGAAACCTTCAAACAGCTTGCACACCACAGATGTTAAGCTTACCGGTCTGTAGTTCCCAGGTTCCCCCCTAGATCCCTATTTGAATATTGGCACCACATTTGCTAAGCGCCAATCCCTCGGGACAGCCCCTGTAGTTATTGAATCCACAAATATTAGAAATAATGGCTTGTCTATTACTGTACATAACTCCCTTAAAACACGAGGATGTATGTCATCTGGTACTGGGGATTTATCAATTTTTATCTGCTTGAGACGGTGCTGGACTTCTTCCTTGGTTAGTCCAGTGACATTTAATGGAGGGTTTCTGTTATTCCCCTGCATTTCACTCGGTATGTCACATTCTTTTGTGAATATAGAAGCAAAGAAGTTGTTTAGTAAATTTGCTTTTTCCTCATTCCCCTCTATAGGTGTCCCCTCCTTGCTTTTCAGGGGGACCACACCCTCAGGTTTGTAGCTTTTACGGTTTAAGTAGCTAAAGAATAATTTGGGGTTAGTTTTACTTTCTTTAACGATAAGTCTTTCTGTCGGCTTAGCTGCCCTTATCTGTTGTTTACATTGTTTATTTTCTTCTTTATAATATTTTAATGCTTCCGCTGTCCCTTCCTGCTTTAAATGTTTAAATGCCTTTCTTTTGTTGTTTATTGCCCCCTTAACCTTTTTGTTTAGCCACATCGGTTTACACGTGTGTCTAACAGTTTAATCTATCACAATGAAAATTAAGAATTTCTTTGAAAGTATCCCATTTACTCTCTATGCTTTTGTTTTAAGGACATTTTCCCAGTCAACGCATTTTAGGGCATGTCTAAGCTGGTCATACTTTGCCTTTTTGAAGTTCTGCGTTTTTGTGGCTTCTTCATAAGGCACCCTAGTGACTGATAAGTGGAAATTAACAATATTATGATCACTGTTTCCAAGGTGACCCCCAACCTGTACCTTTATTACTTTGTCTGGTACATTGGTTAGTATTAGGTCCAATATGGCTCTCCCTCTTGTTTGAGCTTGTACTTGTTGGGAAAGGTAGCCATCTTTTGTTTTTGATAAAAAAAACTTTTTATGGGAACCACATGTTTCAGCGTCCCAGTTTATATCTGGGTAGTTAAAGTCCCCCATAATCACTACCTCATTTAGTTAAGGGGCTATATCTATTTGCTTTAGCATCATATTTTTTGTGGATTCGGATATACCTGGTGGTTTGTAGCAAACCCCCATCAGTATTTTATTTTTGTTTCTCCCTCCATGTATTTCTACCCATACAGACTCCACATGGTCATTCCCCTCATTGATATCCTCCCGCAAAGCGGGTTGTAGAGAGGATTTTACAATTAAGCAGACTCCACCCTCTTTGCGTTTGGTACGGTCCCTCCTAAATACACAGTAGCCCAGTAGATTTACTGCCCAGTCATAGCTTTCATCCAGCCAGGTCTCTGTTACCCTCACTATGTCATATTGTTCTTCTGTTATAGTTCATCCATTTTGTTAGTCAGGCTTCTAGCATTTGTCAGCATGCATTTCAAATGCTTATGTTAATGTTGTATATTGCCCTTATTCCTGCTAGATGTGCTAACCCCTCCCCCCTCTCCACTTCCCCTCTGTGACAGATTGCCCTATCTGTTCCCCAAATAATAGAGTCACCCACTACCAGCGCCTGTTTTGCCTGCCCTGCTTTCCCATTTCCCTTCCCTTTCTTACTGGAGCAGACAGATGTGTCTTGCTGCAGCTGTGCCATCTCTGAGCTAACATCCTCCTCCTCTGCCAACCGGGCAAACTTGTTTGCAGGTGCCTGTTCAGGGCTAGCCTTTCTGTAACGTTTACCCCTACCCCGCCTTCTAACTGTTATCCGGCTAGCTGCCTCATTTTCCTGCTTTTCCTCTCCCCTCATCCTAACACCCTTCGCTGACCTAGAGAGTACAAGCTCAGTGAGCTCCAGACTCTTTTCCATGATACCAATGTCTCTCAGTGTTACCAATTGCTACTTTAGATCGTGAATGATGGCTTCCAAATCAGCAATTCGCATACATCCGGGGCATCCACCATCGACTGATTGATCAAAAAGTTTATACGTAGCACAAGATGTACACTGGACAGCATTATTAGGCATGGACCACATTGTATCAATTTGTTGGAACACCAATCCCTTTATTAAGTGAAGAATTTACAACACTTAAATAACACTCTGGATTCAGAGGTAGATACTTACAGCTTCAGCACTTCTGCTTTTTCTCCTGTTTTAACTCACCACTTACCAAGCAGCCACTTACAGAGTCAGCCTCCAGGAGCAAGCTCCAAGAGCTGTATACTTCCTTATCTCCCCATAGTTACACAATGGTTGCTGTTTTCCCAAAAAAACAGTTTTAAAGCGTACTGGAGCGCATTGAGCTGCCCTCATCAGTGCATATCACATACGCACATATAAGAGTTTTACCAATTTGTTCCTGTTAAAGTCTTTAGGGCCTAGTTATTGTGAAAGACCAGACATAGACTAGGGGTGAGTGGCAGCAGAAGTCTCAGTGAGAGGCTGTTGTCATTGATTGGTTAACACGATCATCCACTTCATCACAAGTGACATCTGATACCCCCAGTCAACTGTCGGTGGATTCCTCAGACACATCCCCCACTTGGCATGGCCCAGGAGCAGTCCCTGTCCTCCCATTGCCTCTGCCCTATGCTGTTCCCTCACCCCCCAGCAAAGTATCTTATGCTTTGGGTTCAGCTCCACTATTCAGTGAGGACTATCTCATAGAGAACAATCAGCAGTTACTGGCCAGCTGAGAAATGTAGGAGACACTCACCGCTTCCTCCATTAGGCGGGCAAGTAGTAATGAAGAGAGTGGCACGTGAGGTGGTGTTGCAAGCGCTCTGGCTTCTGAAGCAGACACTGTTAAGGAATCTGAGGAGGACATCAGTGACGTGCAGACACAACTCAATGATGATTATTATTATTACTAATAATTTTATTTATATAGCGCCATCATCTTCCGTAGAGCTTTACAAGGTGTGATTACAAACAAGGTAAAACATATAGTACAGAGAACAATACAAAACTAGATGCTAAGAGGTTCAATCTAAGTGTTATGAGCACAGGAGCCAATAGGAAAGAGAGCCCTGCCCTTGCAAGCTTACAGTCTAAAGGATGGGGGTGGAGAAAAAAGGTAGGGATCACAAGTGGTAGAGCTTGAGTTGGGCTGCATGTGCCGTTTGAAGGTTATAGGCATTGCTTAAGCCAGGTTATATGCTTGTGTGAAGAAATGAGATTTGATGGCACTTTTAAAGGCTTGGAGTGATGAAGAGTGATGGATTTAGCGGTCAGCATGATGGCATAAGTCTGGAGGCAAATGTGCCCGGGCCAGGGTAGACCACCTGCTGCACGGCGGGCTACCTTCCCGGGAGGTAGTGGAACAGGGGTTCCTGGAGTCAGCGGCAGTAGCAGTGAAATAGTGCGGACTGTTGGTGGGAAAATCAGCTACTCGCGGTGTGGCAGTTTTTCATCAAGCATCTGCAGGAGGTTAACATTGCCACATGCAAGATGTGTAGGCAGAAGGTGAAGCATGGCCAGAGTTCCAATGTTGGCCCCACGGCCCTGCGTCAACATATGCAGCGTCACCATAAAGCGGCCTGGGTGTCATACCCATCCTCTGTCGCTCCACTCTTCCTCCTACTCCAAGTCAGTCATTCTGCTAGGAATCTATTGGTAAAGCCATGGCCAAGAGACAACAGTATGCGCCCGCTCATCCAGCGTGCAAAAGCTAAATGTGCTCCTGTTCAAGTTGCTGGTGCTGCAGTCCCTCTCTTTTAAGTTGGTGGATTCTGCACCTTTCAGAGAACTGATGGCTTGTACCGAGCCAAGGTGGAGAGTCCCACAGCGTCATTTCTTTGTGAAGAAGGCAGTACCACAGTCCTGCACAATTTTGTTATTGCCAGTCCTTGATTTTGTGTGCCAGTCCTTGAGCCTCCTTGAGACAATACATGTCCTTTAAGGCCCACTGGGTGAATGTGGTTCCTGCACAGCCACAACAGCAACTTGGACAGGTCATGCTGCTTTGGCCTCCATGCTCTTAGGCCATTGTGCCTGTAACAGTGTGCGACTCCTCAGCCTCCACTGCATGGACAAGTCCTACCATCTGTGAAGGGCACAGTGGTGTCACGCTGTTCTTTACATGGTTTGCCTTGGTGAACAGAGTCACACAGGGCAGGAACTGCTAAAAGTAGTTTATCAAGAAATCAAATCATGGCTTACTCCATGAAAATGGGAACCACCGTGACCAACAATGGGAAGAACATCTTGTCTGTGCTAAAACAAGGAAGCATGAACCATACGCCCTGTATGGCACACATGTTCACATCTAGTTGTCAAGCATTTCCTGATGTCTTCCCCCATCTGCAAGACATCCTAACAATGGGAAGGAAATTTTGCATACACTTCAGCCACTCCTACAACACAAAGCACAGCTGCAGCATCAGAACACTATCCCCCAACATAGTCTGATTTGCAATGTTTCCACCCGATTTTGGTAGAAAAGCAAGAGCCCAATAGGAAGGTGCTGTAGCAAAAAACTATGCAAACACACTGTCAGGTGACCTTAAATGGGATGCCCCTGGTCAGAGTTAAATGCACTACAGCAAGCTTTAAAATGTGGTTTTGGTAGAAAAGCAGGTGTGTGTGACAC
This sequence comes from Gastrophryne carolinensis, assembly GCA_027917425.1. NCBI lineage: Eukaryota > Metazoa > Chordata > Amphibia > Anura > Microhylidae > Gastrophryne > Gastrophryne carolinensis. The sequence goes on along the minus strand of CM051236.1, from coordinate 320,315,260 downwards.
TAAATAGACTTGAAAGACCTGGACATAAAATCAAATGCCAACACACTGTACACTGTCTCTCTCTGTCACAGTCTTTCTATTTCTCGCCTTGTCTCTTTCTTTTACTGTCTTTTTCAGTCTTTTTCTCTCCCTGGCTCTATCTGTCCCTGACCAGTTTTTGCAGCAATACACCATTGAAATAAGGGCCCGCAAGATGGTCGCCACTTATATAGGGCTGTGACATCACCGGGGTGCCTGGCTGCTGATAGGCTGCATATGATGCTATCCCAGGATTTTTTGCCCCATGGGACATGTCCTGACATGTGGGTCCACCATTTTAGAAGGCCTGGACCACACTAAATGTAAGCGATTTGCTCGATCGAATCACAGTGATATTCAAATTCATTTAAAATCAAATTTTTCCTGAAATTCGGAACAAATTCGGATTGGTCAGATTTAATTCGATCATCCATAATCACATAGAAATGTAGAAACATAGAAGGTTGATGGCAGAAGGAGACCATATGGTCCATCTAGTCTGCCCTTATGTAACTGTATGTACTCTTTATCTTGGGATAGATGTGTGCTTATCCCAGGTATGTTTAAATTCAGTGACTGTTGATTTTTCCACTACCTCTGCTGGAAGTCCAAGCATCTACTACTCCTACTGTAAAATAATATTTTCTAACATTGCTCCTGATCTTCCCCCTGACTAGCTTCAGGTTGTTCCCCCTTGTTCTATCATTAAGTTTCTTCTTAAAAACACTTTCCTCCTGAACCTTATTCAATCCTTTCACATACTTAAAGGTCTCAATCATGTCCCCTCTCTCCCTGCTTTCCTCCAGAATGTACATATTAAGTTCTTTAACCCTTCAAATGCCAGCCACGTAAAATTTATGTGGTTGCCTCTGCTCCACTTAAGTGCCAGCCACGTAAAATTTACCCCTGCTAGTGGGCAAAAAAAAAGAAAAAATACTCACCTGACCCCTCGTTGGATCCAGCCGGCTCTCCTCTTTAATTTGGTGCCATCCGGTCCCCCGTGGGGGCTCGGAAGGGGAACCCCATGCCAATTTTTTCTTGATTTAACCCTTTATAGTGTGGATTATATTTTATATAAAGCGTGTTATAAAAGTGTTCTTTTCAGTTTGGGGGGTCTTCTGAACAGTAACAGGGGGATACCGATACATATGTGGTACCGTTGTAATCGGGAGAAATGGGGCTTTCACATGCAATATGGCTTTCTTAAAAAAAAAAAAAGGTTTTATTTGAAATAAAGGAGACAATTTTCTAAAAAAATTATTTTTTTTATTTTGTTTTGTTTAATTTACTCAAAAATATTTAAAAAGACAGTAAAAAAATTACAAACAAGACATTACATGTTAAAGCCTAAACTCTGCTGCAATAATAAAATATATAATTTTCCTGGAAATACTTGCAAAAATCACAGTTAAGCATAGCGCAAAATGGTTAAAAATGACCTGTCAAGAGAGGGTGACAAAATCTCAAGTAGGCTGGCAGTTAAAAGGGTTAATAGTACCTATGCATGTTGGGTATCGTTCTGCTGCGCTTTTAGATTTAGCTTGTTTTTTCTTGTTTGCATATTGATATTTTAGGAAAACTAATTTTTTATTCTGCTTTATTATACATTTTTTAAGGGAACCCTGTGCGACCAAATAATTATTTGAGGGATTACTTTCAGAAAGATGGGCCCACTACAACATGCTGGGTACGCTTAGAAAGCTTATCATGTGTACTTTCAAGGAATGTATGGTTTGCGGGGGGGTATTCCAAATGTAAAGGGTTGTTTTGGTAGAAAACGCGCAAGGTGCGCTATGCATCTTTGGTATCGTTCGGTTCGGGGGTTGTTGCTTTTTCAGATTAACTTGTTTTTTCTTGTTTGCATATAGTTTTTTTAGGAAAATGTGGCTTTGATCCTGCTTTTTTATCCTTTTTTAGGGAAGCTCTGTGTAACCAAAGAATACATCGAGGGAGAACTTTCAGACTGTGGCAACATCAACAAGCCTGGTACGCCTAGAAAGCTTGAAGTGTGTATTTCCAGAGAATATATAGTTTGTAGGGGGTATTTCAAATGTAAAGGGTTGTTTTTATTAAAAAACTGCAAGGTGCACATAGCGCTTAGCATAGCTGTATTTGATCTAAAAATCTCTTGAAGTGCTGTTTCAGTTTGGGGGAGTCTCCTGGGCAGGAAAGGGTGTCTACCAATACATATGTGGTACCGTTGTAACCGGGAGAAATTAGGATTTCACACGCAATATTTTATTGACAAACTTACATTTTTTATTACAAAAAACACTACAAATTGTAAAAAATATATATTTTTTTTATTTTTTTCACATATTTCACCCCAAAATATTAAGAATACACTTGACAAATGACAAACAAGACTACCCCTAAATCTCTTTCCTCCGAGGTCCTAGCTAACACAGTACTGCCCATATGGTACTCAGAGCAGGAATTTCTTACACCCAAGTGCATGATTTTACATTTAAAGACATTAAACTCTAGTTTTCACAGTTTTGACCATCTATCCAGTAAAGCTAAATCATTTTCCATGTCCTTTCCACGTCTATGTCACTTAGCCTTCTCCTATATCACAATCGTGTATTCTAGTAGCTAAAGGGTTACTGGTCCCATTCTCAGCTGGAAGGGGTCATTACTGCTGCTTGACTTAGCCAAAGCGCTCACCTGTTACAGTGGAAGGATTCTGGGATATTTAGTCAGTACCTGGGCCAGAAAAAACACTCCCATCTTAGGATCAAAGACACACAGGAATATAAGTAAATTATAGGTCTGAAGTCACAATCCAGAAGAGGAAAATAATAAGGCAGAACACCAAAAACCTGGCAAAAAGGATGTTTTCCTTTAAGCAAGTAGTATTAAAGTGGAGTACTGGCACACACACTCCAGTGCTTAGAGCAAATTGTAGTATAAGGGGGTACACCCCAGTGCTTAGAGGATTTTGTGGGATAACAGTAAACACAAACCCCAGTGCTTACAGCTTCTTGTAGGATAAGGAGATATACCCCAGGGCTTAGAGGATGTTGTGGGACAACAGTACACACAAACCCAGTGCTTAAATCAGACCAACAGCCTGGCACAGTTGGAAAAGAAAGGTAGCGGCCATTTTGGAGCTTTCTCTTCCATCGTCTTAGCCATGCTACAGTCTGGATTCACCTGACATAACTGACAATGCACAGTAACAGGAAACCCAGAATCAATTCCTGTTTGCAGGTTTGTTGTGTTGGGTTTTTTTTAAGTCATGTTGGTTCATTTTGAATGAATATGTGGATTAAGGTGGCACAAACAAACCCCCTTGCTTGTTGTATAGATAAGGAGGTACAACCCAGAGCTTAGAGGAAAAGGTGGGATTACAGTACTCACTCAGCCCATTGCTTACAGCTAGTTGTGGTAAGCAATGGTCTTTACAGCTAGGTCTGCAATAAGGGTACACTGTCACCCCATTAATTACCATTAGGTTTGGTATAAGGGGACACTCTCACCCCATTCTTTACAGATAGGTTTAGTATAAGAGGAAACTCTCATCCCAGTGAATACAGATAGGTTTGATATAAAGGGACACTCTCACCCCAGTCTTTACAGATAGGTTTGGTATAAGGGAACACACTCCCCCCAGTCAGATTTTTTTTAGAACCATTCAACCTGGATATGTGTTTCATTATAAATAATATGTCACAAATAGATATCCCTCAATTGCTTTTATCTAATGCATCCAAAATAAAGATTAATTAATAATTAAAGTGAGATTACCATTGTTTTGGGTGTTAAAAATCCCTTCAAGGTGCACTACTTGACATAGTTTCAACAGGAGGTGCATGCATGGTCCAGCCGACAGCTGTGGAGACGGCAGGAGCTAGTGCTCAGCGTGCTAGTCTGAGTTGTCAAGGCCTCCAGGGGCCTCCAGGGGCAGGGACTGGGAGCCACCAGTTAGATTGGACTGGCGCCATGGCCTCACCATGTCATCTTTTCCCAGTCCCTGCCCCTATATACAGAAGCCCACTATTATGCCTGCCAACACCCTCCCCCCTTTTATCTCTCCTCCCTACTTCCGCCCACCCCAGCATAGACCAATTTTATTCATTTCTGGGAGCATGCCTGGGCGATGTCCAGAAGGGAGGACAATACGCCGCAATCCACATACAGTTAGCTTGTCAGGCCTTCTTGTCTGCACTGCATTCCACTTTGGTTGTGCTTTGTCATCAGCTTGATGGGACATTTGTTCCACCAGCCGGTATACTATACAAATAAATGTCCACAGCTTCTGTGCATGCCTTCGCCCAACAATGGACATTGGCACTCAGACTCCCAGACCGGCGAAACAGTGTTAAGATTAAAGGGGCACTCTATAGCTCCATGATCCGGGCCATATCTGGAAGGGGAAATGACACTTACTCCATCCTTACACACCTACAATTTTATTGATCCACTAAGTTACTACCAGAATGATGTTTATGCTTACCCTATCACAGAAACATTTCAAAATAAAAAAAATTTTTTTTAGGGGTTTTGAGTCCTATTTGCAGAACAACATAAATATATATATATATATATATATATATATATATATATATATATATTATTATTATTATTATTATTATTATTATATTTCCACATCACAATGTATATTTAATAATCTTTTTATTAAATATTTTGTCAATACTAAATATTATTCTATATGTTGTAATCAATTTAATATCATAGTGCATACTCATTTTCACTGGTCTCAAATTCATATTTGATCATGTTTGCCTTATTTATACTTGTTAATTTATTTTTAAAATATAAAGCCATCAAGACATCCAGGATTCGATTACTAACAGAAAAAGTGAGCCAATATGTAGACCTGTATCTACAGCTGTTTGTCCAGGAGCTTCCATCTTATGTATGAATGAATTGAAAATAGGACAATGGCCGCATAATGAATTCTTAATGACCCTATTGTGACTCATACTTGCCCACAACCTTTTCCTCTATGCAGGGTACAGCGATGTGCCCCATCATTTATGAACCTGTTCCTGTTGGTGGGAGGGGAGCTTGTGGACAAGGCAGAAGGCATCTGTGTACCTGTGCCATGCGTTATCATGGCACAGGTACATAGACAATATTCTATTGTTCTGGAGGGCACCGAGATGGAATTACAGGATTTTGTTGGGTTATTAACCCTTTAAGTGCCAGCCTACCTGGAGTTTTTGTCACCCGTTGCCAGACCATTTAGCACTATTTTGCACTACGCATGTTCAAATGTGATTTTTGAAGGGATTTCCAGGGATTTCCCAGGAAAATTATATATATTTTTTTCAAGATGGAATGTGAGCAAAAAAATAAATAAAAATCTATTTTTTACAATTTGTAGTGCTTTTTTGTAATAAAAAATGTAAGTTCGTCAATAGAATCTTATTGCGTGTAAAATCCCAATTTCTCCCGGTTACAGCGATACCACACATGTATTGATAGACACCCTTTCCTGCCCAGAACACGCCCCCAAACTGAAAAAGCACTTAGATAAAATACAACTATGTTATGCGCTATGCGCACCTTGCAGTTTTTCAATGAAAACAACCCTTTACATTTGAAATACCCCCAACAAATTGTATATTCTCTGGAAGTACACACCTCAAGCTTTCTAGACATACCAGGCTTGTTGATGTGGCCACAGTTTTCTGGAAGTAATCCCTCAATGTATTCTTTGGTTGCAAAGAGTTTCCCTAAAAAAGGATACAATGCAGAATCAAAGCCACATTTTCCTAAAAAACTATATACAAAAAAGAAAAAACAAGTTAAATCTAAAAAAGCAACATCATCCGAACAGAACAATACCCAACATGCATAGCTACTATCAAGGGAAGAGTTGGCAAACACCCCAAAGTAAAGCATGTGCGTAACGGTAATTTTACTTGAAAATTTCAGCTCTGCTGACAAAGTGCGCACTGTGCGCTTTTTCTACCAGAACAACCCTTTATATTTGGAATACCCTCCACAAACCACGCGCGCGCGAGCACATAATCTTTATGCCCTCCGGTGGCGCTACACACAGCGCGCCCGCTGGAGGCTGTAGTAGGGAGGGGTTGAACCAAGGGGCACAGTCACCCACTACCAGCGCCTGTCTTGCCTGCCCTGCTTTCCCATTTCCCTTCCCTTTCTTACTGGAGCAGACAGATGTGTCTTGCTGCAACTGTGCCATCCCTGAGCTAACATCCTCCTCCTCTGCCAACCGGGCAAACTTGTTTGCAGGTGCCTGTTCAGGGCTAGCCTTTCTGTAACTTTTACCCCTACCCCGCCTTCTAACTGTTATCCGGCTAGCTGCCTCATTTTCCTGCTTTTCCTCTCCCCTTCGCTGACCTAGAGAGTACAAGCTCAGTGAGCTCCAGACTCTTTTCCATGATACCAATGTCTCTCAGTGTTACCAATTGCTACTTTAGATCGTGAATGATGGCTTCCAAATCAGCAATTCGCATACATCCGGGGCATAAGTATCCACCATCGACTGATTGATCAAAAAGTTTATACGTAGCACAAGATGTACACTGGACAGCATTATTAGGCATGGACCACATTGTATCAATTTGTTGGAACACCAATCCCTTTATTAAAGTGGACCAACACCCAGGATTTTGACTATCCTGGGTCTTGGTCCACTTCGGTGGGGCACCCCCGATCGGGGTGCCCCGCTGTGTGAAACCCCCCTAACCCCCCGAAAAACTCACCTCTCCCCGCTCCCAGCGCCGACGTACAAGGGAAGATCTGGAACGTCTAAGCGGCGGCGGCCGCCGCCGCCTCCCTCGCGTCACTTTTGCCGCGCGCGCGCCCGTGCCGGCCATTCGCAGACGGCCGGCGCGGAGGCGCGCACGCCTACAGGGGCGCGAGGGAGGCGGTGGCGGCCGGCCGCCGCCGAAGATAAGGTAGGTGAGTTGGGGTGTTTGGGGGGGGTTTCACCCCGCGGGACATCCCGATCTCGGATGTCCCGCGGGGTGGGGGGTGATCGGCCCGGGTGGGTGTTGGTCCACTTTAAGTGAAGAATTTACAACACTTAAATAACACTCTGGATTCAGAGGTAGATACTTACAGCTTCAGCACTTCTGCTTTTTCTCCTGTTTTAACTCACCACTTACCAAGCAGCCACTTACAGAGTCAGCCTCCAGGAGCAAGCTCCAAGAGCTGTATACTTCCTTATCTCCCCATAGTTACACAATTGTTGCTGTTTTCCAAAAAAAACAGTTTTAAAGCGTACTGGAGCGCATTGAGCTGCCCTCATCAGTGCATATCACATACGCACATATAATAGTTTTACCAATTTGTTCCTGTTAAAGTCTTTAGGGCCTAGTTATTGTGAAAGACCAGACATAGACTAGGGGTGAGTGGCAGCAGAAGTCTCAGTGAGAGGCTGTTGTCATTGATTGGTTAACACGATCATCCACTTCATCACAAGTGACATCTGATACCCCCAGTCAACTGTCGGTGGATTCCTCAGACACATCCCCCACTTGGCATGGCCCAGGAGCAGTCCCTGTCCTCCCATTGCCTCTGCCCTATGCTGTTCCCTCACCCCCCAGCAAAGTATCTTATGCTTTGGGTTCAGCTCCACTATTCAGTGAGGACTATCTCATAGAGAACAATCAGCAGTTACTGGCCAGCTGAAAAATGTAGGAGACACTCACCGCTTCCTCCATTAGGCGGGCAAGTAGTAATGAAGAGAGTGGCACGTGAGGTGGTGTTGCAAGCGCTCTGGCTTCTGAAGCAGACACTGTTAAGGAATCTGAGGAGGACATCAGTGACGTGCAGACACAACTCAATGATGATTATTATTATTACTAATAATTTTATTTATATAGCGCCATCATCTTCCGTAGAGCTTTACAAGGTGTGATTACAAACAAGGTAAAACATATAGTACAGAGAACAATACAAAACTAGATGCTAAGAGGTTCAATCTAAGTGTTATGAGCACAGGAGCCAATAGGAAAGAGAGCCCTGCCCTTGCAACCTTACAGTCTAAAGGATGGGGGTGGAGAAAAAAGGTAGGGATCACAAGTGGTAGAGCTTGAGTTGGGCTGCATGTGCCGTTTGAAGGTGATAGGCATTGCTTAAGCCAGGTTATATGCTTGTGTGAAGAAATGAGATTTGATGGCACTTTTAAAGGCTTGGAGTGATGAAGAGTGATGGATTTAGCAGTCAGCATGATGGCATAAGTCTGGAGGCAAATGTGCCCGGGCCAGTGTAGACCACCTTCTGCACGGCGGGCTACCTTCCCGGGAGGTAGTGGAATAGGGGTTCCTGGAGTCAGCGGCAGTAGCAGTGAAATAGTGCGGACTGTTGGTGGGAAAATCAGCTACTCGCGGTGTGGCAGTTTTTCATCAAGCATCTGCAGGAGGTTAACATTGCCACATGCAAGATGTGTAGGCAGAAGGTGAAGCATGGCCACAGTTCCAATGTTGGCCCCACGGCCCTGCGTCATCATATGCAGCGTCACCATAAAGCGGCCTGGGTGTCATACCCATCCTCTGTCGCTCCATATGCTCCTGCTCCTCCTACTCCAAGTCAGTCATTCTGCTAGGAATCTATTGGTAAAGCCATGGCCAAGAGACAACAGTATGCGCCCACTCATCCAGCCTGCAAAAGCTAAATGTGCTCCTGTTCAAGTTGCTGGTGCTGCAGTCCCTCTCTTTTAAGTTGGTGAATTCTGCACCTTTCAGAGAACTAATGGCTTGTGCCGAGCCAAGGTGGAGAGTCCCACACCGTCATTTCTTTGTGAAGAAGGCAGTACCAGTCCTGCACAATTTTGTTAAACAGAAAGTGTGCCAGTCCTTGAGCCTCCTTGAGACAATACATTTATCCTTTAAGGTCCACTGCCCTTTAACCCTTTAAGTGCCAGCCTACCTGGAGTTTTTGTCACACTCTGTTGCCAGACCATTTTGCACTATTTTGCGCTCCCCATGTTCAACTGTGATTTTCAGGGATTTCCCAGGAAAATGATATATTGTTTTTTTCAGCAGAGCCTGGGCTTTAACATGAAATGTCTTGTTTGTCATTTTCTAAGTGTATTCCCAATATTTTGGGGTGAAAATCGTGCAAAAAAATAAAAAAAAACTTTTTTTTACAATTTGTAGTGTTTTTTTGTAATAAAAAATGTAAGTTTGTCAATAAAATCTTATTTTGTGTGAAACCCCAATTTCTCCCGGTTACAGCGGTACCACATATGTATAGGTAGACACCCTTTACTGCCCAGGAGACTCCCCCAAACTGAAACAACACTTTAGGAGATTTTGAGATAAAATACAACTATGCTTTGCAATATGCGCACCTTGCAGTTTTTCAAGAAAAACAACCCTTTACATTTGAAATACCCCGACAAACTATATATTTCCTAGAAGTACACACCTCAGGCTTTCTAGGCGTACCAGGCTTGTTGACATAGGTGCCGTTTTCTGGAAGTAATCCCTCAATGTATTCTTTGGTTACAAAGGGTTTCCCTAAAAATTAATAAAAAAGCAGAATCAAAACCACATTTTCCTAAACCATATGCAAACCCCCCAAACAGAACGATACCCAACATGCATAGGTTCAGTCAAGGAGAGAGTTGCCAAACACACCAAAGTAAAGCATGTGCGTAATGTAATGTGGTAATTTTACTTCAAAATTTCAGCTCTGCAGACAAAGTGCGCACCTTGTGCTTTTTCTACCAAAACAACCCTTTACATTTGGAATATCCCTGATAAACCATATATTTCCTGAAAGTACACATGTTAAGCTTTCTAATCGTACCCAGCTTGTTGTAGTGGGCTCATCTTTCTGGGAGTAATATCTCAAAGAATTCTTAGGTTGCACAGGGTTTCACAAAAAATTGTATAAAAAAGCAGAATAAAAAACACCTTTTCCTAAAATATCAATATGCAAATAAGAAAAAACAAGCTAAATCTGAAAGCGCAAGGTCCCCCGAGCAGAACAATACCCAACATGCTTAGGTACCTGTAACCTTTTAACTGCCAGCCTACTTGAGATTTTGTCACCCTCTGCTGACAGGTAATTATTCACCATTTTGTGCCATGCTTAACTGTGATTTTTGCAGGAATTTCCAAGAAAATTGCAAATTTTCTTTTTGTGGCAGAGTTTAGACTTTAACATGAAATGTCTTGTTTGTATTTTTTTTTATTTTTTTTATATATTTTTTCTACTTTTTTTAATATATTTTTAAGTAAATAAGTAAAAAAAAATAAAAAAAAAAATATATTTTTTTAAATTGTCTCCTTTATTTTAACAAAAACATTTATTTTATTAAAGAAAACCATATTGCACGTGAAAGCCCCATTTCTCCCGATTACAATGATACCACATATGTATTGGTAGCCCCCCGTTCCTGTCCAGGAGATCCCCTAAACTTAGAAGAGCACTTTATAACATTTACAAATAAAATACAACTACTATCCACATAACAAAGGGTTAATTAAAAAAAAAATGACATAGGGTCCCCCCTCGAAGGGAGGGGGACCCCATTTTTTGGGGGGATTTTTAAGGGTTAAAACCCTTAAAAATCAAAAAAAAAATGGCGTGAGGTCCCCCCTACCCAGCGTAACCAGCCTGTGACCAGCTATGGGGGCTTGTAGAACAGGGCGCAGGGGCCAGCTTTAGTGGCCCCTGGCCCTGCGGCTACAAGCCGTCATAGCCTAGGGCCACGGCTCTTCTGCCCCCCCCCTGGGCTTTGGGGAGGCAGGTAATTTGGGGGGCCAGGGGTTAATGGCAAGTCACCCGCCAGCCGCATGTGACTTGCCAGACCCCCGAGCCTTGTGAACTGGTATAGGGGTCACATGGACCCCTTACCAGTTCACAAAGGGTTAAAAGTAGAAAAAAACACACAGACACACTTTTAAAAAAAATATCTTTCTTAAAAAAAAAATAAATGTTTTTTAATATTTTTTTTAATACTTACCTCCCATTCATCCCTGTGTCCCACGCTGATCACTTAGGCTTCTGCTCTCCTGCTGCTGCTGGAAGCCTTTTATACCTACTGGGTTACAGGTAAGAAAGGGTTAATTAAAAAAAAAATGACATAGGGTCCCCCCTCGAAGGGAGGGGGACCCCATTTTTTTGGGGGATTTTTAAGGGTTAAAACCCTTAAAAATCCCCCCAAAAAATGGCGTGAGGTCCCCCCTACCCAGCGTAACCAGCCTGTGACCAGCTATGGGGGCTTGTAGAACAGGGCGCAGGGGCCAGCTTTAGTGGCCCCTGGCCCTGCGGCTACAAGCCGTCATAGCCTAGGGCCACGGCTCTTCTGCCCCCCCCCTGGGCTTTGGGGAGGCAGGTAATTTGGGGGGCCAGGGGTTAATGGCAAGTCACCCGCTTGCGCAGGTGACTTGCCAGACCCCGAGCCCTGTGAACTGGTATAAGGGGTCTCATGGACCCCTTACCAGTTCACAAAGGGTTAACAGTCTAAAAAATAAACACAGACACAGGTTGTTTAACATTTTTATTTAAAAAAAAAAAACATTTTACCTCTACTCACCTCCGATCTTCAGATGCAGTGTCCCGCTGCGATCTGATGCAGATGACAGCTGGACAGAGAAGGGGGGAGGCAGGCGATCGGAGGATCGCCTACCTCCCTCCTTCTCAGCCCAGCCGTCACCGGCATCTGACAAGAGAACTGCCGGGTGCCCCGATGACACCCGGCAGTGACGTCATTAGCCCCGCCCCCGGGGCTAAAATCCAAGATGGCGGTCGCCATCGGAAGCAGCAGCGGAGGGAGGGCTGTTATGCCCCCCTCCAGAAGACAGAAGAGCCGGGGGGGGAGCCCCCCCCATGAAGAGGAGAGGCGGCGGGAGCCAGCGGGAGCGGAGGTGAGTAACTGTCATTTTTTTTTTTTTACAGGCAATCCCGGCGGCTGCTGAAACGGGGGGGGGCACCCTATTCCGGGCCCTCCCCTGCAGCCGGAGGAGCCCCGATCGGCGATCGGAGCCCCGCTGGCTGAAGAGGAGACCCGGCCGGATCAAACAAGGGGTCAGGTAAGTGACTTTTTTTTAAACTTTTTTAACTGTGATTGGGGAATGCCAGGCACGTAAAATTTACGTGGCTGGCACTTAAGTGGCGGAGAGGCAACCACGTAAATTTTACGTGGCTGGCATTTAAAGGGTTAAGGTCCACTGGGTGAATGTGGTTCCTGCACAGCCACAACAGCAACTTGGACAGGTCATGCTGCTTTGGCCTCCATGCTCTTAGGCCATTGTGCCTGTAACAGTGTGCGACTCCTCAGCCTCCACTGCATGGACAAGTCTTACCATCTGTGAAGGGCACAGTGGTGTCACGCTGTTCTTTACATGGTTTGCCTTGGTGAACAGAGTCACACAGGGCAGGAACTGCTAAAAGTAGTTAATCAAGAAATCAAATCATGGCTTACTCCATGAAAATGGGAACCATCGTGACCAACAATTGGAAGAACATCTTGTCTGTGCTGAGACAAGGAAGCATGAACCATACGCCCTGTATGGCACACATGTTCACATCTAGTTGTCAAGCATTTCCTGATGTCTTCCCCCATCTGCAAGACATCCTAACAATGGGAAGGAAATTTTGCATACACTTCAGCCACTCCTACAACGCAAAGCACACCCTTCTTGAGCTGCAGCATCAGAACACTATCCCCCAACATAGCGGAGGGAGGGCTGTTATGCCCCCCTCCAGAAGACAGAAGAGCCGGGGGGGTGATCGGAGCCCCCCCCCCATGAAGAGGAGAGGCGGCGGGAGCCAGCGGGAGTGGAGGTGAGTAACTGTCATTTTTTTTTTTTTACAGGCAATCCCGGCGGCACCCTATTCCGGGCCCTCCCCTGCAGCCGGAGGAGCCCCGATCGGCGATCGGAGCCCCGCTGGCTGAAGAGGAGACCCGGCCGGATCAAACAAGGGGTCAGGTAAGTGACTTTTTTTTTTTACTTTTTTAACTGTGATTGGGGAATGCCAGGCACGTAAAATTTACGTGGCTGGCACTTAAGTGGCGGAGAGGCAACCACGTAAATTTTACGTGGCTGGCATTTAAAGGGTTAAGGTCCACTGGGTGAATGTGGTTCCTGAACAGCCACAACAGCAACTTGGACAGGTCATGCTGCTTTGGCCTCCATGCTCTTAGGCCACTGTGCCTGTAACAGTGTGCGACTCCTCAGCCTCCACTGCATGGACAAGTCTTACCATCTGTGAAGGGCACAGTGGTGTCACGCTGTTCTTTACATGGTTTGCCTTGGTGAACAGAGTCACACAGGGCAGGAACTGCTAAAAGTAGTTAATTAAGAAATCAAATCATGGCTTACTCCATGAAAATGGGAACCATCGTGACCAACAATGGGAAGAACATCTTGTCTGTGCTGAGACAAGGAAGCATGAACCATACGCCCTGTATGGCACACATGTTCACATCTAGTTGTCAAGCATTTCCTGATGTCTTCCCCCATCTGCAAGACATCCTAACAATGGGAAGGAAATTTTGCATACACTTCAGCCACTCCTACAATGCAAAGCACACCCTTCTTGAGCTGCAGCATCAGAACACTATCCCCCAACATAGCGGAGGGGGGGCTGTTATGCCCCCCTCCAGAAGACAGAAGAGCCGGGGGGGTGATCGGAGCCCCCCCCCATGAAGAGGAGAGGCGGCGGGAGCCAGCGGGAGCGGAGGTGAGTAACTGTCATTTTTTTTTTTTTACAGGCAATCCCGGCGGCTGCTGAAAGGGGGGGGCACCCTATTCCGGGCCCTCCCCTGCAGCCGGAGGAGCCCCGATCGGCGATCGGAGCCCCGCTGGCTGAAGAGGAGACCCGGCCGGATCAAACAAGGGGTCAGGTAAGTGACTTTTTTTTTTACTTTTTTAACTGTGATTGGGGAATGCCAGGCACGTAAAATTTACGTGGCTGGCACTTAAGTGGCGGAGAGGCAACCACGTAAATTTTACGTGGCTGGCATTTAAAGGGTTATGGTCCACTGGGTGAATGTGGTTCCTGAACAGCCACAACAGCAACTTGGACAGGTCATGCTGCTTTGGCCTCCATGCTCTTAGGCCACTGTGCCTGTAACAGTGTGCGACTCCTCAGCCTCCACTGCATGGACAAGTCTTACCATCTGTGAAGGGCACAGTGGTGTCACGCTGTTCTTTACATGGTTTGCCTTGGTGAACAGAGTCACACAGGGCAGGAACTGCTAAAAGTAGTTAATCAAGAAATCAAATCATGGCTTACTCCATGAAAATGGGAACCATCGTGACCAACAATGGGAAGAACATCTTGTCTGTGCTGAGACAAGGAAGCATGAACCATACGCCCTGTATGGCACACATGTTCACATCTAGTTGTCAAGCATTTCCTGATGTCTTCCCCCATCTGCAAGACATCCTAACAATGGGAAGGAAATTTTGCCTACACTTCAGCCACTCCTACAACGCAAAGCACACCCTTCTTGAGCTGCAGCATCAGAACACTATCCCCCAACATAGTCTGATTTGCAATGTTTCCACCCGATTTTGGTAGAAAAGCAAGAGCCCAATAGGCAGGTGCTGTAACAAAAAACTATGCAAACACACTGTCAGGTGACCTTAAATGGGATGCCCCTGGTCAGAGTTAAATGCACTACAGCAAGCTTTAAAATGTGGTTTTGGTAGAAAAGCAAAAACACTAAAAGCAGGTGTGTGTGACACTAAATAGACTTGAAAGACCTGGACATAAAATCAAATGCCAACACACTGTACACTGTCTCTCTCTGTCACAGTCTTTCTATTTCTCGCCTTGTCTCTTTCTTTTACTGTCTTTTTCTGTCTTTTTCTCTCCCTGGCTCTATCTGTCCCTGACCAGTTTTTGCAGCAATACACCATTGAAATAAGGGCCCGCAAGATGGTCGCCACTTATATAGGGCTGTGACATCACCGGGGTGCCTGGCTGCTGATAGGCTGCATATGATGCTATCCAAGGATTTTTTGCCCCATGGGACATGTCCTGACATGTGGGTCCACCATTTTAGAAGGCCTGGACCACACTAAATGTAAGCGATTTGCTCGATCGAATCACAGTGATATTCAAATTCATTTAAAATCAAATTTTTCCTGAAATTCGGAACAAATTCGGATTGGTCAGATTTAATATCATCCATAATCACATAGAAATGTAGAAACATAGAAGGTTGATGGCAGAAGGAGACCATACGGTCCATCTAGTCTGCCCTTATGTAACTGTATGTACTCTTTATCTTGGGATAGATGTGTGCTTATCCCAGGTATGTTTAAATTCAGTGACTGTTGATTTTTCCACTACCTCTGCTGGAAGTCCAAGCATCTACTACTCTTCCTGTAAAATAATATTTTCTAACATTGCTCCTGATCTTCCCCCTGACTAGCTTCAGGTTGTTCCCCCTTGTTCTATCATTAAGTTTCTTCTTAAAAACACTTTCCTCCTGAACCTTATTCAATCCTTTCACATACTTAAAGGTCTCAATCATGTCCCCTCTCTCCCTGCTTTCCTCCAGAATGTACATATTAAGTTCTTTAACCCTTCAAATGCCAGCCACGTAAAATTTATGTGGTTGCCTCTGCTCCACTTAAGTGCCAGCCACGTAAAATTTACCCCTGCTAGTGGGCAAAAAAAAAAAGAAAAAATACTCACCTGACCCCTCGTTGGATCCAGCCAGCTCTCTTCTTTAATTTGGGGGCTCGGAAGGGGAACCCCATGCCAATTTTTTTCTTGACTTAACCCTTTATAGTGTGGATTATATTTTATATAAAGCGTGTTATAAAAGTGTTCTTTTCAGTTTGGGGGGGTCTTCTGAACAGTAACAGGGGGATACCGATACATATGTGGTACCGTTGTAATCGGAAGAAATGGGGCTTTCACATGCAATATGGTTTTCTTAAAAAAAAAAAGGTTTTATTTGAAATAAAGGAGACAATTTTCTAAAAAAATTATTTTTTTTTATTTTGTTTTGTTTAATTTACTCAAAAATATTTAAAAAGACAGTAAAAAAAATTACAAACAAGACATTACATGTTAAAGCCTAAACTCTGCTGCAATAATAAAATATAGACCTGTCAAGAGAGGGTGACAAAATCTCAAGTAGGCTGGCAGTTAAAAGGGTTAATAGTACCTATGCATGTTGGGTATCGTTCTGCTGCACTTTTAGATTTAGCTTGTTTTTTCTTGTTTGCATATTGATATTTATGAAAACTCATTTTTTATTCTGCTTTATTATACATTTTTTAAGGGAACCCTGTGCGACCAAAGAATTATTTGAGGGATTACTTTCAGAAAGATGGGCCCACTACAACATGCTGGGTACGCTTAGAAAGCTTATCATGTGTACTTTCAAGGAATGTATGGTTTGTGGGGGGTATTCCAAATGTAAAGGGTTGTTTTGGTAGAAAAAGCGCAAGGTGCGCACTTTGTCTGCAGAGCTGAAATTTTCAAGCAAAATTACCATTGTGCACATGCTTTACTTTTTGGTGTTTGGCAACTCTTCTTTTGACAGTAGCTATGCATCTTTGGTATCTTTCGGTTCGGGGGATGTTGCTTTTTCAGATTAACTTGTTTTTTCTTGTTTGCATATAGTTTTTTTAGGAAAATGTGGCTTTGATCCTGCTTTTTTATCCTTTTTTAGGGAAGCTCTGTGTAACCAAAGAATACATTGAGGGAGAACTTTCAGAAAACCGTGGCAACATCAACAAGCCTGGTGCCTAGAAAGCTTGAAGTGTGTATTTCCAGAGAATATATAGTTTGTAGGGGGTATTTCAAATGTAAAGGGTTGTTTTTATTAAAAAACTGCAAGGTGCACATAGCGCTTAGCATAGCTGTATTTGATCTAAAAATCTCTTGAAGTGCTGTTTCAGTTTGGGGGAGTCTCCTGGGCAGGAAAGGGTGTCTACCAATACATATGTGGTACCGTTGTAACCGGGAGAAATTGGGATTTCACACGCAATATTTTATTGACAAACTTACATTTTTTATTACAAAAAACACTACAAATTGTAAAAAATAGATTTTTTTTTATTTTTTTCACATATTTCACCCCAAAATATTAAGAATACACTTGACAAATGACAAACAAGACTACCCCTAAATCTCTTTCCTCCGAGGTCCTAGCTAACACAGTACTGCCCATATGGTACTCAGAGCAGGAATTTCTTACACCCAAGTGCATGATTTTACATTTAAAGACATTAAACTCTAGTTTTCACAGTTTTGACCATCTATCCAGTAAAGCTAAATCATTTTCCATGTCCTTTCCACGTCTATGTCACTTAGCCTTCTCCTATATCACAATCGTGTATTCTAGTAGCTAAAGGGTTACTGGCCCCATTCTCAGATGGAAGGGGTCATTACTGCTGCTTGACTTAGCCAAAGCGCTCACCTGTTACAGTGGAAGGATTCTGGGATATTTAGTCAGTACCTGGGCCAGAAAAAACACTCCCATCTTAGGATCAAAGACACACAGGAATATAAGTAAATTATAGGTCTGAAGTCACAATCCAGAAGAGGAAAATAATAAGGCAGAACACCAAAAACCTGGCAAAAAGGATGTTTTCCTTTAAGCAAGTAGTATTAAAGTGGAGTACTGGCACACACACTCCAGTGCTTAGAGCAAATTGTAGTATAAGGGGGTACACCCCAGTGCTTAGAGGATTTTGTGGGATAACAGTAAACACAAACCCCAGTGCTTACAGCTTCTTGTAGGATAAGGAGATATACCCCAGGGCTTAGAGGATGTTGTGGGATAACAGTACACACAAACCCAGTGCTTAAATCGGACCAACAGCCTGGCACAGTTGGAAAAGAAAGGTAGCGGACATTTTGGAGCTTTCTCTTCCATCGTCTTAGCCATGCTACAGTCTGGATTCACCTGACATAACTGACAATGCACAGTAACAGGAAACCCAGAATCAATTCCTGTTTGCAGGTTTGTTGTGTTGGGTTTTTTTTAAATCATGTTTGACTGTTGCTTCATTTTGAATGAAAAGGTGGATTAAGGTGGCACAAACAAAACCCCTTGCTTGTTGTATAGATAAGGAGGTACAACCCAGAGCTTAGAGGAAAAGGTGGGATTACAGTACTCACTCAGCCCATTGCTTACAGCTAGTTGTGGTAAGCAATGGTCTTTACAGCTAGGTCTGCAATAAGGGTACACTGTCACCCCATTAATTACCATTAGGTTTGGTATAAGGGTACACTCTCACCCCATTCTTTACAGATAGGTTTAGTATAAGAGGAAACTCTCATCCCAGTGAATACAGATAGGTTTGATATAAAGGGACACTCTCACCCCAGTCTTTACAGATAGGTTTGTTATAAGGGAACACACTCCCCCCAGTCAGATTTTTTTTAGAACCATTCAACCTGGATATGTGTTTCATTATAAAGAATATGTCAGAAATAGATATCCCTCAATTGCTTTTATCTAATGCATCCAAAATAAAGATTAATTAATAATTAAAGTGAGATTACCATTGTTTTGGGTGTTAAAAATCCCTTCAAGGTGCACTACTTTACATGGTTTCAACAGGAGGTGCATGCATGGTCCAGCCGACAGCTGTGGAGACGGCAGGAGCTAGTGCTCAGCGTGCTAGTCTGAGTTGTCAAGGCCTCCAGGGGCCTCCAGGGGCAGGCACTGGGAGCCACCGGTCAGTTCAACTGTTAGATTGGACTGGCGCCATGGCCTCACCATGTCATCTTTTCCCAGTCCCTGCCCCTATATACAGAAGCCCACTATTATGCCTGCCAACACCCTCCCCCCTTTTATCTCTCCTCCCTACTTCTGCCCACCCCAGCATAGACCAATTTTATTCATTTCTGGGAGCATGCCTGGGCGATGTCCAGAAGGGAGGACAATACGCCGCAATCCACATACAGTTAGCTTGTCAGGCCTTCCTGTCTGCACTGCATTCCACTTTGGTCGTGCTTTGTCATCAGCTTGATGGGACATTTGTTCCACCAGCCGGTATACTATACAAATAAATGTCCACAGCTTCTGTGCATGCCTTCGCCCAACAATGGACATTGGCACTCAGACTCCCAGACCGGCGAAACAGTGTTAAGATTAAAGGGGCACTCTATAGCTCCATGATCCGGGCCATATCTGGAAGGGGAAATGACACTTACTCCATCCTTACACACCTATAATTTTATTGATCCACTAAATTACTACCAGAATGATGTTTATGCTTACCCTATCACAGAAACATTTCAAAATAAAAAATTTTTTTTAGGGGTTTTTGAGTCCTATTTGCAGAACAACATAATTATATATATATATATATATATATATATATATATATATATATATATATTATTATTATTATTATTATTATTATTATTATTATTATTATATTTCCACATCACAATGTACATTTAATAATCTTTTTATTAAATATTTTGTCTATACTAAATATTATTCTATATGTTGTAATCAATTTAATATCATAGTGCATACTCATTTTCACTGGTCTCAAATTCATATTTGATCATGTTTGCCTTATTTATACTTGTTAATTTATTTTTAAAATATAAAGCCATCAAGACATCCAGGATTCGATTACTAACAGAAAAAGTGAGCCAATATGTAGACCTGTATCTACAACTGTTTGTCCAGGAGCTTCCATCTTATGTATGAATGAATTGAAAATAGGACAATGGCCACATAATGAATTCTTAATGACCCTATTGTGACTCATACTTGCCCACAACCTTTTCCTCTATGCAGGGTACAGCAATGTGCCCCATCATTTATGAACCTGTTCCTGTTGGTGGGAGGGGAGCTTGTGGACAAGGCAGAAGGCATCTGTGTACCTGTGCCATGCGTTATCATGGCACAGGTACATAGACAATATTCTATTGTTCTGGAGGGCACCGAGATGGAATTACAGGATTTTGTTGGGTTATTAACCCTTTAAGTGCCAGCCTACCTGGAGTTTTTGTCACCCTTTGTTGCCAGACCATTTATCACTATTTTGCACTACGCATGTTCAAATGTGATTTTTGAAGGGATTTCCAGGGATTTCCCAGGAAAATTATATATATTTTTTTCAAGATGAAATGTCTTGTTGGTAATTTTTTAGGTGTATTTACAATAGTTTGGGGTGAAATATGAGCAAAAAAATAAATAAAAATCTATTTTTTACAATTTGTAGTGCTTTTTTGTAATAAAAAATGTAAGTTCGTCAATAGAATCTTATTGCGTGTAAAATCCCAATTTCTCCCGGTTACAGCGATACCACACATGTATTGATAGACACCCTTTCCTGCCCAGAACACGCCCCCAAACTGAAAAAGCACTTTAGGGGATTTTTAGATAAAATACAACTATGTTATGCGCTATGCACACCTTGCAGTTTTTCAATGAAAACAACCCTTTACATTTGAAATACCCCCAACAAATTGTATATTCTCTGGAAGTACACACCTCAAGCTTTCTAGACATACCAGGCTTGTTGATGTGGCCACAGTTTTCTGGAAGTAATCCCTCAATGTATTCTTTGGTTGCAAAGAGTTTCCCTAAAAAAAGATACAATGCAGAATCAAAGCCACATTTTCCTAAAAAACTATATACAAAAAAGAAAAAACAAGTTAAATCTAAAAAAGCGACATCATCCGAACAGAACAATACCCAACATGCATAGCTACTATCAAGGGAAGAGTTGGCAAACACCCCAAAGTAAAGCATGTGCGTAACGGTAAATTTACTTGAAAATTTCAGCTCAGGAATCGGCACTTACCTGGGCCCCGTTCCGGTGCTGTCTTCGGGCAGCCGGCCGCAGCAGCTCCTGCCCAGCGGCCACGCCGAGCGGCGGCGTGGCGGCGGCTCAGGCAGCGCCGAGCACGGCCGCTCTCCTTCCTCGCTCCCGCGTCACTGCGACGCGCTCACGCGCGCGCGAGCACATAATCTTTATGCCCTCCGGTGGCGCTGCACACAGCGCGCCCGCCGGAGGCTGTAGTAGGGAGGGGTTGAACCAAGGGGCACAGGCACGCCCCTTGGTTCTGGCTATGGGCCATTGAGCCCAAAGGAGGTTCTGGGCTACTGGCCATTTTGGTCCAATCCTTGTCTGGGTCTGATTTTGCACCAATCACTACACTGGTTCCACATGGCCAACCATACCTAGTCCCTATAAAGGTTTGCCCCCGTCACTTGTTCAGTGCCTGTTATAGCGCCTAGTACCTAGCCTGTCTTGTGAATATTAGCCGATCTGAACTCCTGTTGCCGACCTTGATTGTACCGACCACTCTCGATCTGAACTCCTGTTGCCGACCTTGATTGTACCGACCACTCTCGATCTGAACTCCTGTTGCCGACCTTGATTGTACCGACCACTCTCGATCTTAACCCCTGTTGCCAACCCCTGCCTGTATCCAGACTACGAGTTGCCTTATCCCTGGTGCCGCTACGATCTCTGTCTTCCCGCTGTCGACCTCTGGCCTGTCTCTGGACTTCCTCTGCCAACGCTCTAGCTATTGGTTCTCCAGACCTCCTACATATAAGCTCACATCCTTTGAGCCATTAAGTCCTGGGGGCAACCGATCCCGGGTAGGCATATTCTGCGTCCCGGCAAGCGGGGGCTCCTACAGGTGAAGCTGGCTGCGGAGATTGGGGGTTGTGGGCTTACCAAGAGGGCTGGAGTTACCCCGAGCATGACATTAAGCTTTCTAAGTGTACCCAGCTTGTTGTAGTGAGCTCAACTTTCTGGAACTAATCCGTCAAAGAATTCTATGGTTTAACAGGGTTTCCCTAAAAAACGTATATAAAAGCAGAATAATAAACATATTTTCCTAAAATATCAATATGCAGACAAGAAAAAACAAGCTAAATATGAAAGTGCAAGGTCCCCCGAGCAGAGCAATACCCAACATGCATAGGTACTGTTAACCCTTTTAATTGCCAGCCTACTTGAAGTTTTGTCACCCTCTGTTGACAGGTCATTTTTCCCCATTTTGCGCCATGTTTTGCGCCATTTTTGCAGGAATTTCCAGGAAAATTATATATATATTTTTTGCAGCAGAGTTTAGGCTTTAACATGAAATGTCTTGTTTGTAATTTTTATACTGTTTATTAAAATATTAAGTAAAAAAAAAAAAAAAAAAACTGCACGTGAAAGCCCCATTTCTCCCGATTACAATGCTACTACATATGTATTGGTAGCCCCCCGTTCCTGCTCAGGACACCCCCAAACTGAAACTATAGTACTATAACATTTACAAATAAAATACAACTACTATCCACACTATAAAGGGTTATATCAAGAAAGAAATTGGTGTTGGGGTGACAGAACATAAGGGGTTAATTAAAAAAAAATGACAACCCCATTTTTTTTAATTTTAAGGGTTAAAAACCCTTAAAATCCCCCAAAAATATGAAATGGGGTCCTCCTTACCCAAAGTAACCAGCCCGGGACCAGCTATGCAGGGCTTGTAGGAACAGGGTGCAGGGGCCAGCTTTTGTGGCCCCTGGCTCTGCAGGCTGCAAGCCCACATAGCCCGTGGCCACAGGCTCTTCTGCCCCCCCCGGGTTTTGGGGAGGCAGGTAATGGGGGTGCCGGGGGTTAATGGCAAGTCACCCATTAGCCGCAGGTGACCTGCCAGCCCCCAGCCTTGTGAACTGGTATAGGGGTCTCATGGACCTCTTACCAGTTCACAAGGGGTTAAATTAAAAAAAAAAAAACAGACACACAGAAAAAAATATTTTATTTGTTTTATTTTTAATACTTATCTCCCACCCATCCTGCACTGTGTCCCTCGGCAATCACTGGCTTCTGCTCGTCTGCTGGAAGTCTTTTATAGCTGCTGGGTGACAGAACATAAGGAGTTAATTTAAAAAAAAATGCCTTTTTGGGGGGGATTTTAATCCCCCCCAAAAATGAAATGGGGTCCCCCTTACCCGAAGTAACCAGCCCGGGACCAGCTATGCAGGGCTTGTAGAAACAGGGTGCAGGGGCCAGCTTTTGTGGCCCCTGGCCCTGCAGGCTACAAGTCTGCATAGCCCATAGCCACGGGCTCTTCTGCCCCCCCTGGGCTTTGGGGAGGCAGGTAATGGGGGTGCCGGGGGTTAATGGCAAGTCACCCGCTAGTTGCAGGTGACTTGTCAGCCCCCAGCCTTGTGAACTGGTATGAGGGTCTCATGGACCCCTTACCAGTTCACAAGGGGTTAAGTGTTAAAATAAAGACAGTGTTTTTTAACACTCACCTCAAACTCAGCACTCACGATCCTGTGTCCTGCAAAGATTCTTCTCAGCTGACAGCTGTCAGGTCTGATCACCAGAGGGGGGCTGGGGAGGCAGGGGACCACATCCCTTACCCTCCAACCACCTCCGATGATCAGACCCAGCATCTGACAGTCCGGAGCCGGCAGCGGGATGACGTGACGTCATAAGCCCCGCCCACCCACGTGATGTCATAAGCCCATAAGCTCATAAGCCGTCATAAGCGGGGCTAGCAGCACGAATGTCGGAGGGTGCATGTTTTGCCGCCTCCTCACCGCGGAGAAGCGATCGGAGCCCCCCCCCCGGTGAAGAGTAGACCCGGCCCGAGGGATCAGGCACAGAGGTGAGTAACTGTCATTTTTTTTTTACTTTTTTTTTTTTATTGTTAGCAGCAGCGGCTGCCAAAGCAGGGGGGGGGGCAGGCTATTTTTTGCCCCCTCCTGAAGGCAGAAGAGCCCCTGGGGGTAATCGGATACCCCCAGGGTGAAGAGAAGACCCGGCGGGTTCAAACAAGGGGTCAGGTGAGTGGTATTTTACTTTACTTTCTAGCAGGGGGGGAAGCCAGCCCGTAGGTACTACAGGCTTGGTACTTAACGGTCGGAGAAGCAACCCCGTAGTACCTACGGGCTTGGCATTAACCACCAGCCACGTAAATTTTACGTGCCTGACTTTCCCCCCTGCTAGCAGAAAAAGTAAAAAAAAAAGTCACTTACCTGACCCCTTCTTCGATCCGGCCGGGTCTCCTCTTCAGCCAGAGGGGCTCCGATCACCCATTGGGGCTCCTCTGGCTGCAGGGGAGTGCCCAAAATAGGGTCCCCTCCCCGTTTCAGCTGCCGCCGGAATTACCTGTTAAAAAAAAAAAATGACAGTTACTCACCTTCGTGCCCGTTAGCTCCCACCTGCTCTCGTCTTCACCTCTTCTGGGGAGGGCCTAACAGCCCTCTTCCCTCGGATCTCCGATGGCCGCCGCCATCTTCGAGGGGGGGGCGATGACGTAATCGCCGGGCGTCGTCGGGGCACCCGGCAGTTCGGCTGTCAGATGCCGGTGACGTCTGGGCAGAGAAGGAGGGAGGTAGGCGATCCTCCGATCGCCTGCCTCCCCCCTTCTCTGCCCAGCTGTCACCTGCATCGGATCGCCGCGGGACACTGCATATGAAGATCGGAGGTGAATAAAGGAAACACATTTTTTTTTTATAAAGTTATTTTTGCAAACTGTGTCTGTTTTTCTTTTTTTTTTACTGTTAACCCTTTGTGAACTGGTAAGGGGTCCATGAGACCCATTATACCAGTTCACAGGGCTCGGGGGTCTGGCAAGTCACCTGCAGCTATGACTTGCCATTAACCCCTGGTCCCCCAAATTACCTGCCTCCCCAAAGCCCAGGGGAGGGCAGAAGAGCCGTGGCCCTAGGCTATGATGGCTTGTAGCCTGCAGGGCCAGGGGCCACTAAAGCTGGCCCCTGCGCCCTGTTCTTCAAACCCCCATAGCTGGTCACAGGCTGGTTATGCTGGGTAGGGGGGACCTCACGCCATTTTTTGGGGGGATCTTTAAGGGTTTTAACCCTTAAAAATCCCCCAAAAAATGGGGTCCCCCTCCCTGGCAGGGGGGACCCTATGTCATTTTTTTTTTAAATTAACCCTATGTTACCTGTCATCCAAGTAGGTATAAAAGGCTTCCAGCAGCAGCAGGACAGCAGAAGCTAAAGTGATCAGCGCGGGGATGGATAGAAGGTATTAAAAAAAAATAATAAAATATTTTTTCTCTATGTGTGGTGTTTTTTTTTTACATTTAACTATCTATGTGACCCCTATACCAGTTCACAAGGCTCTAGGTCTGGCAAGTCACCTGCGTCTAGCGGGTGACTTGCCATTAACCCTCGAGCCCCCCATTACCTGCCTCCCCAAAGCCCAGGGGGGGCAGAAAAGCCGTGGCCCTAGGCTATGATGGCTTGTAGCCTGCAGGGCCAGGGGCCACTAAAGCTGGCCCCTGCGCCCTGTTCTACAAGCCCCCATAGCTGGTCACAGGCTGGTTATGCTGGGTAGGGGGGAACTCACGACATTTTTTTTTATTTTTTAGGGTTTTAACCCTTAAAAATCCCCCCAAAAATGGGGCCCCCCTCCCTGGGAGGGGGGACCCTATGTCATTTTTTTTTAACCCTATATTACTTGTAACCCAGTAGGTATAAAAGGCTTCCAGCAACAGCAGGAGAGCAGAAGTCTAAGTGATCAGTGCGGGGATGGATGGGAGGTAAGTATTAAAAAAAACATAATAAAATATTTTTTCTCTATGTGTGTATTTTTTTTTTTACATTTAACCCTTTGTGAACTGGTAAGGAATCTATGTGACCCCTATACCAGTTCACAAGGCTCTGGGTCTGGCAAGTCACCTGCGGCTAGTGGGTGACTTGCCATTAACCCCGAGACCCCCCATTAGCTACCTCCCCAAAAACCCTTAAAATTCCCCCAAGAAATGGTGTCCCCCCCCCCCCTGTGAAGGGGGACCCCACACCAATTTTTTTTAATTTAACCCTTTATTATATGGATAGTAGTTGTATTTTATTTGAAAATGTTATAAAGTGCTCTTTTCAGTTTAGGGGATCTCCTGGACAGGAACAGGGGGCTACCGATACATATGTAGTATCATTGTAATCGGGAGAAATGGGCTTTCACATGCAATATAGTTTCTTTAATAAAATAAATGTTTTAGTTAAAATAAAGGAGACAATTTAAAAAAAATATATATATTTTTTATTTTTTTTTTACTTATTTACTTAAAAATGTATAAAAAAAACAGAAAATAGAAACAAGACATTTTATGTTAAAGCCTAAACTCTGCCACAAAAAGAAAATATGCCATTTTCTTGGAAATTCCTGCAAAAATCACAGTTAAACATCACGCAAAATGGTGAAAAATATCCTGTCAGCAGAGGGTGACAAAATCTCAAGTAGGCTGGCAGTTAAAAGGTTACAGGTACATATGCATGTTGGTTATTGTTCTGTTTGAGGGACCTTGCTTTTTCAGATTTTCAGTTTTTTTCTTGTTTGCATATAGTTTTTTTTAGGAAAATGTGGTTTTGATTCTGCTTTTTTATTCTTTTTTAGGGAAACCCTGTGCAACCAAAGAATACATTGAGGGATTACTTCCAGAAAACTGCACTCATGTCAACAAGCCTGGTACACCTAGAGAGCCTGAGGTGTATACTTCTAGGGAATATATAGTTTGTTGGGGGTATTTCAAATGTAAAGGTCTGTTTTTCTTGAAAAACTGCAAGGTGCGCTTAGAGCATAGCATAGTTGTATTTTATCTGAAAATCTCCTAAAGCATTGTTTCAGTTTGGGGGAGTCTCCTGGGCAGGAAAGGGTCTACCAATACATATGTGGTACCGCTGTAACCGGGAGAAATCGGGGTTCTACACGCAATAAGATTTTAGTGATAAACATATTTTTTATTACAAAAAAACACAATAGTTTTTTTTTTATTTTTTTGCACATATTTCACCCAGAAATATTGAGAATACACTTAGAAAATGACAAACAAGACATTTCATGTTAAAGCCCACGCTCTGCTGAAAAAAACAATAAATCACTTTCCTGGGAAATCCCTGGAAATATCTTCAAAAATCACAGTTGAACATGGGGAGGCAAAAAAGTGCAAAATGGTCTGGCAACAAAGGGTGACAAAATCTAAACGTAGACTGTGGGGTAAAGGGCTAAAAGATAATACTGCAATTTAAAATTTATACTTGACTACAGTATACAGAAACTGTATCCAGAAACTGTATCCTTTTTGGATATAAAATAATATAACTAAACTAAAAATAATAAATGCTGATGGGGAATTATCCACAAACTTTTATAGGAAGCCTTCAGCTGCAAATAACATCTTGCGGGGGGGGGGGGGGGGCACCAGCTGCCACCCAGATCACCTCAAGAGGAGCATTCCCTTACAGGGAATACTTTAGGGCCCATCATATTTGCTCCTGTGAGGGGTCTTTCCGGGCGGGGGCTGGTGGCATTCAGGACCATCTGGGCCAAAGAGGGTACAATATAAAGGTCTTGAAGAGAGCCTATCAGAAGGCCCTACTACAGGACAGAATATGGACAGAATAATCAACGGGCCGAAATAACAATAGGTCAGAGACAGCTCGGGTAACAACCTTTTCTACCAAGCATAAGATTATATGCACAGTGATTCAAAAACACTGACATATTCTGACCTTTGATCATACATTGAAGGGTATTATACCAGAGAGACCCAAGATTGTGTATAAAAAAATAAATCCATTAAGGATTATTTGATTAAAAGTCATTATAAGGACAAAAGACAGTGAAAGTGCTGCACAACTGTGGGCACATTTTCATGTAATAACTGTAACATATGCAAGTATGTAAGATCAGGCAGGTATGTTCCCCAGAGACGAAATACAGCATTTTATAAACTGTTATGTTATATATGTATTGGACTGTGCCTGTGGTAGGTATTAGATAGGTAAGATAAATAGAAAACTCAAGTTGAGATTACAGGAGCATCTAGGCGATATCAGAAATGGTAACATGCGGCCCTAAATTGGTAGGCACTTTGCCAGGCATCATGATAGCAAAGCAGACTCATTTTGGTTTTAGGGCATCAATAGATTGCACCCCACAGACAGAGGGGGGACATTGAGGTCTCTTCCCTGCAATGTGAATCAAGATGGCTATACAAATATAAAGCCCATAATGAGGTCTTAATGAGGGTTGCAGTTTGCACCTTTTCTGTAGAAACTGGTAGGTACAAATAAAAGTGATTGATTAATGAAAAAGGAAAAGGAGAAAATATAAATTCATACTAGGATTCAAAAACAAATTAATAAGTACAATAATGCAGGCAAACATGATCAAATATGAATTTGAGACCTGCGAAAACAAGTATGCACTATGATATTAAATTGATTAAAACATATAGAATCATTTTAATATAGACAAAATATTTAATAAAAATTATGAAATGGACATTGTGATGTGAAAATAGATATGTATATATATATATATATATATATATATATATATATATATATATATATTTAGATAATGTTGATGCTCTGCAAATAGGACTCTGTTTCTAAAAGGATAATATTATAAATTGCTTTTCTTTCTTGAAATCTTTCTGTGATAGTGGAAGCATAAAACATCATCCTGGTAGTAACATAGTGGATCAGTAAAATTATAGGTGAGTGGGTGTCATTTCCCCCTTCCAGATATGGCCTGGATGACGTTGATATATAGTGCCCCTTTAATCTGGACACTATTTCGCCGGTCTGGGAGTCTGAGCTGGGTGGCTGGGGGGTGATGGCTGCCACTCTCCATTGTGGGGAGCAGGTGTGCTCAGAAGCTGTGGACATTTGTACAGTACACTGGCTGGCGGAACAAATGTCCCATCAAGCTGCTTAACGTCCAGAGTGGCAGCTAGGTGGATTTCAGGTAGCTGGTATTTAAAAGATTAAAGAGGTCTCTGAACCCAGTAAGTCACAGTATCCTAAATGAGACTCTGAACATAGCTCTTCACAATATCTTAATAGGGGTCTATGAACATGGCTTGTTGAAAGTTTGGGCAGTAACCCTACAGGGGTAGGGTAAAATCCTTTTTACAGCCCATAATGCGGGAGGATGTGTGAGGGAAATGAACATGTGGAGTCTGTATGCGCAGAAATACATGGAAGGAAAAACAAAAGAAAAATACTGATCAGGGTTTGCTACAAGCCTTCAAATATAACAGAATCCACATAAAACCTGCTGCTAAGACAAGTAGTTAAAGCTGCTAATATAGAGGTAATTATTACTTTGCAGATTACTTTGCAGATTTGCAGGCCCTAACTAGGGGAGGGCCATCTTGGATCAGACAAAATAAAAGGTACAAGTCCTGGGCACCTTGGATGCAGTGATCATAATATTAATATTAATTTCTACTTATCGGTCACTAGGATTCCTTATCAAGGAGCCACGAAAAAAGAAAATTTGACCACCTTAAAGATTCTGTTATCTGTTGGTTCTTCTTAGAGATGAAAATGGTGGCCAATATGGGAAGTGTCTTCTTTGATGAATCCAGCCTTAGGTCTCAGCTGGTTTATATAAAGATTATCCAAGAATGGTAGGGAACAAGTTATCCTTTCTCCTTTTTTTTGCAATCCTACTCAGACTGAGTTTGTCCTGTTTTTATGTTGCACTGTGCTAAATCAGAAAAGGGTCAGATTAAGTGTAGTGGAGGCCCTGGGCACAAAATCTGGTGGAGGCCCCAGATAAAGTTTTTTTTTTCCTTTAAAATAATAGCCCGGTGAAGGAGATAAAGTGGGGATAAAGAAGGAAGAAGTACAGAAAGCGGGCTAAAGAAAAATGACAAAGAAGAATACTTATAGATAGAGTGAATGATAGAATGAAGAGAGAAGAAGGAGCGCGAGGCAGGAACAGGCTCTCTCTATATTAGTTTCATCCCAGCACCAGGCTGTACCTAACAACATTTTCTCTCTCATGTAGCCTCAGCACTTGACAGCATCAACTCCTGCTGCTCCTGATGGTGCCCCATCAGATCCAGTATTACAGTAGGATGTCAGCCACTTCCAGTATGTGCTCTGAAAAGTTCTGAGGGGGGGGGGCTGAGAGATGGGGCCCCATGCAATTGAATGGGATGCATGGTGGCAAAGCATGCCACTGGGTGTTTATGAACATGCCCTCTGAGAGATCGTCTAAGGTCCACAATGATCTCTATGGTTTGCCCCTAAGGTTGAGAGACGGATTGTTATTCGAGCACCACCGTCACCTACTGTAGTTTCCTGATCACACCACAATAGGCCTCTGTGTTATCACCCCTGATTAGGCCAACAATCAAGGTGTCATCATGCCTGATAAGGTCAACAGTAGTGGCATGGGCATACATACCATAGGAGTAGTGCAGGCACATGCCCCTGGAACAAGGGAGCCTGGCACATGCTGCCTCCACTGCCTCTGTGGTATGTACCTGCACATACTTATCTAGTCATGCTGCCTCCATGCCACCTCCTTCCTGCTGGCTGCACTGCAGGAGAAGTGGGCCCACACCTCCATTGCAGCACTGGGCCCTGCTATGGGCCTATGGGTCATCCTGAACATCAGTGTTGCTTGGTTTTTTCTTTAACAATGCTGTTGCTAACAAATGTATGTACATTTTATTTAGAATATCTAATTACTATGCAATATCATTCTTAGAAAAGCTTCAAAATCATGCATTGTTAACATTTCTATCTTGCTTCACAGAAACCTTCTCCTCACCTACTAATCATCTGACATCACTACTCAGAGGTAATCTTTTCTTACTAATACTCCCTTTAAAGTGATTGTCCCGGCAAAAAAAAAAAAAAACCCTGCTATACTCACCATTTGTTCAGTGCAGCTCCACTGCCTGGATTCGCTGGTGTTGGACTTCTATTGTCCAAGATGGCAGCCGTTGTCAAGTCTAGTTTTCATCCTGCAGCACACCAACTCTATGCAATTGAGGGGGCAGTGCTGATGCTGGACAAACCAGGTCCACCTCGGCACACCCATCCATTGCAAAGAATGGAGTGGACATGCTGTGGGGCAGAAACTAGTCTCAGCCACGGTTGTCATCTTGGACTGTAGTTTTTCACTTGTGGGTCCAGGCGGTGGAGCTATGCTGGACAAAATAAGTATAGCTTTTTTGTTGTTGTTTTGGCTGGACAATCCCTTTAAAGACCATTTCTAGCTTTAAGCTATAAGAATTTAGTTTGAGAGGGGGTTTTAGTCGTAACTAAAAGTCTAAGAAGCGCTTCAGGTTGGGTGTAGCAGCTGCCTAAAAATAAGGGGTCAGACCTTATTGGAAGTGACAAGAGTAGTGGAATCTAATAAGCTTTAGGCAAGTCTATTAGTTTAGGCGCGCTTTAAAGTAGAGCGGGAAAAAAGGAGGGGGGCACAACGCGGAGTTCATTTCTTCCTTCGTAGATACCAATCTGTTAGAGGTTATCGGGCACCAGATACAATATATTGTTAAATTATATCCGGTTTAGCACAATGCCTCTATGTTCGTTGGATGATATTGTATGCTGCGTGATTTTACTCATGCAGCAACAAACACCAAATAGCGTTATAAAGTTTTGACCAAACACATATAAATCGCATCAAAGGTATATAATCATAGAACCTGTATCTATGCTGTGTTACTATATATTGCATTTAAAGAGATCAGAGTAAAAACTCACCGCCGCAGCCCGGAGGTACGCCGACCTACCCAGGGCCTCTGAGGTTCTGTTGCCTGTGTGGTTGCTGTTCGGTATCTATTCACAGCTGCAGTTGATATAATTTTGTGGAGGAATCCTCTGGTCTTCAGTAATCCTCTCTGTCTTGGTTGCCTTAAATAATTCACAAGGCTTGTTGCATGTTAAAACTTAATTTATTGTTTGGTAAAACTAAAAAACTAATAATAAATAAATAAAATCCTGAAGGTCAGGTCTGATGTCTATACAGGAGACAGTGTAGTATCAAAGAGTCAAGAGGAAGACTGATACTACACAAGATGACTCTCTGTTTGAGAATGAGATGGAAGGTCTGATTAGTTCCATTTTAGAGATTCTGGATATCTCGGGTCCAAAAGTTCCCAAGAAAAAAAAAGGAGATTTGTTCAAGCCAGAGAAGCCTTGAGCATTGTCCAAAAGGAATGGAAGAAGCCGGATAGGCTCCCTTCCATTCCTAGAGTGTTGGATACTAAGTATCCTTTTTCATCAGATCTGATTAATTTATGTTCTCTTCCTCCTGTGGTAAATGTTCCAGTTTCAGGTCTCTCTAATGCTACTGTTATGCTATCCTCGGATAGTGAGTCCCTAAAGGATTCAGCGGATAAGCGCATAGATCAGGTGTCACGTCATTCTTTTTCTATTGTAGGATCAACTTTACTGCCAGCCTGTGCCATATCCATAGCCCCCTTGGTGAGCAGAAGGTTGTTAAAGCAACTGAATTCCAAGACTCAGTCTAGGGGATCATTCACAGAATGCATGCTCTCAGTTGATAAAGACCAGTATGGATATTAATAAGTATGTCATATCTGCTACAGATGATTTGGTTAGGTTAAGCACCAGAGGTTTAGCTCTGTTAGTAGCTTTAAGATGTCCTTGAGAGAACTCCCTTTTCAGGGGGGACGTCTGTTTGGAGGAGAGTTTGGTTGATATAGTAAAGGAGGCTACTGGAGTTTATATTATTAAACTAAACTTACTAAACTTCCCCAAAGATGAAAGACTAATCCCTTTTTTCGCAGGTCCTCCAATTCCCAGCCCTTTTTGGGGGGGGGGGTAGAGGTTCCACCTGCTCAGGATACCGGAAATAATTTTGGAGTAGACCAAAGTCTCAAAATAGGGGAAGATCTTTCTGTCAGGACAAGACAAAGCCCTCTTCAAAGCCCTCTCAGGTTATAAGATCGAATTAGGGGTCAGACTTCCTCAGAGGTTCTTTTGGTCAGGGGTATCCCAAAATCCGGTGAAAGCAGAAGTATTGAGATCCGCTGTGATTCACCTTTTACAGATTGGCGTAGTCATGTTCCTATTTCAGAGAGAGATCAGGGCTTTTACTTTAATTTGTTCATAATTCCCAAGAAGGATAGTTCTGTGTGCCCAATATTATCTCAAGGGCCTCAACAGGTTTGTCCGTCTGAAGAAATTTTGCATAAAATCCTTAAGATCCACAGTGATGTCACTTCAGCCAGTCGAATATATGACCACAGTGGATATAAAGGATGCGTACATACATATTTCAATTTTACTGGATCATCACAAATATTTGCGCTTTGCAGTAGATGGCCTACACCTTCAGTTTGTGGCTCTGCCTTTCAGCCTGTCGTCAGCCCCAAAGGTGTTTACCAAGGTTTTGGCAGCTCTCATTGCCTTTATAAGAAACCAGGGGATACATATAATCCCTTACTTAAACAATCTATTGATCAGGGCCCCATCTTTTCAAAAGGCTCTGAAGGATACACAGACTTGTCAAGGATCTCTCAGCAAAGAGATCCCTTATTCTAGAATGACCAGTAATGAGGCTGCAAAACAGAGATGGATATGCGGCAAACCGTGTTTAATGGTGACTAACAATGAACAGAACACACATCAACCAGGCTGCTGTACATATATATGCATGTGGAGTCAAAGTGAATACATACATAGGAATCCAAGGAAAGTCTAAAGGCAGATACAGAAGAGGAACAGGGAAATTACAAGGGATTTCAAGGTTCAGAGTTCAGGGTTCCAAGGTTCAAGATTCCAGGGTTTCAAGGTACAAGATTCCAGGATTTCAAGATACAAGATTCAAGAGTCCAGAGTCAGGGTCCAGGTCTAGGTACAGGATTCAAGGTTCTGGGTACAGAGAGACACATCAATGCTGATCCACGGGCTTCATGTGTGGATCAGCTTATATAGTGCAGGAAGTCAAACAGGTGCTGGCTGATTACCAACACCTCTGCAGGACAGAGCCATCTGCTGGTGGAACATCATATAGCAGGAGAAAATCAGGCTGTGGAGGAACTCCAGACCTGACAAGACTGTCTTATCAAAGTTAGAAAAGTTTGATGGGTAGTCATCTATAAAAAGTTGCATATCATAGCTTCAAGAGTTATATATGTCCTGGGAAAGTCATTAGACACAACTCAGGCCAAGGTATTTCTTCTGGAACAGAAGAGACTCTTGCTTCAGGCCAGGGAACAGGCATTTTTGGCTTGCCCTCATCTGATGATTCGTCAAGGAATGCATCTGTTGGGTCTGATTTTGTCCAGCTTCAAGAAGGTGCCTGTTGCACAATTTCACGCAAGACCCCTGCAGATGTAATTGCTTTCAGTTTGTGATCGAAACCCAGAATCCCTGGATCATTGCTTTTGCATGACACACTCAACGAAAAAGTCCTGGGGGCTGAATCCTCAGCCTCTTCAACTGGGCAAATCTATCTAGTGGCAATTATTTGGTATGACGGGTTTTGTATTAGCAGCTTTAATGGGTTATTTAGAGTTGTAGAGGAAAAGGCCATCTTCCTTTTAAGCAGGATTTTCTAAGGTGGTTTCCTCTTTTCATCTTAATGAAGAGGTGGTTTAGCCCTCCTTATGTCCTGCTCCAGTTAGCCAAGCAGAGGGTTCTCCATTCTCTGGATGTAGTAAAAGCACATATTATATCTCTGCTACACAAGCAGCCTTCCAGTTGAACTCCTTATGTGAACTAGCTGAGGTGCCACTGAAGGGTATTTCACCAGATAAATCTACTAGAGATGAGCGAACTTTTGAAAAATTCGATTCGACTGATTCGCCGACAAAAATCGTTTCGACCCGAATTTATTCGCGGCGAATCGCTATTAAAAACAGCTATTTCTGAGATTCCTAGAGCCTCAATAGGGTTGTAAACCATTCTGCCTTGCTGTACCATGCATAGGATGCGTGCTGGGTTAGTGAAATAATACTGTAAATAATTATGACATGCAGATCAGAGGCATCGCTAATAGAATCGCAGAGCAGCACAATTGCAGAGAGTTGAGGTGGCATCACTATGAGGGGCCCCTATAGTGCCTGAAAAACACACCCTGGAGCTGGCAGCAGCAGGAGCCCAAAAATTAGCTGAATCACACCCTGGAGTTGCAAGCAGCAGCCCAAACATTGGTTGAAAGAGACACTGGAGTTGGCAGCAGGAGCCCAAAAATTGAATGAATCACACCCTGGAGTTGCAAGCAGCAGCAGGAGCCAAAACATAGCTTGAAAGAGACACTGGAGTTGGCTGCAGGAGCCCAAAAATTGTATGAATCACGCCCTGGAGTTGCAAGCAGCAGCAGCAGATGCCCAAACATAGCTTGAATGAGACACCGGAGTTGGCTGCGGGAGGCCAAAAATTGGATGAATTACATCCTGGAGTTGCAAGCAGCAGCAGCAGGAGCCCAAACATTGTTTTAAAGAGACACTGGAGTTGGCTGCAGGAACCCAAAAATTGGACTAAAGACAAACTGAAGTTGCAAGTAGAGATGAGCGAACTTTTGAAAAATTCGATTCGACTGATTCGCCGAATTTTCCGACAAAAATCGTTTCGACCCAAATTTATTCGCGACGAATCGCTATTAAAATGGCTATTTCTGAGCCTCCTAGAGCCTCAATAGGGTTGTAAACCATTCTGCCTTGCTGTAACACGCATAGGATGCGTGCTGGGTTAGTTAAATAATACTTTGAATAAATATCACATGCAGATCAGAGGCATCGCTAATAGAATCGCAGAGCGGCACAATTGCAGAGAGTTGAAGTGGCATCACTATGAGGGGCAGGAGCCCAAACATTGCTTTAAAGAGACACTGGAGTTGGCAGCAGCAGGAGCCCAAAAATTGGATGAATCACACCCTGGAGTGGCAAGCAGCAGCAGGAGCCCAAACATTGGCTGAAAGAGACACTGGAGTTGGCTGCAGGAGCCCAAAAATTGAATGAATCACACCCTGGAGTTTCAAGCAGCAGCAGGAGCCCAAACATAGCTTGAAAGAGACACTGGAGTTGGCTGCAGGAGCCCAAAGATTGGAGGAATCACACCCTGGAGTTGCACGCAGAAGCAGCAGGAGCCCAAACATAGCTTGAAAGAGACACTGGGGTTGGCAGCAGGAGCCCAAAATTGGATGAATCACACCCTGGAGTTGGCAGCAGCAGGAGCCCAAACATTACTTTAAAGAGACACTGGGGTTGGCAGCAGGAGCCCAAAATTAGATGAATCACACCCTGGAGTTGGCATCAGCAGCAGCAGCAGGAGCCCAAACGTTGCTTTAAAGAGACACAGGGGTTGGCAGCAGGAGCCCAAAAATTGGATGAATCACACCCTGGAGTTGCAAGCAGCAGCAGCAGGAGCCCAAATGTTACTTTAAAGAGACACTGGAGTTGGCAGCAGGAGCCCAAAAATTGGATGAATCACACCCTGGAGTTGGCAGCAGCAGGAGCCCAAACATTACTTTAAAGAGACACTGGGGTTGGCTTCAGGAGCCCAAAAATTGGATGAATCACACCCTGGAGTTGGCAGCAGCAGCAGCAGCAGCAGGAGCCCAAACATTACTTTAAAGAGACACTGGGGTTGGCTTCAGGAGCCCAAAAATTGGATGAATCACACCCTGGAGTTGGCAGCAGCAGCAGGAGCCCAAACATTACTTTAAAGAGACACTGGGGTTGGCTTCAGGAGCCCAAAAATTGGATGAATCACACCCTGGAGTTGGCAGCAGCAGCAGGAGCCCAAACATTACTTTAAAGAGACACTGGGGTTGGCTTCAGGAGCCCAAAAATTGGATGAATCACACCCTGGAGTTGGCAGCAGCAGCAGGAGCCCAAACATTACTTTAAAGAGACACTGGGGTTGGCTTCAGGAGCCCAAAAATTGGATGAATCACACCCTGGAGTTGGCAGCAGCAGCAGGACCCCAATTATTACTTTAAAGAGACACTGGGGTTGGCAGCAGGAGCCCAAAAATTGGATGAATCACACTCTGGAGTTGGCAGCAGCAGCAGGAGCCCAAACATTACTTTAAAGAGACACTGGGGTTGGCTTCAGGAGCCCAAAAATTGGATGAATCACACCCTGGAGTTGGCAGCAGCAGCAGGAGCCCAAATATTACTTTAAAGAGACACTGAGGTTGGCAGCAGGAGCCCAAAAATTGGATGAAGCACACCCTGGAGTTGGCAGCAGCAGCAGGAGCCCAAACATTACTTTAAAGAGACACTGGGGTTGGCTTCAGGAGCCCAAAATTTGGATGAATCAGACCCTGGAGTTGGCAGCAGCAGCAGGAGCCCAAACATTACTTTAAAGAGACACTGGGGTTGGCTTCAGGAGCCCAAAAATTGGATGAATCACACCCTGGAGTTGGCAGCAGCAGCAGCAGGAGCCCAAATATTACTTTGAAGAGACACTGGGGTTGGCAGCAGGAGCCCAAAAATTGGATGAATCACACCCTGGAGTTGGCAGCAGCAGCAGCAGGAGCCCAAATATTACTTTAAAGAGACACTGGAGTTGGCAGCAGGAGCCCAAAAATTTGATGAATCACACCCTGGAGTTGGCAGCAGCAGCAGCAGGAGCCCAAACATTACTTTAAAGAGACACTGGGGTTGGCTTCAGGAGCCCAAAAATTGGATGAATCACACCCTGGAGTTGGCAGCAGCAGGAACCCAAATATTACTTTAAATAGACACTGGAGTTTGCAGCAGGAGCCCAAAAATTGGATGAATCACACCCTGGAGTTGGCAGCAGCAGAAGCCCAAACATTACTTTAAAGAGACACTGGGGTTGGCTTCAGGAGCCCAAAAATTGGATGAATCACACCCTGGAGTTGGCAGCAGCAGCAGCAGGAGCCCAAATATTACTTTAAAGAGACACTGGAGTTGGCAGCAGGAGCCCAAAAATTGGATGAATCACACCCTGGAGTTGGCAGCAGCAGCAGGAGCCCAAACATTACTTTAAAGAGACACTGGGGTTGGCTTCAGGAGCCCAAAATTGGATGAATCACACCCTGGAGTTGGCAGCAGCAGCAGCGGGAGCCCAAATATTACTTTAAAGAGACACTGGAGTTGGCAGCAGGAGCCCAAAAATTGGATGAATCACACCCTGGAGTTGGCAGCAGCAGCAGCAGGAGCCCAAACATTACTTTAAAGAGACACTGGGGTTGGCTTCAGGAGCCCAAAAATTGGATGAATCACACCCTGGAGTTGGCAGCAGCAGCAGCAGGAGCCCAAATATTACTTTAAAGAGACACTGGAGTTGGCAGCAGGAGCCCAAAAATTGGATGAATCACACCCTGGAGTTGGCAGCAGCAGCAGGAGCCCAAACATTACTTTAAAGAGACACTGGAGTTTGAAGCAGGAGCCCAAAAATTGGATGAATCACACCCTGGAGTTGGCAGCAGGAGCCCAAACATTACTTTAAAGAGACACTGGGGTTGGCTTCAGGAGCCCAAAAATTGGATGAATCACACCCTGGAGTTGGCAGCAGCAGGAGCCCAAATATTACTTTAACCCTTTAAATGCCAGCCACGTAATATTTACGTGGTTGCCTCTCCGTCACTTAAGTGCCAGCCACGTAAATTTTACATGCCTGGCATTCCCCAATCCCACAAAAAAAAGTTTAAAAAAAAGTCACTTACCTGACCCCTTGTTTTGTCCGGCCGGGTCTCCTCTTCAGCCAGTGGGGCTCCGATCGCCGATCGGGGCTTCTCCGGCTGCAGGGGATTGCCCGGAATAGGGTGCCCCCCCCCCATTTCAGCAGCCGCCGGATTGCCTGTTAAAAAAAAAAAAAAAATGACAGTTACTCACCTCCGCTCCCGCCGACTCCCGCCGCCTCTCCTCTTCATGGGGGGGGGCTCCGATTACCCCCCCGGGTCTTCTGTCTTCTGGAGGGGGGCATAACAGCCCTCCCTCCGTCGCATCTTCCGATGGCGGCCGCCATCTTGGATTTTAGCCCCGCCCCTTCGGGGGCGGGGCTAATGACGTCACCGCCGGGTGTCATCGGGGCACCCGGCAGTTCTCCTCTCAGATGCCGGTGACGGCTGGGCGGAGAAGGAGGGAGGTAGGCGATCCTCCGATCGCCTGCCTCCCCCCTTCTCTGCCCAGCTGTCACCTGCATCAGATCGCCGCGGGACACTGCATCTGAACATCGGAGGTGAGTAAAGTTAAATTTTTTCTTTTTTCTAATAAACTATTAAAAAACCTGTGTCTGTGTTTATTTTTTTATACTGTTAACCCTTTGTGAACTGGTAAGGGGTCCATGTGACCCCTTATACCAGTTCACAGGGCTCGGGGGTCTGGCAAGTCACCTGCGCAAGCGGGTGGCTTGCCATTAACCCCTGGCACCCCCATTACCTGCCTCCCCAAAGGCCAGGGGGGGGCAGAAGAGCCTGGGCCCACATAGGCTATGTGGGCTCGTAGGCTGCAGGGTGGGGGGACCACAAAAGCTGGCCCCCCCACTCTGTGCCTACAAGCCCCCATAGCTGGTCCCGGGCTGGTTACTTTGGGTAAGGGGGACCCCACGTCAATTTTTTTTTTGATTTTGAATACACCTAACAAATGACAAACATTTCATGTTAAAGCCCAGACTCTGCTGAAAAAAACAATATATCATTTTCCTGGGAAATCCCTGGAAATCCCTTCAAAAATCACATTTGAACATGGGGAGCGCAAAATAGTGCAAAATGGTCTGGCAACAGAGTGTGACAAAAACTCCAGGTAGGCTGGCACTTAAAGGGTTAAAGAGACACTGGAGTTGGCAGCAGGAGCCCAAAAATTGGATGAATCACACCCTGGAGTTGGCAGCAGCAGGAGCCCAACATTACTTTAAAGAGACACTGGGGTTGACTTCAGGAGCCCAAAATTGGATGAATCACACCCTGGAATTGGCAGCAGCAGCAGCAGGAGCCCAAATATTACTTTAAAGAGACACTGGAGATTGCAGCAGGAGCCCAAAAATTGGATGAATCACACCCTGGAGTTGGCAGCAGCAGCAGCAGGAGCCCAAACATTACTTTAAAGAGACACTGGGGTTGGCTTCAGGAGCCCAAAATTGGATGAATCACACCCTGGAGTTGGCAGCAGCAGCAGCAGGAGCCCAAATATTACTTTAAAGAGACACTGGAGTTGGCTTCAGGAGCCCAAAAATTGGATGAATCACACCCTGGAGTTGGCAGCAGCAGGAGCCCAAACATTACTTTAAAGAGACACTGGGGTTGGCTTCAGGAGCCCAAAAATTAGATGAATCACACCCTGGAGTTGGCAGCAGCAGCAGCAGGAGCCCAAATATTACTTTAAAGAGACACTGGAGTTGGCAGCAGGAGCCCAAAAATTGGATGAATCACACCCTGGAGTTGGCAGCAGCAGCAGCAGGAGCCCAAATATTACTTTAAAGAGACACTGGAGTTGGCAGCAGGAGCCCAAAAATTGGATGAATCACACCCTGGAGTTGGCAGCAGCAGCAGCAGCAGGAGCCCAGCATTACTTTAAAGAGACACTGGGGTTGGCTTCAGGAGCCCAAAAATTGGATGAATCACACCCTGGAGTTGGCAGCAGCAGCAGGAGCCCAAATATTACTTTAAAGAGACACTGGAGTTGGCTTCAGGAGCCCAAAAATTGGATGAATCACACCCTGGAGTTGGCAGCAGCAGGAGCCCAAACATTACTTTAAAGAGACACTGGGGTTGGCTTCAGGAGCCCAAAAATTAGATGAATCACACCCTGGAGTTGGCAGCAGCAGCAGCAGCAGGAGCCCAAATATTACTTTAAAGAGACACTGGAGTTGGCAGCAGGAGCCCAAAAATTGGATGAATCACACCCTCTTCCTCCGACGGGCGCAGCCATTTTGCCGCGAAGCCCCATCCCTTTTGGGGGCGGGGCTTCTGACATCACTCGGGCCGGCGTCTTGACAGCTCCAGGCCTCTCAGCTTTCAGATGCCGGTGATCGGTGGTGAGAGAAGGAGGGGACAGGAGATCCTCTGATCTCCTGCCTCCCCCCCTCCTCTGGCTGCCGATCACCGGCATCTGACAGCAGATCAGCGAGGGACACAGGAGCTGACGATCGAAGGTGAGTAAAGAATAAATTTTTTTATTTTTTAATAAAATTATTTTTTTCTGTGTGTTTTTTTTATTTAACTGTTAACCCTTTGTGAACTGGTAAGGGGTCCTAGCGGGTGACTTGCCATTAACCCCTGCACCCCCAATTACCTGCCTCCCCAAAGCCCAGGGGGGGCAGAAGAGCCCGGGCCCACATAGGCTATGTGGGCTCGTAGGCTGCAGGGTGGGGGGGCCACAAAAGCTGGCCCCCCCACTCTGTGCCTACAAGCCCCCATAGCTGGTCCCGGGCTGGTTATGATGGGTAGGGGGGACCCTACGTCATTTTTTTTTTTTGAATTTTAAGGGTTAGGGTTAGGGTTAGCCTAACCCTAACCCTTAAAATTCAAAAATAAAATGAGGTCCCCCACCCTGTGAGGGGGGATCCTATGTCATTTTTTTTTTTTTAATTTTAAGGGTTAGGGTTAGGGTTAGGCTAACCCTAACCCTTAAAATTCCAAAAAAAATGAGGGTCCCTACGTAATTTTTTTAAAAATGTTTAACGGTTAGGGTTAGCCTAACCCTAACCCTTAAAATTCCCCCCAAAAATGGGGTCACCCCCTCCTTTTTTTTTTTTTTTTTTAAGTGGACCAACACCCAGGCTGATCGGCCCGGATCCCGGAATCGGGATGCCCCACTGTGTGAAACCCCCCAGGACGCCCCAATCGCCTTACCTTATCCCCGTTCCAACGGTGCATGCGCGGGCTGCATTTCACGCTTCTCTCTATCAGGGCGCGCACACGTGCCGGTCGTTTGTGAATCGCCGACGCGGGCACGCTCCCTGTTAGAGGGAA
This sequence comes from Gastrophryne carolinensis, assembly GCA_027917425.1. Taxonomy (NCBI): domain Eukaryota; kingdom Metazoa; phylum Chordata; class Amphibia; order Anura; family Microhylidae; genus Gastrophryne; species Gastrophryne carolinensis. The sequence continues at coordinate 320,273,685 of CM051236.1, read as the reverse complement.
GCGCGAGATGCGGCTGCCAGCGCGCTGAGCCGCTGTGGTTGTCCGTCCCTTGTCCGTGCATACCACAGCGGCTCTGAGCGCTCTGATTGGACGAGCGCTCGCACATGCGCCATTGGAGCGGGCTGAGGTGAGTTTTTTATACCTTTCTCGGGGGTTTTACGCAGCGGGGCACCCCCGCGGAAGTGGATCAAAACCCAGGATAGTGAAAATCCTGGGTGTTGGTCCACTTTATGGGTTAGGGTTAGGCTAACCCTAACCCTTAAAATTCCCCCCAAAAAATGGGGTCCCCCCACCCCCTGGGATTAAAAAGAAAAAATTAAAAAAAATTAAAATTTTAAAGAATTAAAATTAAAAAGAAAATGACATAGACCCCCTCCCAGGGGTGGGGGGCACTATTTTTTTAATTTTTAGGGTTAGGCTTAGCCAAAAATTCTCAAAAAAATTGGGGTCGCCCCCCCTGGGAGGGGGTCCCTATGTCATTTTAAATTAACCCCTTATGTTTATAGTGTGGATAGTAGTATTTTATTTGTAAATGTTATAAAAGGCTCTTTTCAGTTTGGGGGGTCTCCTGGGCAAGAATGAGGGGCTATTGATACATATGTGGTACCGTTGTAATCGGGAGAAATGGGGCTATCACATGCAATATGGTTTTTATTACTAAAAAAATGTTTTATTTAAAATAAAGGAGACAATTGTTTAAAAAATATTATTTTATTTATTTTTTTGGGTTTTTTTTACGCAAAAATATTTAAAAAACAGTAGAAAAATTACAAACAAGACATTTAATGTTAAAGCCTAAATTCTGCTGCAAAAAAATATATATATATTTTCCAAGAAATTCCGACAAAAATCACGGTTAAACATGCCGCAAAATGGGGAAAAATGACCAACTGAGGGCGACAAAAGTTCAAGTAGGCTGGCAATTAAAAGGGTTAATAGTACCTATGCATGTTGGGTATTGTTCTGCTTGCACTTTCAGATTTAGCTTGTTTTTTCTTATTTGCATATTGATATTTTAGGAAAAGGTGTTTTTTATTCTGCTTTTTTATAAAAATTTTTGTGAAACCCTGTGCAACCTAAGAATTCTTCAAGGGATTACTTCCAGAAAGATGAGCCCACGACAACAAGCTGGGTACGCTTAGAAAGCTTAAAATGTGTACTTTCAGGGAATATATGGTTTATGGGGGATATTCCAAATGTAAAGGGTTGTTTTGGTAGAAAAAGCACAAGGTGCGCACTTTGTATGCAGAGCTGAAATTTTTAAGTAAAATTACCGTTACGCACATGCTTTACTTTGGTGTGTTTGGCAACTCTTTCCTTGACAGAACCTATGCATGTTGGGTATTGTTCTGTTCGGGGGATGTTGCTTTTTCAGATTTTCAGTTTTTTTCTTGTTTGCATATAGTTTTTATTAGGAAAATGTGGTTTTGATTCTGCTTTTTTATACTTTTTTAGAGAAACCCTGTGCAACCAAAGAATATATTGAGGGATTACTTCCAGAAAACTGCACCCATGTCAACAAGCCTGGTACGCCTAGAAAGCCTGAAGTGTGTACTTCCAGAGAATATATAGTTTGTTGGGGGTATTTCAAATGTAAAGGGTTGTTTTTCTTGAAAAACTGCAAGGTGCGCTTAGCACGTAGCATAGTTGTATTTTATCTGAAAATCTCCTAAAGAGTTGTTTCAGTTTGGGGGAGTCTCCTGGGCAGGAAAGGGTGTCTACCTATACATATGTGGTATCACTGTAACCGGGAGAAATTGGGGTTTCACGTGCAATAAGATTTTATTGACAAACTTACATTTTTTATTACAAAAAACACTACAAATTGTAAAAAATTGTTTTTTTGCACATATTTCATCCAAAAATATTGAGAATACACCTAAAAAATGACAAACAAGACATTTCATGTTAAAGCTCAGACTCTGCTGAAAAAAACAATATATCACTTTTCTGGGAAATCCCTTCAAAAATCACAGTTGAACAAAGGGAGCGCAAAATAGTGCAAAATGGTCTGGCAACAAAGGGTGACAAAATCTCAAGGTAGGCTGGCGGTTAAAGGGTTAAAGAGACACTGGAGTTGGCAGCAGGAGCCCAAAAATTGGATGAATCACACCCTGGAGTTGGCAGCAGCAGCAGCAGCAGGAGCACAAACATTACTTTAAAGAGACACTGGGGTTGGCTTCAGGAGCCCAAAAATTGGATGAATCACACCCTGGAGTTGGCAGCAGCAGCAGCAGGAGCCCAAATATTACTTTAAAGAGACACTGGAGTTGGCAGCAGGAGCCCAAAAATTGGATGAATCACACCCTGGAGTTGGCAGCAGCAGGAGCCCAAACATTACTTTAAAGAGACACTGGGGTTGGCTTCAGGAGCCCAAAAATTGGATGAATCACACCCTGGAGTTGGCAGCAGCAGCAGCAGGAGGCCAAACATTGGCTGAAAGGCACACCCTGAAGTTGGCATCATCAGGAGGCCAAAAATTGGTTGGAAGGCACACCCTGAAGTTGGCATCAGCAGGAGCCCAAAAATTGGCCTAAAGACATAAATATGTTTTGCACCATTTGGAAAGTGTAAAACGTGGCACCATGCTGAATCTAGTCGCATGCATCAGGCATTGGTGGGTGGAAATCCTGGCTGATCCATCCCTGATTCATTTTGACAAAGGTGAGTCTCTCCACATTTTTAGTTGACAGACGAGTTCTCCTCGCCGTAACTATGGTCCCCGCCGCACTAAACACCCGCTCAGATGGCACGCCACTTGCCGGGCAGGACAGCTTTTCCAGGGCAAACTCTGCTAGTTGCGGCCAAGAGAAACCCTGTGCAACCAAAGAATATATTGAGGGATTACTTCCAGAAAACTGCACCCATGTCAACAAGCCTGGTACGCCTAGAAAGCCTGAGGTGTGTACTTCCAGAGAATCTATAGTTTGTTGGGGGTATTTCAAATGTAAAGGGTTGTTTTTCTTGAAAAACTGCAAGGTGCGCTTAGCACGTAGCATAGTTGTATTTTATCTGAAAATCTCCTAAAGAGTTGTTTCAGTTTGGGGGAGTCTCCTGGGCAGGAAAGGGTGTCTACCTATACATATGTGGTATCACTGTAACCGGGAGAAATTGGGGTTTCACGTGCAATAAGATTTTATTGACAAACTTACATTTTTTATTACAAAAAACACTACAAATTGTAAAAAATTGTTTTTTTGCACATATTTCATCCAAAAATATTGAGAATACACCTAAAAAATGACAAACAAGACATTTCATGTTAAAGCTCAGACTCTGCTGAAAAAAACAATATATCACTTTTCTGGGAAATCCCTTCAAAAATCACAGTTGAACAAAGGGAGCGCAAAATAGTGCAAAATGGTCTGGCAACAAAGGGTGACAAAATCTCAAGGTAGGCTGGCGGTTAAAGGGTTAAAGAGACACTGGAGTTGGCAGCAGGAGCCCAAAAATTGGATGAATCACACCCTGGAGTTGGCAGCAGCAGCAGCAGCAGGAGCCCAAACATTACTTTAAAGAGACACTGGGGTTGGCTTCAGGAGCCCAAAAATTGGATGAATCACACCCTGGAGTTGGCAGCAGCAGCAGCAGGAGCCCAAATATTACTTTAAAGAGACACTGGAGTTGGCAGCAGGAGCCCAAAAATTGGATGAATCACACCCTGGAGTTGGCAGCAGCAGGAGCCCAAACATTACTTTAAAGAGACACTGGGGTTGGCTTCAGGAGCCCAAAAATTGGATGAATCACACCCTGGAGTTGGCAGCAGCAGCAGCAGGAGGCCAAACATTGGCTGAAAGGCACACCCTGAAGTTGGCATCATCAGGAGGCCAAAAATTGGTTGGAAGGCACACCCTGAAGTTGGCATCAGCAGGAGCCCAAAAATTGGCCTAAAGACATAAATATGTTTTGCACCATTTGGAAAGTGTAAAACGTGGCACCATGCTGAATCTAGTCGCATGCATCAGGCATTGGTGGGTGGAAATCCTGGCTGATCCATCCCTGATTCATTTTGACAAAGGTGAGTCTATCCACATTTTTAGTTGACAGACGAGTTCTCCTCGCCGTAACTATGGCCCCCGCCGCACTAAACACCCGCTCAGATGGCACGCCACTTGCCGGGCAGGACAGCTTTTCCAGGGCAAACTCTGCTAGTTGCGGCCAAGAGAAACCCTGTGCAACCAAAGAATATATTGAGGGATTACTTCCAGAAAACTGCACCCATGTCAACAAGCCTGGTACGCCTAGAAAGCCTGAGGTGTGTACTTCCAGAGAATCTATAGTTTGTTGGGGGTATTTCAAATGTAAAGGGTTGTTTTTCTTGAAAAACTGCAAGGTGCGCTTAGCACGTAGCATAGTTGTATTTTATCTGAAAATCTCCTAAAGAGTTGTTTCAGTTTGGGGGAGTCTCCTGGGCAGGAAAGGGTGTCTACCTATACATATGTGGTATCACTGTAACCGGGAGAAATTGGGGTTTCACGTGCAATAAGATTTTATTGACAAACTTACATTTTTTATTACAAAAAACACTACAAATTGTAAAAAATTGTTTTTTTGCACATATTTCATCCAAAAATATTGAGAATACACCTAAAAAATGACAAACAAGACATTTCATGTTAAAGCTCAGACTCTGCTGAAAAAAACAATATATCACTTTTCTGGGAAATCCCTTCAAAAATCACAGTTGAACAAAGGGAGCGCAAAATAGTGCAAAATGGTCTGGCAACAAAGGGTGACAAAATCTCAAGGTAGGCTGGCGGTTAAAGGGTTAAAGAGACACTGGAGTTGGCAGCAGGAGCCCAAAAATTGGATGAATCACACCCTGGAGTTGGCAGCAGCAGCAGCAGCAGGAGCCCAAATATACACTGGAGTTGGCTTCAGGAGCCCAAAAATTGGATGAATCACACCCTGGAGTTGGCAGCAGCAGCAGCAGGAGCCCAAATATTACTTTTAAGAGACACTGGAGTTGGCAGCAGGAGCCCAAAAATTGGATGAATCACACCCTGGAGTTGGCAGCAGCAGGAGCCCAAACATTACTTTAAAGAGACACTGGGGTTGGCTTCAGGAGCCCAAAAATTGGATGAATCACACCCTGGAGTTGGCAGCAGCAGCAGCAGGAGGCCAAACATTGGCTGAAAGGCACACCCTGAAGTTGGCATCATCAGGAGGCCAAAAATTGGTTGGAAGGCACACCCTGAAGTTGGCATCAGCAGGAGCCCAAAAATTGGCCTAAAGACATAAATATGTTTTGCACCATTTGGAAAGTGTAAAACGTGGCACCATGCTGAATCTAGTCGCATGCATCAGGCATTGGTGGGTGGAAATCCTGGCTGATCCATCCCTGATTCATTTTGACAAAGGTGAGTCTCTCCACATTTTTAGTTGACAGACGAGTTCTCCTCGCCGTAACTATGGCCCCCGCCGCACTAAACACCCGCTCAGATGGCACGCCACTTGCCGAGCAGGACAGCTTTTCCAGGGCAAACTCTGCTAGTTGCGGCCAAGAGAAACCCTGTGCAACCAAAGAATATATTGAGGGATTACTTCCAGAAAACTGCACCCATGTCAACAAGCCTGGTACGCCTAGAAAGCCTGAGGTGTGTACTTCCAGAGAATCTATAGTTTGTTGGGGGTATTTCAAATGTAAAGGGTTGTTTTTCTTGAAAAACTGCAAGGTGCGCTTAGCACGTAGCATAGTTGTATTTTATCTGAAAATCTCCTAAAGAGTTGTTTCAGTTTGGGGGAGTCTCCTGGGCAGGAAAGGGTGTCTACCTATACATATGTGGTATCACTGTAACCGGGAGAAATTGGGGTTTCACGTGCAATAAGATTTTATTGACAAACTTACATTTTTTATTACAAAAAACACTACAAATTGTAAAAAATTGTTTTTTTGCACATATTTCATCCAAAAATATTGAGAATACACCTAAAAAATGACAAACAAGACATTTCATGTTAAAGCTCAGACTCTGCTGAAAAAAACAATATATCACTTTTCTGGGAAATCTCTTCAAAAATCACAGTTGAACAAAGGGAGCGCAAAATAGTGCAAAATGGTCTGGCAACAAAGGGTGACAAAATCTCAAGGTAGGCTGGCGGTTAAAGGGTTAAAGAGACACTGGAGTTGGCAGCAGGAGCCCAAAAATTGGATGAATCACACCCTGGAGTTGGCAGCAGCAGCAGCAGCAGGAGCCCAAACATTACTTTAAAGAGACACTGGGGTTGGCTTCAGGAGCCCAAAAATTGGATGAATCACACCCTGGAGTTGGCAGCAGCAGCAGCAGGAGCCCAAATATTACTTTAAAGAGACACTGGAGTTGGCAGCAGGAGCCCAAAAATTGGATGAATCACACCCTGGAGTTGGCAGCAGCAGGAGCCCAAACATTACTTTAAAGAGACACTGGGGTTGGCTTCAGGAGCCCAAAAATTGGATGAATCACACCCTGGAGTTGGCAGCAGCAGCAGCAGGAGGCCAAACATTGGCTGAAAGGCACACCCTGAAGTTGGCATCATCAGGAGGCCAAAAATTGGTTGGAAGGCACACCCTGAAGTTGGCATCAGCAGGAGCCCAAAAATTGGCCTAAAGACATAAATATGTTTTGCACCATTTGGAAAGTGTAAAACGTGGCACCATGCTGAATCTAGTCGCATGCATCAGGCATTGGTGGGTGGAAATCCTGGCTGATCCATCCCTGATTCATTTTGACAAAGGTGAGTCTCTCCACATTTTTAGTTGACAGACGAGTTCTCCTCGCCGTAACTATGGCCCCCGCCGCACTAAACACCCGCTCAGATGCCACGCCACTTGCCGGGCAGGACAGCTTTTCCAGGGCAAACTCTGCTAGTTGCGGCCAAGAGAAACCCTGTGCAACCAAAGAATATATTGAGGGATTACTTCCAGAAAACTGCACCCATGTCAACAAGCCTGGTACGCCTAGAAAGCCTGAGGTGTGTACTTCCAGAGAATCTATAGTTTGTTGGGGGTATTTCAAATGTAAAGGGTTGTTTTTCTTGAAAAACTGCAAGGTGCGCTTAGCACGTAGCATAGTTGTATTTTATCTGAAAATCTCCTAAAGAGTTGTTTCAGTTTGGGGGAGTCTCCTGGGCAGGAAAGGGTGTCTACCTATACATATGTGGTATCACTGTAACCGGGAGAAATTGGGGTTTCACGTGCAATAAGATTTTATTGACAAACTTACATTTTTTATTACAAAAAACACTACAAATTGTAAAAAATTGTTTTTTTGCACATATTTCATCCAAAAATATTGAGAATACACCTAAAAAATGACAAACAAGACATTTCATGTTAAAGCTCAGACTCTGCTGAAAAAAACAATATATCACTTTTCTGGGAAATCCCTTCAAAAATCACAGTTGAACAAAGGGAGCGCAAAATAGTGCAAAATGGTCTGGCAACAAAGGGTGACAAAATCTCAAGGTAGGCTGGCGGTTAAAGGGTTAAAGAGACACTGGAGTTGGCAGCAGGAGCCCAAAAATTGGATGAATCACACCCTGGAGTTGGCAGCAGCAGCAGCAGCAGGAGCCCAAACATTACTTTAAAGAGACACTGGGGTTGGCTTCAGGAGCCCAAAAATTGGATGAATCACACCCTGGAGTTGGCAGCAGCAGCAGCAGGAGCCCAAATATTACTTTTAAGAGACACTGGAGTTGGCAGCAGGAGCCCAAAAATTGGATGAATCACACCCTGGAGTTGGCAGCAGCAGGAGCCCAAACATTACTTTAAAGAGACACTGGGGTTGGCTTCAGGAGCCCAAAAATTGGATGAATCACACCCTGGAGTTGGCAGCAGCAGCAGCAGGAGGCCAAACATTGGCTGAAAGGCACACCCTGAAGTTGGCATCATCAGGAGGCCAAAAATTGGTTGGAAGGCACACCCTGAAGTTGGCATCAGCAGGAGCCCAAAAATTGGCCTAAAGACATAAATATGTTTTGCACCATTTGGAAAGTGTAAAACGTGGCACCATGCTGAATCTAGTCGCATGCATCAGGCATTGGTGGGTGGAAATCCTGGCTGATCCATCCCTGATTCATTTTGACAAAGGTGAGTCTCTCCACATTTTTAGTTGACAGACGAGTTCTCCTCGCCGTAACTATGGCCCCCGCCGCACTAAACACCCGCTCAGATGGCACGCCACTTGCCGGGCAGGACAGCTTTTCCAGGGCAAACTCTGCTAGTTGCGGCTAAGAGAAACCCTGTGCAACCAAAGAATATATTGAGGGATTACTTCCAGAAAACTGCACCCATGTCAACAAGCCTGGTACGCCTAGAAAGCCTGAGGTGTGTACTTCCAGAGAATCTATAGTTTGTTGGGGGTATTTCAAATGTAAAGGGTTGTTTTTCTTGAAAAACTGCAAGGTGCGCTTAGCACGTAGCATAGTTGTATTTTATCTGAAAATCTCCTAAAGAGTTGTTTCAGTTTGGGGGAGTCTCCTGGGCAGGAAAGGGTGTCTACCTATACATATGTGGTATCACTGTAACCGGGAGAAATTGGGGTTTCACGTGCAATAAGATTTTATTGACAAACTTACATTTTTTATTACAAAAAACACTACAAATTGTAAAAAATTGTTTTTTTGCACATATTTCATCCAAAAATATTGAGAATACACCTAAAAAATGACAAACAAGACATTTCATGTTAAAGCTCAGACTCTGCTGAAAAAAACAATATATCACTTTTCTGGGAAATCTCTTCAAAAATCACAGTTGAACAAAGGGAGCGCAAAATAGTGCAAAATGGTCTGGCAACAAAGGGTGACAAAATCTCAAGGTAGGCTGGCGGTTAAAGGGTTAAAGAGACACTGGAGTTGGCAGCAGGAGCCCAAAAATTGGATGAATCACACCCTGGAGTTGGCAGCAGCAGCAGCAGGAGCCCAAACATTACTTTAAAGAGACACTGGGGTTGGCTTCAGGAGCCCAAAAATTGGATGAATCACACCCTGGAGTTGGCAGCAGCAGCAGCAGGAGCCCAAATATTACTTTTAAGAGACACTGGAGTTGGCAGCAGGAGCCCAAAAATTGGATGAATCACACCCTGGAGTTGGCAGCAGCAGGAGCCCAAACATTACTTTAAAGAGACACTGGGGTTGGCTTCAGGAGCCCAAAAATTGGATGAATCACACCCTGGAGTTGGCAGCAGCAGCAGCAGGAGGCCAAACATTGGCTGAAAGGCACACCCTGAAGTTGGCATCATCAGGAGGCCAAAAATTGGTTGGAAGGCACACCCTGAAGTTGGCATCAGCAGGAGCCCAAAAATTGGCCTAAAGACATAAATATGTTTTGCACCATTTGGAAAGTGTAAAACGTGGCACCATGCTGAATCTAGTCGCATGCATCAGGCATTGGTGGGTGGAAATCCTGGCTGATCCATCCCTGATTCATTTTGACAAAGGTGAGTCTCTCCACATTTTTAGTTGACAGACGAGTTCTCCTCGCCGTAACTATGGCCCCCGCCGCACTAAACACCCGCTCAGATGCCACGCCACTTGCCGGGCAGGACAGCTTTTCCAGGGCAAACTCTGCTAGTTGCGGCCAAGAGAAACCCTGTGCAACCAAAGAATATATTGAGGGATTACTTCCAGAAAACTGCACCCATGTCAACAAGCCTGGTACGCCTAGAAAGCCTGAGGTGTGTACTTCCAGAGAATCTATAGTTTGTTGGGGGTATTTCAAATGTAAAGGGTTGTTTTTCTTGAAAAACTGCAAGGTGCGCTTAGCACGTAGCATAGTTGTATTTTATCTGAAAATCTCCTAAAGAGTTGTTTCAGTTTGGGGGAGTCTCCTGGGCAGGAAAGGGTGTCTACCTATACATATGTGGTATCACTGTAACCGGGAGAAATTGGGGTTTCACGTGCAATAAGATTTTATTGACAAACTTACATTTTTTATTACAAAAAACACTACAAATTGTAAAAAATTGTTTTTTTGCACATATTTCATCCAAAAATATTGAGAATACACCTAAAAAATGACAAACAAGACATTTCATGTTAAAGCTCAGACTCTGCTGAAAAAAACAATATATCACTTTTCTGGGAAATCCCTTCAAAAATCACAGTTGAACAAAGGGAGCGCAAAATAGTGCAAAATGGTCTGGCAACAAAGGGTGACAAAATCTCAAGGTAGGCTGGCGGTTAAAGGGTTAAAGAGACACTGGAGTTGGCAGCAGGAGCCCAAAAATTGGATGAATCACACCCTGGAGTTGGCAGCAGCAGCAGCAGCAGGAGCCCAAACATTACTTTAAAGAGACACTGGGGTTGGCTTCAGGAGCCCAAAAATTGGATGAATCACACCCTGGAGTTGGCAGCAGCAGCAGCAGGAGCCCAAATATTACTTTTAAGAGACACTGGAGTTGGCAGCAGGAGCCCAAAAATTGGATGAATCACACCCTGGAGTTGGCAGCAGCAGGAGCCCAAACATTACTTTAAAGAGACACTGGGGTTGGCTTCAGGAGCCCAAAAATTGGATGAATCACACCCTGGAGTTGGCAGCAGCAGCAGCAGGAGGCCAAACATTGGCTGAAAGGCACACCCTGAAGTTGGCATCATCAGGAGGCCAAAAATTGGCCTAAAGACATAAATATGTTTTGCACCATTTGGAAAGTGTAAAACGTGGCACCATGCTGAATCTAGTCGCATGCATCAGGCATTGGTGGGTGGAAATCCTGGCTGATCCATCCCTGATTCATTTTGACAAAGGTGAGTCTCTCCACATTTTTAGTTGACAGACGAGTTCTCCTCGCCGTAACTATGGCCCCCGCCACACTAAACACCCGCTCAGATGGCACGCCACTTGCCGAGCAGGACAGCTTTTCCAGGGCAAACTCTGCTAGTTGCGGCCACAAATCAAGTTTGGCTGCCCAGAAGTCCAGCGGATCATCAAGGTGTGTTGGCATGGTCATGTCAAAGTATAACATGACCTGCTGGTTGAGGTCCTGCTCCAGGTCTTCCTGCTGCTCATGAGTAGCCTCACTATGCGGGTGTAGAAAGCTACTCATTAGCGACTGAAGACTGAGGCTGCTGCTGATGGAGCTGCTGTTGCTGCTCCTGCCAACCCCCCCAGCAGCCATGGCAGTGGAAGGTGAGCGCAGAGGTCCCCTCGAGTCAGACCTGCGAGAGTATAGACCATGGCGCAGATAGGCATCGGCCAACTGCCTACGTAGAATGTCTTTGTAGTAGTTCAGTTTGTCCTCCCTCTCGGTGGGTTTAAAAAATGCCCCCATTTTGTGCCGGAAGCGAGGGTCCAATAAGGTGGACAGCCAGAAGTCATCCCGCCGACAGATGGAAACAATTCTGGGGTCACTACGCAAGCACGTGAGCATGCTTCCTGCCATTTGCTCAAGTGACTCGGATGGACTACCTGTCTCCATCTCCACTGCATACTGCCACGGTGTGTCCGGGTCCTCTGTCTCACCTTCCTCAAAACCCTCTAGCTCCTCTGGCTGCTCCTGCTCCTCCTCTCCTGTCCGCTGACTAGATAAACCAGCCATTTTGCCAAGCCTAAACTGTGTTTCGCTGGGCAACTCCTCCTCCTCTTCCTCCTCCTCCTCCAGTTCAGCTCCAACGGGGTTCATGTGGCCATAAGATGTAAACGCCATGTCTCCAGTGCCCTGACCAGCCATGGTTTCCAACATGTGCTGTAGTACATGAAGCAGTGGAATCACGTCGTTCATCCCGTAATCCTGCCGACTGACAAATAAAGTGGCTTCCTCAAAGGGCCTGAGCAAACGGCAGGTGTCACGTATGAGCTGCCACTGGTTGACTTTGAAGTTACACAGGGGAGTCCCTCTATCTGCTTGGCTCATCACGAAATCCGTGATGGCTTTTCTCTGTTCATATAATCGGTCCAACATGTGAAGGGTGGAATTCCAACGGGTGGAAATCAGACTATGTTGGGGGATACCGTTCTGACGCTGTAGCTCAAGAAGGGTGTGTTTGGCGGTGTATGAGTGGCTGAAGTGCATGCAAAGTTTCCTTGAAGTTGTTAGGATGTCTTGCAGATGGGGGGAACACTTCAGAAACCGCTTGACAACCAGATTGAAGACGTGAGCCATGCAGGGGGCATAGGTCAGGCTTCCTTGGCGCAGCGCAGACAAAATGTTCTTCCCATTGTCGGTAACCATAATTCCCATTCTAAGTTTTCTTGGAGTAAGCCATGTTTGGATTTCCTGATGAATAAATTTAAGCAGTTCCTCCCCTGTGTGACTCCTTTCGCCAAGACAAACCATGTGAAGCACTGCGTGACACCTCCGTGCCCTGCACACATGGTAGACTGGAGGGGCACTGAGACTTGAGCCTACAGTGGAGGGTGAGGAGATGGCGGAGGATGAGGAGGCCGAGTCGCACAGTGTCACAGGCCCAACGAGGCCGAAGCGGCGTGACCTGTCCAAGTTGCTGCTGCTGCTGCAAAGGGACCACATTCACCCAGTGGGCCGTAAATGACATGTACTGTCCCTGACCATAGTTACAGCTCCAGACCTCTGCGCTGCCATGCACTTTGCTACACACCGACAGGCTCAAGGACTGGCCCACCTTCTGTTCAACAAAAGTGTGCAGCGCTGGTACTGCCTTCTTGGCAAAGAAATGACGGCTTGGGACTCTCCACCTCGGCTCGGCACAAGCCATCAGTTCTCTGAAAGGTGCAGAGTCCACCACCTGAAAAGGGAGCGACTGCAGCACCAGCAACTTGGACAGGAGCACATTCAGCTTCTGCGCCGTAGGATGAGTGGGCGCATACTGCTGTCTCTTGGACATGGCTTCGCTGATGGATTGCTGGCGGGATGCATGACTTGGAGGAGGAGGAGCAGGAGCGACAGAGGATGGGTATGACGCACAGCTGCCTTCGGCTGAGGTGCTGGAGCCTTGGCTGGCAGAAATTGGGAGAGGCGTGCCACTCGGTGAGGAAGCAGTCTGGCCCACCTCTCCGGAGCCTAGGTGCTCCCAGGCCGCTTTATGTTGACGCAGGGCCGTGGTGCCAACATTTGGGCCCTGGCCATGCTTCACCTTCTGCCTACATATCTTGCATGTGGCCATGTTACCCTCCTGCGGATGCTTCAGGAAAAACTGCCACACTGCCGAGTAGCTACTTTTCCCACCAACAAGCCTTACTGATTCGCTGCTATTGTCGCCAACTCCAGGAACCCCTGCCCCACTACCTCCCGATAAGGTAGCCTGCCGCGCAGCAGGCCCCGGCCCGGACCCGGCCCCGTTTGGCTCCAGGCTTTACAATTGTGCCCCCATGCTGCCTGCCAACCATGCTGCTAGGACCTTGCTGCCTGAGCTGCTGACTCTGGGGCAACCTGCGCCCCTCTTCTCCTGATGATGACGATGAAGCCCCTTCATCACCCGGCTCCCAAGTGCGATCAGCTTCATCGTCATCATCATTATCACCGAGTTGTGGCTGTACGTCACTGATGTTCGTGGATTCATCAACAGTGTCTGGCGCAGGAGCTGGAACGCTCGCAGCACCCACGACACTGTCCACATCACTATTTGTCTGCCTAGCTAAAGAAGCCACCTCCATTTCTTGGCTGGGCAGTAGCTGCTGACTGTCCTCTATCTGATCGTTCTCCTCACTAAAGAGTGGAGCTGAACCCAAAGCATAGGATACGTTGCTGGGGGAGGGAACGGCGTAGGACAGAGGCAATGGGAGGACAGGGACTGCTCTCGGGGCATGCCAACTCAGGGTTGTGTCAGAGGAACCTACCGACCCTAGACTGGGGGTCTCAGATGTAAGTTGTGATGATGTTGTTGATGAGCGCGTTAACCAATCTACCACGGCAGATGCGTTACTGGTGGAGACACGACCGCTAGCAGATACTGGCAGACCAGGTCTCTCACCGTGACTCCTGCTGTCACTCGCCCCTAGTCTGCTGGGACCTCTGCCTGCTGAATCTTGGCCTCTGCCAATCCTCTTTGAACATCCTGACACTTGTCTGCCTGACATTTTTATGTATTTCCTTATTTAGTATAAACAGATAGGGTTCAATGTGCAGTGCCCTGCGGCCTGGTTTATTAAAAGCAGTCAAAAACAAATGGGATGCCCCCACAGCAGACCTGAGATCAGTATATATGCATAGCAACAGTGTCTAAGCAGGCTCAAACAGGCCAAATTACTTTAAATAACTGTGCAGCTTACAGTAAACACAGAAGCTAATGGTATGTTACAGAATGGGATGCCCCAAACAGACTTGAGGTCAGTATATATGCACACAGCAACAGTGTGTAAGCAGGCTGAAACAGGCCAAATTACTTTAAATAACTGTGCAGCTTACAGTAAATGCAGAGGCTAATGGTATGTTACAGAATGGGATGCCCACAGCAGACTTGAGATCAGTATATATGCACACAGCAACAGTGTGTAAGCAGGCTGAAACAGGCCAAATTACTTTAAATAACTGTGCAGCTTACAGTGAATGCAGAGGCTAATGGTATGTTACAGAATGGGATGCCCCAAAGCTGACTTGAGATCAGTATATATGCACACAGCAACAGTGTGTAAGCAGGCTCATACAGCCCAAATTACTTTAAATAACTGTGCAGCTTACAGTAAATGCAGAGGCTAATGGTATGTTATAGAATGGGATGCCCACAGCAGACTTGAGATCAGTATATATGCACACAGCAACAGTGTGTAAGCAGGCTGAAACAGGCCAAATTACTTTAAATAACTCTGCAGCTTACAGTAAATGCAGAGGCTAATGGTATGTTACAGAATGGGATGCCCACAGCAGACTTGAGGTCAGTATATATGCACACAGCAACAGTGTGTAAGCAGGCTGAAACAGGCCAAATTACTTTAAATAACTGTGCAGCTTACAGTGAATGCAGAGGTTAATGGTATGTTACAGAATGGGATGCCCACAGCAGACTTGAGATCAGTATATATGCACACAGCAACAGTGTGTAAGCAGGCTCATACATCCCAAATTACTTTAAATAACTGTGCAGCTTACAGTAAATGCAGAGGCTAATGGTATGTTACAGAATGGGATGCCCACAGCAGACTTGAGATCAGTATATATGCACACAGCAACAGTGTGTAAGCAGGCTGAAACAGGCCAAATTACTTTAAATAACTGTGCAGCTTACAGTGAATGCAGAGGCTAATGGTATGTTACAGAATGGGATGCCCCAAAGCTGACTTGAGATCAGTATATATGCACACAGCAACAGTGTGTAAGCAGACTCATACAAGCCAAATTACTTTAAATAACTGTGCAGCTTACAGTGAATGCAGAGGCTAATGGTATGTTACAGAATGGGATGACCCAAAGCTGACTTGAGATCAGTATATATGCACACAGCAACAGTGTGTAAGCAGCCTCATACAGGCCAAATTACTTTAAATAACTGTGCAGCTTTCAGTAAATGCAGAGGGTAATGGTATGTTACAGAATGGGATGCCCACAGCAGACTTGAGATCAGTATATATGCACACAGCAACAGTGTGTAAGCAGGCTGAAACAGGCCAAATTACTTTAAATAACTGTGCAGCTTACAGTGAATGCAGAGGCTAATGGTATGTTACAGAATGGGATGCCCCAAAGCTGACTTGAGATCAGTATATATGCACACAGCAACAGTGTGTAAGCAGGCTCATACAGCCCAAATTACTTTAAATAACTGTGCAGCTTACAGTAAATGCAGAGGCTAATGGTATGTTACAGAATGGGATGCCCACAGCAGACTTGAGATCAGTATATATGCACACAGCAACAGTGTGTAAGCAGGCTGAAACAGGCCAAATTACTTTAAATGACTGTGCAGCTTACAGTGAATGCAGAGGTTAATGGTATGTTACAGAATGGGATGCCCACAGCAGACTTGAGATCAGTATATATGCACACAGCAACAGTGTGTAAGCAGGCTCATACATCCCAAATTACTTTAAATAACTGTGCAGCTTACAGTAAATGCAGAGGCTAATGGTATGTTACAGAATGGGATGCCCACAGCAGACTTGAGATCAGTATATATGCACACAGCAACAGTGTGTAAGCAGGCTCATACATCCCAAATTACTTTAAATAACTGTGCAGCTTACAGTAAATGCAGAGGCTAATGGTATGTTACAGAATGGGATGCCCACAGCAGACTTGAGATCAGTATATATGCACACAGCAACAGTGTGTAAGCAGGCTGAAACAGGCCAAATTACTTTAAATAACTGTGCAGCTTACAGTGAATGCAGAGGCTAATGGTATGTTACAGAATGGGATGCCCCAAAGCTGTCTTGAGATCAGTATATATGCACACAGCAACAGTGTGTAAGCAGGCTGAAACAGGCCAAATTACTTTAAATAACTGTGCAGCTTACAGTGAATGCAGAGGCTAATGGTATGTTACAGAATGGGATGCCCCAAAGCTGACTTGAGATCAGTATATATGCACACAGCAACAGTGTGTAAGCAGGCTCATACAGGCCAAATTACTTTAAATAACTGTGCAGCTTTCAGTAAATGCAGAGGCTAATGGTATGTTACAGAATGGGATGCCCACAGCAGACTTGAGATCAGTATATATGCACACAGCAACAGTGTGTAAGCAGGCTCATACAGCCCAAATTACTTTAAATAACTGTGCAGCTTACAGTAAATGCAGAGGCTAGTGGTATGTTACAGAATGGGATGCCCACAGCAGACTTGAGATCAGTATATATGCACGCAGCAACAGTGTGTAAGCAGACTCATACAGGCCAAATTACTGTAAATAACTGTGCAGCTTACAGTGAATGCAGAGGCTAATGGTATGTTACAGAATGGGATGCCCCAAAGCTGACTTGAGATCAGTATATATGCACACAGCAACAGTGTGTAAGCAGGCTGAAACAGGCCAAATTACTTTAAATAACTGTGCAGCTTACAGTGAATGCAGAGGCTAATGGTATGTTACAGAATGGGATGCCCCAAAGCTGACTTGAGATCAGTATATATGCACACAGCAACAGTGTGTGAGCAGGCTCATACAGGCCAAATTACTTTAAATAACTGTGCAGCTTACAGTAAATGCAGAGGCTAATGGTATGTTACAGAATGGGATGCCCACAGCAGACTTGAGATCAGTATATATGCACACAGCAACAGTGTGTAAGCAGGCTGAAACAGGCCAAATTACTTTAAATAACTGTGCAGCTTACAGTGAATGCAGAGGCTAATGGTATGTTACAGAATGGGATGCCCCAAAGCTGACTTGAGATCAGTATATATGCACACAGCAACAGTGTGTAAGCAGGCTGAAACAGGCCAAATTACTTTAAATAACTGTGCAGCTTACAGTAAATGCAGAGGCTAATGGTATGTTACAGAATGGGATGCCCACAGCAGACTTGAGATAAGTATATATGCACACAGCAACAGTGTGTAAGCAGGCTCATACAGGCCAAATTACTTTAAATAACTTTGCAGCTTACAGTAAATGCAGAGGCTAATGGTATGTTACAGAATGGGATGCCCACAGCAGACTTGAGATCAGTATATATGCACACAGCAACAGTGTGTAAGCAGGCTGAAACAGCCCAAATTACTTTAAATAACTGTGCAGCTTACAGTGAATGCAGAGGCTAATGGGATGTTACAGAATGGGATGCCCCAAAGCTGACTTGAGATCAGTATATATGCACACAGCAACAGTGTGTAAGCAGGCTGCAACAGGCCAAATTACTTTAAATAACTGTGCAGCTTACAGTAAATGCAGAGGCTAATGGTATGTTACAGAATGGGATGCCCACAGCAGACTTGAGATCAGTATATATGCACACAACAACAGTGTGTAAGCAGGCTGAAACAGGCCAAATTACTTTAAATAACTGTGCAGCTTACAGTGAATGCAGAGGCTAATGGTATGTTACAGAATGGGATGCCCGCACAGCAGACTTGAGATCAGTATATATGCACACAGCAACAGTGTGTAAGCAGGCTGAAACAGCCCAAATTACTTTAAATAACTGTGCAGCTTACAGTGAATGCCGAGGCTAATGGGATGTTACAGAATGGGATGCCCCAAAGCTGACTTGAGATCAGTATATATGCACACAGCAACAGTGTGTAAGCAGGCTGAAACAGGCCAAATTACTTTAAATAACTGTGCAGCTTACAGTAAATGCAGAGGCTAATGGTATGTTACAGAATGGGATGCCCACAGCAGACTTGAGATCAGTATATATGCACACAACAACAGTGTGTAAGCAGGCTGAAACAGGCCAAATTACTTTAAATAACTGTGCAGCTTACAGTGAATGCAGAGGCTAATGGTATGTTACAGAATGGGATGCCCGCACAGCAGACCTGAGATCAGTATATATGCACACAGCAACAGTGTGTAAGCAGGCTGAAACAGGCCAAATTACTTTAAATAACTGTGCAGCTTACAGTAAATGCAGAGGCTAATGGTATGTTACAGAATAGGATGCCCACAAGAGACTTGAGATAAGTATATATGCACACAGCAACAGTGTGTAAGCAGGCTCATACAGGCCAAATTACTTTAAATAACTTTGCAGCTTACAGTAAATGCAGAGGCTAATGGTATGTTACAGAATGGGATGCCCACAGCAGACTTGAGATCAGTATATATGCACACAGCAACAGTGTGTAAGCAGGCTGAAACAGCCCAAATTACTTTAAATAACTGTGCAGCTTACAGTGAATGCAGAGGCTAATGGGATGTTACAGAATGGGATGCCCCAAAGCTGACTTGAGATCAGTATATATGCACACAGCAACAGTGTGTAAGCAGGCTGAAACAGGCCAAATTACTTTAAATAACTGTGCAGCTTACAGTAAATGCAGAGGCTAATGGTATGTTACAGAATGGGATGCCCACAGCAGACTTGAGATCAGTATATATGCACACAACAACAGTGTGTAAGCAGGCTGAAACAGGCCAAATTACTTTAAATAACTGTGCAGCTTACAGTGAATGCAGAGGCTAATGGTATGTTACAGAATGGGATGCCCGCACAGCAGACTTGAGATCAGTATATATGCACACAGCAACAGTGTGTAAGCAGGCTGAAACAGCCCAAATTACTTTAAATAACTGTGCAGCTTACAGTGAATGCCGAGGCTAATGGGACGTTACAGAATGGGATGCCCCAAAGCTGACTTGAGATCAGTATATATGCACACAGCAACAGTGTGTAAGCAGGCTGAAACAGGCCAAATTACTTTAAATAACTGTGCAGCTTACAGTAAATGCAGAGGCTAATGGTATGTTACAGAATGGGATGCCCACAGCAGACTTGAGATCAGTATATATGCACACAACAACAGTGTGTAAGCAGGCTGAAACAGGCCAAATTACTTTAAATAACTGTGCAGCTTACAGTGAATGCAGAGGCTAATGGTATGTTACAGAATGGGATGCCCGCACAGCAGACCTAAGATCAGTATATATGCACACAGCAACAGTGTGTAAGCAGGCTGAAACAGGCCAAATTACTTTAAATAACTGTGCAGCTTACAGTAAATGCAGAGGCTAATAGTATGTTACAGAATGGGATGCCCACAAGAGACTTGAGATAAGTATATATACACACAGCAACAGTGTGTAAGCAGGCTCATACAGGCCAAATTACTTTAAATAACTTTGCAGCTTACAGTAAATGCAGAGGCTAATGGTATGTTACAGAATGGGATGCCCACAGCAGACTTGAGATCAGTATATATGCACACAGCAACAGTGTGTAAGCAGGCTGAAACAGCCCAAATTACTTTAAATAACTGTGCAGCTTACAGTGAATGCAGAGGCTAATGGGATGTTACAGAATGGGATGCCCCAAAGCTGACTTGAGATCAGTATATATGCACACAGCAACAGTGTGTAAGCAGGCTCATACAGGCCAAATTACTTTAAATAACTGTGCAGCTTACAGTAAATGCAGAGGCTAATGGTATGTTACAGAATGGGATGCCCACAGCAGACTTGAGATCAGTATATATGCACACAACAACAGTGTGTAAGCAGGCTGAAACAGGCCAAATTACTTTAAATAACTGTGCAGCTTACAGTGAATGCAGAGGCTAATGGTATGTTACAGAATGGGATGCCCGCACAGCAGACCTGAGATCAGTATATATGCACACAGCAACAGTGTGTAAGCAGGCTGAAACAGGCCAAATTACTTTAAATAACTGTGCAGCTTACAGTAAATGCAGAGGCTAATGGTATGTTACAGAATGGGATGCCCACAAGAGACTTGAGATAAGTATATATGCACACAGCAACAGTGTGTAAGCAGGCTCATACATGCCAAATTACTTTAAATAACTTTGCAGCTTACAGTAAATGCAGAGGCTAATGGTATGTTACAGAATGGGATGCCCACAGCAGACTTGAGATCAGTATATATGCACACAGCAACAGTGTGTAAGCAGGCTGAAACAGCCCAAATTACTTTAAATAACTGTGCAGCTTACAGTGAATGCAGAGGCTAATGGGATGTTACAGAATGGGATGCCCCAAAGCTGACTTGAGATCAGTATATATGCACACAGCAACAGTGTGTAAGCAGGCTGAAACAGGCCAAATTACTTTAAATAACTGTGCAGCTTACAGTGAACTTTCCCTGCTTCTCGCTGACTTCCTGCCTGTCTCCTACCTGTCTCCTGTCTGTCCCTGTCTGTCTAACTGTCTCTCCCTGACTACAGCAGCGTCCTGTCTCTCACGAATGCAATAGAGAAATGAGGAAAAGCAAAATGTCCGCCGCCTTAAATAGCGATGTGACGTCACCGGGCTTGCTGGCTGCTGACAGGCTGCATGTGACTGCCCCAGCATGCACTGGAGCGGGGTAGATGTCTGGACATGTCCCGTCCGCCATCTTAGAATGCCTGTAATGTAAATGAATGGATGTTAAAGGAAAACTTCGAGCGATCGAAGCACGGGGAAATTCGGATTCGATCCGAATCGAATTATTCATGAAATTCGGATCGAATCTGGGTTCGTCCGGATCGATTCGCTCATCCCTAGTTGCAAGCAGCAGCAGGAGGCCAAAAATTGTCTGAAAGACATCCTGGAGTTGGCAGCAGCAGCAGGAGCCCAAACATAGCTTGAAAGAGACACTGTAGTTGGCAGCAGGAACCCAAAAATTAGCTGAATTACACCCTGGAGTGGCAAGCAGCAGCAGCAGCCCAAACATAGCTTAAAAGACACACTGGAGTTGGCAGCAGGAGCCCAAAAATTGGCTGAATTACACCCTGGAGTTGCAAGCAGCAGCAGGAGCCCAAACATAGCTCTAAAGAGACACTGGAGTTGGCAGCAGGAGCCCAAAAATGAGCTGAATTACACGCTGAAGTTGCAAGCAGCAGCAGCTGCAGGAGCCCAAACATTGCTTTAAAGAGACACTGGATTTGGCTGCAGGAGCCCAAAAATTGGCCGGCTGACACCCTGGAGTTGCAAGCAGCAAGAGAAGGAGCAAAAACATTGCTTGAAAGAGACACTGGAGTTGGCTGCAGGAGCCCAAAAATTGGATGCATCACACCCTGGAGTTGCAACCAGCAGTAGGAGCCCAAACATTTATTTAAAGAGACACTGGAGTTGGCAGCAGCCGCAGCAGGAGCCCAAACATTTACTGACACACCCTGGAGTTGGCAGCAGCAGCAGGAACCCAGAAATTGGCTTGAAGGCACCCTGAAGTTGGCAGCAGCAGAAGCACAAACATTAGCTGGAAGGCACACCCTGGAATTGGCATCAGCAGGAGCCCAAAAATTGGCTGGAAGGCACACCCTGAAGTTGGCATCAGCAGGAGCCCAAAAATTGGTCTAAAGACATAAATATGTTTTGCACCATTTGGAAAGTGTAAAACGTGGCACCATGCTAAAACTAGTCGCATGCATCAGCCATTGGTGGGTGGAAATCCTGGCTGATCCATCCCTGATTCATTTTCACAAAGGTGAGTCTCTCCACATTTTTAGTTGACAGACGAGTTCTCCTCGCCGTAACTATGGCCTCGGCCGCACTAAACACCCGCTCAGATGGCACGCTACTTGCCGAGCAGGTTAGCTTTTCCAGGGCAAACTCTGCTAGTTGCAGCCACAAGTCAAGTTTGGCAGCCCAGAAGTCCAGCGGATCCTCAAGGTGTGTTGGCATGGTCATGTCAAGGTATGACATGACCTGCTGGTTGAGGTCCTGCTCCAGGTCTTCCTGCTGCTCATGATTAGCCTCACTATGCGGGTGTAGAAAGCTACTCATTAGCGACTGAAGACTGAGGCTGCTGCTGCTCCTGCCAACCCCCCCAGCAGGCATGGCAGTGGAAGGTGAGCGCAGAGTCAGACCTGCGAGAGTATGGACCATGGCTCAGATAGGCATCGGCCAACTGACTACCCAGAATGTCTTTGTAGTAGTTCAGTTTGTCCTCCCTCTCGACGGGTTTAAAAAATGCCCCCAATTTGTGCCGGAAGCGAGGGTCTAATAAGGTGGACAGCCAGAAGTCATTCCGCCGACAAATGGAAACAATTCTGGGGTCACTACGCAAGCACGTGAGCATGCTTCCTGCCATTTGCGCAAGTGACTCGGAAGGACTACCTGTCTCCATCTCCACTGCATACTGCCACGGTGTGTCCGGGTCCTCTGTCTCACCTTCCTCAAAACCCTCTAGCTCCTCTGGCTGCTCCTCCTCTCCTGTCCGCTGACTATATAAACCAACCATTTGGCCAAACCTGAACTGTGCTTCACTGGGCCACTCCTCCTCCTCTTCCTCCTTCTCCTCCAGTTCAGCTCCAACGGGGTTCATGTGGCCGTAAGATGTAAACACCATCTATAACATTCCCGGGCCGATCAACTCCCTCCCCGCGGGATATCCGAGATCGGGATGTCCCGCGGGGTGAAACCCCCCAAACACCCCAAACTCCTTACCCTATCTTCGGTGGCGGCCGGCCGCCGCCGCCTCCCTCGCGCCCCTCTAGACGTGCGCGCGCCCGCGCCGGACGCCTGTGAATGGCCGGCGCGGGCACGCGCGCATCAAGAGTGATGCGCAGGAGGCGGCGGCGGAGGAGCCACTTGTCCACGGCTTGTCCGTCGGCGCTGGGAGTGGGGAGAGGTGAGTTTTTCGGGGGGTTTCACACAGCGGGGCACCCCGATCGGGGGTGCCCCACCGAAGTGGACCAAGACCCAGGATAGTCAAAATCCTGGGTGTTGGTCCACTTTAACCAATCTACCACGGAAGATGCGTTACTGGTGGAGACACGACCGCTAGCAGATACTGGCAGATCAAGTATCTCACCGTGACTCCTGCTGCCACTCGCTCCTAGTCTGCTGCGACCTCTGCCTGTTGAATCTTAGCCTCTGCCGTTCCTCTTTGAACATCCTGGATCTTGTCTGCCTGACATTTTTATGTATTTGAAATGCGCAATAGGTACGATAAAAAATGTGTTTACTTTAAATTTAAAAAGAAGAAGCTAAATAAAGTGAGGAACTGCTTCTCTGCACCAGATACTATGAAAATTGGCAATATGAGATACCCTGCGGCCTAGTGTTTTGGCAGCAGGACAAAAAACAATTCAAAATGCAATAGTTTGATTAAGCTGAAGGAGGATGAACAAGCGTATTTAGTATAGCAGATAGGCTGCTAAGTGCAGGTTTGGGATACCCTGCGGCCTAGTGTTTTGGCAGCAGGACAAAAAACAATTCAAAATGCAATAGTTTGATTAAGCTGAAGAAGGATGAACAAGCGTATTTAGTATAACAGATAGGCTGCTAAGTGCAGGTTTGGGATACCCTGCTGCCTAGTGTTTTGGCAGCAGGACGAAAAGCAATTCAAAATGCAATAGTTTGATTAAGTTGAAGAAAGATGAACAAGCGTATTTAGTAGAACAGATAGGCTGCTAAGTGCAGGTTCGGGATGCCCTGTGGCCCAGTGTTTTGGCAGCAGAACAAAAACCAATTAAAAATGCAATAGTTTGATTCAGCTGAAGAAGGATGAACAAGCGTATTTAGTATAACAGAAAGGCTGCTAAGTGCAGGTTTGGAATACCCTGCGGCCTAGTGTTTTGGCAGCAGGACGAAAAGCAATTCAAAATGCAATAGTTTGATTCAGCTGAAGAAGGATGAACAAGCATATTTATTATACGGCCAAGTGTTTTGGCAGCAGGACAAAAACCAATTCAAAATGCAATAGTTTGATTCAGCTGAAGAAGGATGAACAAGCGTATTTAGTATAACAGAAAGGCTGCTAAGTGCAGGTTTGGAATACCCTGCGGCCTAGTTCGGGTGGTTTCACACAGCGGGGCACCCCGATCGGGGGTGCCCCACCAAAGTGGACCAAGACCCAGGATAGTCAAAATCCTGGTTGTTGGTCCACTTTAACCAATCTACCATGGAAGATGCATTACTGGTGGAGACACGACCGCTAGCAGATACTGGCAGATGAGGTCTCTCACCGTGACTCCTGCTGCCACTCACTCCTAGTCTGCTGCGACCTCTGCCTGTTGAATCTTAGCCTCTGCCGTTCCTCTTTGAACATCCTGTATCTTGTCTGCCTGACATTTTTATGTATTTGAAATGCGCAATAGGTACGATAAAAAATGTGTTTACTTAAAATTTAAAAAGAAGAAGCTAAATAAAGTGAGGAACTGCTTCTCTGCACCAGATACTATGAAAATTGGCAATATGAGATACCCTGCGGCCTAGTGTTTTGGCAGCAGGACAAAAAACAATTCAAAATGCAATAGTTTGATTCAGCTGAAGAAGGATGAACAAGCGTATTTAGTATAACAGATAGGCTGCTAAGGGCAGGTTTGGGAGACCCTGCGGCCTAGTGTTTTGGCAGCAGGACAAAAAACAATTCAAAATGCAATAGTTTGATTAAGCTGAAGGAGGATGAACAAGCGTATTTAGTATAACTGATAGGCTGATAAGTGCAGGTTTAGGATACCCTGCGGCCTAGTGTTTTGGCAGCAGGACAAAAAACAATTCAAAATGCAATAGTTTGATTAAGCTGAAGAAGGATGAACAAGCGTATTTAGTATAACAGATAGGCTGCTAAGTGCAGGTTTGGGATACCCTGCTGCCTAGTGTTTTGGCAGCAGGACGAAAAGCAATTCAAAATGCAATAGTTTGATTAAGTTGAAGAAAGATGAACAAGCGTATTTAGTAGAACAGATAGGCTGCTAGGTGCAGGTTCGGGATGCCCTGCGGCCCAGTGTTTTGGCAGCAGAACAAAAACCAATTCAAAATGCAATAGTTTGATTCAGCTGAAGAAGGATGAACAAGCGTATTTAGTATAACAGAAAGGCTGCTAAGTGCAGGTTTAGGATAACCTGCGGCCTAGTGTTTTGGCAGCAGGACGAAAAGCAATTCAAAATGCAATAGTTTGATTAAGTTGAAGAAGGATGAACAAGCGTATTTAGTAGAACAGATAGGCTGCTAAGTGCAGGTTCGGGATGCCCTGCGGCCCAGTGTTTTGGCAGCAGAACAAAAACCAATTCAAAATGCAATAGTTTGATTTAGCTGAAGAAGGATGAACAAGCGTATTTAGTATACGGCCTAGTGTTTTGGCAGCAGGACAAAAAACAATTCAAAATGCAATAGTGTGATTTAGCTGAAGAAGGATGAACAAGCGTATTTAGCATAACAGATAGGCTGCTAAGTGCAGGTTTGGGATACATTGCGGCCTAGAGTTTTGGCAGCAGGACAAAAAGCAATTCAAAACGCAATAGTTTGATTAAGCTTAAGAAGGATTAACAAGCGTATTTAGTATAACAGATAGGCTGCTAAGTGTAGGTTTGGGATGCCCAGTGGCCTAGTGTTTTGGCAGCAGGACAAAAAGCAATTCAAAATGCAATAGTTTGATTAAGTTGAAGAAGTATGAACAAGCGTATTTAGTATAACAGATAGGCTGCTAAGTGCAGGTTTGGGATACCCTGCAGCCTAGTGTTTTGGCAGCAGGACAAAAACAATTCAAAATACAATAGTTTGATTTAGCTGAAGAAGGATGAACAAGCATATATAGTATAACAGATAGGCTGCTAAGTGCAGGTTTGGGATACCCTGCGGCCTAGTGTTTTGGCAGCAGGACAAAAAACAATTCAAAATGCAATAGTTTGATTCAGCTGAAGAAGGATGAACAAGCGTATTTAGTATAACAGGCTGCTAAGTGCAGGTTTGGGATACCCTGCAGCCTAGTGTTTTGGCAGCAGACCAAAAGCCAATTCAAAATGCAATAGTTTGATTAAGCTGAAGAAGGATCAACAAGCGTATTTAGTATAACAGATAGGCTGCTAAGTGCAGGTTTGGGATGCCCTGCGGCATAGTGTTTTGGCAGCAGGACAAAAAACAATTCAAAATGCTATAGTTTGATTAAGCTGAAGAAGTATGAACAAGCTTATTTATTATACGGCCTAGTGTTTTGGCAGCAGGACAAAAATCAATTCAAAATGCAATAGTTTGATTTAGCTGAAGAAGGATGAACAAGCATATTTAGTGTACGGCCTAGTTTTTTGGCAGCAGGACAAAAACAATTCAAAATGCAATAGTTTGATTTAGATGAAGAAGGATGAACAAGCGTATTTAGTATAACAGATAGGCTGCTAAGTGCAGATTTGGAATACCCTGCGGCCTAGTGTTTTGGCAGCAGGACGAAAAGCAATTCAAAAAGCAATAGTTTGATTAGGTTGAAGAAGGATGAACAAGCGTATTTAGTATAACAGATAGGCTGCTAAGTGCAGGTTTGGGATGCCCGGCTGCTCAGTGTTTTGGCGGCAGAACAAAAACCAATTCAAAAGGCAATAGTTTGATTCACCTCAAGAAGGATGAACAAGCGTATTTAGTATAACAGATAGGCTGCTAAGTGCAGGTTTGGGATACCCTGCGGCCTAGTGTTTTGGCAGCAGGACAAAAAACTATTCAAAATGCAATAGTTTGATTAAGCTGCGGAAGGATGAACAAGCATATTTAGTATACAGCCTAGTGTTTTGGCAGCAGGACAAAAACCAATTCAAACTGCAATAGTTTGATTCAGCTGAAGAAGAATGAACAAGCGTATTTAGTATAACAGAAAGGCTGCTAAGTGCAGGTTTGGAATACCCTGCGGCCTAGTGTTTTGGCAGCAGGACGAAAAGCAATTCAAAATGCAATAGTTTGATTAAGTTGAAGAAGGATGAACAAGCGTATTTAGTAGAACAGATAGGCTGCTAAGTGCAGGTTCGGGATGCCCTGCGGCCCAGTGTTTTGGCAGCAGAACAAAAACCAATTCAAAATGCAATAGTTTGATTTAGCTGAAGAAGGATGAACAAGCGTATTTAGTATACGGCCTAGTGTTTTGGCAGCAGGACAAAAAACAATTCATAATGCAATAGTGTGATTTAGCTGAAGAAGGATGAACAAGCGTATTTATCATAACAGATAGGCTGCTAAGTGCAGGTTTGGGATACATTGCGGCCTAGAGTTTTGGCAGCAGGACAAAAAGCAATTCAAAACGCAATAGTTTGATTAAGCTTAAGAAGAATTAACAAGCGTATTTAGTATAACAGATAGGCTGCTAAGTGTAGGTTTGGGATACCCAGTGGCCTAGTGTTTTGGCAGCAGGACAAAAACAATTCAAAATGCAATAGTTTGATTAAGTTGAAGAAGTATGAACAAGCGTTTTTAGTATAACAGATAGGCTGCTAAGTGCAGGTTTGGGATACCCTGCAGCCTAGTGTTTTGGCAGCAGGACAAAAACCAATTCAAAATGCAATAGTTTGATTAAGCTGAAGAAGGATCAACAAGCGTATTTAGTATAACAGATAGGCTGCTAAGTGCAGGTTTGGGATGCCCTGCGGCATAGTGTTTTGGCAGCAGGACAAAAAACAATTCAAAATGCTATAGTTTGATTAAGCTGAAGAAGTATGAACAAGCTTATTTATTATACGGCCTAGTGTTTTGGTGCCAGGACAAAAAACAATTCAAAATGCAATAGTTTGATTTAGCTGAAGAAAGATGAACAAGCATATTTAGTGTACGGCCTAGTGTTTTGGCAGCAGGACAAAAAACAATTCAAAATGCAATAGTGTGATTTAGCTGAAGAAGGATGAACAAGCGTATTTAGCATAACAGATAGGCTGCTAAGTGCAGGTTTGGGATACATTGCGGCCTAGAGTTTTGGCAGCAGGACAAAAAGCAATTCAAAACGCAATAGTTTGATTAAGCTTAAGAAGGATTAACAAGCGTATTTAGTATAACAGATAGGCTGCTAAGTGTAGGTTTGGGATGCCCAGTGGCCTAGTGTTTTGGCAGCAGGACAAAAAACAATTCAAAATGCAATAGTTTGATTAAGTTGAAGAAGTATGAACAAGCGTTTTTAGTATAACAGATAGGCTGCTAACTGCAGGTTTGGGATACCCTGCGGCCTAGTGTTTTGGCAGCAGGACAAAAAACAATTCAAAATGCAATAGTTTGATTCAGCTGAAGAAGGATGAACAAGCGTATTTAGTATAACAGGCTGCTAAGTGCAGGCTTGGGATACCCTGCAGCCTAGTGTTTTGGCAGCAGGACAAAAACAATTCAAAATACAATAGTTTGATTTAGCTGAAGAAGGATGAACAAGCATATATAGTATAACAGATAGGCTGCTAAGTGCAGGTTTGGGATACCCTGCGGCCTAGTGTTTTGGCAGCAGGACAAAAAACAATTCAAAATGCAATAGTTTGATTCAGCTGAAGAAGGATGAACAAGCGTATTTAGTATAACAGATAGGCTGCTAAGTGCAGGTTTGGGATACCCTGCAGCCTAGTGTTTTGGCAGCAGACCAAAAACCAATTCAAAATGCAATAGTTTGATTAAGCTGAAGAAGGATCAACAAGCGTATTTAGTATAACAGATAGGCTGCTAAGTGCAGGTTTGGGATGCCCTGCGGCATAGTGTTTTGGCAGCAGGACAAAAAACAATTCAAAATGCTATAGTTTGATTAAGCTGAAGAAGTATGAACAAGCTTATTTATTATACGGCCTAGTGTTTTGGCAGCAGGACAAAAATCAATTCAAAATGCAATAGTTTGATTTAGCTGAAGAAGGATGAACAAGCATATTTAGTGTACGGCCTAGTTTTTTGGCAGCAGGACAAAAACAATTCAAAATGCAATAGTTTGATTTAGATGAAGAAGGATGAACAAGCGTATTTAGTATAACAGATAGGCTGCTAAGTGCAGGTTTGGGACGCCCTGCGGCCTAGAGTTTTGGCAGCAGGACAAAAACCAATTCAAAACGCAATAGTTTGATTCAGCTGAAGAAGGATGAACAAGCGTATTTATTATAACTGATAGGCTGCTAAGTGCAGATTTGGAATACCCTGCGGCCTAGTGTTTTGGCAGCAGGACGAAAAGCAATTCCAAAAGCAATAGTTTGATTAGGTTGAAGAAGGATGAACAAGCGTATTTAGTATAACAGATAGGCTGCTAAGTGCAGGTTTGGGATGCCCGGCTGCT
Source organism: Gastrophryne carolinensis (assembly GCA_027917425.1). Classification (NCBI taxonomy): domain Eukaryota; kingdom Metazoa; phylum Chordata; class Amphibia; order Anura; family Microhylidae; genus Gastrophryne; species Gastrophryne carolinensis. The sequence continues at coordinate 320,244,263 of CM051236.1, read as the reverse complement.
CAGTGTTTTGGCGGCAGAACAAAAACCAATTCAAAAGGCAATAGTTTGATTCACCTCAAGAAGGATGAACAAGCGTATTTAGTATAACAGATAGGCTGCTAAGTGCAGGTTTGGAATACCCTGCGGCATAGTGTTTTGGCAGCAGTACGAAAAGCAATTCAAAATGCAATAGTTTGATTAAGTTGAAGAAGGATGAACAAGCGTATTTAGTAGAACAGATAGGCTGCTAAGTGCAGGTTCGGGATGCCCTGCGGCCCAGTGTTTTGGCAGCAGAACAAAAACCAATTCAAAATGCAATAGTTTGATTTAGCTGAAGAAGGATGAACAAGCGTATTTAGTATACGGCCTAGTGTTTTGGCAGCAGGACAAAAAACAATTCATAATGCAATAGTGTGATTTAGCTGAAGAAGGATGAACAAGCGTATTTAGTATACGGCCTAGTGTTTTGGCAGCAGGACAAAAAACAATTCATAATGCAATAGTGTGATTTAGCTGAAGAAGGATGAACAAGCGTATTTAGCATAACAGATAGGCTGCTAAGTGCAGGTTTGGGATACATTGCGGCCTAGAGTTTTGGCAGCAGGACAAAAAGCAATTCAAAACGCAATAGTTTGATTAAGCTTAAGAAGAATTAACAAGCGTATTTAGTATAACAGATAGGCTGCTAAGTGTAGGTTTGGGATACCCAGTGGTCTAGTGTTTTGGCAGCAGGACAAAAAAAACAATTCAAAATGCAATAGTTTGATTAAGTTGAAGAAGTATGAACAAGCGTTTTTAGTATAACAGATAGGCTGCTAAGTGCAGGTTTGGGATACCCTGCAGCCTAGTGTTTTGGCAGCAGGACAAAAACCAATTCAAAATGCAATAGTTTGATTAAGCTGAAGAAGGATCAACAAGCGTATTTAGTATAACAGATAGGCTGCTAAGTGCAGGTTTGGGATGCCCTGCGGCATAGTGTTTTGGCAGCAGGACAAAAAACAATTCAAAATGCTATAGTTTGATTAAGCTGAAGAAGTATGAACAAGCTTATTTATTATACGGCCTAGTGTTTTGGCAGCAGGACAAAAATCAATTCAAAATGCAATAGTTTGATTTAGCTGAAGAAGGATGAACAAGCATATTTAGTGTACGGCCTAGTGTTTTGGCAGCAGGACAAAAAACAATTCAAAATGCAATAGTGTGATTTAGCTGAAGAAGGATGAACAAGCGTATTTAGCATAACAGATAGGCTGCTAAGTGCAGGTTTGGGATACATTGCGGCCTAGAGTTTTGGCAGCAGGACAAAAAGCAATTCAAAACGCAATAGTTTGATTAAGCTTAAGAAGGATTAACAAGCGTATTTAGTATAACAGATAGGCTGCTAAGTGTAGGTTTGGGATGCCCAGTGGCCTAGTGTTTTGGCAGCAGGACAAAAAACAATTCAAAATGCAATAATTTGATTAAGTTGAAGAAGTATGAACAAGCGTTTTTAGTATAACAGATAGGCTGCTAAGTGCAGGTTTGGGATACCCTGCAACCTAGTGTTTTGGCAGCAGGACAAAAACAATTCAAAATACAATAGTTTGATTTAGCTGAAGAAGGATGAACAAGCATATATAGTATAACAGATAGGCTGCTAACTGCAGGTTTGGGATACCCTGCGGCCTAGTGTTTTGGCAGCAGGACAAAAAACAATTCAAAATGCAATAGTTTGATTCAGCTGAAGAAGGATGAACAAGCGTATTTAGTATAACAGGCTGCTAAGTGCAGGCTTGGGATACCCTGCAGCCTAGTGTTTTGGCAGCAGACCAAAAACCAATTCAAAATGCAATAGTTTGATTAAGCTGAAGAAGGATCAACAAGCGTATTTAGTATAACAGATAGGCTGCTAAGTGCAGGTTTGGGATGCCCTGTGGCATAGTGTTTTGGCAGCAGGACAAAAAACAATTCAAAATGCTATAGTTTGATTAAGCTGAAGAAGTATGAACAAGCTTATTTATTATACGGCCTAGTGTTTTGGCAGCAGGACAAAAATCAATTCAAAATGCAATAGTTTGATTTAGCTGAAGAAGGATGAACAAGCATATTTAGTGTACGGCCTAGTGTTTTGGCAGCAGGACAAAAACAATTCAAAATGCAATAGTGTGATTCAGGTGAAGAAGGATGAACAAGCGTATTTAGTATAACAGATAGGCTGCTAAGTGCAGGTTTGGGACGCCCTGCGGCCTAGAGTTTTGGCAGCAGGACAAAAACCAATTCAAAATGCAATAGTTTGATTCAGCTGAAGAAGGATGAACAAGCGTATTTATTGTAACAGATAGGCTGCTAAGTGCAGGTTTGGAATACCCTGCGGCCTAGTGTTTTAGCAGCAGGACAAAAAGCAATTCAAAAAGCAATAGTTTGATTAAGTTGAAGAAGGATGAACAAGCGTATTTAGTATAACAGATAGGCTGCTAAGTGCAGGTTTAGGATGCCCGGCTGCTCAGTGTTTTGGCGGCAGAACAAAAACCAATTCAAAAGGCAATAGTTTGATTCACCTGAAGAAGGATGAACAAGCGTATTTAATATAACAGATAGGCTGCTAAGTGCAGGTTTGGGATACCCTGCGGCCTAGTGTTTTGGCAGCAGGACAAAAAACTATTCAAAATGCAATAGATTGATTAAGCTGCGGAAGGATGAACAAGCATATTTAGTATAACAGATAGGCTGCTAAGTGCAGGTTTGGGAAGCCCTGCGGCCTAGTGTTTTGGCAGCAGGACGAAAAACCAATTCAAAATGCAATAGTTTGATTTAGCTGAAGAAGGATGAACAAGCGTATTTAGTATATGGCCTAGTGTTTTGGCAGCAGGACATAAAACTATTCAAAATGCAATAGTTTGATTTAGCTGAAGAAGGATGAATAAGCATATTTAGCATAACAGATAGGCTGCTAAGTGCAGGTTTGGGATACCCTGCGGCCTAGTGTTTTGGCAGCAGACCAAAAACCAATTTAAAATGCAATAGTTTGATTCAGCTGAAGAAGGATGAACAAGCATATTTAGTAAAACAGGCTGCTAAGTGCAGGTTTGGAATGCCCTGCGGCCTAGTGTTTTGGCAGCAGGACAAAAAACAATTCTAAATGCAATAGTTTGATTAAGCTGAAGAAGGATGAACAAGCGTATTTAGTATAACAGATAGGCTGCTAAGTGCAGGTTTGGGATGCCCTGCGGCCTAGTGTTTTGGCAGCAGGACAAAAACCAATTCAAAATGTAATAGCTTGATTAAGCTGAAGAAGGATGAACAAGCGTATTTAGTATAACAGATAGGATGCTAAGTGCAGGTTTGGGATGCCCTGCTGCCTAGTGTTTTGGCAGCAGAACAAAAACCAATTCAAAATGCAATAGTTTGATTCAGCTGGAGAAGAATGAACAAGCATATTTAGTATAACAGATAGGCTGCTAAGTGCAGGTTTGGGATTCCCTGCGGCCTAGTGTTTTGTCAGCAGGACAAAAAACAATTCAAAATGCAATAGTTTCATTAAGCTGAAGAGGGATGAACAAGCGTATTTAGTATAACAGATAGGCTGCTAAGTGCAGGTTTGGGATACCCTGCAGCCTAGTGTTTTGGCAGTAGAACAAAAAACAATTCAAAATGCAATAGTTTGATTAAGCTGCGGAAGAATCAACAAGCACATTTAGTATAACAGATAGGCTGCTAAGTGCAGGTTTGGGAAGCCCTGCGGCATAGTGTTTTGGCAGCAGGACAAAAAAACAATTCAAAATGCAATAGTTTGATTTAGCTGAAGAAGGATAAACAAGCGTATTTAGTATACGGCCTAGTGTTTTGGCAGCAGGACAAAAAACAATTCAAAATGCAATAGTTTGATTAAGCTGCGGAAGGATCAACAAGCGTATTTAGTATAACAGATAGGCTGCTAAATGCAGGTTTGGGATGTCCTGCGGCCTAGTGTTTTGGCAGCAGGACAAAAAACCATTCAAAATGCAATAGTTTGATTAAGCTGAAGAAGGATGAACAAGCGTATTTAGTATAAGGCCTAGTGTTTAGGCAGCAGGACAAAAACCAATTTAAAATGTGATAGTTTGATTTAGCTAAAGAAGGATGAACAAGCATATTTAGTATAACAGATAGGCTGCTAAGTGCAGGTTTGGGATACCCTGTGGCCTAGTGTTTTGGCAGCAGGACAAAAAACAATTCAAAATGCAATAGTTTGATTGAGTTGAAAAAGGATGAACAAGCGTATTTAGTATAACAGGCTGCTAAGTGCAGGTTTGGGATACCCTGCGGCCTACTGTTTTAGCAGCAGGACAAAAAACAATTCAAAATGCAATAGTTTAATTAAGTTGAAGAAGGATGAACAAGCGTATTTAGTATAACATATAGGCTGCTAAGTGCAGGTTTGGGATGCCCTGCGGCCTAGTGTTTTGGCAGCAGACCAAAAACCAATTCAAAATGCAAAAGTTTGATTCAGCTGAAGAAGGATGAACAAGCGTATTTAGTATAACAGATAGGCTGCTAAGTGCAGGTTTGGGATGCCCAGCGGCCTAGTGTTTTGGCAGCAGGACAAAAAACAATTCAAAATGCAATAGTTTGATTAAGCTGAAGAAGGATGAACAAACGTATTTAGTATAACAGGCTGCTAAGTGCAGGTTTGGGATACCCTGCAGCCTAGTGTTTTGGCAGCAGGACAAAAAAACTATTCAAAATACAATAGTTTTATTTAGCTGAAGAAGGATGAACAAGCGTATATAGTATAACAGATAGGCTGCTAAGTGCAGGTTTGGGATACCCTGCGGCCTAGTGTTTTGGCAGCGGGAAAACAAACAATTCAAAATGCAATAGTTTGATTCAGCTGAAGAAGGATGAACAAGCGTATTTAGTATAACAGATTGGCTGCTAAGGGCAGGTTTGGGATGCCCAGCAGCCTAGTGTTTTGGCAGCAGGACAAAAAACAATTCAAAATGCAATAGTTTGATTAAGCTGAAGAAGGATGAACAAGCGTATTTAGTATAACAGGCTGCTAAGTGCAGGTTTGGGATACCCTGCGGCCTAGTGTTTTGGCAGCAGGACAAAAAAACAATTCAAAGTACAATAGTTTGATTTAGCTGAAGAAGGATGAACAAGCGTATATAGTATAACAGATAGGCTGCTAAGTGCAGGTTTGGGATACCCTGCGGCCTAGTGTTTTGGCAGCGGGAAAACAAACAATTCAAAATGCAATAGTTTGATTCAGCTGAAGAAGGAAGAAAAAGCGCATTTAGTATAACATATAGGCTGCTAAGTGCAGGTTTGGGATGCCCTGCTGCCTAGTGTTTTGGCAGCAGACCAAAAAACAATTCAAAATGCAATAGTTTGATTAAGCTGTGGAAGGATCAGCAAGCGTATTTAGTATAATAGATAGTCTGCTAAGTGCAGGTTTGGGATGCCCTGCGGCCTAGTGTTTTGGCAGCAGGACAAAAAACCATTCAAAATGCAATAGTTTGATTTAGCTAAAGAAGGATGAACAAGCATATTTAGTATAACAGATAGGCTGCTAAGTGCAGGTTTGGGATACCCTGTGGCCTAGTGTTTTGGCAGCAGGACAAAAAACAATTCAAAATGCAATAGTTTGATTGAGTTGAAGAAGGATGAACAAGCGTATTTAGTATAACAGGCTGCTAAGTGCAGGTTTGGGATACACTGCGGCCTACTGTTTTAGCAGCAGGACAAAAAAAAAATTCAAAATACAATAGTTTGATTTAGCTGAAGAAGGATGAACAAGCGTATTTAATATAACAGATTGGCTGCTAAGTGCAGGTTTGGGATGCCCTGCGGCCTAGTGTTTTGGCAGCAGGACAAAAAACAATTCAAAATGCAATAGTTTGATTAAGCTGAAGAAGGATGAGCAAGTATATTTAGTATAACAGGCTGCTAAGTGCAGGTTTGGGATACCCTGCAGCCTAGTGTTTTGGCAGCAAGACAAAAAAAAATTCAAAATACAATAGTTTGATTTAGCTGAAGAAGGATGAACAAGCGTATTTAATATAACAGATTGGCTGCTAAGTGCAGGTTTGGGATACCCTGCAGCCTAGTGTTTTGGCAGCAGACCAAAAACCAATTCAAAATGCAATAGTTTGATTCAGCTGAAGAAGGATGAACAGGCGTATTTAGTATGACAGAAAGGCTGCTAAGTGCAGGTTTGGGATGCCCTGTGGCCTAGTGTTTGGGCAGCAGGACAAAAATCAATTAAAAATGCAATAGTTTGATTAAGCTGCGGAAGGATGAACAAGCGTATTTAGTATAACAGATAGGCTGCTATGTGCAGGTTTGGGATACCCTGCGGCCTAGTGTTTTGGCAGCAGGACAAAAAACAATTCAAAATGCAATAGTTTGATTAAGCTGAAGAAGGATGAACAAGCGTATTTAGTATAACAGATAGGCTGCTAAGTGCAGGTTTGGGATACCCTGCGGCCTAGTGTTTTGGCAGCAGGACAAAAAACAATTCAAAATGTAATAGTTTGATTAAGCTGCGGAAGGATGAACAAGCGTATTTAGCCTAACAGATAGGCTGCTAACTGCAGGTTTGGGATGCCCTGCGGCATAGTGTTTTGGCAGCAGACCAAAAACCAATTCAAAATGCAATAGTTTGATTACGCTGAAGAAGGATGAACAAGCGTATATAGTATAACAGGCTGCTAAGTGCAGGTTTGGGATACCCCGCGCCTAGTGTTTTGGCAACAGGACAAAAAACAATTCAAAATGCAATAGTTTGATTCAGCTGAAGAAGGATGAACAAGCGTATTTAGTATAACAGATAGGCTGCTAAGTGCAGGTTTGGGATACCCTGCAGCCTAGTGTTTTGGCAGCAGACCAAAAACCAATTCAAAATGCAATAGTTTAATTCAGCTGAAGAAGGATAAACAGGCGTATTTAGTATAACAGATAGGCTGCTAAGGGCAGGTTTGGGATACCCTGCGGCCTAGTGTTTTGGCAGCACGACAAAAAACAATTCAAAATGCAATAGTTTGATTAAGCTGAAGAAGGATGAACAAGTATATTTAGTATAACAGATAGGCTGCTAAGTGCAGGTTTGGGATACCCTGCAGCCTAGTGTTTTGGAAGCAGGACAAAAAACAATTCAAAATGTAATAGTTGGATTAAGCTGCGGAAGGATGAACAAGCGTATTTAGTATAACAGATAGGCTGCTAACTGCAGGTTTGGGATGCCCTACGGCCTAGTGTTTTGGCAGCAGACCAAAAACCAATTCAAAATGCAATAGTTTGATTAAGCTGAAGAAGGATGAACAAGCGTATTTAGTATAACAGATAGGCTGCTAACTGCAGGTTTGGGATGCCCTGCGGCCTAGTGTTTTGGCAGCAGACCAAAAACCAATTCAAAATGCAATAGTTTGATTCAGCTGAAGAAGGATGAACAAGCGTATTTAGTATAACAGATAGGCTGCTAAGTGCAGATTTGGGATACCCTGCGGCCTAGTGTTTTGGCAGCAGGGCAAAAAACAATTCAAAATGCAATAGTTTGATTAAGCTGCGGAAGGATTAACAAGCATATTTAGTATAACAGATAGGCTGCTAAGTGCAGGTTTGGGATACCCTGCGGCCTAGTGTTTTGGCAGCAGGACAAAAAACAATTCAAAATGCAATAGTTTGATTAAGCTGAAGAAGGATGAACAAGCGTATTTAGTATAACAGATAGGCTGCTAACTGCAGGTTTGGGATGCCCTGCGGCCTAGTGTTTTGGCAGCAGACCAAAAACCAATTCAAAATGCAATAGTTTGATTAAGCTGCGGAAGGATGAACAAGCGTATTTAGTATAACAGATAGGCTGCTAAGTGCAGGTTTGGAATGCCCTGCGGCCTAGTGTTTTGGCAGCAGACCAAAAACCAATTCAAAATGCAATAGTTTGATTCAGCTGAAGAAGGATGAACAAGCGTATTTAGTATAACAGATAGGCTGCTAAGTGCAGATTTGGGATACCCTGCGGCCTAGTGTTTTGGCAGCAGGGCAAAAAACAATTCAAAATGTAATAGTTTGATTCAGCTGCGGAAGGATCAACAAGCGTATTTAGTATAACAGATAGGCTGCTAAGTGCAGGTTTTGGATGCCCTGTGGCCTAGTGTTTTGGCAGCAGACCAAAAACCAATTCAAAATGCAATAGTTTGATTCAGCTGAAGAAGGATGAACCAGCGTAATTAGTATAACAGATAGGCTGCTAAGTGCAGATTTGGGATACCCTGTGGCCTTGTGTTTTGGCAGCAGGACAAAAAACAATTCAAAATGCAATAGCTTGATTAAGCTGAGGAAGGATGAGCAAGCGTATTTAGTATAACAGATAGGCTGCTAAGTGCAGGTTTGGGATGCCCATGTTGGCTGGTGTATTTAAAGCAGACCAAAAAATATTAAAACTAAATTCAAAGTAATCCACTTATGATAAATGATTGTGTGTAACAGATAGGGTTAAATAAGCCACTGCATAGATGGGATGCACAGTGGAAGGGCAGATTCAAATTTACAGCACAAAGAACTGAAATTGAATTGAAAACTGATCAGGCTAATGAAAAAAAGAAAAATGTCACTGTCACTTCTAAGCTGTCCCTGGCTGGATGGTTCCTGTTTTTCACTATCTTTCACTATCTTTCCCTGGCTCTGTCTACCTCTCTGCCTGCCTCTCTGACTCTCCCTACTTATCTCTAACTTTCTCTCCCTATCTGCAGCAACCCCCGCTGTCTCTGGAATGCAAGGCTGAAATGCGCAAAAGGAAAATGGCCGCCGGTTTATATAGCACGGTGACGTCACTGCGCTTCCTGGCTGCTGATAGGCTGCATGTGACTGTCCCATGATACCTTGCCCCAGAGGATATGTCCGGACATGTGCTTCCACCATTTTAGAATGCCTGTAATTGAAATAAATGGAGTTTAAAGGAAAACTTAGATCGATCGAATCGCGGGGAAATTCAGATTCGTTCTGAATCGAATTTTTCATGAAAATCGGAATGAATCCGGGTTTGTCCGGATCGATTCGCTCATCCCTAAAATATACTATCAGCCGATGGATTAGACAAGTGGTGATAAGAACCTATATCTCCAAGGAGAAGAATCCTTCATTTCAGGTTACATCTCATTCTACATGAGCTATTAGAGCTTCCTGGGCTTTTCAGCGCCAGGGCACAAGTATGCAAAGCTGCTACTTGGTCCTCAGTTCATATATTTACCAAATTCTATAAGGAAAATGTTAGAGCTTCGGCAGATGCCACCTTTGGTATGAAAGTATTTCAGACAGTAGTAAGCTAAAGATTTGATTTTGGAATTGCTTACTCTTCATTAACCCTTTTGTTGCCAAGCACGTAACACCTACGTGCTGGCTTGGCTGGGCCTTAAGTGCCAAGCCCGTAGGTGTTATGTGCTTGACTTTCCCCACTGCTGGTTTAAAAAATAAAAATAAAAAATACTCACCTGACCCCTTGTTGGATCTGGCCGGGTCTCTTTAATTTGATGGCTCCAGGAGAGCCCCCGGAATAGGCCGCCCCCCCCCCGCTTTGGCAGCAGAAGCTGCTAACTGTAAAAAAAAAAAAATGACATTCACTTACCTGCATGTGCGCTGGCTCCCGCTGTCCCTCCTCTTCACCTGGGGGGCCTCCGATCCCCCCCCCCAGGGCTCACCGATCTTCAGAAGAGAGCCCGAGAGGCTCTCTCCCCTTTCATCCTCGATGGCGGCAGCCATCTTGCCGCTAAGCCCCGCCCCCTTGGGGGTGGGGCTTATGACGTCATCCGGGCCCCAATCACCGGCTTCAGCCTTCTCAGCTTCTCAGATGCCGGTGATCGGTGCCGGAGAAGGAGGTGACAGGAGATCCTCTGATCTCCTGCCTCCTCCTTCTCAGGATGCCGATCACCGGCATCTGTCAGCAGAGCGGCGAGGGACAAGAGCTTGCAATTGGAGTTAAGTACAGTAAAAACATTTTTTTTTTTAATAAAATACTTTTTATTAATCTGTGTGTTTTTTTTCAACATTTAACCCCTTGTGAACTGGTAAGGGGTCCATGAGACCCCTTATACCAGTTCACAAGGCTGGGGGGGTGGCAAGTCACCTGCCCTAGCAGGTGACTTGCCATTAACCCCCGGCACCCCCATTACCTGCCTCCCCAAAGCCCGGGGGGGGCAGAAGAGCCCGGGCCCACATAGGCTATGTGGGCTCGTAGGCTGCAGGGTGGGGGGGCCACAAAAGCTGGTCCCCCCACTCTGTGCCTACAAGCCCCCATAGCTGGTCCCGGGCTGGTTACTTTGGGTAAGGGGGACCCCACATCATTTTTTGGGGGGGATTTTTAAGGGTTTTTAACCCTTAAAAATAAAAAAAAAATGGGGTCCGCCTCCCTGGGAGGGGGGACCCTATGTCATTTTTTTTTAATTAACCCTTTGTGTTCTGTCATCCAGCAGCTATAAAAGGCTTCCAGCAGGTGAGCAGAAGCCAGTGATCGCCGAGAGACACAATGCTCCAGGATGGATGGGAGGAAAGTATTAAAAAAAAAAAAATAATAATAAAATAATTTTTTCTTTTTGTGTGTGCGTGTTTTTTTTACATTTAACCCATTGTGAACTGGTAAGGGGTCCATGACCCCTATACCAGTTCACAAGGCTGGGGGAGGTGGCAAGTCACCTGTGACTAGCGGGTGACTTGCCATTAACCCCCAGCACCCCCATTACCTGCCTCCCCAAAGCCCAGGGGGGGGGCAGAAGAGCCCGGGCCCACGGGCTATGCGGGCTTGTAGCCTGCAGGGCCAGGGGCCACAAAAGCTGGCCCCTGTGCCCTGTTTCCACAAGCCCTGCATAGCTGGTCCCGGGCTGGTTACTTTGGGTAAGGGGGACCCCATGTCAATTTTTGGGGGGATTTTTAAGGGTTTTAACCCAGGGAGGGGGGACCCTATGTCATTTTTTTTCCCGATTTAACCCTTTGTATTGTGGATGGTAGTTGTATTTTATTTGTAAATGTTATAGATTACTTGTTTCAGTTAGGGGGGTCTCCTGGGCAGGAACGGGGGGCTACCGATAAATATGTGGTACCGTTCTAATCGGTAGAATGGGGCTTTCACATGCAATATGCTTTTCCTTAATAAAATACATTTTTTATTTAAAATAAAGGAGGCAATTTTCTAAAAATGTTTTTATTTATTTATTTATTTTTTTTTACTTAATATTGTAAAAAACAAAATAAAAATTACAAACAAGACATTTCATGTTAAAGCCTAAACTCTGCTGCAAAAAAAATATAAATATAATTTTCCTGAAAATTACAGCAAAAATGGCGCAAAAATGGCGCAAAACATGGCGCAAAATGGGGAAAAATGACCTGTCAACAGAGGGTGGCAAAATCTCAAGTAGGCTGGCAATTAAAAGGGTTAATAGTACCTCTGCATGTTGGGTATTGTTCTGTTTGGGAGACCTTGCGCTTTCAGACTTAGCTTGTTTTTTCTGGTTTGCATATTTATATTTTAGGAAAAGGTGTTTTTTATTCAGCTTTTTAATACATTTTTTAGGGAAACCCTGCGCAACCAAAGAATTCTTTGAGGAATTAATTCCAGAAAGATGAGCCCACTACAACAAGCTGGGTACGCTTAGAAAGCTTAACATGTGTACTTTCAGGGAATATATGGGGGATATTCCAAATGTAAAGGGTTGTTTTGGTTGAAAAGTCCCAAGGTGCGCACTTTGTCTGCAGAACTGAAATTTTCAAGGAAAATTACCGTTACGCACATGCTTTACTTTGGGGTGTTTGGCAAATCTTCCCTTGACAGAACCTATGCATGTTGGGTATTGTTCTGTTCGGGGAATGTTGTTTTTTCTTGTTTGTATATAGTTTTTTTAGGAAAATGTGGCTTTGCAACCAAAGAATACATTGAGGAATTACTTCCAGAAAACTATGGGCACATCAACAAGCCTGGTACACCTAGAAAGCTTGAGGTGTGTACTTCCAGAGAATATATAGTTTGTTGGGGGTATTTCAAATGTAAAGGGTTGTTTTTCTGGAAAAGCTGCAAGGTGCGCATAGCGCATATCACAGTTGTATTTTTTCTGAAAATCCCCTAAAGCGCTATTTCAGTTTGGGGGAGTCTCATGGGTAGGAAAGGGTGTCTACCTATACATATGTGGTATCGCTGTAACCGGGAGAAATTGGGATTTCACACGCAATAAAATTTTATTGACAAACTTACATTTTTATTACAAAAAAACACTACAAATTGTAAAAAAATAATTTTTTAAATGTTTTTTTCACATATTTCACCCAAAAATATTGAGAATACACCTAAAAAATACAAACAAGACATTTCATGTTAAAGCCCAGACTCTGCTGAAAAAAACAATATATCATTTTCCTGGGAAATCCCTGGAAATCCTTTCAAAAATGACAGTTGAACATGTGTAGCGCAAAATAGTGAAACATCGTCTGGCAACAGGGAGTGGGAAATGCTGCAGGTAGGCTGGCACTTAAAGGGTTAAAAGAATAAGATTTAATACTTGGGATCCCACCCTGAAGTAAGAGTACTGCTTTTGGAGGTCCCATTCATTACAAATTTCCTGACGGCCTGGAGTGGAATAGGATAGAAAATACAATTCTGTGATTCTCATCTGTAGAATTGATTTTTCTTCTATATTCACTCCAGAGCATCAGACCCACCTTGTTTGCTAGGTTGCTATATCCATTCTTCGGATGCCGAGTCTTAGTGGAGCTTGTAAATATGTAAATAGTTGTTCAGGATATAGAGCTTCTTAGGATGCCTTAACCTCTCGGGTGGCTGTGTCTACTGCTTTTCAATTACTGGAATGTGGAGGTGCAGCCGGAAGTACAAATAGGCCGGGAGGAACCACACCTTCTGTCTTGCAGTCCACGCCCTTCGGTCAAGATTTAACTAATTTGTTACTGAATTCCTGACTCCTGGAGTGGCAATAGATGAGAAAGCAATTCTACAGGTGAGAATCACAGAATTGTATTTACAGCATTCGCCATCAATTGCACATGGGCAACCGCACAATGTTGAATCAGCCCTATTGAATGGAGCTGCTATGGTTGGCAGGGTAGAGTTTCATCAATGGGTTTGCTCTTGATTGTGGGCTTCCTAAAGACTGCAGGAGGCCTATTCACAGTTTGTGCGGGATCTGTTGAAAAGGTGAATATTGAACACTGAATACTGATCTACTGTGAGGGGTATGTTTTTGACTGCTAAAGAGATTGGTATATTATGTAATATTTATTTTTATGATTTGTAATTAATATAGCAGTTTCGCAATTTCCTTTTTTATAGACAAACCAGACCCTCCCATGGATTTGGAGTTGACAGACCTAGCTGAGAGAAGTGTCCGTCTAACATGGACTTCAGGTGATGATAATAACAGCCCCATAACAGGTGTGTACATAATGTTAATCGTTTTCTATTGTTAGAATTTCTAAGCTTTGGTAAATAAAACTCTCATTGAACTACAGTGATGCAGAGAAATAAATCAAATTTCCCCTTATAAACTCATTGAATAGCTAAACACCTGGTACATTTACCTTGTAATGATAAAGGCCTGGGTTTGATTACTGCAAAAGGTAACATTTTATCAATGAAAAATGGATCCCAATGTCTGGGAACACTTCTTAAGATTTCTGAGGGGGTCAGTGAAGAGGCTGCACCCACCCACAGCTGATGGATACCTCACCTGAGGTGCAGCTCTGTGGCTCCTATTCTCATAGAGATTAACTATTGGCATTTCAGCGTTTTTAGAGGGGGAAACTGTATAATTTTCTCTCGGCTTTTAGGGTGACCTAATAGGAAGCTCTGAAATTGTGTTCTTCAGCTGTATCACTTGCAATCTACCTGGGATTTATTTTACTTTATACAGTGAGTCTGACTTTTCCAATACTCAGAATATTTGCATTGGCCTAGTAACATCAGCATTACATCACTATTGCGCTTGACTTGAGGTTAAAGACGACACTCAGCTCCTTGGCACACTTTTAGCTTGTTACCAGCTTAATGCCAGAACCCTAAACCTGGATGATAGTATCACCACATGGCTCACTAATAGCCCCACAGCCTCCTTCTCCTGAAAACTATGAAAAGCTACTTGACTTTAACCCTTTTAGCGCCAGATATGTAAAATTTACGTAGCTGCCTCTTCTGTCGTTAAGCGTCAGCTATGTAAATTTTACGTACCTGGCTTTCCCCCTGCTAGCGTGCAAAAAAAAGCCACTCACCTGACCCCTCTATCGAACAGGCCGGGTCTCCTCTTCATCCGGAGGGGCATCAATCCCCACCCAGGCAAGTGCCCGGAATAGGCGCCCCCCGCTTCCTCAGCCGCCAGTATTATATGTAAAAAAAAAAAAAAAAATGTATTCACCTCAGTGCCCGATCACTCCCGTCGGCTCTCCTCTTCTCTGGGGGGGGGGGCTCCGATCACCCCCCTGGCTCTTTAGTCTTCAGGAGGGTGGTCAATGGGCCCTCCCCCCAGCGGTCAGATGCCCAGAGATCGCTGGGCAGAGGAGAGGGGTAGGGGATGCTCTGATCCCCTGCCTCCCCGTCCTCTGGCCACCGATTACTGCATCTGTCATCGGATCGGCGAGCAACACAGGAGCTGAGGATCTGATCTGTCATCGGATCAGGAGCTGAGGATCGGAGGTGAATAAAGAAAAAACATTTTTTTTTCTGTGTGTTGTGTGTTTTTTTTACTGTTAACCCTATGTGAACTGGTAAGGGGTCCATGAGAACCCTATACCAGTTCACAAAGCTCTTGGTCTGACAAGTCACCTGCAGCTAGAGGGTGACTTGCCATTAACTCCGAGCCCCCTCATTACCTGCCTCCCCAAAGCCTGAGGGGGGGCAGAAGAGTCCGTGGCCATAGGCTATACAGGCTTGTAACCAAAGCTGGTCCCTGCGTCCTGTTCTACAAGCCCCATAGCTGGTTCTGGGCTGGTTATGCTGGGTAGGGGGGACCTCATGCCATTTTCGGGGGATTTTTAAGGGTTTTTAACCCTTAAAATACCCCAAAAAATGCCCCCTTCCAGGAACCCAGGGGACCAAACGCCAGTTTCTTTTTTTTTATTATTTAACTGTACGTTGTATTTTATTTGTAAATGTTATAAAGTGCTCTTTTCAGTTTGGAGTTGTCTTCTGGACAGGAAAAGGGCGGCGACCAATACATATGTGGTACCGTTGAAATCAGGAAAAATATTTAAAAAAAACAGTAGAAAAATTACAAATAAGACATTTAATTTTAAAGCCTAAACTCTGCCATATATATATATATATATATATATATATATATATATATATATCATTTTCCTGGAAATTCCTGCAAAAATCACAGTTAAACTTAGGGCAAAATGGTGAAAAATTACCTGTCAACAGAGAGTGACAAAATCTCAAGTAGCATGACAATTAAAAGGGTTAACAGTAGCTATGCATGTTGGGTATTGTTCTGCTCGGGGACCTTGCACTTTCAGATTTAGCTTGTTTTTTCTTGTTTATATATTGATATTCTAGGGAAAAGGTGTTTTTTATAGTGTTTTTTATAAATTCTTTTAGGGAAACCCTGTGCAACCTAATAATTCTTCAAGGGATTCCCTACAAATAGATGAGCCCACTACAAAAAGCTGGGTATGCCTAGAACGCTTAACATGTGTACTTTAAGGGAATGTAGCGGTTATTTCAAATGTAAAAGGTTGTTTTAGTAGAAAAAGCTCAAGGTGCGCATCTTGTTTGCAAAGCTGAAATTGTCAAGTAAAATTACAGTTACGCACATGCTTTACTTTGGGGTGTTTGGCAACTCTTCCTTTGACAGGACCTATGCATGTTGGGTATTGTTCTGTTCAGGGGATGTTGCTTTTTCAGATTTAACTTGTTTTTTCTTGTTTGCATATATTTTTTTTTAGGAAAATGTGGATTTGATTCTGCTTCTCTATTCTTTTTTTTTTTTTAGGGGAACGCTGTGCAACCAAAGAATTCATTGAGGGATTACTTTCAGAAAACTGCGCCCATGTCAACAAGCCTGATACGCCTAGAAAGCTTGAGTGTGTACTTGCAGAGAATATAAAGTTTGTCGGGGTATCTCAAATGTAAAGGGTTGTTTTTCTTGCAAAACTGCAATGTGCGCATAGCGTCTAGCACAGTTGTATTTTAGCTGAAAATCTCCAAAAGCGCTGTTTCAGTTTGGGGAACTGGGGAAGTCTCCTGGGCAGGAAAGGGTGTCTACCAATACATGTGTGGTACTGCTGTAACCAGGAGAAATTACATAAAAACACTACAAATTGTAAAAATTTGATTTTTTTTATTTTTTTTGCACATATTTCACCCACAAATATTGAGAATACACCTAAAAAATGATAAACAAGATATTTCATGTTAAAGCCCAGACTCTGATGAAAAGCAATATATAATTTCCCTGGGAAATCCCTGGAAATCTTTTCAAAAACCACAGTTGAACATGTGGAGTGCAAAATAGTGCAAAATGGTCTGGCAACAAAGGGTGACAAAATCTCCAGATAGCCTGGCAGTTAAATGGTTAATGCCTGGCGGGTACCATCACATCTCAGATTACCTCCAGAGGTGAAAGAAGTAGGACAAGGGTTATTGACCTAGAAATTCGAGTAGAATCCCATTTTGCCACCTTGCAAAAGCACAAAGAGGAGAAAATGAAATCTCAAGGCTGAGAATCTTATTTTTCACCATAATATTACAAAACTCTGACAGCAGATCGAGGTGTGCAAACATTCAAATCTTTGGATTTACAGTCAACTGTCAGGGGCATATTCAGGAATTGACACCAGCAATCTCAACTAAAAGGCTTGCATTTGATGAAATTCACAGAGCCCTACAAAAGTCACATCAAAATGTCAAAAGCTACATTTCTTCCAGTCTAAACAACAGCTAATGAGAGATGCATGTAAGAAACAAACCTTTTTCCAGATTTTCTCGGATTTCCTTTTTTTTTAGATATAGCTCCACAATTCATCATTAGAAGGAAAGCACTTAAACCTTTTTTTAAAATATTAAGGGCCAACAATATCCATTATAGACTGGTTTACCCCTTCAAGGTTCAATTCCAACACCAAGGCCAGTCTCATGTGGCTGTAACTCCAGAGGAGGTGCATTTTATAGTTAACTCGCTGGGGCTATCCCATACAGCTCTGGAGACTTCAAACCCCTGCAGAAGAAACTCCTCCTATGCTCTCCTAGGAAGAATGAACCGCTTGGCCAAAAATTGAACTCTCCTGCTATCTCCAGAAAGCCAAAAGCTCCAAGCCGTTGCAAGAAGGAACTAATCCACAGCGTATCCTTCGGACATTATTTATTTATTTTTAATAATATTTTTATCCCATTGTCAACGTATTTTAGTATTGGTTTAAAATTGTTTATACAGTTTGTATTGTTATATATTGTTTTTTGAATTGTAGTGGTCTTGCTAGTGCTGTTAGCTTACTGTCTCCCACTAAATTTTTCAGTGGGCAGGGGTGAATCATTTATGCAGACCTGTAGACCTTATTTGTATTACCTGAATCCCCTGGTTCTGTATTTAGTACACTAAACTTGTGAATGGAACTGCAATTTTCTTCATCTTTCATCATTACAAATATGTTTACACTATCCCCCTCAGAGAAATACTTCAGTGCCTTTTCTTGTAATTAGTACCAATGCACAGTTAATTAATTTGAGTTTTAATTGTTACCACCTCTCCCCCTGTTTCCATAGATGACTAATGTAATAGGACTTGTGGTCTTTGGGACTGTTCAAAATATGCACACTCCGTGGTTTTCTTCCCCAAATTTATGGATGTGGGAGAATCCACTCAGTTACAGCCTCAGCTGAAGTGAAGAGACGATTACTGATAGCCTTTTAAGAGGTCTGTGCAATTTACCTTAGAATCTGAAGTTAAATAGCCTAATGCTTGTTTCCATATCCTGGTGAGCAATATACATGACCAGCCAGTTACTATTGTCTCACTATGCTCCAAATGCAAATGCCAGACTATTCTCTTTTTACAACATGCCAAAGGTTTATTAATTCTAGGTGGGGATTCTAGCCTAATTTTACATCCTCATATTGACAAGTGCTCTTCGGCGGGAAGTGTGCCTCCCCCTCCTGACTCCTTGGCAAAAGGATTTTGTGAACAGTTTATAGACTCCTGGAGAGAACTACACCCTTTATTTAAAAATGTACTGCATCTTCTTTGTGCAACTCACATCCCTTCTCTTGTCCACTGGATACATCTTACCTATAGCATAGTCTGAACATGACTTGATATCTCTAGATTTATCGTCCCTGATACAAAGACCCTCATCTTCCAACTGTAAACTTAAGCTTAACTATCTCAAAGAAGCTTCAGCTTGAAATTAAAGAGTTTTATAAATGTAACTCAGACTCTGTAGATTTGCCAACTGTATTATGGGAAACTTACAAAGTGATTCCAAGTGGGGTCCTTATTAAACTTGCAGCTAACAAAAATAAGCTCAGACATCAGAAACTCACTGATCTAACAAAATATAATTAAAATAAGCAAGTCAGAATCTGAATTTATTCAAGCAATGCAGAGTGGCAAATTAGAAAATTTTAATTTTACTGGGATAGGTTTAATTACAAGCCAGGCATGACATTGGCAAAGATACTTAGGGGTCTTGACATAGACCTTGTATCCAAGTTTAGCAGACACCTGGAGTGGGTTTATACCTCAGGAAACCCCTTGAATGTTGCAAATGCTAAATCTCTTTTCCCAGCTTCACTGTTAGGCACTTACCTCGTCGCCGTCCCTGGTCCCGCGGCGCGCTGTCGGGCGGTCCCCGGCTGGTTGCTGCCCGGCGCTCCCCGGGTGTCCTGGCTCCTCAGCGCGGTTGCGGCGGTCAGGGGTCGGCGGCGCGGGATGGCATCGGCGGCCGCGCCGCAGCCCGCTCTGCGCGGCTGCGCGGTCCCGTCGGGCTCCCTCGCTGTTCGGCGCTTCCGCCTCCCGGCGGGGGCGTGCTCGATCTTCAACGTGCTCGCGCGCGCGCGCAAGCACGTCACCTTTGTGCCTCCCGGCGGCGCTTTCCCCAGCGCGCCCGCCGGGGGCGAGTTTGATTCATCCAACCCTGGCCCTGCTCATAGAGGGAGCCCAGGGACTGGTCGGCCTGTCTGGCCTGGGCCGTCCAGTTCCTGGGACCACTCCCGTTTTAGTGTTGCACCAAGCACCTTCGTTCCCTCCTTTTTCCCTGTTCCCCATTGGCCAGATATTCCTATAAATCTGCACTACTCCAGTATCCCAGTGCCCGTTATAGCTTCTGGGTTCTGGATGTGCGTTGCTGTGTCTTAGTGAAGAATTTGGATTTGGATTTGGACTTCGACTATTCTTGCTAGCTGCCTGCCCTGACCTTCTGCTTTGCCTGACCAATCTTTTGCCTGACCCTCCTGTACCTCGCCTGTGACCTCCTGGACTTGACCTCGGCTACCCTCGACCACTCTTTGTTATCTCCCTTGGATACCTCGCCTGTGACCTCCTGGTTTGACCTCGGCCTGAATTACGGACTTTCACCCGGCATCCTCATTCGGGATTCCCTGCCAAACATCAATCTGCACCTTAAGCTGTTATCCTTTGCGCCTGTTAAGTCCTGGGGGCAACCGACTGGGAGAGGCATTACCCGTGTCTCCTACAAGCGGGGGCTTGTCTATAGGCGGAAGTGGCGGTGGAGATTGGGGGATATCGGCTTAAGACAGACGGGTGTTTGGTATAGTCCTGACATTATAACGGGCCTGAAGAAGAATGGACCAAATCCTGGAGCAGGTGCAAGCCTTGACAGCGGCGGTGGAGCACCTGGCTCATCGAGTTGCGGCCCAGGAGAACTGTCCTACTCCCATCGTCCCCACTTCTCAGGGGACTCCGGCCGCAATGTCTGTGGAACCCAAGATCCCACTCCCTGAAAAGTTCTTTGGCGACAGGGCAAAATTTGCCAATTTCCGGGACTCTTGTAAACTGTACTTCCAGCTTCGTCCGGTTTCCTCAGGGTCACAAGAGCAAAAGGTGGGCTTGATTATTTCCCTGCTGCATGGGGACCCTCAGTCCTGGGCCTTTAGCTTATCAGCTCAGGACCCAATCCGCCTATCGGTGGATAGTTTCTTCGCTGCAATGGAGGTCCTCTATGATGATCCTGACAAAGGGGCCTCAGCTGATGCCAAATTACGTACCCTCCGCCAGGGACGCCGTCCAGCCGAAGACTACTGTTCTGAATTCCGGCGTTGGGCGGTTGACTCACGTTGGAACAATCCTGCCCTCTGCGGCCAATTCCGACTAGGTCTGGCTGACACTATCAAGGACACCCTGGTGAATTACCCGGAACCCCAAACTCTGGACGAATTGATGCATTTGGCCATCCGCATTGATCGTCGACTCCGGGAGAGGCGCCTAGAGAAAGGATCACATCCTGAATCGGCTTCAAAGTCTGAGGCTCTAGTCGCTCAACCTTCAGAAGAGCCCATGCAGCTAGGTGCCACCAGGCTCACCGAAGGCGAGAGACGACGACGCCTATCTGAGGGGCTCTGTCTTTACTGTGGTGGAACCGGCCACATGGTTAGACTTTGCCCAAAGAAACCGTCGGGAAACTTCAGAGCCTAGGGGGTTTCGAGGGGGCCCTCCTAGGCTGTAAGGTATCTCCTCAAGTATCGTCTCCAGTTTTCATCCCAGTCCAGTTTATGAGTGGTGTTAAATGTATTAATCTAAAGGCTCTTCTAGATTCTGGAGCAGCTGGGAATTTCCTAGACTCTGAACTAGCGCAGACTTTAGGAATTATGGTACAGACCTTGCCGACTCCTATCCGGGTTTCAGCCATTGATGGCACTCCAGTGGCCGGGGGGTTAGTTCGGTTTCAATCCCCTCCTATGCAAATCAAAGTGGGAGCCAGTCATTCTGAGGTTATCAGGTTCTTGATATTGAGTATGCCTGGTACTCCTTTGATTTTGGGTTTGCCATGGCTGCAGGAGCATAATCCCCAAATTGATTGGGTTTCGGGGCAAATCACCAAGTGGGGACACCAGTGTTTTCGGAACTGCCTAGAATTTCCTCTCAGGGTCGCGCGCCTAGCCCCTATTGGGGTTCCAACTCCATATTTGGAGTTTGCTGATGTCTTTTCAGAAAAGGCGGCAGACAAACTTCCTCCCCATAGACCTTGGGACTGCCCAATAGAACTGCTCCCTGGTACGATGCCTCCCAGAGGGAGAATATTTAATTTGACCCGAACTGAAACCCTTGCCATGCGGGAATATATCGCCGAGAACTTAGAAAAAGGGTTCATTCGGCCTTCATCTTCTCCAGCAGGGGCAGGGTTTTTTTTTGTGGAGAAAAAGGATGGGGGACTTCGCCCCTGTATCGATTACCGGGGCTTAAATAACATCACGGTAAAAAATAAGTATCCCCTACCGCTTATTGAGGGACTCTTTACTCAGGTGGTTGGGGCGCAGGTCTTCTCTAAACTGGATCTCCGGGGGGCCTATAACCTCATAAGAATCAGGCAGGGGGACGAGTGGAAGACGGCCTTCAATACCCTTGAAGGGCATTATGAATATTTGGTAATGCCTTTCGGCCTGTGTAATGCCCCTGCGGTCTTTCAAAGTTTTGTCAACGAAATTTTCAGGGATTATCTTGGCCGGTTTATGGTTGTTTACCTAGATGACATTTTAATTTTTTCTTCATCCATTGACGAACATCGTAAACATGTGTGCCTAGTTTTGCAGAAACTTAGGGAGAATTGTTTATATGCCAAGTTAAAGAAATGTCAATTTGAAGTATCTGAGGTTCCGTTTCTCGGTTACATTATCTCCAAATCTGGTCTGTCTATGGACCAATCTAAGGTGAAGGCTGTTTTAGAATGGGAGCAGCCCAGAGATCTGAAGGGCCTGCAAAGGTTTTTGGGTTTTGCCAATTTTTATAGAAGGTTCATTAAGAATTTCTCTGCCCTGGTTACACCACTAACTAACCTAACTAAGAAAAGCGGGTACCCCCCGGTTTGGCCGTCTCAAGCTGTCCAGGCCTTCGGGAATCTTAAGAGGGTATTTAGTGCTGCTCCCGTCCTAGTCCATCCTGATGAGCAACGACCTTTCCTTGTGGAGGTGGATGCTTCTGAAATAGCGGTCGGAGCAGTCTTGTCTCAGTACTACGGCTCACCTGCACGCCTCCATCCATGTGCCTTCTTTTCCAAGAAATTCTCAGCGGCCGAAAGAAATTATGATATCGGCAATAGAGAATTACTGGCCATCAAGCTTGCCTTCCAGGAATGGAGACACTGGCTGGAGGGGGCTCAGTATCCAGTTACGGTCTTTACGGACCATAAAAATCTAGAATACATCCAGTCCGCCAAGAGATTAACTCCTAGACAGGCTCGCTGGTCCTTATTCTTTTCTCGGTTTAATTTTTCTATAACTTATAAGCCCGGGTCCAAAAATATAAAAGCGGACGCCCTGTCTCGGAGTTTCTCTCCCCCTGACTTACCGGAAAGGATGGTGTCTCCCATCTTGCCTCGCTCCCTAGTGGTGGCCGCCATCCAACCCCAACTTCCTGATCTTACTCAGTTCCAGGCCCAAGCTCCTCCTGGGAAACCCGCTTCAGCCCTGTTTGTGCCCTCTACTTACCGGTCTGAGTTCTTGTCCCATTTTCACGATACCAAAACAACCGGTCATCCAGGGGTTAAGAAAACCATAGCTTTATTATTACGCCAAGTTTGGTGGCCTTCTCTTAGGAAGGACGTTCAAAGGTTTGTCTCCGCTTGCAAAGTCTGTGCCCAAAGTAAGTCCTTGAGGAGTTCGCCTGAAGGCCCACTCCTTCCATTGTCCATTCCTGCCTCCCCGTGGACCCATCTGGCCATGGATTTTGTTACTGACCTTCCCCCGTCTCAGGGACATACGGTTATTTGGGTAATTGTGGACCGCTTTAGCAAGATGGCCCATTTCGTCCCTTTAAAGAAACTCCCCTCAGCTCAAACTCTTGCTCAACTCTTCATTACTCATGTCTTTAGGATTCATGGTATTCCCATGGATATTGTTTCGGATAGAGGGGTCCAGTTTGTCTCCCGGTTTTGGAGGGCTTTCTGTGCCAAGTTGGGTTTCACCGTCTCCCTTTCCTCGGCCTTCCATCCGCAGTCGAATGGACAAACCGAGAGAACGAACCAGTCCCTGGAACAATATTTGCGCTGTTTTACGGCGGATACTCAAACTGATTGGGCCTTCTTCTTACCATTTGCGGAATTTGCTTTTAACAACGCCACACATTCGTCCACGGGGGTTTCTCCTTTCCATTGTGTTTATGGCAAGGACCTGAAGTTTTCTGCTCTTTCGGACCAACCCTCTAGAGTTCCCTCCGTGGATGAATGGGTTTCCAAATGGCCAGGGGAATGGAATAAAATCCAGCAACATCTAGCTAGGGCCGCTCTTCAGCAGAAAAAATTTTCTGATCGCAAACGATCTTCTAACTCTAGCTTTAAGGTGGGTGACTGGGTTTGGCTTTCAACCAAGAATTTGGCGCTACGCCAGCCCTCCGCTAAGTTAGGACCTAAATTTATTGGCCCCTTCCCCATAACACAAAAAATTAATCAGGTTACGTACCAGTTGGCCCTCCCTTCGTCCATGAAAATCTGTAAATCCTTTCATGTTTCACTTCTTAAGTCTACAAAAAACCATGAACCTAATAGTCCTCCTAGTCCTGTGTTAGTTGATGGGCATCAGGAGTTTGAGGTTGCCCGGGTTCTTGATTCTCGCTTTTTTCGGAACTCTCTTCAATATCTTATTGACTGGAAGGGATACGGTCCGGAAGAAAGATCTTGGGTTCCTGCCAGAGAGGTTCATGCGCAGAATTTGGTAAAGAGGTTTCACAGAGAGAATCCTTTGAAACCTAGTTTGGAGGGTCCAGTGGCCCCTCCTCAGGGGGGGGGGTAATGTTAGGCACTTACCTCGTCGCCGTCCCTGGTCCCGCGGCGCGCTGTCGGGCGGTCCCCGGCTGGTTGCTGCCCGGCGCTCCCCGGGTGTCCTGGCTCCTCAGCGCGGTTGCGGCGGTCAGGGGTCGGCGGCGCGGGATGGCGTCGGCGCCCGCGCCGCAGCCTGCTCTGCGCGGCTGCGCGGTCCCGTCGGGCTCCCTCGCTGTTCGGCGCTTCCGCCTCCCGGCGGGGGCGCGCTCGATCTTCAACGTGCTCGCGCGCGCGCGCGAGCACGTCACCTTTGTGCCTCCCGGCGGCGCTTTCCCCAGCGCGCCCGCCGGGGGC
This sequence comes from Gastrophryne carolinensis, assembly GCA_027917425.1. NCBI lineage: Eukaryota > Metazoa > Chordata > Amphibia > Anura > Microhylidae > Gastrophryne > Gastrophryne carolinensis. The sequence goes on along the minus strand of CM051236.1, from coordinate 320,220,056 downwards.
GAGTTTGATTCATCCAACCCTGGCCCTGCTCATAGAGGGAGCCCAGGGACTGGTCGGCCTGTCTGGCCTGGGCCGTCCAGTTCCTGGGACCACTCCCGTTTTAGTGTTGCACCAAGCACCTTCGTTCCCTCCTTTTTCCCTGTTCCCCATTGGCCAGATATTCCTATAAATCTGCACTACTCCAGTATCCCAGTGCCCGTTATAGCTTCTGGGTTCTGGATGTGCGTTGCTGTGTCTTAGTGAAGAATTTGGATTTGGATTTGGACTTCGACTATTCTTGCTAGCTGCCTGCCCTGACCTTCTGCTTTGCCTGACCAATCTTTTGCCTGACCCTCCTGTACCTCGCCTGTGACCTCCTGGACTTGACCTCGGCTACCCTCGACCACTCTTTGTTATCTCCCTTGGATACCTCGCCTGTGACCTCCTGGTTTGACCTCGGCCTGAATTACGGACTTTCACCCGGCATCCTCATTCGGGATTCCCTGCCAAACATCAATCTGCACCTTAAGCTGTTATCCTTTGCGCCTGTTAAGTCCTGGGGGCAACCGACTGGGAGAGGCATTACCCGTGTCTCCTACAAGCGGGGGCTTGTCTATAGGCGGAAGTGGCGGTGGAGATTGGGGGATATCGGCTTAAGACAGACGGGTGTTTGGTATAGTCCTGACATTCACACTACCAAAATATTGTAAGAAATATAGATAGTGGGATATAGATATTGGGATCCAATAAGCAAGCAAGGTTAACAAACAACATAGTCCTGACAGATTCACAGCTAGATAATATAAAATAATTGAACAATCTTTGCCCTCTTGCACCTCTTGCCACCTCTAAACGCTGTCTTGATACTACATGATTGGTGCGAAGATGCCCTAACTGTGGCAGTCGTTATGATCTCCGAACCAAATACTGATAATTTCTTGTGGTCAAATTATAGGCCAATTTCTTTATTAAATATTAATATTAAAATATTGGCAAACATTTTACCAACTCATCTCAATATCACCATTAATTTGCAAGAAGGCTTCATTCCTTTGGATATTTGAAAGACCTTTGATACTGTGGCTTGAATATCCTGAGATTCTTGGGTCTAGGACCACTTCATCAGGTTTGGTAGAAAATGGAAATACAGATCCATCAGGTTATCAATAGTGCATCAATAGTGGTGTGGAAACAGCAGGAGAAGTAGTCCCATCTCTTGATTGCTCCCTCCAAACCCTAAGATGCAACCACTTCCAAACAAACATCTATCACAGTTCTCGAACGTTGAGTGAACAGTGTGTGGATCTAGTATAAGGAGATAAGAGAAAGAAACAGAAAAGAAAATCACAGAAAACAAATATTTAAAGGGGGGGCTTGCGTAGTGGAGCAGAATATGTGGGTAACTGTTTCTGTGGATTCCCTAAACATTATCCAGCTTGTCCATGCTATGACTTACTGTTGTGTGTGGATTTGTTTTTCTTCCATTAGCGCTTCCATTTGTCCTAATGGTTTCCATCTCCAAAAGGGATGGAGTGTTCTGAGCGTTCCAGTATCTTCGGATGACTGCTTTGGCTGCCGATTAAAAATGCCTTAGAAGCCAATTTATTATTGAGGCCAGGCAACTCGGGATAATAGAGAGTAAGGCTATTTGAGGGGTATCACTTATGTTTTGGCTACTATCTTTCTCCACCCCAGATGTGCAGAATAGTCCCAGGTTCTTCCTTGTACCTCTAACATCTATCTGAGTCTGCCCTCCCAAACCTCACAATGTCCAAGGGGCACCTGTACCAACTAATCAGAAGCTCTTGCCTTTTGCATGCTATCGATAACTTATGAGTTAACAGGAAAGATCTAAGCAACTCCAATTCTTCCATCACCTGACCCAGGTCCACCTCCCACCACCGTATAAGCCACAGAGCTTCCTTTGGATGTGAGTCCCAGAGAATTTTGTATATTAAAGTTAGAGTATGAGTGGGGGGAGAGTCTTGCCGGATAATCTGCTCAAAGGGGGTATACAAGGTGGATATCAATGGAAGGTTTCTAAATGAGGCTATAAAGGCTGTCAGTTGCCCAAGTTGTAGCCAGGAGGTTCTAAGCCCAGGTGCCAGCTCAGATAGGGATGGTACTCTGTTATCTATTATGGTGTGCTTAAAGTAATGCCGTTTCACCTTCCAACATAGAAATTTCTTGACCCTCATCTGGGAGTCAAGAGTCAAGGGGCCAGACCTGTGTGAGACTGGGAGTCGTTTAAGGGTTTGAGTCCACATACCATATCATCCATATCTCAAGCAGCGGTCCCACCAAGTAGGGAAGCTCATCTTTCTTTGGTCTGTTGTTGGGGTCTAGCCATGATAGGGCTCTCAGGTTCAGAGGAGAGAAGGTCTCCTCTAGATGGACCCACATTTTGTTTTGAGCCTGATGAAACAAATCCACCACTCTATTTAGGATTGCTGCTGCATGGTACAATCTCTTATCTGGCATTCCCGATCCTCCAGTGGTTTTAGGCCTTTCCCCAGCCTTCCAATCAAAGTTTCTGTGGGGGGGGGGGCATATTGGGACAGTCTGGAAAATGTACAGGAAGCAGGGAAGTATATCTATTTTTATCACATTAATGCAGCCAAAGCAGGAGATCATGCTTTTACTATACCACTCCAAGTTTAGCTTAGTCCTCTGTATTAATGAATGTTAGTTAAGTCTGTACAGACCATGAAGCGCTGTGGGGATCTGAACTCCTAGATATGTGACCTGGTTTGGTTGCTATTGAGACCTTCTGTTTTAGTAAAGTTCATTTTGAAATTGCTAAGGTGCCCAAATGCTTTTATTATCAAAGGAAGGGACATTACTAGGGAAGTGACATATAGTAACAGGTCACCTGCATAAAGTGATATTTTATACTCCTGTCCCCGATATGGGATACTTTTTTCTGTTTGGGTTCAGTTTAATGGCATTGGCTAAGTGTTCCATTACTATGACTTAAAGTAGGGGCCACAGTGGGCATCCTTGATGGGTCCCATTTGCTCAACTGGACAGAATACCATTGGCCCTAATCCTTAAGGGGATGTGGTACAATGCCATAACCTTCTCTACAAAATGCGATCCAAGCTGGAGACTGCATTGGAGAGGAGGCAGGTCGGTATTGCTCAAGACCAAGCAAGTTGTAAAATCCCACCTGAGTTATAACCCCCTAGCAAAAGTGGTTGCAGCCTATTCGCCAGCACTTTGGCATATATCTTTGCATCTACATTAATAAAGGATATCGGTCTGTAATTACTGGTCAGTGACGTGTCCGGGTTTTGGGATTACTGTAATAAAGGCCATTACCGACTGCAGCGGGAAGGGGCAAGCAGCCAACACCTTGTTAAAAACCTTTGTTATAATGGGGCTGAGTTGTTCTCCATAAGTCTTGATAAACTTAGGAGAAAATCCATCAGGGACTGGGGTCTTCACTGGTGGTTTTGTCCTAATGGCTTAGGAGATTTCTACTTAAGAGAATAGGTCAGTCAGTAATTCCCCAAGTCCTGAGGTAAAGGTGGCAGGGTAGTGGCCAATCGGTATTTGTCAATTTTCAAGGGGGGTTGGTGGTCGGCCTTCAATATTATACATGTTGCTATAGTACTGTCAAAAGGTTTCTACTATTTTAGTAGGCTCTACTCCCCCTGGTGATTCTTCACTTGGGGGATAAAGGTAGTCTCCTGTCTGGGTTGGAGGGTCTTCGCTAAATATCTGATGCATTTGTCAGAATACTCATAAAACCTGGAAATACACCTATCCTTGTAATGCCTGAAGACCTGATCATAGAGTTTTTTGAGAGTGTCTCTCACTCCCAGAAGTTCCATAAGTATCTGTTGGTCAGTACCCTGTTTATGTGACTCCACATGTGATTCTTGTTTTTTTGTGATTTTAGTGGCTTGTTCTCTCTGGTTCCATTTCTTATAAGGACTTCTTTGAGAACACACTCCAATGCCTCCCACTGAACTGGAAGGGGGATTGTCTCATTGCCGTGGTCGACTAGGAAGTGTGCAATGGTGTCAGTAACTTATTTGTTACAAGCTGCATTCTCTAGGAGGCTATCGTTCAGTCGCCAAGTACCTGGTCTAGGCACTGTGTCAGGGGGATTGGTAACATGAGAGAGACGGGGGCATGGTCCAATCACAGAATGGGACCAATGGATCATTGGGGTCCCATGATAAGAAATATATAATTAATTCTACTATGTGTTGTATGCATGCAACAAGAACGTATAATACTTCTGATTGCCATTTAGCATTCTCTATGCATCAACAACCTGAAGTTCTGTCAGGCTCTGCCGGAACTTAGAAAGCCTGGAGTGAGAGATAGTGGACTTACCATGGGAACAGTCTAATCTGGGATCTATTGGTATGTTAAAATCCCTGCCCAATATTATGATACCTTCCATGAAGTCCTCTAATAGGTGAATGTATTTCCACCCTGCTTTTGTCTGATCCTGGTTAGGAAAGTACAGGTTGGCCATTATATGTGTCTGATGGAATAAGGTAAACCTAATGAAGAGGTATCTGCCATTGGGGTCAATTTTAGTTGATACCGCTTCCAAGGGCAGTGATTTATGTATCCCGTTTGAGACTGCTTTGGATTTATTTAGGGGGTTAGTGATATGGAAGCACTTGTTATAGTATCTTTGGTTAATGGTCGGGGTGTCTTCTGTCCGAAAATGTGTGCCCTTTGTGAAACCCATATAAGATTTTGGACTTCTTTTTGGGGATCTTTATAGCTTCCATCCCCATTCCCTGCACCAATAGGGAGTTCAGAATGAGGAAAGGAGAGTAGGAGTAGGTAGGGAAGGGAGTCAGTAGTGGTGTGGAGGGGTGTAGTCAGAAAGGAGAAAAAGAGAATGGAGAGAGAGAGAAAAAGTGGAGAGAGTAGAAAAGGTATTAAGATTAGTTCACTCAGTAGGAAGTAAAGAGAAAAACTAAAAGCCTTAACTATATATAAAGCTAATCTGCATACAAACACTTGCTATTATGTGTGGGTGAACCTGCGTTTCTCCACTCGTCCAACCATAACATAGATAAGACCTAATGGGAGAATCAGAGGCCTAATTGGGGGTATGTGTCTGCCTGCCAAGAAGGTGAAGCCTGGATATCTGATTGTTGAAAGTCCCACAACTGTTCTGTAGGGTACATTTTTGGTGATCTCCTGTGCCCCAGTGCAGTTGCACTCTCCATCAGTAGTGTAACTAAATGTGATGGGCCCTGGTGAGAACATTAAATGGAGCCCGTCAAGGCTGTCTTTAAACTCAGTTGAAGACAACCAGATAACTAAAGACTGAAAAAGCAGTGACAAAAGGTGCTTCCTTTCTCTAAATGCTGCCAAAATAAAACAAATGAGATATTTATATATCATTTAAATGTTGTAAACATGTACTTGTTTAAGTACTTGTAACAGGTAAATGTGACTCCTGTCCTGAATCGACTCGACGTGTCCAGTTGATGTGTTGATACTGCTTCAAAAGAATTTACTGGCCATTCAGCTGGGGAATCAATGCCATCTTCATGGCCACTTGGCAAATAGTCAATTGTATTTGGGGCAGACTGATCATGCAGCCCTTCTTGAATTTGCAGCTACATGCTGACTCCAATGGGTAATCTTCTTAGCTGAAAGTGTCCCCAACATGTTCAGCAAAGTTCTATTAAAATGTTCTGACTGAGAGTCCCCCTGAGGATGATATGGATTGGTATGGTTCTTTTGTATTCTCTTGGGCATATCTTGTATAATGGTTGGTCACCGCTAGCACACTACTGTTTACACCTTCCACCTTCTCATTGTCTTGATGACTAGGGGATCTTTGATAAACCTGTCCATGACAGATTTTCTTGGCTAAGGGATGATCATCTGTATACAGCAAATCAATCCTCTTTTTCCATAGAGTCTCTAAAGCTAGCTAACAAAGTGGGTCTTCTCTTCTCTAATCTTGTTTCAGATCACTCTGTGAAATAGCCGGAAGCGATGAAGCTTGCAACATAATTAGATTGCAGTAGACTTCAGGTACACTCTATTCAGAGAGACCTAACTTCTGGGCCCAGCACCCATCTTGTGTAGATCAGCTCACATACTGACACATGTTCCTCTCTCCAGGTGTAGGAATCTACCCTATTGTCATGAGAGTGTATACTGTCATGAGGTTGTCGGGACAGTCCATCAGCATGACTGAAATTGTAATTTGACAAAGCAGCCATCCACCAATGTCCTGCTGCATTTGCAAAGCCTTGCAGTGGTCTTAATGTAAGTTAGGGGTTATTGTCAGTTTGAACCTCAAATTCAGTCTTGTACAAGTAGTCATTTGTCAACCACAGCCCATTTTAGAGCCAAGAATGCCATTTTATGGGTGGGATAGTTCTTCTTGGTTGGAGACAAACTTCTGCTCACAAAGGCCACGGATCTTAGTTTCTTGTTATGTTCTTGGTATACCAGTCCTCCAAGACCTTCTCAGCTGGCATCCACGTGTAACACATAAGGTCATGATTCAACTGTTCAAAAGCCTGTTCATATTCAGGACTCCAGCGGCCTTCAGTACATAATTTAGAACCTCTGGGGCCCTTTAGTTGAGAACTACCTCTTCATCAGGGTCCTCGAATTCCACTTCATTCTGCAACAGCTGATTAAGGGGTCTTGTAACTTTGGAGAAACCCTTGACAAATTTTCCATGGTAGCCACAGAACCCCAGGAGGAAATGCACTTCAGTCATGGTCTGAGCCTGGGCCATGATGTAACAGCTTCTAGTTTTTCTGGGTCAGTGGCTATTCCATCAGCTGAAACCACATGACCTACATACGTCCCCGAGTCTTGGAAGAATATGAACATCTCAATGGACAGCTTTAATCCTTCTTCCTCAAGATGGTCCAAGATTCTCATCAGTCAGTCAGTGTGTACTTCCAGGGTCATCTGGAAAACTATTATATCTTCCGAATACACAATGAATTCCAGCAGGTGCATCTCCCCAACAGTTTTACTCTGAGCCTCTGAAACGTAGCTGGTGCTCCCGCAAGACTTTGAAGCACCCTGTCAAAGGACCCACCAGGGCAAATAAAAGCTGTAATTTTACCTGGGTAAAGGTGGTCAAAATCTAGCATCATAGAGCAAGTAATTTTATAGTAAAAACAATCAATGATAAAGGTGACATTTAAAATCCGCCAGAAAAAATCAGCCATGACTTTATAACCTTCTATAAGAAAACATATTACATTGACTCCCCTGGGAAATTACCTGATCATGATACCCTTTTTAATAATATAATCTCCCATAGACTTAAGAAAGAAATAGTAGAGGAATTGAAAAAAACATTCACATTCAAAGAAGTCAAGGCAGCTGTAAGTCAATAAAATACAGACAAATCTAATAGATGGTTTTCTGGCAGAATACTATAAAACATTTCAAGCCCAACTGATCCCCTATATACATAGATTAGTTAACGATATAGATATGCAGAAACCCCTATCATCAGACATGAACATTGCAAAAATCAGATTTAATCCAGACCCTATATCATTAATAAATATCACTTGTGACAGAGTGTCTGGACAAGTCATAGAGGGTGTGTATATCTGCCCAAGATTTCTTGTATCTGTCAGCTAAAAGCAACCAGGAATTTAGAAACTAGGGATCTAGGATCTCTAGTTTAGGGTTTGAGGAAAAACCCATGTACAGGGCCTGTGTTGCTGGAGTGGGGAAGAGAGGGTGGGCCCCACTCCACCCGGACAGTCCGGGTCTTGGGCTGTCTGATTAGTTCAAGGTGTGCTTGCCTGATAGAAGGAGGGAGTTCACACACACACTCTGTCTCTCTCATCCTGGGAGCAGGACATCTGCTATGAGCCTGTGGGAGCATTGCCAGTGGTATGTTATGATCTGCTATGTTATGGTGCCCGGTACTAGGCCGGCACTGGGTTAGTCAGGAGCACCTAATGTTTAGTTAGAGCCGGACAGGCATAGGATTTCTTTTGTTTAGTTCTGTTTTACTTTATACCACAAGCTGGCAATAAAACTGGCTGAGGTCAGTTAAATGATTCTTCCTTGTTCTGTGGACTTTGTGCTTGCTGAAAGTGTGCCCGTCTACCCAGGAGACGACTAACCCGCTACCTAACCCCTTACAAGTGGTGGAGGATGCGGGCACTAATTTTTGGCAAAAGAAAACAAAACTGGACAAACCTCCACGCTCTCAAATGCATGACCTCATTCACCTAACCAAGAAGTGGTTGCAGCCAGAGGTCCTGACAGGCCCCCAGATGGTGGAACGGGTTGTGATGGACCAGTACTTAAGATCCCTCCCCGTTACCTTGCGCAAGTGGGTGAGCCATGGAGACCCTAAAGATGCTGACCAAATGGTGGAGATGGTGGAGAGGTACAAAGCAGCTGAGGAACTGATGAGTCTGCCACAGCGCCCCCTAGTCCCACAGCGGAGATCTCCAGGACTTCCTGGTAAGACTGTTCTAAGAGAAAAGGGGGCTGGTAGATCTGATGGCTTGGTGCATGCAAGTGGAGAGACTGAAGGCCCAGGCTCTAGAAGCTGGCAAGCCATGCCAGGGAAGTTGGGGGCCTATAAGAGACTCAGTAAGGACGTTATAAAGTGTTTTCGATGTCAAATGCCCGGTCATATTATTGCCAATTGCCCAATGTATGATGATGCCATGCAATGTGATGTCTCATACATAAACCGCCGCTTATCACTGTATACTCAGCTTGCGTGTGTAGCGTTACCAAATGCTGGGGATGAGAAACACATGTGTCCTATTACGGTCGAAGGTAAAGTTGTAAATGCACTGTTAGACTCAGGTAGTCTAGTGACCCTGGTAAACGCAGATTTGGTGCCTCCAATAACCCGTCGGGTGAAAACTATCGGGGTTACTTGTATTCACGGGGATACTCGACATTACCCCACGGCTTTAGTGGACATACATACACAGTTTGGTGCAGTAAAATTCATGGTGGGGATAGTGCCATTATTAATGCATGATGTCATCATGGGGCGGGACTTCCCACATTTCTGGAAGATGTGGGAACAGAGGGTCTCAAATACACTGCCAGTAAGTGGGGCCCTAATTGAGGAGGAAACTTTCCCCTTTTCGGTTATGGCTGGGGAAGAAGCTGAACCCCACAATGTGGTGTCCCCAGAGGGTCATAGCAGTCTAGAGCCCCCTAGTGACAGTATGCCTGATCTTGAGGTGCGGAAGGATCAGTTTGGTGCTGAACAGTTGAAAGATCCCACTCTTACCCGAGCCCGGGAAAATGTTAAAATGATTGATGGTAACCTGGTGGAGCCTGACACCAGACTGTCCTATCCATACATGGCGGTAAAACATGACTTGCTATACCAAGTGGTAAAAAGGGGAGAGGATCTGGTGGATCAACTAGTGGTCCCTAAGGCATATAGAAGGATTGTACTAGATCTGGCACATGGTCACCTTATGGGGGGGCATTTGGGGACAGAGAAAACTATAGATAGAGTCCTTCAACGGTTCTTCTGGCCGGGGGTTTACAAAGACGTAAAAGATTATTGTGATTCCTGCCCAGAGTGCCAGGTTTCAGCTCCTCGGCCACACTACCGTAGTCCCCTGGTTCCTCTACCAATTATTGAGGTGCCGTTTGAGAGAATAGCAATGGATTTGGTGGGGCCCGTTGTAAGATCTGCCCGCGGCCACCAGCATATTCTTGTAATTATGGATTATGCCACCCGTTACCCGGAAGCTATACCCCTACGCAATGCGTCATCCAAGGCTATAGCTAAAGAGTTGGTGCACTTGTTTAGCCGGGTAGGACTACCAAAAGAGATCCTTACAGATCAGGGTACCCCCTTTATGTCCCGGGTCATGAAAGAGCTGTGTAAATTATTCCAGGTGAAACAGCTGCGTACTTCTGTCTACCATCCCCAGACCGATGGGCTGGTAGAAAGATTCAATAAAACCCTAAAAGCCATGTTAAGGAAGGTGGTGGATAAAGATGGGAAAAATTGGGACTTCCTTCTCCCTTACCTAATGTTTTCCATCCGTGAGGTCCCTCAGTCCTCTACAGGGTATTCTCCATTTGAATTACTATATGGCCGTCACCCGAGGGGCCTTCTAGATATAGCAAAGGAATCCTGGGAAGAAGAAGCTACCCCCTATAGGAGTGTCATTGAACACGTGGCCCAAATGCAGGATCGAATCGCGGCCGTGTTGCCTATTGTGCGAGAACATATGGCCCATGCTCAGGAGGCACAACAAAGAGTATATAACCGCAGTGCCAAAATACGTACCTTTGCACCCGGTGACCGGGTTTTAGTGCTGATCCCTACAGTAGAAAGTAAATTTCTGGCTAAATGGCAAGGGCCCTTTGAGGTATTAGAAAGAGTAAATGAGGTGAACTATAAAATCCGCCAGCCAGGTAAACGGAAGCCGGAGCAAGTGTACCACGTCAATCTTATAAAACCGTGGAAAGATCGACTGTCACTTGCTGCAGACACCTCATCCCAACCAAAGCAGTTGGCCTCTGCAAAGCCCTTGTTGCCAGAAGTAACAGTACCCGACTCCCTTGCAGATACACAGAAAGTAGAAGTACAGGGGTTCCTCTTTAAGAACAGGGGTTTTTTCTCTGATACCCCAGGTCGTACCTCTCTCATTAAACATGACATTCTGACTGAACCAGGTGAAAAGGTTAAGCTGAGGCCCTACAGAATACCAGAGGCCAGGAGAGAGATTATCTCTGCGGAGGTGAGGAAAATGTTAGAACTTGGGGTAATAGAAGAGTCCCATAGCCAATGGTCCAGCCCCATAGTTCTGATCCCCAAGCCAGACGGCAGCTGGAGGTTTTGCAATGACTTCCGTAAGCTTAATTCCATATCTAAATTTGATGCTTACCCAATGCCACGTGTAGATGAGCTCATTGATAGACTCGGAAATGCCCGTTATATAACAACCCTAGATCTAACCAAAGGGTACTGGCAGATACCATTAACAGATGAGGCCAAAGAGAAAACTGCCTTTGCCACTCCAGACGGGTTGTTTCATTATGTTGTTTTGCCGTTTGGGTTGCATGGGGCACCTGCCACCTTCCAGAGGGTTATGGATAGAATTTTGAGGCCTCACAGACAGTATGCAGCAGCCTATCTGGATGATATAATCATCCAAAGTCCAGATTGGGATTCCCATTTACCTAGAGTACAGGCTGTTATCAATTCTCTGCGTGAGGCAGGATTTACAGCCAATCCAAAAAAATGTGCCATGGGACTGGAGGAGGCTAAGTACCTGGGTTACAACATAGGCCGTGGCTTGATAAAACCCCAACTAAACAAGATTGAAGCCATACAAAGATGGCCTCAGCCCGTTAACAAGAAGCAAGTCCGTGCTTTCTTGGGAATTACAGGCTATTATAGAAGGTTTATACCTAATTTTGCCTCTCTTGCGGCCCCTTTAACTGACCTGACGAAAGGCAAAGACTCTGTCATGGTTAAGTGGACGCCACAGGCGGAAAAATCATTTCAGACCCTTAAAAGCCTACTGTGTGCTCAGCCGGTGCTGATAACGCCAGACTTTACGAGAGAGTTTGTCCTTCAAACGGATGCATCTGATGTGGGACTGGGGGCAGTACTGTCACAGGTGCGGAATGGTGAGGAACACCCGGTGCTGTACCTAAGTAGAAAATTAAATGATCATGAGACAAAGTATGCCATTGTAGAAAAAGAATGCCTAGCCATTAAATGGGCCCTAGAAGCCCTCCGTTATTACCTGCTTGGCCGTCAGTTTGAATTGGTTACGGACCACGCTCCCCTCAAGTGGATGTGTGAAAATAAGGAAAAGAATAGGAGGGTTACAAGATGGTTCTTGGCCTTACAGGAATACAGGTTTACAGTAAAACACAGGCCAGGGACCCAAATGAAAAATGCTGATGCCTTATCTCGGGTCCATTGTATGATGTCCAGTTGTGTTCCAGCCCCGGGTCTGAAACAGGGGGGGAGGATGTGTGACAGAGTGTCTGGACAAGTCATAGAGGGTGTGTATATCTGCCCAAGATTTCTTGTATCTGTCAGCTAAAAGCAACCAGGAATTTAGAAACTAGGGATCTAGGATCTCTAGTTTAGGGTTTGAGGAAAAACCCATGTACAGGGCCTGTGTTGCTGGAGTGGGGAAGAGAGGGTGGGCCCCACTCCACCCGGACAGTCCGGGTCTTGGGCTGTCTGATTAGTTCAAGGTGTGCTTGCCTGATAGAAGGAGGGAGTTCACACACACACTCTGTCTCTCTCATCCTGGGAGCAGGACATCTGCTATGAGCCTGTGGGAGCATTGCCAGTGGTATGTTATGATCTGCTATGTTATGGTGCCCGGTACTAGGCCGGCACTGGGTTAGTCAGGAGCACCTAATGTTTAGTTAGAGCCGGACAGGCATAGGATTTCTTTTGTTTAGTTCTGTTTTACTTTATACCACAAGCTGGCAATAAAACTGGCTGAGGTCAGTTAAATGATTCTTCCTTGTTCTGTGGACTTTGTGCTTGCTGAAAGTGTGCCCGTCTACCCAGGAGACGACTAACCCGCTACCTAACCCCTTACACACTGTAAAGATCTATGCCACATTGACTGATGATAGTCTTCAACAAATCTCTCATCTAGAGATGAGCGAAATTTTGAAAATTTTGATTCGGCTGATTCGGCGAATTTTCCAACAAAAATCATTTCGATCCGAATTTATTTGCCACCCTTGACTGTCCCCCCTGCTAGTTAAAAAAAATACTCACCTGACCCCTCCATCGATCAGTCCGGGTCTCCTCTTTAATTTGGTGCCATCCGATTACCCCTTGGGGCTCGGATGGTTCCAGGAAAGCCCTCAGAAAAGCCCCCCCCCCGATTTTCTGTCATTTGAAAAAAAAAAGCCCCACCGCAAAGTTGGTGTGACTCCTGAAGACATCCCCACCTGAATTGAACCAGTATCATCTACCAGCATCTATTTGGAACAACATCCCCTGAATCATCTATAATTCTACAGTGGCCCCAGGTGGTTTGAGAACCCTGGGCCGCAGCGGTAAGTCCCTATCTGAGCTTTACTCCTACTATTCACTATACCACATAGATAGATAGATAGATAGATAGATAGATAGATAGATAGATAGATAAATTAGAAAGATAGATAGATAGATAAATAGATAGATAGATAGATAGATAGATAGATAGATAGATAGATAGATAGATAGATAGATAGATTAGATAGAATAATTAGATAAATAGATAGATAGATAGATAGATAAATAGATTAGATAGATTAAATAGATTAATTATCTATCCACTAATCTAATTAATCTATCTATTTAACTTATCTATCTATCTATCTATCTAATTAATCTATCTAAACTATCTAATTAATCTATCTATCTATTTATCTATCTAATTATTCTATCTATTCATTACACGGGCTTCTTCTATGGCTGGCTACTGGTGCATAAATCTCTTGTTTTGAATAGATAAATTAATTTGGTAGATTAATTAGATAGATATATAGATTAATTAGGTAGATATATTGATTAAATAGATGGATTGATTAGATAGATTAGATAGATTAAATAGATTAATTCGATAGATAAATAATTAGATAGATAGATTAATTAGATACACAGCTATATAGATTAATTAGATATATTAGATAGATTAATTGGATAGATAGATTAATTATATAGATAGATTAACTAGATACATAGATAAATAGATTATCTATCTACCTAACTAATTAATCTATATATCTATCTAATTAATCTATCTGTCCATCTATCTAATTAATCTATATATCTAATTAATGTATCTAATTAATCTATATATCTAATTAATTTATCTAATTAATCTATCTAATCTATCTATCTATCTATCTATCTATCTATCTATCTATCTTTTTAGATAATCTATCTATACATTACATGGGCTTCCTCTATTGCCGGCTACTGGTGCATAAAGCTCTTGCTTTAAATAGATAGATAGATAGATAAATTAGATAAATATATTAATTAGATACATAGATTAATTATCTATCTACCTATCTAATTAATCTATATATCTATCTAATTAATCTATCTAATTAATCTATCTAATCTATCTATCTTTTTAGATAATCTATCTATATATTACACGGGCATCCTCTATTGCCGGCTACTGGCGCATAAAACTCTTGTTTTAAATAGATAGATAGATAAATTAGATAGATAGATTAATTAGATAAATATATTAATTAGATACATAGATAGATAGATTAATTATCTATCTATCTAATGAATCTATATATCTATGTAATTGCTCTATCTAATTAATCTATCTATCTAATTAATCTATCTAATTAATCTATCTATACATTACACGGGCTTCCTCTATTGCCAGCTACTGGCGCATAAATCTCTTGTTTTAAATAGATAGATAGATAGATAAATTAGATAGATAAGCTAAATAGATTAATTAGATTGATATATTAATTATCTATCTACCTATCTAATCAATCTATCTAACTAATCTATCCATCTAACTAATCTATCTATCTATTTAAAACAAGAGATTTATGTGTCAGTAGCCGGCAATAGAGGAAGCCCCTGTAATGTATAGATAGATGAATTAGATAGATAGATAGATAGATTAATTAGATAGATAGATTAATTTGATTAGATAGATGCATTGGATATATAGATTCATTAGATAGATTAGATAGATTCATTAGATAGATAGATTCATTAGATTAGATAGATTCATTAGATAGATTAATTAGAGGAAAAAGGCTGGAAGGAAAAGCCAGTAGATAGATAGATAGATTAGATAGATTAGATAGATTAGCTAGGTAGATTAGATAGATTAATTCGATAGATTAGATAAATAGATAGATAGATTAATTCGATAGATTAGATAGATTAATTAGATAGATAGATAGATAGATAGATAGATAGATAGATAGATAGATAGATTAATAATATAAATAGATTAATTAGATACACAGATAGATAGATTAATTAGATAGATTAGACAGATTAATTAGATAGATTAGATAGATTAATTAGATACATAAATTAATTAGATACATAGATAGATAGATTAATTATCTATGTACCTATCTAATAAATCTATATATCTATCTAATTAATCTATATATCTATCTAATTAATCTATCTAATTAATCTATCTAATTAATCTATCTGTACATTACACGGGCTAAATTAGATAGATAAGCTAAATAGATTAATTAGATTGATAGATTAATTATCTATCTACCTATCTAATCAATCTATCTAACTAATCTATCCATCTAACTAATCTATCTATCTATTTAAAACAAGAGATTTATGTGTCAGTAGCCGGCAATAGAGGAAGCCCCTGTAATGTATAGATAGATGAGATAGATAGATAGATAGATAGATAGATAGATAGATAGATTAATTAGATAGATAGATAGATTAATTTGATTAGATAGATGCATTGGATATATAGATTCATTAGATAGATTAGATAGATTCATTAGATAGATAGATAGATTCATTAGATTAGATAGATTCATTAGATAGATTAGATAGATTCATTAGAGGAAAAAGGCTGGAAGGAAAAGCCAGTAGATAGATAGATAGATAGATAGATAGATAGATAGATAGATAGAAAGATAGATAGATTCGATAGATAGATTAGATAGATTAGCTAGATAGATTAGATAGATTAATTAGATAGATTAGATAAATAGATAGATAGATTAATTTGATAGATTAGATAGATTAATTAGATAGATAGATAGATAGATAGATAGATAGATAGATAGATAGATTAATAATATAAATAGATTAATTAGATACACATATAGATAGATTAATTAGATAGATTAGACAGATTAATTAGATAGATAGATTAGATAGATTAATTAGATACATAGATTAATTAGATACATAGATAGATAGATTAATTATCTATGTACCTATCTAATAAATCTATATATCTATCTAATTAATCTATATATCTATCTAATTAATCTATCTAATTAATCTATTTAATTAATCTATCTGTACATTACACGGGCTTCCTCTATTGCTGGCTACTGGCGCATAAAACTCTTGTTTTAAATAGATAGATAGATAGATACATTAATAAAATAGATAGAATAATTAGATAGATTAGATAGATTAATTAGATAGATTAGATATATTAATTAGATCAATAGATACATAGATATATAGATTAATTAGATAGTTAAATTAGATACACAGATAGATATATAATAATTAGATAGATTAAATATATTAATTAGATAGATTAATTAGATAGATCAATTAGATAGATAGATTAATTAGATACATATATTAATTAGATTAATTAGATACATAGATTAATTAGATACATGGATAGATAGATTAATTATCTATCAATCTATCTATCTAATTAATCTATCTAATTTATCTATACATTACACGAGCTTCCTCTTTTGCGGCTACTGGAGCATAAAACTCTTCATTTAAATAGATAGATAGATAGATAGATAGATTAATTAGATAGATTAATTAGATTGATAGATTAATTTAGATACACATATAGATAGATTATTAGATAGATTAGATAGATTAATTGAATAGATATATTAGATAGATAAATATATATATATATATATATATATATATATATATATATATATATATATATATATTAGATAGATAGATAGATAGATAGATAGATAGATAGATAGATAGAATAATTAGATAGATAGACAGATAGATAGATAAATTAGATAGATAGATAGATAAATTAATAAGATAAATAGATAGATTAATTGGATAGATAAATAGATATATAGATTAATTAATTAGATAGATAGATAGATTAATTAGATAGATAGATTAATTAGAGAGAAAAGACTAGAGGGAAAAGCCGGTAATTCAACTTTTTCAAATGTATCTATCTATATATCTATTTATCTATCTAATTAATCTATCTATATATCTAGAAAGATAGATTAATTTATTAGATAGAAAGATAGATAGATAGAATAATTAGATAGATAGATAGATAGATAGATAGATAGATAGATAGATAGATAGAATAATTAGATAGATATATCAATTAATTAGATAAATAGATAGATTAATTGGATAGATAAATAGATATATAGATTAATTAATTAGATAGATAGATTAATTAGATATATTAGAGGGAAAAGGATGGAGGGAAACTTATCTATCTAATTAATTTATCTATTCATCTATCTATCTATCTATCTATCTATCTATCTATCTATCTATCTATCTATCTAATTAATCTATCTATCTATCTATCTATCTATCTATCTATCTATCTATCTATATATATATATATATATATATATATATATATATATATATATATATATATATATATATATCTAGATAGATAGATAGATTAATTAGATCGATATAATAATTAGATAGATAGATAGATATATAGATGGATCAATTAATTAGATAAATAGATAGATTAATTGGATAGATAAATAGATATATAGATTAATTAATTAGATAGATAGATTAATTAGATATATTAATTAGAGGGAAAAGGATGGAGGGAAACTTATCTATCTAATTAATTTATCTATTCATCTATCTATCTATCTTTCTATCTATCTAAACTATCTAATTAATCTATCTATCTATTTATCTATCTAATTATTCTATCTATTCATTACACGGGCTTCTTCTATGGCTGGCTACTGGTGCATAAATCTCTTGTTTTGAATAGATAAATTAATTTGGTAGATTAATTAGATAGATAGATAGATAGATAGATAGATAGATAGATAGATAGATAGATTAATTAGGTAGATATATTGATTAAATAGATGGATTGATTAGATAGATTAGATAGATTAATTCGATAGATAAATAAATATATAGATAGATTAATTAGATACACAGATAGATAGATTAATTAGATAGGTTAGATAGATTAATTAGATACATAGATTAATTATATAGATAGATTAACTAGATACATAGATAAATAGATTATCTATCTACCTAACTAATTAATCTATATATATATATATATATATATCTAATTAATCTATCTGTCCATCTATCTAATTAATCTATATATCTAATTAATGTATCTAATTAATCTATATATCTAATTAATGTATCTAATTAATCTATATATCTAATTAATTTATCTAATTAATCTATCTAATTTATCTATCTATCTATCTTTTTAGATAATCTATCTATACATTACATGGGGTTCCTCTATTGCCGGCTACTGGTGCATAAAACTCTTGCTTTAAATAGATAGATAGATAAATTAGATAAATATATTAATTAGATACATAGATTAATTATCTATCTACCTATCTAATTAATCTATATATCTATCTAATTAATCTATCTAATTAATCTATCTAATCTATCTATCTTTTTAGATAATCTATCTATACATTACACGGGCTTCCTCTATTGCCAGCTACTGGCGCATAAAACTCTTGTTTTAAATAGATAGATAGATAAATTAGATAGATAGATTAATTAGATAAATATATTAATTAGATACATAGATAGATAGATTAATTATCTATCTATCTAATGAATCTATATATCTATGTAATTACTCAATCTAATCAATCTATCTATCTAATTAATCTATCTAATTAATCTATCTATACATTACACGGGCTTCCTCTATTGCCAGCTACTGGCGCATAAATCTCTTGTTTTAAATAGATAGATAGATAGATAGATAGATAGATAGATAGATAAATTAGATAGATAAGCTAAATAGATTAATTAGATTGATATATTAATTAATTATCTACCTATCTAATCAATCTATCTAACTAATCTATCCATCTAACTAATCTATCTATCTATTTAAAACAAGGGATTTATGTGTCAGTAGCTGGCAATAGAGGAAGCCCCTGTAATGTATAAATAGATGGATTAGATAGATAGATAGATAGATAGATAGATAGATAGATAGATAGATAAATTAGATAGATAGATAGATAGATAGATAGATAGATAGATAGATAGATAGATAAATTAGATAGATAGATTAATTTGATTAGATAGATGCATTGGATATATAGATTCATTAGATAGATTAGATAGATTCATTAGATTAGATAGATTAATTAGATAGATTAGATAGATTAATTAGAGGAAAAAGGCTGGAAGGAAAAGCCAGTAGATAGATAGATTAGATAGATAGATTAGATAGATTAGCTAGATAGATTAGATAGATTAATTAGATGGATTAGATAAATAGATAGATAGATTACTTTGATAGATTAGATAGATTAATTAGATAGATAGATAGATAGATAGATAGATTAATAATATAAATAGATTAATTAGATACACAGATAGATAGATTAATTAGATAGAGTAGACAGATTAATTAGATAGATAGATTAGATAGATTAATTAGATACATAGATTAATTAGATACATAGATAGATAGATAGATAGATAGATAGATAGATAGATAGATTCATTATCTATGTACCTATCTAATAAATCTATATATCTATCTAATTAATCTATATATCTATCTAATTAATCTATCTAATTAATCTATCTGTACATTACACGGGCTAAATTAGATAGATAAGCTAAATAGATTAATTAGATTGATAGATTAATTATCTATCTACCTATCTAATCAATCTATCTAACTAATCTATCCATCTAACTAATCTATCTATCTATTTAAAACAAGAGATTTATGTGTCAGTAGCCGGCAATAGAGGAAGCCCCTGTAATGTATAGATAGATGAATTAGATAGATAGATAGATAGATAGATAGATAGATAGATAGATAGATAAATTAGATAGATAGATAGATTAATTTGATTAGATAGATGCATTGGATATATAGATTCATTAGATAGATTAGATAGATTCATTAGATAGATAGATAGATTCATTAGATTAGATAGATTCATTAGATAGATTAATTAGAGGAAAAAGGCTGGAAGGAAAAGCCAGTAGATAGATAGATAGATTAGATAGATTAGATAGATTAGCTAGGTAGATTAGATAGATTAATTAGATAGATTAGATAAATAGATAGATAGATTAATTCGATAGATTAGATAGATTAATTAAATAGATAGATAGATAGATAGATTAATAATATAAATAGATTAATTAGATACACAGATAGATAGATTAATTAGATAGATTAGACAGATTAATTAGATAGATTAGATAGATTAATTAGATACATAGATTAATTAGATACATAGATAGATAGATTAATTATCTATGTACCTATCTAATAAATCTATATATCTATCTAATTAATCTATATATCTATCGAATTAATCTATCTGTACATTACACGGGCTAAATTAGATAGATAAGCTAAATAGATTAATTAGATTGATAGATTAATTATCTATCTACCTATGTAATCAATCTATCTAACTAATCTATCCATCTAACTAATCTATCTATCTATTTAAAACAAGAGATTTATGTGTCAGTAGCCGGCAATAGAGGAAGCCACTGTAATGTATAGATAGATGAATTAGATAGATAGATAGATAGATAGATAGATAGATAGATAGATAGATAAATTAGATAGATAGATAGATAGATAGATAGATAGATAGATAGATAGATAGATAGATAGATAGATTAATTAGATAGATTAGATAGATTCATTAGAGGAAAAAGGCTGGAAGGAAAAGCCAGTAGATAGATAGATAGATAGATAGATAGATAAAATAGATAGATAGATAGATAGATAGATAGATAGATAGATAGATAGATAAATAATATAAATAGATTAATTAGATACACAGATAGATAGATTAATTAGATAGATTAGACAGATTAATTAGATAGATAGATTAGATAGATTAATTAGATACATAGATTAATTAGATACATAGATAGATAGATTAATTATCTATGTACCTATCTAATAAATCTATATATCTATCTAATTAATCTATATATCTATCTAATTAATCCATCTAATTAATCTATCTAATTAATCTATCTGTACATTACACAGGCTTCCTCTATTGCTGGCTACTGGCGCATAAAACTCTTGTTTTAAATAGATAGATAGATAGATAGATAGATAGATAGATACATTAATAAAATAGATTAATTAGATAGATTAGATAGATTAATTAGATAGATTAGATATATTAATTAGATAAATAGATACATAGATATATAGATTAATTAGACAGTTAAATTAGATGCACAGATAGATATATAATAATTAGATAGATTAAATATATTAATTAGATAGATTAGATTAGATAGATCAATTAGATAGATAGATTAATTAGATACATATATTAATTAGATTAATTAGATACATAGATTAATTCGATACATGGATAGATAGATTAATTATCTATCAATCTATCTATCTAATTAATCTATCTAATTTATCTATACATTACACGAGCTTCCTCTTTTGCGGCTACTGGAGCATAAAACTCTTCTTTTAAAAAGATAGATAGATAGATAGTTAGATAGATTAATTAGATAGATAGATTGATTAGATAGATTAATTAGATTGATAGATTAATTAGATACACATATAGATAGATTATTAGATAGATTAGATAGATTAATTGAATAGATATATTAGATAGATAAATATATATATATATATATATATATATATATATATATATATATATATATATATAAATTAGATAGATAGATAGAATAATTAGATAGATAGACGGATAGATAGATAAATTAGATAGATAGATACATAGATAGATAGATACATAGATAGATAGATAAATTAATAAGATAAATAGATAGATTATTGGATAGATAAATAGATATATAGATTAATTAATTAGATAGATAGATTAATTAGATAGATAGATTAATTAGAGATAAAAGACTAGAGGGAAAAGCCGGTAATTCAACTTTTTCAAATGTATCTATCTATCTATATATCTATTTATCTATCTAATTAATCTATCTATATATCTAGAAAGATAGATTAATTAATTAGATAGAAAGATAGATAGATAGAATAATTAGATAGATAGATAGAATAATTAGATAGATAGATATATCAATTAATTAGATAAATAGATAGATTAATTGGATAGATAAATAGATATATAGATTAATTAATTAGATATATTCCACACTGGTGAGTCTGCCAGCACAGACCCAAACGGGCGTTTCACAAATGAGGCCGCACAAACCCAAAATAGTTTAAAAAATGTTAATCTATTTAATGTTATAAAGTACCAAAATTCACATACATACATATAAAGACAAGACTCTGTTAAAAAACATGAAAAGCACAGTGCCCTCCGGTGGCAAATCCTGTAAATGACTCTAAATAATTATATAAAGAAATGCCTACCTATTAGAAATTCATAGAACTGCCTGGAGCAAAATAAATACTAAATAATAAATGTGTACATACAACCCTAGTTGATATGGTTCTAGAAATACAAAAGAGATAAACCAAAACAGGTGTCCCTACATATAAGTGCCCTATGCATAAAGTGCAGTGTGCTAACAAACTGTGTGCCAAAACATACTGAAAAATAGCAGCAAAATAAACTATGTTCACAACATACTAAAAAATATATATAGCAGCAAGATAATAATAACCAGAGCAGTGTGCTCTCTAGTGTATAAAGTGACTAGTGCCAAACCAATATCCACAAGCCTATTGGGTCCCCAGGCAACTATTTATATTGGCATACTAGAGTAGTAAAATAGGCATATTTAAATACTAGTAAATAATGTCACCATGATAAAATTGAGTCTCACGTGCCACCGGGAGGCTTCCAAGCACCTACGCGTTGCGTGGCTCCGCCCACTTCCTCAGGATGCTGTAATATTATGTGTATTCCTTTCCCTCTTAAATAGGGTGCAGCCCCTATGACGTCTGAATAGATCGCAGGTGTGCTCGCAAACACATGCCGGAAATGCGGCATGTCAAGTAGTAAACAATGAGACGCCTCCATCCGGAGGGCCGTGCGGAGGGAGGGACGCTGCGTCTGCGTGACGCACGCGCGCGCGCTCCCGCGACCCGCCCCCCGGCGCCTACCCCTGCAGTAGGAGGCGTCCGGGGGCGAGCGCAGGGCGCAGCGCGCATGCGCCAGACAGCGCAGCGTCTCTCCAAGGATCAAATTAGACAATCGGCTGCTATGTTAAGTCAAAAGGGAAAGGATCACACATGCCACATGTAGGCATGGTTATTATAAGCGCTATATTGGTACTCCAAATTACAATGTATATTATGTTAAACCACAATCAATAGAGCTATATGTAAGAATAATGCCTACAATACTTAGGATGGAGTATATATGCATGGGCTGGTATGGTCAGAATTGGCATCTGGGAGGGGGGGGGGAGGGAAAGGGGTAGGGAGGAAGGGAGAAGAGGGAATCAATATATCTAACAGGGTTGATGATATTCCTATTGCCATACATATTCAAAGAAACAACCCTGTGCAGAAGGTAAATAAAGTGGTATTCTACTAAAGGGACACTCATTAAAGGGATCTCTATACAAATAAAGTATATTAATCAAC
Source organism: Gastrophryne carolinensis (assembly GCA_027917425.1). Taxonomy (NCBI): domain Eukaryota; kingdom Metazoa; phylum Chordata; class Amphibia; order Anura; family Microhylidae; genus Gastrophryne; species Gastrophryne carolinensis. The sequence goes on along the minus strand of CM051236.1, from coordinate 320,196,573 downwards.
ATTCCAAAATGCTCTGTGGATGCTCTCCATAGTAAATTCTCACTGGATTTCCAAAATGAGAAAATTCCGATCTTGTTGAGAAACGATGGTGCTGCCGGTATCCATCTAGTTCCTCGAATCCTCCCAGGTAAGTGGGTATCACTGATTTTTTTGAGGACATTCACATCCAAATATTGAGGACGAGGCATCCAACCACAAATGGATGATCAACGTGCTGTTCCCGTCCTATCAATTGCTTGGATTTCCGCATAGTCCATTAGATGCTGCTTGGTTAGTGCCTGGTTTGTGTGGTGACAAGGGGATTTGTCTTCAAACGATGTCTTCTCCTCCATATCAAAGCCCCTAAGAGCTCCATTGATGTAAAAAGCTCCCAGGGTCTTGGTTTCTTAAGGAGAGGAAGGGGAATATCTGGAGAATAGTGTATTCTACAATATAAATGAACCATATTATTAACATTCTAAAACATACAATTTCAAATATGTGTTAACACCACCAACACCCAAAACCACCAAAATTTAAAAAGACAACTTGAACGGAGGGAACTGGAGTGGATTTTTAATTTAAACACACGAGCACCACATGGTATTAATGAAGATTTTTCATTTTTACCTTTTTTGGGACGGGATGGTTGACTTTATTCATCACCTGGGATATGCAGGTTTTGGTGTTGGGTCACAGGGTTTATTTTGGTGGTTTTGGGTGTTGGTGGTGTTAACACATATTTGAAATTGTATGTTTTAGAATGTTAATAATATGGTTCATTTATATTGTAGAATACACTATTCTCCAGATATTCCCCTTCCTCTCCTTAAGAAACCAAGACCCTGGGAGCTTTTTACATCAATGGAGCTCTTAGGGGCTTTGATATGGAGGAGAAGACATCGTTTGAAGACAAATCCCCTTGTCACCACACAAACCAGGCACTAACCAAGCAGCATCTAATGGACTATGCGGAAATCCAAGCAATTGATAGGACGGGAACAGCACGTTGATCATCCATTTGTGGTTGGATGCCTCGTCCTCAATATTTGGATGTGAATGTCCTCAAAAAAATCAGTGATACCCACTTACCTGGGAGGATTCGAGGAACTAGATGGATACCGGCAGCACCATCGTTTCTCAACAAGATCGGAATTTTCTCATTTTGGAAATCCAGTGAGAATTTACTATGGAGAGCATCCACAGAGCATTTTGGAATGTTGATTAATATACTTTATTTGTATAGAGATCCCTTTAACCCTTTCGCTGCCAGCCTACCTGCAGCATTTGCCACTCCCTGTTGCCAGACTGAGTTTGACTGTTTCGCGCTACACATGTTCAACTGTCATTTTTGAAAGGATTTCCAGGGATTTCCCAGGAAAATTATATATTGTTTTTTTCAACAGAGTCTGGGCTTTAACATGAAATGTCTTGTTTGTATTTTTTAGGTGTATTCTCAACATTTTTGGGTGAAATGTGTGAAAAAAATTAAAAAAAATATATTTTTTTACAATTTGTCGAGTTTTTTGTAATAAAAAATGTAAGTTTGTCAATAAAATCTTATTGCGTGAGAAACCCCAATTTCTCCCGGTTACAGCGATACCACATATGTATAGGTAGACACCCTTTCCTGCCCAGAAGCCTTTTATAGCTGCTGGATGACAAATGGTTAATTCAAAAAAAAAAATGACATAGGGTCCCCCTTCCCGGGGAGGGAGACCCCATTTTTTTTTGGATTTTTAAGGGTTAAAAACCCTTAAAAATCCAAAAAAAAAAATGACGTGGGGTCCCCCTTACCCAAAGTAACCAGCCCGGGACCAGCTATGGGGGCTTGTAGGCACAGAGTGGGGGGGCCAGCTTTGGTGGCCCCCCCACCCTGCAGCCTACGAGCCCACATAGCCTATGTGGGCCCGGGCTCTTCTGCCCCCCCCTGGCCTTTGGGGAGGCAGGTAATGGGGGTGCGGGGGTTAATGGCAAGCCACCCGCTAGGGCAGGTGACTTGCCACCCCCCCAGCCTTGTGAACTGGTATAAGGGGTCTCATGGACCCCTTACCAGCTCACAAAGGGTTAATGTGAAAAAAAAACACCACACAATAATAAAAAGTATTTTATTAGAAAAAAAAAAAATTTTTTTTTACTGTACTTACCTTCGATTGCAAGCTCTTGTCCCTCGCCGCTCAGCTGACAGATGCCGGTGATCGGCATCCAGAGAAGGAGAAGGCAGGAGATCAGAGGATCTCCTGTCACCTCCTTCCAGGGCACCGATCACCGGCATCTGAGAAGCTGAGAAAGCTGAAGCCGGTGATCGGGACCGGGATGACGTCATAAGCCCCGCCCCCAAGGGGGCGGGGCTTAGAGGCAAGATGGCGGCCGCCATCTTGAAGAAGAGAGGAGAGAGCCTCCCAGGCTCTCTCCTGAAGAACGGTAAGTCCTGGGGGGGGATCGGAGGCCCCCCAGGTGAAGAGGAGGGACAGCGGGAGCCAGCGCACACACAGGTAAGTGAATGTCATTTTTATTTTTTTATTTTTTTTACAGTTAGCAGCTGCTGCTGCAGAAGCGGGGGGGGGGGCGGCCTATTCCGGGGGCTCTCCTGGAGCCATCCGACCCCCCACGGGGGATCGGATGGCACCAAATTAAAGAGGAGACCCGGCCGGATCCAACAAGGGGTCAGGTGAGTATTTTTGATTTTTATTTTTTAAACTAGAAGCGAGGAAAGTCAAGCACGTAACACCTACGGGCTTGGCACTTAAGGCCCAGCCAAGCCAGCACGTAGGTGTTACGTGCTTGGCACCAAAAGGGTTAATGAGTGTCCCTTTAGTAGAATACCACTTTATTTACCTTCTGCACAGGGTTGTTTCTTTGAATATGTATGGCAATAGGAATATCATCAACCCTGTTAGATATATTGATTCCCTCTTCTCCCTTCCTCCCTACCCCTTTCCCTCCCCCCCCCCCCTCCCAGATGCCAATTCTGACCATACCAGCCCATGCATATATACTCCATCCTAAGTATTGTAGGCATTATTCTTACATATAGCTCTATTGATTGTGGTTTAACATAATATACATTGTAATTTGGAGTACCAATATAGCGCTTATAATAACCATGCCTACATGTGGCATGTGTGATCCTTTCCCTTTTGACTTAACATAGCAGCCGATTGTCTAATTTGATCCTTGGAGAGACGCTGCGCTGTCTGGCGCATGCGCGCTGCGCCCTGCGCTCGCCCCCGGACGCCTCCTACTGCAGGGGTAGGCGCCGGGGGGCGGGTCGCGGGAGCGCGCGCGCGTGCGTCACGCAGACGCAGCGTCCCTCCCTCCGCACGGCCCTCCGGATGGAGGCGTCTCATTGTTTACTACTTGACATGCCGCATTTCCGGCATGTGTTTGCGAGCACACCTGCGATCTATTCAGACGTCATAGGGGCTGCACCCTATTTAAGAGGGAAAGGAATACACATAATATTACAGCATCCTGAGGAAGTGGGCGGAGCCACGCAACGCGTAGGTGCTTGGAAGCCTCCCGGTGGCACGTGAGACTCAATTTTATCATGGTGACATTATTTACTAGTATTTAAATATGCCTACTTTACTACTCTAGTATGCCAATATAAATAGTTGCCTGGGGACCCAATAGGCTTGTGGATATTGGTTTGGCACTAGTCACTTTATACACTAGAGAGCACACTGCTCTGGTTATTATTATCTTGCTGCTATATATATTTTTTAGTATGTTGTGAACATAGTTTATTTTGCTGCTATTTTTCAGTATGTTTTGGCACACAGTTTGTTAGCACACTGCACTTTATGCATAGGGCACTTATATGTAGGGACACCTGTTTTGGTTTATCTCTTTTGTATTTCTAGAACCATATCAACTAGGGTTGTATGTACACATTTATTATTTAGTATTTATTTTGCTCCAGGCAGTTCTATGAATTTCTAATAGGTAGGCATTTCTTTATATAATTATTTAGAGTCATTTACAGGATTTGCCACCGGAGGGCACTGTGCTTTTCATGTTTTTTAACAGAGTCTTGTCTTTATATGTATGTATGTGAATTTTGGTACTTTATAACATTAAATAGATTAACATTTTTTAAACTATTTTGGGTTTGTGCGGCCTCATTTGTGAAACGCCCGTTTGGGTCTGTGCTGGCAGACTCACCAGTGTGGAATATATACTAAGTGATACTTTGTATCTGGGTGTTTTTTTGGGGCCTGCACCCTTACATATGCTAGCAATTGATTGTTTGGCTGTGCATTATATTCATTTGTGGTTCTTAATTAATTAGATAGATAGATTAATTAGATATATTAATTAGAGGGAAAAGGATGGAGGGAAACTTATCTATCTAATTAATTTATCTATTCATCTATCTATCTATCTAATTTATCTATCTATCTATCTATCTATCTATCTATATATATATATATATATATATATATATATATATATATATATCTAGATAGATAGATTAATTAATTAGATCGATATAATAATTAGATAGATAGATATATAGATGGATCAATTAATTAGATAAATAGATAGATTAATTGGATAGATAAATAGATATATAGATTAATTAATTAGATAGATAGATTAATTAGATATATTAATTAGAGAGAAAAGGATGGAGGGAAACTTATCTATCTAATTAATTAACCTATTCATCTATCTATCTATATATATATATATATATATATATATATATATATATATATATATATATATATATATATTTATTTATTTATATATTTATCTATATATCTAGATTAATTAATTAGATCGATATAATAATTAAATAGATAGATATATAGATGGATCAATTAATTAGATAAATAGATAGATTAATTGGATAGATAAATAGATATATAGATTAATTAATTAGATAGATAGATTAATTAGATATATTTATTAGAGGGAAAAGGATGGGGGGAAACTTATCTATCTAATTAATTTATCTATTCATCTATCTATCTATATATCTATCTATCTATCTATCTATCTATCTATCTATTTAAACTATCTAATTAATCTATCTATCTATTTATCTAATTATTCTATCTATTCATTACACGGGCTTCTACTATGGCTAGCTACTGGTGCATAAATCTCTTGTTTTGAATAGATAAATTAATTTGGTAGATTAATTAGATAGATAGATAGATTAATTAGGTAGATATATTGATTAAATAGATGGATTCATTAGATAGATTAGATAGATTAAATAGATTAATTCGATAGATAAATAATTAGATAGATAGATTAATTAGATACACAGATATATAGATTAATTAGATAGATTAGATAGATTAATTGGATAGATAGATTAATTAGATAGATAGATAGATTAATAAGATAGATAAATAGGTAGATAAATAAATAGATAGATAGATTAATTAGATACACAGATAGATAGATTAATTAGATAGATTAGATAGATTAATTAGATACATAGATTAATTATATAGATAGATTAGCTAGATACATAGATAAATAGATTATCTATCTACCTAACTAATTAATCTATATATTTATCTAATTAATCTATCTGTCCATCTATCTAATTAATCTATATATCTAATTAATGTATCTAATAATCTATATATCTAATTAATGTATCTAATTAAACTATCTAATCTATCTATCTATCTATCTATCTATCTTTTTAGATAATCTATCTATACATTACATGGGCTTCCTCTATTGCCGGCTACTGGTGCATAAAACTCTTGTTTTAAATAGATAGATAGATAAATTAGATAAATATATTAATTAGATACATAGATTAATTATCTATCTACCTATCTAATTAATCTATATATCTATCTAATAAATCTATCTAATTAATCTATCTAATTAATCTATCTGTACATTACACAGGCTTCCTCTATTGCTGGCTACTGGCGCATAAAACTCTTGTTTTAAATAGATAGATAGATAGATACATTAATAAAATAGATTAATTAGATAGATTAGATAGATTAATTAGATAGATTAGATATATTAATTAGATAAATAGATACATAGATATATAGATTAATTAGATAGTTAAATTAGATACACAGATAGATATATAATAATTAGATAGATTAAATATATTAATTAGATAGATTAGATTAGATAGATCAATTAGATAGATAGATTAATTAGATACATAGATTAATTAGATTAATTAGATACATAGATTAATTAGATACATGGATAGATAGATTAATTATCTATCAATCTATCTACCTAATTAATCTATCTAATTTATCTATACATTACACGAGCTTCCTCTTTTGCGGCTACTGGAGCATAAAACTCTTCTTTTAAATAGATAGATAGATAGATAGATAGATAGATAGATTAATTAGATAGATAGATATATCAATTAATTAGATAAATAGATAGATTAATTGGATAGATAAATAGATATATAGATTAATTAATTAGATAGATAGATTAATTAGATATATTAATTAGAGGGAAAAGGATGGAGGGAAACTTATCTATCTAATTAATTTATCTATTTATCTATCTATCTATCTATCTATATATATATATATATATATATATATATATATATATATATATATATTTATTTATATATTTATCTATATATCTAGATTAATTAATTAGATCGATATAATAATTAAATAGATAGATATATAGATGGATCAATTAATTAGATAAATAGATAGATTAATTGGATAGATAAATAGATATATAGATTAATTAATTAGATAGATAGATTAATTAGATATATTTATTAGAGGGAAAAGGATGGAGGGAAACTTATCTATCTAATTAATTTATCTATTCATCTATCTATCTATCTATCTATCTATCTATCTATCTATTTAAACTATCTAATTAATCTATCTATCTATTTATCTAATTATTCTATCTATTCATTACACGGGCTTCTACTATGGCTAGCTACTGGTGCATAAATCTCTTGTTTTGAATAGATAAATTAATTTGGTAGATTAATTAGATAGATAGATAGATAGATTAATTAGGTAGATATATTGATTAAATAGATGGATTGATTAGATAGATTAGATAGATTAAATAGATTAATTCGATAGATAAATAATTAGATAGATAGATTAATTAGATACACAGATATATAGATTAATTAGATAGATTAGATAGATTAATTGGATAGATAGATTAATTAGATAGATAGATTAATAAGATAGATAAATAGATAGATAAATAAATAGATAGATAGATTAATTAGATACACAGATAGATAGATTAATTAGATAGATTAGATAGATTAATTAGATACATAGATTAATTATATAGATAGATTAGCTAGATACATAGATAAATAGATTATCTATCTACCTAACTAATTAATCTATATATTTATCTAATTAATCTATCTGTCCATCTATCTAATTAATCTATATATTCAATTCAATTCAATTCAATTCAAAAGTGCTTTATTGGCAGGTCCAAAAAAACATTTAGCATTGCCAAAGCAAAAGGGAATAACAAATGGGAGGGGTGTTGGGTTATAGGGGCAGGATTGGGTGTATATCGGTCCAGTGATGATGGCAGGTGGAGAGGTATAGAGGCAGTGGGGGGTTGGGCGGGATTAAGGGGCAGTATATGGGTTTGAAATCCATAGATTATAATAGTCCTTTTAGTTGGAGCAGTATATACGTGGGGTATAGGGGCAGTATAGGGGTATATCAGTCCATGGTCTCTTATGTTCCTCTCAGTTGGTGGCAGGTGGAGACATATTGGGCGGCTATTTGCAGGGTGGGCTCCTCTTCTCCCAGCAGGATGTGGAGTTTCCTCTCATCATCTATGGAGGTGAAGTCCGGGATGAGGGTGGAGAGTCTCTGGAAGTAAGTGTCCCTGGTGGATGAATATTTGCTGCAGTGTAGCAGGAAGTGGGCCTCGTCCTCCAGGGCCCCCTGCTCACAGTGCCGGCACAGTCGGCTCTCCCGTGGCTTGTATGTCTGCCTGTGCCGGCCTGTCTCCATCTCCAGGCTGTGGGCGCTCAGTCTATAGAGGCTCAGGGTCTGCCTGTGTTTGGAATGGTGCAGTCTCTCCAGGTATGGGGCCATGGTGTAGTTCCTCTTTAGTGATTGGTAGATGGTAAGTTTCTGGGAGTTGCTTATTTCTTTCTTCCAATCCGCTATATATTGCTCCTGGCAGCTCTCTATCGCCCCCTTTATTTGGGCTTTTGTCAGGGCATGTCGGGGGTTGTGGCTGGACAGGTGACTATATATATATATATATATATATATATATATCTAATTAATGTATCTAATTAAACTATCTAATCTATCTATCTATCTATCTATCTATCTATCTATCTATCTTTTTAGATAATCTATCTATACATTACATGGGCTTCCTCTATTGCCGCCTACTGGTGCATAAAACTCTTGTTTTAAATAGATAGATAGATAAATTAGATAAATATATTAATTTGATACATAGATTAATTATCTATCTACCTATCTAATTAATCTATATATCTATCTAATTAATCTATCTAATTAATCTATCTAATCTATCTATCGATCTTTTTAGATAATCTATCTATACATTACACGGGCTTCCTCTATTGCCGGCTACTGGTGCATAAAACTCTTGTTTTAAATAGATAGATAGATAAATTAGATAAATATATTAATTAGATACATAGATTAATTATCTATCTACCTATCTAATTAATCTATATATCTATCTAATTAATCTATCTAATTAATCTATCTAATCTATCTATCGATCTTTTTAGATAATCTATCTATACATTACACGGGCTTCCTCTATTGCCGGCTACTGGCGCATAAAACTCTTGTTTTAAATAGCTAGATAGATAAATTAGATAGATAGATTAATTAGATAAATATATTAATTAGATACATAGATAGATAGATTAATTATCTATCTATCTATCTAATGAATCTATATATCTATGTAATTACTCTATCTAATTATTCTATCTATCTAATTAATCTATCTAATTAATCTATCTATACATTACACGGGCTTCCTCTATTGCCAGCTACTGGCGCATAAATCTCTTGTTTTAAATAGATAGATAGATAGATAAATTAGATAGATAATCTAAATAGATTAATTAGATTGATATATTAATTATCTATCTACCTATCTAATCAATCTATCTAACTAATCTATCCATCTAACTAATCTATCTATCTATTTAAAACAAGAGATTTATGTGTCAGTAGCCGGCAATAGAGGAAGCCCCTGTAATGTGTAGATAGATGAATTAGATAGATAGACAGATAGATAGATA